>OY728148.1:1182440552-1183640552 GCA_963277665.1 Viscum album | reverse complement strand
ATATTTTTTAAAGGATTTTTTTACTGCCTTTTGATGGAAAACCATTTTTAAATCTATCTTTTGAGAATTTTATAAGCTATGTTTTTCAAAATAAACTTATTATTTATGATTGGGACATCAAAATTTACTTTTTGTGAAATTTTTGTATTTTTCTGACAATGTTCATTTCTTTATGAATAGTGAAAAATACTGTATTTTACATCAAAACTGCTTTTTAATATACTTTTTTTATATGATTATATTATCATTGGAATTGGTTTTAAAGAAAAATTAGAATATATTTTTACCATTTAATCCAATGGTGGTCATTAGGAATAATTTCACTTTGGAATTGGGTATAAACTAATGCCAAACTTTTCATATATATAGTTTCAAAAAAACCCACTATTTGTTTTGACAACGGGAATTATTTTTAAATCAATTATTTCAATTTCTGTGTTTGGAATTTGGTAAAATGGATTACATATTTGGAATTAGATGGTCCAAATTATGTAATCAATACTCTTTTGTTTTTGGACATTATGAATAGTAATGACGGTAATTATCTTGATTAATGAGTAATCAGGTAGTTAAAGATAATAAAATGATATCATAATAATACAAAAAGACCACAACATGTGTCCTAAGGATACTGTTTGTCTCATGGCCGACCATGTGATTCCTTGTGCCAAACATGGGGGCCCCATGGAATCCCTTTTGTGAGAAAGTGACTTTTTATCTTTTTATTTTTCAAGAATTTTAAATGTGACAAAGAATGTATCACCGAAGTAAAATATTTTTAATTTTGACTACATAAATTATCATTTGGACTATAAATATTAATTTTAAAGATAAAAAGATTTACTACATCATGATATTTTTTTTATAATTATTAGATATTAAATTTATTAAAATATTTATGACATCATGATGATGCAACGATTACCTCATTAATAAAGGATTTAAATAAAATGAAATGATAATTGAAATCTATGACCTACACATTTTCAAAACCTACTTTATTGGTGGATTTCGAACCCTTATCACCTTATCCTAGAATTATATCAATGTGGAACCTTTTTAATCCGAAAATCATTTTCAAATAAAGTAACATTTCTTTACTTTCCAAGAGTGCCCCTCCTCTCCTCTTATAAAAGGCCCCCACCTCTACCTCCTTACCCACATTCCCAAAGCCTTTGGCTCAGACAAACCCTACCCATTTTGTCTCTCCAAATCCCTATCTTACTCCTTGATGCCTCACTTTGGGAAGAACACTTCCCAAGAAATCCTTTGAGCTCAAACCAAAGAGAGTTACCCGATTTTAAGGTAATGTCTTCACTTGAGTCCTTTTGTATAATTTTGCTTCTCCAACCCCCTAAACTCTTTTTCTTCATTTCTTTTGTAACAAATCCAGTATCTTAGATATACTAGGATGTTTTTATATGAAGGATTCGATCTACACATACAGACACCTACATCTAATGGTTAAAGGACATATTGTTTCCGTGGATGGTGAATTTATGCCTCCTGAAACGATGATTGTTCAACATTCTTTTAACACCTTCAAAGGTGGCCATTAATATGTCACTATATTTATATATGATATATAATATGTTTATGTTTTCCTTAAGATTCTGTATTTTTCATTTTGGGCATACCTTTATGGTTTCCATTATGGGTAAACGTGATATCTTCATTTAAGGAAGTGCGGACTACCGCCCCCTCAAAGTGATTTGATTCGTTAAATACCATATGTGGGACGTATAAAGGATGGAACTTTGATATTATATATGATATTATAATGGAATTATAATATACCTTTATATCATTATGATTCTATTCTATAAAATACGAAATAGAAATGAAAGTAGCGTTCATGCGTACGTACGGTTTACCGTCTCCATGAACGGTGCATTTCATTTCATACCTCTAAATGATTATGTAATATTATAAATGCATGTATATACTGGATATATATGATATATACATCATGATTATAATTCTGGATATAATGAATACATGAACAACTTGTAATTATAAAGGGTTTATTTTTGACTCAAGTACCAATGATCGTTAAAACGACCGTTATTAAATTAAATAATTACATAGTGTTAAATACATCGAAATAAGTGATATAAAAGGAATAATGACCTTGAAAAAGGTTCTTAAGCAAGTAGAAATTAACTCAGGTTTATTATTCAGGACATTAAAGAACGATCGAGTCAAGTCGGACCCGAGGTATCGGACTTCGTCTCAATCTCCTTTCATTGAGGCATATTTTGTTTTATACACAACCTTCTTTTATACGGTGTATAAACCCCTTTGACTTTTAGTTTTATTCAAAAGTAATCTTTTTTTATACGAAGCATTTACTAAATGTCAAAAGGGAATGTTTTTGTCGTACATATGCGGCGACAAAGGCTTCTCCGCCGCCGTGACCATTATTTGAGTTTCGGCTTCCTCTACAAGCCATACTTTTTTTTAAAGAAAAATAAATACCATGTTTTACTTTTCTTTTATTTTGGTATTGAAAATGGGTTTTATAATGTTTTTATTATATCAATGTGTTTTATTGATATCTTGTGATTGAAATGTGGAAATGTTATGTTTCCTTTATGTATGTTTTATGTGTTACGATAATGTTATGGTTCTTGGGAATTATTATGAAGACGGGTGGTTCCGTGATAAACTGAGGGCGGGTGATCCCGATATAGCTCTCCAATGCATTGGGTAACGTGAAGGAGTGAAAAGTTAAGGTTTATTCGATGAGATTTAGGGAATATACTGTGATGGGTATTCCAAACGTAACCAAGAGGGTTACTCCCTACGTAATAATGTTATGAATGCCTCAAGTTACCTTTATGTCTTATGATTTCTATGATTTATTCATGATATGATGAGGTATGTTAAAGTTCTTATGTTTTATGGGTAAAGTATGAATCCATTCTTATGTATATATATACCCATGTTTCCTTTACATATTTTTATATCCCTTACTGAGCTTTTTATGCTCATCCCAAGTTTTTTGAAATGTTTTTCACAGGTAAAGGGAAAGGTACATGATATGATGATAGTGTCAAGGAAGTGTCAAGAAAGAATCCATGTTTTAATTTAAATATGATTCCATTGATGGGAAAGAATAATACTATCTTTATATAGCCACTTTGTTTATATGTGGAATGTAATGCATGTTTTATGATCTAATTCTCTAAAACTCTAAACCCGAAAAGATCCTCAATGTGTAATATTGTAATAACTCAAGATTAAGTAAGGTTTAAGGCTGGGGCCTTATACAATGTGGTTGGGGATAATGGATGTAAGAATCATAAAAAGAACTGTGATACCCATGATGTGGTGGTAGAACCCATTTACCACATCAACCATGGTAGAGTGTTATTCATTGATTATAAGTCCTATAATATGTACCCCTATCATAATTACTTTTCTGAGTGAGTTGGTAGAGATCTCTCTAGTAGTCAGTGAGATCTACATAAAGTAAAAATTGAGAGGTTATAAGAGAAAGAGTACAATATTGTTATACAGGGACCACATCAATGAAGACCATCTATGTTGGAAACTATTTTTATTAATTATTTATCAAAATATTGTAGGATATATATTATTTCTTATGTATTGTGTTTAGTATTTAAAAAATGGGTTAAATCAATGTTTTTGGTTTTTACCTATATTCGATGATCAATTATTATGGGTAAAAATTATTTGATATTTCAAAGATGTACAATGTATAGAGATTATATACTAGACTCTAAGTATATTTTACACTAACATTATCTATGATTTTTCCTAGAAATCACTCCAATAATATTTCATATAATGAACATGAACTAGTTGTTAGGTTATGAGGATCAAAAATTCCCTTCATAACATAAATCAACTGAGATCAAGAGATAGGTTATGTCATCCCAATTTGGTTTTATATAAAATAATATGACATCCAAAGGATTCAATAATGTACTGGGATCTTCATAATAAATATTTTATTACCTTGTTTTTTTCTTTTTAGAGTGTATATTTATAATTGTTTTGGGATTCAAGAGGTAGTTGTGGAAGAACATTATGAACCCACTCTTTCCCAATGATTCAATTGACAAGGGGTGATCATGGTTTTTATCTTATTTTTTTATGTTATTAATTGATTTTGATGTTTATTTAGGATTTTATAACCATTTTTAATGAACATGATATATGGGGTTATTCTTTGGGTTAAAGGTTAAAATAGAAGTGAAATTATGTTGATAAGTTAGATCAGATGTCATTAAAACTCATTTTATGCCCTCTACATCAGGATTGTAAAAATTATTGAGCCTATAGAATTGATGGAGTATAGTTTCCCAACCCATGTGTTAAAACTAGATAAAATACATTATCATTCATATTTGTCTTTTTTAATAACCTAAAATTTTAATTCATCATAAAGGGGTCCTTAAATTATACAAATGAATTGATGAGTTCATTGATTCTATTTAGGTGTTTTTCCCCCAAACCATGTTTGATTGAATTATTTAGTACATTGTTTGTGTTCGATTTTAAATCCCTGATTCGAAAAGGATAAATTTTATGGAATGATTTATTAAAAAAAATAGATTGTTAGAAAGAATAAATTACACTAGTTGTTATGAAATATTTTATAATTAAGTTATTTCCATAGTGGTTTTCGGAATGTTTTTTATAAGGGAATGTGGGGGGTTTCAAATTTTCCTATTTGGCATCATTAAAAGTGAATGATTTAAAAATGGAGTATTATAATTCTGGTTTGAATAAATATGTAATTTTTTTTTGATTTTTTTTGGAATTTGTTTTAATAATTTAATTTATTTTTCATGATCATCAACAGGTTGATTTGATTTTCAAATTCGGATGGAATTTTGAAAATATTTTTTTACATATTTTTTATAGTGATATGTGCACCACTATGGTGTAATTTTATTCATACATTAGTTTTCAATTGATTTTCAGCCATATTCCATAGTGGTGGGGTTTTACAATAGTCCTTATAAAATAGTATAAATTTTAGAATGTATTATTTTTTCCATGGTGTGAATATGATGTTCCTTATTTCAATTATTTAGGTGTTGTTTTTTAAACATATAATATGATGAGATGGTTTTATATTTATTTTATATAATTAAATGGTTATATTAATTTGTTTAATTATTTTTTATCTTCCTCCGAGAATGGATGAAGTGTTTTCATTAGTTTTATATGCTCTCCATACGCTATGTGGAGTGGTGGAATTGGAAAATTGTTTTCCTTCATACCCTTTTTCAGACTCCATGAATCAATGTTTTGTTTATATCTATGTAATCCAATGATCGGTATAAGTTGTATAGAGGCAAAAAAAAAATGATGTTATCCTTTATTTTAATGGATTATCATAAATTTCCATTAGTGGATTCTTTTTTAGAATTCAATATTATTTTTTGCAGTGATTGGGAGGATTCTACGGTACTTTCGAAGATACATGATTATTTTTCATTGGAGTGTTTTCAGATTGTGTGTATCTATTGGTTCATTACTTTGTTCGAGAAATTATATATATCTCTTAATATTTTATGAATTCATCAGGGTTTAATATTAGAAATGTTATACAATGATCACTTCTTAAGGATGGATATCTTATATCCAAAGTTGGTCATCACTGATTCAATGAAGTATCATTTTCTAACATTTTCATATCCCAAATTTTGTTCCAACAATTATTTTTTGGTTTGACCTCCATCAATGTGGTTTTCAATAAGGATATTTGGGATAAATATAACTACTATAGTTATCGTGTTTTGAAAGATGGATCGGTTCCATATAGTGGGAATAAGGGTAACTCTAATGTTTGAGGAGATTAATTATGATTATCCACCTCTAGAATAAAATTTTCAATTGTGTTGGATGATTTTATATCTTATTTGATTTAGGTGAGGGGATTATGGGTATTATAGTACAATGTATTTATAAACTCTTATATTTATCCCTTGTTATGGCAACATGGGAAACCATCAATCATATTTTATATTGGATTATGAAAATATTTGTTATGGTTTATATTCTTATGGTTTTTTCCATTTTTGGTACATTGAATTTAATGGTAGTATTTTTTACATATTTTTATGATTTGAATATTCTATTTTGGAATATAGTGGACTTTTCTTTGTTTTAATACCCTTTATTGGTGGATTTGAATGTCATTTTATGGAATACATTGTAATTTATAGATTCTTTTGTGTCATGGATTTGATGTGCATCATTATTTGGGTGAGCCACATATGAAAATTGATGTTTGGATTATATCAATGTAATCTATAATGTTTCACATTACCTATACATGAGAAAATAGCTTGTGTGAATGATTGGGTAACTAAGTTGGGTGAATAAAAAATGATTCAGTGCACTTTATAATGATTGGATTGTGATATGTTGGTTCCACCACATGTGTGTGATCCATTTTGTGACCCTTGGATGTCTGTATGTGATATAACTTAATGTTAGGTCTCTGATCATCCTTTTGAAGATTCTTACTATTTTTCATCCTACACTATATAAATGTTATTTTAGTTTGAGAGTAATATTCCCATTTTTTCTCGATGGTTTTGAGTATGCATATCATGAATTTTTTTGGGCTTCCATCCTATTAGGGGAATTATAAATAGTTTGGAGATTGTGAAATTTCATTATTCTCTTCATAGGACTCCCAATATTTTTTTATTGTTTCAATTATACATCAAGAAGATCTAAAATATTGTCATGGATCACTTCAAAAAAATCATTATGACCCTGGTTAGTTATACTAAATGATGAATTTGGTTGGGTGGTTCAATTTTGGTAGGTCCTTCTTGGATTATTCATTTTGTATCACCTATTTTGAATAATAAAATCATGGTGTAGCAAGTGATATAGTGGGAAGAATTTCGACACCCAAAATGCAAAAGTGTGATTAATTTTTTTATATTATGTTATATACATGATGGTAGATTTACCATTCTATCGAGATCATGAACTAATGCATCTATAATGGTTTCATTTTTCCATTTCACATATCATTTCAGTTATATGTTAGTAGGGATATGGATATTTATTGAGAATGAAATTATGAAAAAATATTTTATGTTCATCATTGGTGTGTCCTAATGAGATTATTTCTCATAAATGAATATCCACCTAGATATGCAGGTAATCATTATGATTTCATATTAGTTTGAGAATATATTCATTATGGATAGGTCTGATACACAGGGTTACATAATTGATCAAATTGACTAGTGCGGATTCTAATGAGCTGGCTAGTGCATCTCAATAGTGTCGTGGATACTGGGTATGTGTTATGGAATGGAGTTAGTCGTAGAGCCTCACACTTTTATTTATGTTCCTCTTATGTACTCTTACATGTACGACCAGCCTCTTTGGGGACAGGTGTGTAATCTATGACATTTTTGTTCTATATTTTATAACATTTCATTTATTATTACATCATGTTCTATTTCAATTTTTTACTACATATACAATATCATTATTAACATACTTTTATGATATCTATTTTTTTTGTGTTTACTCTGATATGAGGATATAGTCACTCCACTGTTCGAACTTTAGACCCTCATTGATAGTTTTAGCCTCTAGAGTACGGAGAGGTGCGCAAGGGGCCTTGTGTTGATTAGGATCGAGGTAATAATTAAGTGAAATCTAGGCTAAAATGTAACAAATTGGTATCAGAGGTGGTCCTTTCCACTTGATATACATTTTTGGATTTAGAATAAATGAGTATTAGGAAATTGTTAGAACATGTGATGGACAAAAAATAATTTTGTTGATAAGATATATTATGTCGAGCATTCTTGTTTTCTTGTGATATGGGGTTTCTATTCTAATTTGGGATGTTACAGTTTTATATAAATTTTCATTGTGTGATGTACATTATGTGTTCATGTTATGATTTATTATGGACAATACGATCTTGGTCATAATCAAGATGCTAGTGATTTATTTTTTATCGTGGTTACTAATTCAAGAGCCATCTTAGGAATCATATTTGGCATTTAGGATTCACTTTTTCTATCCCTTATAATGATTGATTTTATAAAAAACATTTGAATTTTTTTATTGTCTCATAAAAAACCAAAATGTAATATTCCCATTTATTTGTTTGGTGGGATATTACTATTTTTGAATTATATCAATATTTTATTCTAATGACAAATCAATTGGTTATATTGGGAGACATTTGACGATGATGGTGATGAGGTAGTCCTCATACATGTGAGGTGTACTGACCATGGAAGGTTAATAGGTAAATATATTCCCATGAGTCATACCCCATGAATTAAATTTCTTCTCTTGTTCATTTGTGCAATCATTTAGTAATAATGTATACAGTTTTTTATTGTATATATTAGAATAAAATTATATATAAACAATTTTTGTTGTGGTTATCTAGTTGGGTTTCATTATAGGATTTCAATAGATACCTAATTTTTTTATCATGAACTGGACTATGAGAGGGTATTAACATATACAAATTCTTGATGTTTGGTAGATCAGTATCTCTTCAACATTGGTATTGTGACCTATAGGGAGCAGACATTATGACGATGCTCAGACAAAATCATGTCCCATGTATGATGATTTTTTAAATTTTAACTATCAGGGTTGTTTTGATATTTAACAACATTTTAATTTTTCAATATATTATGATAGTGGGATAAAACATATAAACTAGTTGTGGGGCATGATTAGTTTGTGGGAGACCTATTGTCACTTATTTTTAAATCATACCCCTATAGGTCAATGTTGATTTGGATCAAGGTAAGACATTCAATATTGTTGTTATGGGGTTACTAATTCCTTATAATGTAGTGAGCTTGTATATACTCTCAGTTAAGACTGATTCATGATTAGTGCTTAGGTTTTGTGAAATAAGATTGTTGATGACTTTAGATATTTAAGAATAAAATTGGGTGCTTATTTTTTGAGACAAGATTTGATAGAAAAGACTATTCAGTTTACTAGACTTGATACCCAATACATCCACTATGTATAATGTAGTTCAAGAAAAGTTATATTCTCATTACTGGATTGATTCTAGGTGAGAGGTTGACATGGAATAAATCATGGAATAATATAGTTGGTTGATTTTTAAGATGAGTTCCATGTGAGCTTCTAGATTAATGAGATTGATATTCCATATAACACAATACACATAACATAGTTATTTACCAATGGTGGTGGTGTGAGTTGGGTGGTAACGATACACACTGTTATCATGTAGTGCCATTTAAATCATAGATTATTGAGTGTAAAGGTACAAGCTGATAACCTCTATTTTCAATGAATGTTATGGGAATGGTTTCCCATTAGATTTGGTAAATTTAATAATGTATCACCATGGTAAAGGGGTTATCAATGATAAATTTTATTTCATGTGTTTCTTAATCTGTGGTTGGAATTTTATAGACATTGTTCAAAGATGTGGTGTAAGGAGGTGGTTAATAGAAATTATAAACTATTTTGTTGTGTGCATAGATCCAAGAGATATATTCACACATTTAGAATGATTAATATTGTAATCCTAGCTATATAATACCATACATTATCTTTATATCATTATGAGTATAATAAGTGATAGTCTTCTCGATGCTGGTCTTCTTTTCATTTCAAAAATATATCCTATTTGGAGAAGGAACCCATTGATATAGCACATTAGGAGTAATGTAAGGGGAGTCATATTTTGGGGTGTAAACCATTGACCATTTTATGGTGGTGTCCCATGTTTTTTGCTGGAATTCATAATTTTTCATGAATTTTTGAGGTGTTATTTACATTTTGAAATAATGATTAGGGTATTCCTATGTTTGGGAGTACTAGATTGATTGTAGTTAGGATTCAACCATATAAGATATAGTTGCTAAAAATATGAGACTCGATGTTGAGCAGTCAAAATAGAATATTTTTTAACATTATTCGGTTGAGATCACAAATAATAGTTTTTTTACCAATGATTTAATAGTATCAGAGGATTTTTTGTTTATAGATTGTAATGAACTATGTGCTTCTAGATAGAATATTTAATAATGAATTATAAATTATTCTTTATGATTCTTGTAAAGGGTTTAATTATAATTTCCGTTTGTAGAAGATATTAGATAGTTTTTCAGACCAATATGTTGGCCCTTTAATTTTTTGTTTCCCTTAGTATTTGAGTGAGGATGATTTATGATCATTTTGAATTTTAGGGGGATACATAATAAATAATATTTAATTAATTAAATGTCAATTTATTTCACGTGTTCATTCAGATGTACATTTCATAAAGGCCCATTATTTGATATTATAACTCCACCATTGGTTTTGGAATTATAATTATTGTTTAGGTAGGGCATAAACTCATGTTAAGAACCAAGGTTGGTCCTGGACCCCTTTTTCTTCCATTTCATTTTTATTTATCCTTTCATATTTTTCCCATTGGTTTCTCATGTATCTCCATCCCCATTTGGGATGTCTTCATTTCAAAACTAATAGTGAAAAGGAATATATATATATATATATAGTAATATATATAGGACATAATGGAGGTGTCTCCATGGAGCTCGGGAGGAGCATGATCATTTGGTTGTACATATGGACTTCTGAAACATGCAATGATTCTTCGGATTCCTCCAAAATGTAGTTTACTTTTATTTCCGTCCATATATCCATTTATATGATGCATATAAATGTTTTAATTTCATGTCATTACTTATTAGGAACCCTTTTGTGTTGTTTTAAATCATTTGGGGTCAAAATGGGGGTGAGGGATCATGATGATATGATGGATTTTCCATTAGAAAATCTTAATCACACTGTGTGTAGTCTTGGAAAAAATATTATGTCTTCTACACATTGGGGGAATTTTATTTCTTTATAGGTATACACACTATATTTATTATACATATCATTATTTGGGACACATTTTTGTATCCATATACCTGATTAGACATCCCGTGTAGTGGGACATGCTCGTGTAGGATACATGGCCAGACCACGTGTGGGTTTCCCACAATATATTGGTACACAACCAAGCGATGTACATATCCATTATAATTGAGTTACATAATAAGGTACCTTGTGACGGGAACATTTATTTTACATGATCAAGACACCGTGTACCTTTCTTTTTATTATGACAAATCTACATGAAATACATGATCATGTGGGGATGTATGGGTAAAATTTGTGGCATAGGGTATGCATGTCCTGTAATACCCATTAATACCCCTTTAATGGGTTTTCATATCATTTTTCCATGAATAATAATTTGATGAATGGGTATTCAATAGTTAGTATCATTCATTAGAGCTTGATTTTTAATCAATTGAGGTGGTTTGGGAGCTCATATGTTACATTTCAGTTGTTTTCTTAAATGGAGAGGTTTATCCTTCGATAATAAAATGTTGTTGTCCCTTGATAGTGATTCCCCTTATTTAATATTGTCCTTGAGATAAATCTCTTGAAATAAATTTTTTAACATTCCTCTTGGGGAATTATCCATTGTTAAATTTTCTATTCCGGTTTAGGAGTTCATAAGGTTAGTTGTATTTGTGGATCCCATTAAGGATACCTCTATTTACGTTTCATCCTTGAGGATCCCATATAGGATTCATTAATATATTTACAATTAATGAGAATCCAATGTAATATTAATTAACATTAATGTTGAAATACGTAATCCCTTAAAGGATACTATTACCTATATATTATTCAATGGATCCCATGTAGGATTCCTCTCCTTCATATGTACACTTCATTTGATTGTCACATGTAGGATGCCCATTCAAATATACCATTCTGAGTATATCATGTTGGATGTCTTATTTTCTTACCATTATAGGATTCTATATATAATTCCTACTTTGACATTCCATATATATGATACTAAGTAGGATTCAATCACATATCGATAAACCTCGAGGATCTAGATTAGGATGCCTCTATTTTATTATGACTTCAGGGACCTACTAGATGACCTTATGTTTGACTGATCCTGAGTTATTGTGTTTGGAGTTTTCGGTAGATATAGAAGTAGGTTTCAATGTAGAACCTATAAAAAACATGTAATATTATGGTTATATAGATTTATTTCTGGGATTATGAATTAATCAAACCTAACTATTTACTTATACATTCATTTATTTGTTTCTTATACACAAATGATTTCAAGTAGAACTTCCAAGTTTGTGGATGATAATGCAAACACGATGTGAAAACATACATTGGGATTCCAAAATATACTTACTTGGGTAAGTTTTATTTGTTTTTTGGGATTCCCAAATTTATTTCTTAGGATCCAAATTCTGAGCCCCATTTTATTTATATCATTGGACAACCCGGACATATATCATAGGATTTGGATTTTTAGACGTATATGTTTAGGGATTTTTCACATCTATATTGATGATTTTGAGGATGATTCTCATCTCCTATAATTATTGATTATGGATGATGATTACATTCTGCTAGATATGATCATGGTATACCTATGATTATGATATATGATAATGTCTTCCCAACTAATGATACTCATGGATGATTACACTCTCCCAAGATTTTGGGATGATTAAACTCCTTGATTGGAGTACTGGATACGATGTATGGAATGATGTTACACATAATTGATATATATGTATATATATTTATATACTCATGGATGATTATTCTCTCCTGGGTGATGGGAATGATTATAATCTATCTGATTATTTACCTAAAGGGGTGAACATGATGTCTCACTAGCGAGGTCTCCTTTTGATCACCAAGGGTCATATCATATAGGGTTATCTGAGCCCCAATGGCATGATCGACTATGAACCATGACATTGTGTTGAGGAATTAGATTGGATTTATATGTAATTAGTGTAATGAAATCTATCTCAGTGACAATTTACAAGATTTTCCTTCAGTATATGGAATCCATCATTATAGTGATTTTTGGTAAGTATGGGTGAATGCACAGAAGGATGTGTATTCCCCTATGGAAGCGTTGTTTTCTTAGTGACATTTATTGAGTAAAAAAAGTTTTTTTATTGGGATTATATAACCATATATCAATATTATTATACATGGCTTGAGTGGGACAACATCTAACTCGTACCCCTTTTTATAGAATGTCTAATTGATCCAGATTACATACCCAATAATCGACATCAATTATTTATATTATTTCATTCACTATACTAATGTATAGAATTATTTTTGTATATATAAATATATAAATTGGATTTTATATATATATATATATACATGAAAACCCATTTCCCAGTTGGCTGAGATCAGGGACCCATGGATCAGTTTTGGTTTCATGGTTTCTGTTTTACTTATTTCTTTTGTTCTGTATCGGTTGGGGTTTGAATATTAAATGAGAATTCACTTTAAAAGATGGTTTATAGGTTCATCGTTGTGGTGTCCTACATATATTATTTATCACCATGATACATTAACCTAAGTTTATGTGAAAATATTATGACCTATTTTAACGTGGAGAACCGATTCGTGATGGATAAGGTCATGAAAATAAGGTTTTATGATCGAGAAGTGCTACTCGTGTGAATTCAAATGATCAGCATGGTGCAGCTCATTATTGTCTGAGTGACTAGATATGTGGTCTCACTCGATGTTTGTATTAGATCATTGAACTTTTATTTTAGTTTCATTTTGATCTCTTTAATATATCAGCATACAAGAGGGTGAGAATTTATATTTGTATAAATTTGTTTTTAGGAATTATTTCATTTGAGTTATTGTTAATGAATATTCTATTTTAGATATTTTATACTTTTGAAATCTATTTATTACTTCATTGAATGATATATAGTTATTTAAACTATGTTTACTAGGATTTTAGGGTAAATTCTCCACACCATACCACCATTATACCCTCATAAATTTTCACCATCCTCTGTCATATGAAAATGTCTTATTGAGGCCTTTTGGATAATAATATCGAGGAACTGGTTTAGTGTCATCTAAGTTAGGATTCTGGAATGATAAACATTTTTTACAGAACGATTCAAAACAAGAAAAATTATCTTTCAATATAATATACCACTATTCATCAATATGTTATGGAGATAGGTTTATTAATCTCTACCATTGATCTAGTAGAGGGATCATGGATCAACTGTTATGTGATAATACCAAAAATAATCCCTTATATCATAATGAGGTTTTTATAAAAAACAAGTAGAATAAAAGACAAGGATCTATATTGGATTTTTATTTTCACATACTAAGGAATATAATTTATATAATCTATATTGATGTATTTTGAAAAAAAATAATTCTTTTGGAAGGATTTTCCTGATGGTATTTCTTTATATGAATTATCCTTGTAAAATTGACGATTTAAGATAATTGGGGGTCAATTTATAGAATAATTATTATCACAATCAGGGATACACTGGTTTTATTAGGTATGAAATAAATGTTACTTTGAGATCCTATTCACATGGACTCCTAATCCATGTATGAAATTATAATAAAGGGTTCCCCAACTAATTTTTAGTTTCATGTTTCTATAACACCTTCAGTGTTTTTGAATTACAATTTGTTAAATAAATTTTATTTCATTGGATGCATACGTTACACACAATACAGTATTTTTGCAAACCATAATGTACTATAAATTTTATTATGTAAACCATAACATTATAAATTTTTCATTATACATGGAGTCATAAATATGAATGACCAATCTTTTTAAATTATTGAAAATTTTTTAGATAAATAAAAAAATTATTGATTGGAAAATAATTTTTTTAATGTAATTATATGCTTTGAAAATACATTTTTCTCAATAAATGATCCTTACAACGTTATGCTAAAACAGATTATTATAAATATTTCCATTTTTTAAAAACATATTTAAAAAATAAACATCGTATTTGAAATCAGACTGTATAAATTCTTATAGATGTATTTTGGGAGATTTTGTTGAAACTTTTAATTTTTTGACGAATAGTGAAAATACTAATTTATACTAAAAACAAAAAACATAATATAAAGTTGTAATAGAGTAAAATGTTTTTATAATTTGTTAAATTCAATTTTAGTTAAATTATATAATTATTAATCAAGCATATGACATTTTCGTAAATTTCATGTAGTTGTATTAGATAACACCCCTTTATACTTTTGTAATCATTTTCTATAAATACCAATTTTTCATATTGTCTGCAAGTTTAAATTGAAATTAAATTCTGAAACATCAATGAATTTATTTTGAATTAGTGGATTACATATTTGTAAATTAAATAATTTATTTTTCATAATCTGTTCAAATTACATTTTGTTATCAATGAATACAAAACACAATAAAAATTAATTACTGTTTTAAAGGTTAAAATAGGTAGTCCAGGGGCTAAACTAAAATGATAAGATTTAAAATGACCAATGAATTTATAAAATTACTATTTTAATGATATATTTCATCCTTATAATTTATAATTTTTTATAATTTTCCATGTTGTTTACTTTTATCATTTTTAAAACATGGGTATACATTATTTTTAAAAATTCTATATTTGTCCTCTCCCCTACATATAAAATGGAAGCCCCTCTCTTATACTATTAAATTTTCCAAAGAATTTTTTCCCAAAACCACCATAAATATATTTTTTAGTTACATATAATTTTTCTAAGGGCCTCAATTTTATAATGGAAGCATCATATGATGGAGTTTGTTTAAATTATAAGATTCTTGTCCGAAGAAGAGGTAGTGTTCATATCTGAGTGTTTAATTTTTATTTTTCCCTCAATTAAAATAATATATTTTTGAAATATGGTATTATAATAGAAATAGTATATTCATTATTCTATAGTGTAATTATTTTATCTTAATAATTTATATACATCTTCCCTATATCAAATAAGAAATGAGTGTATTGATTGTTTGTATGATGGACTACTCTTGTTCAACACGTTGTAATTTTTTTTATAACTTCGTCTCACAACTAGATATATTGATATATTTTCTTATTTATATGATATTTAATGAATATTTGAGGTAATGGAATATCAATATCACATCTTCCATTATAACATCCAATCCATTGTAAAATTATAATTTTGTTCATGCGTACGTGTGGAAAACCATGTCCATGAAGTGATGTGAATCATTTTTTTTCTTTAGTCATGGATGGTAATAAAGATATATTTAATGAATATATATTATATATAATAAATAAAAATTATTCTATTAATAATAAATAATATTTATTATTATTTGATTCCATCTCTTGAAAAAAGGGTAACAATATTCAGGCATAAAAATGACTTACCATCCACATGAATGATGTAATTATTTTTCTACCTATATATTTTATATATTAATAAAAAATATATAATGAATAATAAATATTTTTATATAGTATTTAAATATTTTTATATTATGGTAACATGATTAAAGAAAAAGTACTGAAAATAAAAAACCACAATATATATTGAAAATGAACTAGTTATTACATAAAATATGATTTTATCATGAATTTGTTAATATGTGGGTAATGAAAGGTTATAAGTAAATCATATATTTTATGATATCTATGATTTTATTTTTAGATTATATATTATAATAAGAAAATATTTATTTTACAGGATATTTTAATTCATGCAAATAATGTTAATCCATGATGTATGAAATTTTTATTCACCTTTATTTCTGTGGGACACATGAAATATTCAACAATAGACTATTTTATGTGATGTATATATTTTCGGGATTTTTTATTACTATTAGTTTCTAATATATTATGATTTACATATATTCATATATTAAGTTCTTTTATGGGTCTTATAATTAAAATGTTTTCAATGTGGTTAGGGTTTTATGTAATAATAACACTATTTATTATGATAATATATTATTTTTATTTCCATGTTGTAATATTATATTTCATCAATCAATAAACACCTGAAATGAATTCTCATATATTTATTTTAGGTGAATAATTTTTTCCTTTAATTTTCTTCTAATTTATATCTAAATAGACATAAATAACAGTTTCAGGGAAAATTGATTATTGATATCTATTCAATCGAAAATCATTTTTGTTACATGTACATGTATTCAAAAAAAATAAATGAAGTTATTTTTATAATCTCCAAATATTATATAAAGATATTTTACCATTTTTTTATTTTAAAATTATCATTAAATGCAATCATCTCGCATATTTAAATAATGATATACTTTTGGATATTTATCAAAAATTATAATGGAATATTTGTTTTAAAAAGTACGTTATGAAAAATATATTCTTACATCCATACTGATAAAAGATTCAATGATTCCTAAAAATGTTTCCAAGGTTCTATTCAAATAAATGTTTTAAATAATTATAGCATTTTTAGAGTTTAAATAAGTTATTTCATAATGGAATGTATATTTTCCATATGAATGTTTTAATGATCATTTTATGGAATTTCTTTTCAATAATGAAAACAACCATTGGTGTTGAATATGTTTTTTTGGTTATATGATCCGTTTTACCTTATTTATTATTTTAGTGGATGTGTTACAATTATTAAGAAGATATGTCTGTGATCCCCATTTAATTTTCACGAGTTATGCAAATATGGATTGATGAAATGTTTATGAAACCCTATTTTTAGTATGTTATTCTATGATGGATGTTTAATGACTTTTTGAAATTCATATTCATGGTTTTCATTATGTGAGGGGTTCTTCCATTATAAACTAATGATTGTAGTTTTTTAATAACCAAGGATTGTGGGTACGTTATGACCAAGGATAATGGTTTCATTCTAACCAATGATGGTGGCTATGTTATAACCTATGATGCATGGATATGCTATAATTTGAGATAAGGGGGACCAGACTTTTTTATATATAAAAATATTTAGCTAACGATAGAATTTTCATGAGATAAATGGTATTTTAATGGGGAGTAAAACCTATTCAGAAAGGTATTTGGTCCGCTATGATTTTCATATGAGTGAAACATGTCTACAATGGTGGCTTGGGGGAGTGAAATAATTCCACTATAATAGTCAAAGGAATAAAAATTTTCTTTTGAAGAAAAGATTTTATATGTAAATTTATATTCATAAAATATTCTTCTTATACAAATATTATTTTCTCAGAGATTATTTTATTCTATCCATTATTATTCATGTCTTCTAACCTGCCTTAATTTATTCCATTACTTTGGTTTATGATATACGACATATAGGGTGTGGTTTTAAAATTTTATTCTCACGTAATAATACATTTATAATAATGTTATGTTAATATATATATACCTTTTTTACATTAAATTCATTGAAATATGTTATTGAAAATTTTATGAGTCGGGCATTGAGAAGATGCACAATTCCAAGGCATCGTGTTCCTCGAATTAATTTAATTAAATAGTTAAATATATTTTTTATCACAAATATGTTATTTTGACAAAATATTTTAATATTTAATGAAATTATTCTATAATTGGAAATCTGGGGTCATGGTTGAATCTAGAGCATTGGGATTACCCACGGTGCAAATTAATGTTTCTCAGTTCTGGATGTTCAGATGAGGTAGACAATGGACAGTTCAATTAAATTAAAACAAATTAATAATTTTTATATTTTAATTTAAATGATCTATATATGATAATATCTAAATATTTCATTTTTAAATTTATCTCACTTTATTCACGTAGATATATGTGGTTTTTGAGAGTATCTCTGATGGCCGTCATTGGAAGATCAAGATCAGATGATGACTAATGATAAGTTTGATGTTAATTGATAGGCAGTGGATGTTGAAGATCATATTCATTACTAAAGAACACTGTATTCTACAAATATTAATCAAATATTTTTTTAGTACTTGATATTTTTGGTTTATAAATTCTTGATTATATCGTTAAATATTGAATTTCATTTACTAATCTCTTACTGTTGATTCCATTACATTCCCATGATCCCTTATGTCGAATTAAATTTTTTAATCAAATTATTATCATTATTAGTTCATGATCTGACCCTAGTTTACCTATGATTATATTATTCACCAATAAATCATATTCAATGTGGTTTATCACACTTTTTATGGTTCATTTCCCCCATCAGTCTTTTTGTTATTCATCATTTGCTTACCAGGTCTTGGTTCGACTTTTCTAGTGTTAGTTATATTGCCATCAAACCCAAAAATTTGTGGATAATACATTAGAAATTATATGGATGGATATATTTAGATATATTGACGTTTTTTGTGGTATGTGGATAATGATTCCAATTGATCTGGGATCACGTAATGATCAATAGTGATGGAAGGCGAGCGAGATGCATGAAGGTCCAATATGGGAGTTCATATCTAGATTTATAGAAAATGGGGAAAGATATGATACTCGGAAGATATTAAAACCATTTTAGGTGGACAAATTGAATAATTAAGGGAGGGACATACAGATCTATCCAACCCATGATGATACAAGAGTTTCTATGGAAAACACAACTAAGGACCATATGTTTAGATGAAAAAATGTCGTGTAGCCCCACCTTGGTATTAAAATTGGGTTTCAATGAAGATAAGGATAATAAACCATGTGGTTGGGCCACATTCCATGTTTACCTCCCTATTATTCTATGATGTCTTATAACTACACATACATATGATCCCGTTTAGGAGGACAAGTCGTATACTCTAGTGGTACTTATGAACATCTTGATGGATATGAGAATTTCGAAGATCACACGACTCAACCAATGAAGGATAAGACACCTCCTATAGTTCCCCTACACATAGTGTAATGATACATTTATATAAATCCATGTAATTGAGAGGGATTTTAAATGTGTCCAAGTGATGCCACATTTATGTGACCACCCTTACATGATGTTTACTTTTTTTGAACTATCTACCTCTCGCATCCCCTTCATTATTACTCATATTTTTTCTATTGATTACACTATGCTGAGTATTTTTTTCACATTAAATGTGAGGTTAATCATCTTAGTTTATTTTGATATGTGATTCAAGATGTTCGATGAATGTTAATTCTTTAGGAGAAGATTGATGATGATTGTGATTCTGCAGGATTATTAGAGAGTTCATATGGAGACAGTACTAACCTATCACACTAGGTTATGAGTACCCAAACCATAGAGATGGTACTCCCCTATATCACAATGGAACGATATCTCGATACTATTTCCATTGATAGAGATTTTGTACTCCCATTTCACACTAGGGAATGAGTCCAATATCAACATAGATAGAACTCCCCTATAGAAACAAGGCACATGCCCTCTATCAAAGGAGCCAATACTCCTCCAGTGCAATAGGGAAAATGTCCTCCATTATAATTGTACATATATTTAGGAGGTCCTCTCTGAACAAAAAAGTGAATAGTTCCTCTATCAATGGATATGGTACTCCCCTATCGTTGTAGGATTCTAGTCATTCATACTCATTATAATGATATTGATGTAGTACTCTCCTGTCACACCAATGTGCATGTCATCTATCTGTAGAGATACTACATCCTATCATACCAGGGATTGGTTCCTCCATACTTGTTGTAAAAATATAGATGTATTACTCCCCTATATCACTTCTTCAGAAGTACTTTATCACTATAGATGATACTCCCATATCACACCAAGGAGAATGATCATTGTACAAATACAAATACGGTAGTCCCCAATCACTATAGGGAGATGGTCCTCTATCCATAGTGATAGTGCATCCCTATCACACTATGAATCATGTTCTCTATATTTGGTGAACATATATAAGGTTGGTACATCCCTTTCATACCAGAGTATATGTCCTCTATCATTAGGATATTATGATCTATCATGTTTTTGAGTAGTGGAGTGTTATGGGACTTCATCATGACTTCATTGGATATACATGAAAAATATTGTGTATCAATGATTGTCTATTTTAGTTTCATGAAGACAAATAATTCTAGGCTAAGATGTGAGATTGAGATATCCTTTCCAAATCATTTAAGCCTATTTTATAAAAATATACTATTATGATTGGGATCGATTTCCCTATTGTTATGGGTTGATATGACTAGTTATATAACATATTTTATTAATACATCTTCAGTTTTCAAATATTGCAGCAAGGTATGTATATAATAATCAAAACATGGTCTTTTATTACACTTATTATGTATTATGTAGATTAATTATATATAAATGATGGATTCAGTTGATATTAGGGATACATTGGTGCATTTGACCACTTACACTTGTTGGGGATTAGAGTCACAGTGTCACATATTTCCATATATGGAAGTTATTGATATGATGGAATAACATTCCTAGGTGGGTGAACATTTTACCATTCTCTTTTCAGATAAGTATTTTTATACTTTTTTATTCCCAAGAGGTTATTGGATGAGTTTTTCTACTCTAGATATCACATATTCTATTACTATTCTTCTTAAAATTTTCATAGAAAAGATTGGGAGTATTAATACAGGTAAATTAGGATAATACCTCACATTTAATTAATATATTTTAGACATTTATCTGCATCCCCTAGACTATAGAGGAATGATTGGGGTTGTGGCAGCTCAGTCTTCCACTAGCCAAGTGGGTCCATGTGGGTCGGTTCATTTCCAATTTTTATCCTAGGCGGTTCGACCACGATGTAGTGTTTGTAATTTTGTACCATTATATAGTTCGGATGGAAATATACTAAAATGGTGTTAATGTTTCTATAGTGAGATATTTGGGAATGGTAAGCAACTGTTGGTGAGATGACCGATGTATCCATTCATCATAACTATGAATTCTAATTTTTGAACATAGAATAACAAGACATAGGTCACAAGGAACATTTCTACATGCATCATATAGGAAGGAGTTTATTGAATATCCTTATTGAGAAACGCCCCATATATATATACACATATACATTTATATATATAATCAACTTAAACTTCTATGTATTTTATAATTATTAGAGTGCCTCTACAATAACATCAAACAAGGTTACATATTCAGGATTGTGATGAATGCCCTATGAGTGATGGGGCCTCAGTTTATGGTCCATCTCAAAAGATGGTTCCTCTAGGTGGGCCGGAAAAGGTGTATGTCCCCATCTTTAATCATTACCTAATGATTATTTATGTCAATAATATTACATTAAGGATCTTTTCAGTTTTATAATTTTTGATAATTAAGCCATAACTATTACATTACATTTCAAAAATTACAATGTAGAAACTTCTTCTCTATCAATTTTTTCCCAAACATAAAACTCATTATATAATACAAGAATTATTTTCATTATATAAATGATCTTTAATTATTCATCCATATTACCCTTCCTTATACCCTATGAAAAATATTTCAGAAACATTGGATGTGCATAAAATGATCAGTAAGGGATATAAAATAAGTAAAGAAAACATTAGCCCATCAGTACATAGAAATAAATGAAAACATACACTTTAATCATAAAACATAATATTTTTAACATAAATCATCGAATCATATGATTTATGAATAAAAAATAGAATCCATAAATCATAAAGGTGACTTTTGGAATCTATAACATACTTACATTTTAGCTTTCACAGCTACATAGGGGGTTTCGTTTGGAAAACCCATCACGGTATATTCCCTAATTATGTTCAGATAAACATTAAAATTTACCTTCGTCACGTTATCCAATTCATAGTAAAGCTATCTAGGGGTCACCCACCTGTGGTTTTTCAGGGAACCACCCATATACGTAATCAATTCCCAATAACAATAACAAATTAATAAAACATGAAGAATGGAATGATAAAATTTCCACATTTAAATCACAATATATCATTTTTAAGACATTGTCATAATAATGATTTATCAAAAATATTTTATATACAAAAATATATAAAAATTTATTTGGTATTTATTTTCCTTTAAAAAACTTTATGTCTTGTTAAGGAATACAAATATCAAATAATTCTAATAAAGGTGGAATGGTCATTGTCACCACTTACATTAAAATGAAACATTCATTTTATTGTTTATTAAAACTCTTCTTAGAAAACAATTAATTTTTGTAAACCATTGAATTAAATTAAAATAAAAATGGTATAATTGTACATTGAATAAAATGAAGTATTTTTATATTATAAAAATATGCCTCAATGAATTAAGATTGAGACATAGTCCCTTACCTTGAGTCTGACTTAACATGTTTGTTTATTATATTCCGGTATAATAAACCTAGGTTATTTTAGACTTGATTGTGATATTTTTTCAAGTTCATTATTTATATTTTATTAATTAACATCATTTAATACAAGTTACATAATTTTTGATGTTTTTATCTGTCATTTTTCCAATATTCAATAAATGAGATGATAATGAAACTTGTTTTGATGAAATTGTCCATGACCTCAAAAGTAAATTATATGATTAATTATATTCATGATTTAAATATAATATATATAAATTATATATGTATTTATAATAATTAATAACATTGGGAGATAATAAATGAATTTCATTGTTAATGGAGATTGTAGGACGTACGTAAGCATGAATGCTACTTTCATTTCATTGTCATATTTAATGAAATGAAAACTAAATGGTACATAGGTGTTTTATAATTCTAGTATAAGATCATATTGTATATACAATAAATAAGTTCTCTAACATAATCCTTAATATTTTCCATGTATGGGATGAACGATTCGTATCACCTTGAGGGGCCGGTAGTCCGCACTTCCTCAAATGAAATTATCATATTACACATTTAAGAAAGCATTAATGTTTTCTGTAAATTAAAAATAGAGAAATATATAGACAATAGAAATAAACCATACATCACATATAAATATAGTCACATAATAATGTCTAACATTAGAGGTGGTAGGGGAAAATAGTTTAATCATCGTTTCGCGAGGTATTAGTTCTCTGTACACAGAATCGTTATGTTAATATCCATTACATGGAGGTATGTGTATGTGAAATTTGAATCCTTCACATGAAAACACCCTAGTATAGTTATTATACTGGTTTTGTTATGAAATCAAAAAATAATAACATAATATGGAGTGTAGAAGTAAAATTGAAGAAAATAACTTTAGAGAAGATGTTACCTCTAAATCAGGTAACATCTTTTGATTGTAGCCAAAAGGATTTCTTGAATTACTATCATCCTATGATAAGGTGTTTAAATGGATTTTAGGGATGTCTGAAGATTTTTTGAGTAGAATTTTAGTGAGACAATAGGCATTATATGTGTGAGTATGTGGGTATAGGTGGTGGCCTTTTATAAGATAGAGGATTTGCACTTTTGGAATGTAATAAAATTTTATTTTATTATAAAATTACTTTCAGTTTAAAATTGACCGAAATATTAAAATTCAAAGCTACGATGATTTTGGGTCAGATTAATTTCAACAATTAGGTTTTAGAGATTATTAGTTCACAATAATAACCTTGTATTTTAGCTTTAACACTTCAATAAAATCATTAACTTTTACTATGTCTTCTTGTATTTTTATAATATATGGTAACTATAGTTACTATTAAATTCAAAACCAAACATAAATTAATCATTAATGACATTTTAATCATTATATTATTCATTTTTCCAAATTTTATATTTTTAGTATTATTATATCATTTAAATAAATAGAATTTGTTTTAAAAACAAATTTCTATTATTTTTTACACTATTATGTAATTGATTTTTTATAAACTCATAACAACATGGTTACATAAATAAAAAGTCATTAAATAAAATATAATATGACAATATCATCCATAAAATTCATGAATGGAATAATAATAATTAAATTACATTTAGTTAGATATTTATAATATGATTCATTTGAATTGTTCGTTAATGAAGCAATCACGACGTCATCATTGTGTGATAATTAAATTTATTTATATAATGACTAAATATTATATGTAAAATACAGTGATGTATAAAAACATATTATTATTATATTTAATATTAATATTAATAAAATATTAGTTTAAATATCCCAATATAAAAAAAATTAGTAATAGATACATGTTTATGTTATGTTTCTCTTTACATTAAATTAATTCTTATAAAATGTCCTTTTCACACCCAAGTGGATCCATGGGATACCAAAATAGGACAAATTATTTCCATTGTCATACATATATACTCCAATAGGATTAATACATGTGTTAGGGTAGATTATTATTTTTATAATATTATTTTTAACCTTATTTTCAGATTTACCCTTTTACCATGGTAAATAAAATAATTACTGAAGTCACTATTCATATTGTCCAAAAAATAAAACATGTATATTTATAAAATTTCAACCTTCTGATTAAAAATATGTAATATACTTTTCCAAATTAATTACATATATGTTTCAGTAAAAAATTTAAAATTAATTTCCCTTGTCAAAACCAAAAGGCCAATTTTTAAGAAGTAATAACTATCAAAAGATTGACCTGGGTTTAGGTCCAATTAAAATTTGAAATTATTTATAATTACCATAATTATATTAACTAATAAAAACATACCCTAATTATTTTTTATAATAAAATAATAGAAAAATATAACTATATAAATTAATTATATGAATATGCAGTTTTGAATTAAATTTTATAATTCACTATTCACTAAAAAAATAAATATTATCAGATAGATATCAAAATTACATCTAATATAGATATTTATTTCCTGATTATAAAGAATAATTTTATTATTAGAAATAGAAAAATTAATATTGAAAAAAAACTAGATTTAAAAAAGGGTTCCTCTTCAAAAGGTGGTAAAACAACCTTTTAATAATATTATAGCATATAATGCTTAAAATCAGATTAATTGTTATTTTAAGACTATAAAACTCATTGGATAAATATAAAAACATTTAACAAACATGTGTAATCATAACTCTATTATTTAGGTTCATTCCCTCCAATATAAAGAGTAGGTGTTAACGACCATTTAAAATAATATAAATATTATATTATTTTTCGGTATAACTCAAAGTTATGTGAAATGTAAGATTTCTAAGAAACATGTTGTTGTGTGTTGAGTATTATATTAGAGATAGAATCCCATTTAATTTTAAAATAATATAATATTCATAAATATTAATAGAAATGAAAAGGTATTATTCTATAAATACCTGAGATCCTGCATCATTCCCCCTTTCTGAAATTGTCTTCCATCAATTTTATTTACTTATAAAATAAGTAGGGTATTTATCACTTATATAATTTTTTGATTCCCATGTTTCCACTTTAACTATATGGTATTCCAAAAACCAATTACCTGATAAATTACCTTATTCTGCAACACATTCTCTCTATGGTCATGATTTTGGACTAGTTGTTCCTCCAATGAAGGATTCTCTTCCAACTCGGCTACCTTTGGACACAAAATGTGATATGGATCCAACATAATCTTTATCAACATTGAATCATTAAAAAATTATCCACGTAGGATAAACTAGAAGGTAAATCCACACTTTTGGCAACTAATCCAAATTTCTCAAGTATTTCATAGGGTCAAATGAACCTCAGATACAGCTTTCACTTTTTACCAAAATGCATCACTGATTTCCATGGAAAAACATTGAGAAATACATGATACCAAATTTAGAAAGAATGATAATTCCTCCAGTTCTCCAAAAAACGCTTCTGCTTACTCTGAGATGTTTCCATGTTCTTATGAATCAACTGAGCTCTTTTTGTCATCTCTTCTACCATATCAGGTCCCATCAACATCCTTTTACCAACTTCATCCCAAAAATCTAGAGTTTGAAACCAAATTACATATAATTCTTTAAATGGTGTCATTTATATAATAGAATTAAGAATTATAATATATGAATACTTAACTAAAGAAATATGTTGGCCCCATAATCCCTGGAAATCCATTGAACAATAGCATATCATACCATCCAATTTCTAAATATTTCGATCTATATGATAATCCAATTGCGGATGAAATGATGTACTAAAATTTAACTGAGTACCCAATGACATCTGAAGGCCCTTTAAACAATTAGAATTGAACCTGGGATAATGATTAGATTCAATAGAGAGGGGAACTCCATGTAAACTGACCACCACATTAATATAAAATTGAGAATGTTGGTCTAGAGATAGAGTATCACGAATAGAATTAAAATGAGAAGATTTAGTCAATTGGTCAAAAATGAACCGGATTTCCTTGTTACCTAGAGATGTCTTTGGTAATCCCACTACAAAATCCATGGATATATTTTTCCATTTCCACTATGGAACTTGAAAGGGATGAAGCATCCCTTTCAATAATGGCCTATCTGCTTTAACTTGTAGATAAATAAAAAATCTTAGTGTAATGTCAGTAATATATCTTTTCATTGCATCCCATTAAAAATACACTTGAAGATCTATTTACTTATTTGTTCTAGCAGGATGAACATAAAAAAATAATTTTGAACTTCACATAACAACTCTTTCTTCAATAGGGAATCACAAGGCACACATAATCTCCTATTAAACAACATAACACATGATTTATCAATTTTAAATTAAAGTAACATACCATTTTGATCCAATTATACCTTTTTCCATAACCCACTATCATCTTTTTCTGCTTGTTTAATTATGTCTGATAGTGATGATTCTATTGAAACCTGAAACAAAATAGAGGAATTTATTTCACCAAAAACTTCTATTCCATGTTTCAACAAACCAAAAAATAAATTATCCTTTTAAAAATGTAATATTGTTAATTGTGTAATTACATTTACGACTCAAAGCATCAGCCACTTTATTTTCCATTCCTATATAAAAAATTAACCATGTAATTATAGTCCATGATTAATTCCACCCATCCTATCTATATATTGTTCAATTCAATCTGAGTGAATATATACTTCAATTATTTGTGATCAATATATATTTCAATCATTACACCATACAAATGATGCCTCCAAAATTTTATAGAATAAAGAACAGCTGCTAATTCGAAATCATGTGTAGGTTAATTTAACTCATGAGGTTTCAACTGACGTGAAGCATAATCAATTACCCAATCATTCTAAATTATGACGCAACCATATAAATTCAATGAGAAATACATACGTATAACAAAATCACTATCCCTAGAAGACTAGGTCAAAAAATGGAGTATTCACCAGTCATTTTTTCAATTACTAAAAACAGTCATCACAATCTTTTTCCTGATGAACTGAACACCTTTTTGAGTTAATTTAGTCAGTGGGCTATATAACTATGAACATTTTTCAACAATCCTCTAGTGATAACTTTCTAAAACACGAAAATTATGAATATCAGTTATATTTATGGTTTTTTTTTCAATTCGTAAACATCTTTTGTTTTAGTAGTATCAATAGTTATGCCATCTTTAAAAAAATGTGACGAAAGAATGAAATTTTTTGAAACCATAAATCACAATTGAATAATTTCCCATAATTTTTTATTCCTTTTATGGATTTAAAGGTAATAGATAAATGACATTAATTATCCTCTTTACCTTTAGAATATAAAAAAATATCATCATCAAACAACACCACTAACTAATCAAAGAACTCACTAACAATTATAATCATAAGATCCACTAATAGAGCATGCACACTGGTTATCCCAAAAGGCATAACAACAAATTCATACTGGGAATGTCAAGTATGAAAGATGATCTTCATAATGTATGCATTTGTTAGTTTCTACGGATGGTACCCAGATGTAAAGTGAATCTTCGAAAAATACTGAACTCCCTTTGGCTGATAAAATAATCATCGATATGAGTCTAGGGATACTTTTTCCTAACAGTGATATTCATAAAGGGTATTTAATTAATGATAATTCTAATTAAACCATCATTATGTTTAACATACAAGACTGGTGCTCCTTCGGGTGATGTGTTGGGTCAAATGAAACCATTATAAAACAACACCTAAAATAACCACTATGAGATTAAAAGTTCAATTTCAGCCATTAAATAAGGATATTTTGAAATTGACTTAGAATAATGGATCAATTCCATAGTAAATTTAACATCCTGATTATCTATTATAATAGGGAACTCATTAGAAAAAACATCAAGAGACTCATTTACCACCAGAACATCATTAATTTGAATAGTTCCTTTGTTTTAAACAATATGTTCATGGTAACAATCATTTTTATATTTTACTAGTTTTTCAGCTTCTTTATATGTTATCAAAATTATCTATTCATTATTTTAAATAAACAAAAAAAATTTCTAAATGAAACCTCTTAATATTTTTTTCAATCATAGAATGAGAAACTGAATGTCAATCCATACCCAAAATAACATCAATGTCTAATATAGTAAAATAAATATTCATTCATGTATAATCCCTCAACACATATAGACAAAATTGTTCTTATAATATCTTTTGGTATTAACATTTCCTATAGGTTTTTTACAACATGTTTAGGATTCATATCATGACATGGAATTCACAATTTACTAGAAGCATTCTCAGAAATGAATGAATGTGTAGAAATGGAATCAAACAACAGATTGGAATAATCTAAATAAACAAACAATATACCTATTACAACAACATTGGATGGCCCAACATCTAATGAAGTAGTCGAAGTGGATTTTCCACCCCTTTCTGCTTGTAATCTGGCTACATTCCATCATTTGAGTTCTTCGTCAGACACTCATTTTCATAATGACTCATTTCATAGCACATAAATCATTTTACTAACTATAAATCAGATTTATTTATACCACTATGATGATATTTTTCATTGAAATTATGTTCCTTATGTCTAATTTTACCCCATTGGAAGCATTTACCAGAATTCAAATGGAATTCCCAAATGTTATTTTTTACAATCTACACAAACAGTAAGCTAATGTTTCTTACCATCATACTTATTTGAAGAGTTTCTCCATTTCATCATTCACCACGACCACTTATTATTATATTTTTCACAGAAAACCTGATTATCAGCAAACTCCATTTCCACTTTCTCCACCATCAAACATGTTTTTCATAACCTTTGAAATAATGAAAATCTATTTCACATTGATATATTGGATTATATCTATGTAAAAAATATTGATTTTACAATAAAGATCCTATATAAAATTTGGATCATACCATTACAACTGACTGAATTTTGATTGATAAGAAGCCACTGAGTCATCCTCTTACATCAATTCCAAGAATCTTTTTCCATCCCAAGTCGAACCGCCTTAGGAAAATATTTCAAAAGTAATATACCATTGATTTCATAACAATAAAGGGAATCAATCTCCTTACTATAAATAGTATTTTTAACCATAGACCACTACTGATAGGATTCAACTTCAAAAAATTAAATAGGAATATATACTTTTATGTTCTGAACACCCCATGACATCAGAAATATTTTTAAGTGCATTAATCCACCCTTCAGTTACCACATGGAGAGATGATCCTTTGAATGATGGGGTATTCGACCTCATGAAATACTCCACTACTGACATGTTAATTTTTTGATGATCTAGATGATCTTTTTCATAGATACCACCACCATTTATATCATTAGTAATGTATGACATCACTGCAATAAACTTCTTATTTAGGATTCTGACCATCTTCGGTTGCTGATTTGGTATTTTGTTTTCCTCTTAATGTCGTCCCATTCTAGCTACCCTGTTTCCTATACAGAAATCCATTATGAAAATAGAAATATCATAGGTCATGAGACATGGAAATCATTGAATTCATTATCAATTCCATATTACCCTAAAGTAAAAATAATTTATGGATATTCATTTAACAATATCCTAACTCCTAATGTTATCTTTCCCAAACTCGAATACCAATTATAAGGCCCCATCCATAATAATTAAATGATCTTGATCTAAGTCAATAATTGAACATGGATTATCTTTTCAGTTTTAGGTTTCTAGATTATTAGTATATAACTATTACATTAAATCTCAAAAATTACAAAGTAGAAATCTTTTCTCTATCATTTTTGTCACCAAAATAATACACCTTAAATAAAAAAAATATTTTTTCTGTTGATATAAGTCTTCTTGAATTATTATTTTCTCATACCCTTTATTATAAATTGTGAAAAACATTTAAAAAACATGGGATAATCATTAAAATAACTGTAAGAGTTAAAAAATAAGGAATGAAAATATTAGGCCATCAATACATACAAATTAATGATATCATTCTCTTCAATACGAAAAGATAATATTTTTAAAAAAATCTCACGAAATAATATGATTTATGAATAACACATAGAAATCATAAATCATAAATGTATCATGTGGCATCCCTAACAGACATACATTATAGCTTTTACAGCTACATATGGAGTTGTGCTTGGAATACCCATCACAGTATATTACCTAAATATATTTGGAGAAACATTAACGTCCACATTTGTAAAGATACCCAATGCATTGGAGAGTTATCTCTATCTCACCCACCCTTATTTTATCATTAGAACCACCTTTATATGTAAAAAATTCCGATGAACAATATCATATTCATAATACAAGAACTAAGTGATGTTGGAGATGTCGATCAGCCGGGGGAGCCACCCTATGACACGAAATGGTTTCTAGGGTTCCACTCATTCTTCCTTCGATTAATGATGATATATGGATTCTTGATGCCAGGGAGGTTCGACTCCCACAAGCACACTGCACGTGAAATAGTGTGATCAGAGATTCGGGGACCTGAAAGTCACAAGAAGGAATTTATCGGGGTTAGCGACTCCAGTTGTTGCTTTTCAATGATTAAGGGTTTTTGTGCAGGCATACGAAGGAGAGGATCTATTTCACATGTGAGAGCATGTCTAGATGTGATTTCAGAAAGATATGAGTTGTGAGAACAATCCTTTATTGCTTGTCTCGTTCTTCCCAAAGGAGAGAATCCTTGGAGAATGGATTATCTCACGCAATGGTTATCAGGTATCTGGGGATTCGACTCCTGACCATATGTCTATCTAGGTAAAGGGTTTTTCCATCAAATCTTCCCCTTAGAAGAGCATAAAATTCACACATGGGGTTTTGGATAATTGTTTCTCAAACCCGGTGCTATTTACATCCGAGAGTGGGATTAGAGATTCAACCGAATTGAAATCAGTACCTCCTATGCTCAAATCTGGATTAAAATATTTTGGTTAAGATGGATTTTATGGCATCCTCGAATACTTTATGATATTTCATTAGAGATTGGAATTCAAATTAAAATGGATAATGAAACTGAAATTGCCAGTTATGTTCATTATGCTAGCTGCCTAGTTGAGATAGACCACGGTTATACTTTGGTTGATAAGGTGTATTTGGAAACTGATGAATAAGAACTAGAATTGCAAATTGAATTTTAAGGACTCCCAAGATTCTGATCTGATTGCAGGGTCATAGGACATAACACATCTAACTGTAGAAGTTCCATTATATGTAGACACTTCTCTCATTGTGGATATGATCTTAAATCATGCCCATAGAGTAGGGATGGAGAAACCTGGGAAAGATGATTCATTCAAACAGAATCAAATTGTTAAACATGGTAAGGAACCTTAGGTTCCTTTTCTTAGACAAGGCTCTGGGTTTCTTGGCCATGGAAGAAAAAACTGGGCTGACATGGCTGAAGAGGGATCTGACCCCTCAGTTATGCTGCCTACTATGTCTATCCAGGATGGATTTGATAATGGGGAGGATAATTTGCATGATGCTGCTCAGAAATTTCAGGAGACCAATATTTTGTCTGGGCTTGTTTCTTATTCTCAGGCTGCCACAAGGGTACATTGGTTTGTAGCTGACATAGATACCAATCCAGGGAATTTTCTGAATGCACACTCTGGACAATCAGAGCAGTACACTGCCCCTTTTAATGTTTCAGAAAATTATGATTTGGTTATGCTCAATGTAAATGATATTCCTACATCATTGGATCTGCTCATCGTGAATGCTACTCCTATATCATCTGAATCAAATCAGGTGTCCAGTGTGGAGGCTCTATTTTCTACTCATGGTGTGACTGTTTTGGCAGAGACAGAATCCACCGTCAAGACTGCTACTGGACAGTAGGTGAGTACGCATTTGGGCGAGACTATTTCTCACACTCCACTCTTAATTGTGTAGGTTGTAACACCAAAAAAAAACAACAAGAAATGGAGCATCTAGTACTGGTTAATAACACTAACCATGCTGCTAATCTTAAATACATGGAAGGTGGCTCATGCCAACAGGCTAGAACGAGCATCCAAATGAAAAATTCTAAACTAATTGAAGAAGAGAATTAAAATGAGGTCTCACATGAGGACAGTTCAGATGATGATATGGACATTTTATATCATCACACAAAATAATTATAAGCCTGATACAGTGGAGGGTGAGGATGCGGGTGCATTAATGTCAAAATATGGAATGTGTTGTAGGACAATGAACGGTAAATCGCTGATAAAATCAGAAAGAAGATTGGACACACTTGAGATTTCTGGTTTTCATTTTCTATTGAATATGGTTGTACATGATGACTCTCTAGCTTGTGTTTTTTTATACAATAATTGGGGACTCGTCCCCCACCATTCTAAAAAAATTAATACAATCACTAAGAAAATATGACATATCTACATTTCAATCATAATATATCTTTTCAACATATTGACATAATCAATGCTTTCTAAAAACCATTTTCTATACCAAAATATGTAAAATAAGTATATGGTATTTATTTTCCTTTTAAAAACAATATATCTTATTAAGGAATCCAAATATCAAATAATACTCGTATCAATGGAATGGTCGTTGTCAACATGTATTTCAAAATGAAACAACCATGTTTACATTTATTAAATATATTCATATAATATTATACCATTTGAAAACCAATCAATTAAATTAAAATAAAATTGAATAATTATACATCATATTAAAGAATGAGGTGTATATTATCAAAATATGCTTCATTGAATGGAAATTGGGGATAAGTCCATTACCTTGAGTCCAACTTGTCTCGTTCATTTTTATGTTCCAAAATAATAATAAAAAGGTTCATTTAAATTTCATAGGATCCTTTATCACGTTTTTTATTAATTTTATATTACTTATCATCATTTTATAAAAATTACATAATTTTTTAAGTTTATATTAGTACTTTTGTGGATAATCAGTACATGACTCCAAAATGAACTTGTTTTGATGTAAATTTTCTATGTAGTGAAAACCCCATAATATCCATAATGATTTTCATGATATAAATATAATTTATATTACATATATATGTATTTATTATATTCCATAACATTTGGAGATAATAAATGAAATGCATCGTTCTTGGAGATGATAGGTCGTACATACACTGGAATACTACTTTCATTTCATTGTCATATCTAATGAAATAAAAAGTAAATAATATGTAGGTATGTTATAATTCCAGTATAAAATCATTTTTTATATTCATTACATAAGTTAATTAACTCCATCATTTATTAGTTCCCTATATGGCATTAAAAAGTCATATCACATTGAGGGGGTGGTAGTATGCACTTCCTCAAATAAAATTTTCATGTTTACACATTAGGAAAAGATTAAATGTATGATATAAATGAAGAATATAGAGAAAAGAGATAATATAAATATAATATATTTCATATTATAATACAATTCTATAATAAATACCACCATGAGGGGTTTTTGGGGAATATTTAAAATTATCGGTTCATGAGGCAGTAGCTCTCGGTACACCAAAAATAGTATGTTTGTGTCAACTAGATGGAGTTGTGTGTATGTGTATTTTGAATAATAATCATAAATACATCTGAGTAAATTTAAGATAATGTTGTTTTTTTAAATCAATATATAAGAAGAGCAGAGGTAGTGGAGAAGAAAATAATGGAAAAGAACCCGAGAGAAGATGTTACCTCTTAATCGGGTACCTTCTTTTGATGAGATGAAAATGAATTATTTAATTTCCTAATATGAAATGTATGGATCTATGAGGACGGTAGGGATGTTGGGAGATTTATTGAGTAGAATTTGTATGATCCAATTGTCTTGAGATGTGTGATTATGTGGGTACAGGTGGTCTCCTTTTATAAGATGGAGGAGAGGCACTTTAGGAAGGTATTGAAATATTATTTTATTATTAAATGATTTTATTTTTCAAAAGGTCCCAAACTAATTTATTTAAAATAAAAGATGATTTATGTTCACTAACCCCTCAACAAATAGGTTTTAAACTCGTTCAAGACACAAACGTATTATTATCTTATAGCTTTAACCCATAGTTAAGAACATTAACTCTTACCATGTCTTCTTGTATTTTCAAAATATATGGAAACTATATTTACTATAAAAGCACAATAGATCCATAAGTGGATCAATAATGACATTTGTAAAATTATATAAGTTAGTTGCTCTAATCTTATATATTTAGTACAATTATATCATTTAATATAATATTACTTGTTTTACAAACTCATTTATGTCAATTTGGGAACAATTAAGTAATTGATTTTTCGTAAATTAATAGCAACTTGAATCCTTAGAAATAATATAATTAGCACTAATATAATATGTCAATATCAACCATAAAATTATATTATTGGAAAAAAATAAAACTACATTTATCTTAATATTTGTACGATCTTTTATTTGAAGGTTTCATTAATGAATCTGTTACTACATCACCATTGTGTCATAATTGACTTTATTTATTTAATGTCTAAAAAATATAAACAAAATACCATGATGTAGGAAATATTATTAGTTTTATAAATAAAATTTATAGTCAAATATATCTGTTATATTACCCCCAAAAAAATTATTTTAGTAAACGAAACATTTTTATGTTATATTTTCTTCATTACATTATATTAATTGTTATAAAATGTCACTTTCACACCCAAGTGGGTCCATGAGTTCCCCAACTTAATACAAGTATTCCCATGGTCTGAAATATCTAATAAAATATGATTTTTACATGTGTTAGAGTAGTTTTTTATTAATATAATATTATTTTTTACCTATATCTATCAGATTTACCCTTTAACCACGGTAAATAAAATAATTAATGAAGTTACTATGAATAATGTTCAAAAAAATGTATCTATTTACACAATTTTAACCATATAGTTCCAAATAAGGAATCTATTTTCTCAAATTCATGACACGTAAGTTTCAGTAATTAATTTAAAATTATTTATCGTTGTCCAAACCAAAAAGCGGGTTTTTATGACATAATAACTATCAAAAGATTTACATGTGATTATGTCAAATTGTAATTTGAAATTAACTCCATTGTCCATCATTATATTAGATTATGAAAAATACAATTATAATTTAAAACCAATTAAATGGACAATATAAATATACAAATAAATAGGAAGAAATGTCATTTTAAAATTAAAATGCATTATTATTAACTATTCATTAAAAATGATATTTATTAGAAAAATACAAAAAATTTCCTCCAAATTAATATTGATGTCACATTTCTAAATATGAATTTAATTTTGTAAAATACAATATAAAAGAGTGAAAAAAAAACTATCTTTAAAAAGGGATCTCCATCAAAATGTGATAAAATGACATTTTAAAAATATATGAGTTTTTCATGCGTAAAATATGATTCAATCATATTTTAATCCTCTAAAATTTATTGGTTAAATATAAAGACATTTAACAAACCTTTTTAATCATAATGTAGTAATTTCAGCTCATTCCTTCCAATATAATGACTAGGAGTTAACTAATATTTATAATAATAATAATATATTATTTTTCTGTATAACTAATCTTGTGTGTAACGTCATGTTTCAAAGAACCCCATTGTTGTGTGTTGAGTAAACTATTGGAAAAATCATCCCCTTTTATGTAAAAAGAATATCTTACTCATAAATATTAATATTAATGAAAAATTTTGGTTCTATAAATACCTGGGATCCTACAAGATGAACCCCCTCTTATATAGTGGTATATTATACAATTTAATAGGATGAGGATACATAGGTTCTAAGAGGATTCCATTAATTTTAGTAGTAGTGGCTTTTGGGGTTTCACTGTGATCTAGATCCCAATGTAGTGGAGTATTGGATTGATTATGTGATCCAATTTTTGAAACCCTTTCATTCCATTACTAATTAGATGGTTACATTGGTAGCCATTATTTTCACTAATTAGATTGGAACTGGTGGAGTCCAGGGTATGTATATGAATGATGAGTCAATTGTCTCAAGGTCAGACTTCCATCATTTGTTCCATGAGGAGAACAACCCCTCATTCTTTCAAATGAAATAGATTAATGAGTTTTTTGATCTTCAATATGGAGTGATGCAAGTCTAAGAGTATGAATTCAGCTTAATTAACGATTAATTGTTCTCCCATTAAATGATTTGGGAAGGTAACATCTGATCATAAAAGCACGAGAAAGGTCCCGAAGAGACAATTGTGCTATTGTGGCACCCATTCTAATTCCAACATATGATGTATTAATAGATTTGGCACTGGTGATGGAGAGATTACTATCTATGTGATTGCATACACATGAATTTTTATTTGGAATCCCAAGGATGATTCATCTATAACAGCTAAAAACTGATTGGTATTGTTGATTAAGAGGTGTACCCATTATCATACTCGAATATGTGGTCAAGATACTATTAGATACTGAATGGGACTATAGAAGCCCGTAGAGAGAATATTTTATAAACTTTATGTGTGAGTTAACTTGGCATGTGATTTCTTAGACCAATGTTATATGGTGGGAAGTGGGGAAGTGGATAAACCTCCATGGATGTGGTACACCATTATAAGGGTTCACCCTAGCATGCCCAGGGCAGCAACCAGGGAAGAAAATCGTGAATTTGATTTGCTGGGAGTCCCAAACAAAGAGAATCATATGGTAAATTATTTTGTTAGATCCATCCACACCCACCACCAAAAGGCCCCTTCCAGGCATAGGGAGATAGTGGTTGCCACCATGGGTAGCTATTGTATTAGTGACTTATGAACATGTAGATCCTGAGATGATTAGATATATGATCTCTTTTTATTCTACACTTACATAGGCAATATAATTCAAAAGATAAAGTCATTATTTAAACACCTTAATCATATTGTGATATCTGGGGAACCAATTTTAGACATTCGGTATATCATTGGCTTGATATTCTTATAGGTTACCCTCCTTTAGAATATTTTATCACATAATAGTGAATCATATGTCTTGGTGGAGAGAGTTTATCATTGGAAATATTCGAAAAAATAATTGATACATATAAGTAAAACATTTTTATGTTCTAGTTGTCCATGGTCTGATCCCAGATCAACTATCATCATAGAAGTGGAAATTTACTTTTTATTAACTAGATGAGATTATCATTTTTGTGCATGCAATATCTCATGGTGTAGTGGGTGGGTATTTTGAGTACAAAGATAAAAATTATCACCCATTAGTTGGAGAGTTTGAACCATATCATAGTGTGATCTTTTGGCGTCGTGTTTACTTCATCCATGGAGGATTATATGGAGATCTACCTTGAGGTTGTTTTGGGAGTAACTATGGGATGAGAGAGTATTATTTCATGGATATTCACTCTAAGATTACTCTTATATATTCCCCAGCATATTAGAGGCCACTTCCATGCACCAAAAGATAAGGGTGATGTTGGTGGACCATGGGGGAATGGTTTTACAAGACCAAGTGTGTCCCCCGGGTGAGATTCAATTTTTTCATGAAGAATTTGGATGGGGATTGTGGATTATATTTATTATTGTCACATGAACATTCCCAAAATAATGAAAATATTACCCATTATGAGGATTTATGGACTCTTTTTTAATTTTATAGGAACGATATGGCTCATTATGACAGTCCTCTTGTTCAGATACCACTAGTTGTAGGTTCACAATGCAGATATTACAAAGCGAGAATTTCAATGTCACTATAGACATTATCAATTCCTGGGGATTCCCTTAGTTGTTACAAATTACAGTTCCATTTTATTTATTTTATTATCTATGTCTTATATCCATATGTGGACTGATTTGAGTTTGTATTCATTTATGACATACTATATACTTTGTGTCATAGTAGGAACAGACAAGGTAGTTGAAGATAATCTTATACATTCATCTTCAAAATATTATTTTAGGGGAGAAGAGTTATTTTAGTTCAGCGGGGTACTACATGATGGTTTTTGGACGACTTCTCTAGTATCACATCCCCTTTTACTACCCTATCAAGGGAAGGGAATCTATTTACCTAGACATAGAAGTTTGGGAGATCCGTTGAATAGTTGAGGGTGAATCTCAAGAGTGACCCCATTTTGAGACTACTGGATGAGGGTGTATAGTATATAGATTATTGTGATGCCTCAAAAGATTGTATAGGCTTCATATTGATACAAATATTAGAAATCATAACATAAGGGTTGATGTAGTTGTTTCTCCACAAACAGAAATATGAATGTAATGCCTTGGAGTTGTCATTTTTTATCTCCCTCTAATGATGTTGAGGTACCATATTTTTAAAGAGTTTATTGTTATTTAATCAGACCATCAGTGTCTTAGGTATGTATTCATGTGGAGATACCTAAAACTATGATAGAGTTGTATATATGACTCTATTAAAGACTATTTCATTGAGATATTATATATTCCTTGGATGTTAAATGTGGGAGATGATTCACTTATCATGTAGTCTGGTTTTTTTCTCATAGAGGAGGTATCTGAGTATTAAGTTGCATTGTAGCTGTCCCTTGAAAGGATGAGGTTCAAACATATCCAATGTCAATGATGTTGAATCCTCTTATTAATTGTATTTTGATGGGTAATCATTTAGGATACATTGAATTTTAGGTCCTATGAAAGAAGATATCCTCAGGAGACTCATCAATTGTGTTCTATAATGGTGGGAATCACATCATCCATTTCTCAAGATTGATGGTGGTTCTAGTCAAATTTTGAGAGGAGGTGATGAATTAATTTCTAATGTCTCTCATATCTATACCCCGTTGTCTAGGGAATTATATAGGGACATATGTTGTTCTAATGAGCTAGAAAGTGGAAGAGTGTTGCTAATTTCATATATTAGTGTCCCACATTTCAAAGAGTGAAGGCGAGGCACTAAATTCTAGAAGATATGTTGCAGCCTCTTCAAATATTTAAGTGTCAATTGGATGATCTATCAATGTACAGGGTGACAAGCCTTTTGCAGTCAATGAGATTCCATGATTACTCATGGGTTATAGTTTATTAACATACTAGTTTAGAGAACATTATTTATGTTCGTGAGTGAAGTTTGGTTGATAGTTTGGGTTAGTTTCTTATTTTGAAAATATTCCCCATTTATTAGATTCCCATGATGATTGTATCTGAACATGATGTGTGTTCACGTTACAATTGTGGAGAGGAATGAATGCAGAAACTAGAACACAATTGAGGATGAGTAAATCATTTCACCCCTTGATAGATGGGCATACAGAGCACAATATAATGGGGTTGGAGGATCTGTTGAGGTATAGCATGATAGACTTTATCAGATGTGGGGAGGGCCACATACATTTCATTAGTTTTTTATATAATAGTATCTTTCACTCTGATACCAGTATGGAACATTTGAAGGCACGATACTGTGGCCCATGAACATCACCCTCATTCTATACTTAGATTGAAAGCCTTCCCATGATGGGATATATATGCTATAGGAAATGACGGAGAAGGTTCATGTGATCCAAGAGAAAATGATGATATCCCATTATAGTGTGAAATATTTTCCAAATCGACATAATATTAACTTGGAGATTGATTAGGGAGACCATGTTTTCATGAATATATCCTCATGTTGTGAAATATAGAGATTCAGCGGGGGAGGAAAGCTATCCCAATGGTCAATTCGGTTATTCAAGATCCATCATAGGGTTTTCTTGTTTTCTTACATCCGATAAATTCCCACAGTCAATGAAGGTTCATGATGACATAAATATGTTATACATCTATAGATACATGTATAATAATTTATATGTTATTAACTGTGGAGATTTTGACATCTAGTATTGAGGCACCACCTAGGAGTAATTTGTGGAGATCAAGGGCTAGTAGGAGAGAATCTTTCCTAGATGGAATATTCCTTTGGTTTGTATATTTTTGGAATATGGGAACCTATATGAAATCTCCTCAGAGTGTGGGGTGCAGATGAAAAATCCGTATTCACACACTTTTTTATACTTTGTGCTTTTGTGTGAAAAAAATTCATTATAATAGATAAACTGTGAATAATATTGTCGTTCCTAATAAGGAATTGAAACGTATTATGAAATATTTTTGGATCCAGGTGTTGATATCGCTTGTGATTATAAGTCCTAATGATCCCGAAATAATGTTTATGAATTTTATGATAAATATTTTACTTAATTTGAATTAATATTGTTAAAAAAATGAATTATCTTCTAAACAATGTAAATCATTAAAAATAATAGAAAATTGATAAATTTTGAGCACTGGATTTAATATAGGCAGTAAATATAGTTGGTCGGCACCAAATATTCGAATATGGAATCCATTGAAAATTACATTTAAATTAAAATTAATTTTTATTTAATTTATTATAATTTAAATTCAAAAAATCTCAAAATCTCAAAATTTATCATTCTCATATATCAATAGGGATTTTACATAATCCAAGAATATTTTTGAGAATATGATGTCTATTGGAGGGTAGATATAATAGGATGGTTGGTGATCTGATCAAGGTGAATTGATCATCAAAAGATGTAGTTGATCATACATGTCACTAGAAAAAATTCTCTTAACAAACAATAGATACAATCTTGTGTTAGGAAAAAATAATTATGGTTTCCTCCATAATAATTAAATTTTTAATGTGTAAATTTGATACTCTCATATATTGTTGGAAATTACATTCCCCTCACATGAGCCCCGCTGTCAAATTAAATTTTTTACCCCATTAATTATCCTTATTATTATATGATCTAATCATAGTATCCATTCATTTAATTCATTGGAAATAAATACTTAGAAAATTATTTTTATCTCCCTTTATATGGTGTTTTCCTTCATCCATCTTGGTGTTCTTCATGATATGCCTATGTAGTCACGATTTGACTTAGCTGTAGTGGGTTTGAGGATGATTTAACAAAAGGAATAATAGACATTATGTGAAAACTAATTGGAATGATGATTCCGTTACTGATCAATATTCATTATAGGATACAGTTAAGTATTACCACGGATCTTGAATCTGGAATTTATTGGCTGCAACTAGGTGCATACAGGATGCATGAGACAACACTATAAGAGATCATATTTTAAATTGTAGTAAATGAAGGGCCATAATTGATGGATAATAGTTATAAATTCTATATTCAAGTTGTCAATTGGAATATATATTATTAAGACATCGAGTTCTAGATAGCATGTGATGAAATTGGATTTCCTTCAACAGACATGAGTATATAGATTTTAGTATGATGAACATATGCCATGTTGCACTCCCAGCTATAATTGCTATGAGTTTGGGGAAAATAAGGTTCGGACACTTTTTGTATTCTCCACACACAATTTAACCCTCTATTGGAATCCATGTTAGGTGTCGATTATACTCACCTAGGACCCCATGTGGTGGAAAAGCTCTGCAATTTTGGAGAACATGAGAAAAGATTGATGGGCATAGTAAAATGTAGAAGAACACTGCACTACCTTGGGAGGCCAATAAATTCCATGTAGTTACCTTACACTATATGAAGTAGTATATGGATTGAATACTAGTTACTGGTGAAGTCCCATCTAAGAGTCCATGTGAGTACACGGACCATGTGACACACCCATATAAGCCATGTGCTTATTTATATATATTTTACCTCTATTATCATTTTATTTAGACTAGGATTTTGGATTTTGAGTATTATTTAATGAGTAATTTAATCCATATAATGGTATTTTTGGCTTTGTAGTGTCTTTTTAAATTTGATGTGAGATTTTATAAGCATGAATCTTCTGTAGGAAATGTTCTATCACCATTTTAAAATACCTTTACAACCACGTTTTGCGCAATACTATGGGTATAGTGAACCCCTATAACCATGTTTTTTTTGAAAACCATGCATATAGGGGTAATATGGGTATGTATACCCATAGATTTGGGAAAAACCGTGGGTATAGATTTTTGTGGAGTCAAATTCCTAGGGTTTTGGAAAACTGTGGTGAAAGAGACCACTATACCCACAGTTTTGGTCAAATATGTGGGTATATGAACCTTTTTCAAGACCGTGAGCCATGGTTTTGAAATAAATGATGGTAAAATATTTTTTTGAATACCTATACAAAATGTTTTATAAAACTGTGGGTATATCCTTCCCGCATTGTGTCGGGAATGAAATTACCCGTGACACAAAACATATTTGGTGCTAAAACCAATCCTCATGGGTTTCCCTCATATACCCATGGTTCTGATTAATATAATTAGCTAGAAACAAATATATAAACATTTAATCATCATAGATCAATTGGTGAGGCATTGTATATTGTTTGTTGTGATTATAGGTTTGAAACTTTATGACCGCTTGTTTTTTCTAACACATGGTGGAAATTAGAAATACTATAATAAATGAAGATATGTAAATACAAAAGCGAGCTTGCTCAGTTGGTTATGAATTTGATGCATTAGGATAAGGACGCGGGCTTGAAACCCGTTGGATGAATTTTTTAAAATAGGGACTTCCCAAAATATATTTAACATAATATAGATTGATATAACTATAAGTGAAATAACTTAAGTGGTGTGGCCCACCATGTATGAAATATAGGTCATGGGTTCAACAGTTGATGTGTTTTTTTGTACAAAAATATATACACACAGTTTTCAAACTGTGGGTATAAGGGTTTGAAAATGCGGTAAAAGTGTGTAAGGATTTGACATGATTTCAAAAAAGATATTCTCACGGTTTGGAAAACCGTGGGTATATAATGGGGGCCTATCCCGATGCCTCAGTTTCCAATTGTTCCCAAATCATGGGTATATCCTATACCTATGGTTTTGGGGTCCATTCCTATGGTTTTGAATAGATATTTTTAAAAATATATAGTTAGTACTCACTGATTGCCACAAATAATCTGTCCTTTAACCAGAGATATAATATTATGTTGTGGAACGTGGTCGTAGGTCATATATGTAGAGATAGTACACACCCCCCACATCAAATAATGGAACATGTCCTCTATCCATTGATTCGTTACTCCCATATCACTTCAGATAGATGATGCTCCAAATATGATATAAAGATAAATAGGTGGCACTCCTCTACTGCACCAGGTTATGGGTCATATATCAAAAAAGGAGGTACTCCCTTGTAGAATATGGTTTTGGGTACTACATACTGATTTTATTGATACTGAGGATGCAATCCCCTATCAAATTGTGGAACGTATCCAATATATAAGGAGATGGTACTCCCCTTCTACACCAGGCTGTGGTTCTTCAATACTCTTTGTTCAAATACAAATGTGGTTCTCCAGTGTTTCAAAAAGGTTCATTTCATATATTTATCAAGATAGAAATCCCCATTCACACAAGTATATGGTTACTTCATATTCAATATAGATATATATATTGTAATTCCATATCATTCCAATAAATATTCTAACAATTTTTATGATATTGTGATCCATATATCAATGCAGTAGTGATGACGTTCATGGCCTCATCCTGACTTCATTGGAAAGACACGTGAGATTAAGGGAATCAGTGGTGGACATTTGGATATACAAAAAGACTCATTATCCAAGGATAAGATGTGAGATATAGATCCCATATCTCTTTCATATTGGAATATTATATGATCATATATATATATATATATATATGTTGTTGGGTTTTTTCCCACTTACTTTAGGATGAGCAGTCTATTTGAATCACATCATCTATTTCTACCTATTTGATTTTCATGGTGTCCTACTATGTATGTGTATAATCACTCTTAAATATACTTTTACCACATGTTTCTTAATTTATCAATATTATGTATATATCTATATTATATTTGGTGGATCATAGGTATACATGGTGATATTTGAATATTTACCGTGGCCAGTTAATGGAGATCTGGAGTCGAGTTCTCTCAGTTTTCCTTATTTTCATATTATTGTCGTGTTAGGAAATATTTTTTCAGTGGGTGTGTATATTTCAATTTAATTTTCATATTAAACTATTTTGATCCATTTTATTCTCAAAATGTTATTTCATTTTTGGTTTATAGTGTAGAAGTTAGTGTCTTTTATTCTTCATCATCAATGCATTTTCATGGAGATTTTTTGGTGAATATATATTTGTAATTTATTAAAATCCCTCCCATTTTAGTTATTACTTTTTAGTTATTTTTATAATACCAACACAAATGGAGGTAGGTTTGGGATTGTTGTGGACCTATCCTCTACCAGCTAGTTGGGCCCCCGTGGGTTGTATAGTTGGAGTATCTCATTTTTTTCATGCGGAGTATCTGAGATCAAAAATTATTATTTTCAATTTACCTATGTTATAACAAATGGAATTATGTATGATTTATATAATTAGGGAACTAGCTATGATGAACCTTTTTAATAATAATGTTGTTCAGTTATGAATTTTTTTTATGTTTCCATGTTTCCAAAGGCACCATAAATAAGTATTTTATACATGGATTATTCTTTTATATAATGAAAATGTATCTATTCATATTTGATATCAATGTATGAAATGTATGGATAACTAAGGTTGGTATACGATTAATGTTTTGGTATCCTTTTGTAATTTGAATATTAAATATTTTTTGAGAAAACTAGGGACATGTAAAATTTTTGTTGAATTTCAAATAAAATTGATGAAGGATATAGAGTTTCATTTACAAGAAATTACATTGATATGAGTAGACTAAAAGTGGTTGTGGATCTAGAATATTTTTTCCTATGTGCAATTACTGTTGAATTGGTGCATTGGTATTTGTCTCAATATTCACCTGGTGCACATTAAGGGTCCTTTCTATAGACCCTGTCTCACAATGCATGGGGATATTATATGGGAATTCAGAAACATTTTGTGAACCATCTTGAAGGATTTGAATAGATCATGACCATGTATGACATAGTCCAAACCTAGATTATTATAAATAACAATGGTTTTTATATATAGATATCATAATAATGTTTTTTAATGATTATATTATTGATCACTCTAACATAGAAATTTTGGTGTGTATAAGTCCTATTTTAAGTTAGTAAGGTATTGAAGATAGAATTATAAAATTGGGGTGTTAACTATTATGCACAAATATATATTTAACCTATTTGGGAATTATTTTATGAATTCTTATATATCTAAAAACGTAACAAGGATTTTTAATTCAGTGGCTCAATGATTAGATATTGAATTAATATTTGAAATCACTGACGATGTCTTGCTCACATTTGAAAATTAATATGTTTTTATCTGATTTGAGATTGTGGGAGTATTCTTTCTCCAAATTTTATTGTTCTCCCTCTCATTTAATTTTAAGTTATTATAGTAACGGAGTACATTTCTATAAAAACAATACATCAATTTTCAAGGAAGGGATTCAAAATATGATTCTAGACCATCCTAGGTTGTCTATCCGGGCAATGATGAATATTAAATTTTCACTAAACACACATCCACTATTTTGGTATTGATTCCCATTCAAATATTGTTTTATCTTAGATGGATGGAGAGAAACTCAACATTGATGATATTATTATTTTAATTAGAGTTTATTAAGTTATTCTTTTATTATTTTATTATTCTTCTACATAATCGTGTATTTGTGTTAATAAAAGAACTAAAACATGGTTCGACAATTATTTCAATGAATCCCTATAGAATTTATAGTATCATGTTTCTATAATTGAACTAGAAAATAAATGTGAATCATAAAAATTTCTTTGTTTGGAGTAGTGGGTAATCGTTCGGCTCACCTATATTATTTATAATACGAATAAATATTTATTATTGTGACTCGGTATTGATTATTAGAAGTGTAAAAATATTATAATTAAGAACAATTATCATCTACCCCATATTGATGATTTTTTATCAACAATTCTGATGTCAACAATTTTTCCAAATTGAACATAATTATAGATATCATCAATTTAATATCATGATTGTGGATATAACTGAGATAGTATTCTATAAAAGGTATGAACACTATGAGTTTATAGTTATTTATTGTTTTCTTAATAATTCCACACAATATTCATGGATTTGCTGAATAATGTTATTAAATAATTCCTATATTAGTTTATAGTAGTATTTTAAGATTATATTATTATATATATTTTTGTGAAAAAATTAAGGATGAACAAGAACAAACAGAAAGCATTAGGGGTGCCTCGGGAAGACCATTCATGGATCCCCTGAGGCCCCACAGCCGGTGCACAGCTCCCCCATGATGAAGCCACAATGAATCAAAGAGTTGGGGTGATCCACGAACCCATTTGATGTTCGCGATCCTACCGTGGAGCAAGGAGGCGGGCTTATCCGCGAACCCATTTTACATTCGTGAACCCGCCGTGGATAAAGGGGGAAAGGTTCTCCACAAACCCATTTGACGTTCATAAACACACCATAGAAAAATCTTTGTCATTACGCCAACTGATATCTGCTTCCCGGAACCTGTTGCCTATAAATACAGGGCTCCCCTCAAGCCCAAAGGATATATCCTCCGACCATTCGCCTTCATAGCTCCCAAATCACAAATCAATCTCTGCTTTGCGAATAATGATCTCTTCAAGGTAGTTTTTAATCACAAATTGCCCCCCCCCTTTGCATGAATTTGGCCCCTCTTCTGGGAGGGATTCCATTCGCGGAGCCCACAGGTGACGTGATGGAAGGGGATCCCCTAGGGGACTCGGGACATCACGGAGCACTTACGCTTTGTGAAGTACACTCCAGGAACATGTGACCCACATGCCATGTAATGTTAAATTTTCTTCATGATGCACATTTATTCACAATGCTATTCTTCTCAAGGCCCCCTTTCTTTATGAAGCTCTGCTCTGGGAATGCCTTTCCAATTCTTAAAGCACTGTCCATATGCTCCAATGCCCTACTTTTCGGCTAAGCCACTTCAAATCACGAAGCACACCCCTTCGTGAAGCCCCTTCATATCACGGAGCACCATAGCTTCACAAGGATTCATTCTTTGAAGCCCGTTTCTTTGAAACTCATTTTCTCTTGTGAACCTCTATGTTTTCATGAAGTGATTTCAAAGTCCCATGGGTGGTATTTCTTGTTGCATTGCTTTGCCTCATGCTTCTTCACATAGGCACTCTAATGGATATTGATTATTCATATTGACAGACTAATGTGGACCCATAAATGGGTCACTTCATAACAGCCCTAAGCACAGTGTTGTTGAATCCTTACCATCCCCAATTCCGGGTGTGTATATGTTTTATATGTCATATGGGGTGTGGAATGAACACAATTTGTCTGAGCTACAGGACGTTAAACTGCCATGCACAACCATCCTCATCCCATAACGTAAAATTGTGACCTCGAACAAAGGTTCGTACGTGGGGTTCTACCACCTTGGGCATTCATCATTCCCACTGGTCTCAAAGGGAGTGAAAACATTTCCTAAATAGATTGAGGTCCACTTTATTGAAGATGCGTTTCTATGCGGGGGACAGGGAAACCACCGTTGTGTAAGCCCCTTGAATTTCTTGTAGGATGTAGCATCCCAGCTCCACCTATCCTTCTCAGTGCGAATAACCAGACAGTGGGGGGGGGGGGATGGGTGATGGAGCCCACCATTCATCAAATCCAAATCCCTCTCTATTGTTCAATATCGCAACCTAGGCCTCCAACATATAGTAACACACATTCTCCATCACCCTGGGTTTCTCACACAGAGCATGACTCACATGGGCTTAGAGTAAGCACCGACCATGACATCCTCTCTGTGAATCCGAGAGTGTAAACCCCATACCACAATAAAATATGTGGTTATTGATACTTGACAAGGAAAGGTTCCTAGGAATCCTCCCTAAAGTTCATGCCCAACAACCACTTATTCTGACCCCCTTCACGTCAGTTCCCCCTCTTCCCGAACTATGTGGAATTTGATCCGTTCCAAAGAAAGGTATGTCAGAAGTATCTTTGAGGTTAAATCCCATCACCCATTGGTCCTGACCATCTACATGTTGGTTCCCACCACCCTGAAATATGTGGTATTTGATCCTTTCCAAGGCAAGGTATGTAGGAAGTCTGTTCGAGGTTCAAGCCAAATAGTCATTGGTTCTGACCCCCTTCATGTCAGACCAACATTGGCCCACTTTATTTTAAATGGAATGTCCCATTTTCATCATTTAGGACGTTAAACTACATCCACCATCCCAAACTATGTGGGATTTGATCCCAGTCTCTTAATTGGGTTTCGTAGGAAGCCTCCATTAGGTTGAACCCCATCTTGCAGTAAGCTGTTATGACCCCATCCAGCGGTAAGCCTGTGTGACCCCATCAAGAGATAAGATGTTGTGCTCACCTACCCAATGGTAAGTTATTGTGGACCTCACACATCAGTATGATGTTGTGATTCCTTGTCAGCAGTAAGACATTTTCATCCCCAACCCAGCTTTAAGCTGATATTGTCCCTTCTGTTGGGACCCATGTAACTATTATGTCCTAGTAGCGTAAGGTCATCCCTAGGATTCTAACCACGTGTAAGCCCCTATATATAATCAGGTCATTTTCTTCTATGCATACCTTGATTCTATACACCCACCATGAACTACATTGAAATTGATTCCCTACCCCGACGATACGTAGGAGGCCTCTTTGAGGCTCATGCCCAACATCACTATCTCCCTCATGTTTTCTCCATCCCATTCTCAATCTAATTCACATGACCATTCATTATCCATCTTGATTCTTACACGGGCATCCACATCCCAATTATATCATTAAAATTCACCTCTTCACTGCCCCTTGTTGTAACTGGGTCACTGACCACATGTTATCCCTGACATCTATGTTCCCTCTAGGGGTCTCACCCATCTGATCTACTATAGTCAGTGTTTCAATTAGTCTGATCTATCTTATTTAGGCCTTAAAATCTCAAAATACCCTTTTTTAAACATGGGAAGCTACGGAAAACCTCAGAGACATGACTTGGGAATATAAATCCCCACATTTCACGTGTAAAGTCTTTGGGATTTCACACCCTCAAGAAGCCCAATAATAAGGGGAAGAAAATCTGACATGCTAGAGTTAGAGAATCCAGACACGCCGGTGATGTCCAACTTGACTACTCCCTGGACAGAAGGTTTTTTCCCTGACCGGACCCCTTGGAATGTATCTATAGTAGGAGTTTAATTAACCAGCATCCATGTAGAAATGGTACTGGGAAGAGTTTCAAGAACACCATCATAGTCAATAAGTGTTACCTAGACTAGGTTACGGGTTCTGAGGACGAATCCATGGAAGGAAGAACCATCCATAAACCCCTTTCGATCAAGGAGAAGAAATCCCTAAATAAGGGATGGATGTGGACCGCCATTGGAAGGCGAGGATATAGGGTAACAGCTCCGCGTCCTCCACAGAAAGAAGTGTGCACCTTGTAGAATGTGTCGGAAATAGAAATGGTGAACCCTACATGAATATATTCTTCTCAATGTAGAGATTAGTAGCCGTTCAGACATCAAGGGATTAGCGTGTCTATAGATCCCGTTATCCGGCCTCAAGTCCCATCAAGAAAATAGTGGGCCTGACATGAAATTCACAAGAATTTTGGCTGTCAAAACGTTGGATATGCCAGTCTACAACATTGTCAGCGTGGATCCTTCTTATCTACCATGGGAAACAGGATAGAATAGGGTCACTAGACATCGATTTCTTTGTTTCCGCACTAATGGCTTAATATCCATGCTTAAGGAACCAAGATGCTCCACCAGGAACCTGATCGCGACGTACCCACTGTCGCAGGGGAAAGGACAATGCCAATCCAACAATCCCACATTGCTCAACCACTCATGTGACAGCATCTACACCCACAGCTACTGGCCACCCACACTCCATATACACTTTTTAATTCGTACAATGAATGGTGATAAGAAACCTCATATGCCGATACAAGGAGGAGGGGGTTGTTACAACTCGAGATATGGCGCATCAGGATTTATAGGCATTTGTGCTTCATCCACACTACATCCCCCATGGGCCACATAGGGAGCCACTACTCTCTACCCTAATGTAAAATAATTTTTTGAGCCTCTCCCCCAAACGTCTCGACGACTCCCGCCCATTTTCCGATGAGGTAGGGGATCTCTCGGCCAGCCGGGCCAAGATCCTATTCTAGTGGCCCCTAAAGAGGGTCTCCATAGATCATGTCAGCACCACCACCAAGTCCCATGGGCTGAAGATTAGTTAATACAAGTACCTGCACCACCATCCACGGTCCGACAGACCCGACACCATCATCGGTCGCTAGCCGAGGAGGATGCCCGCCAAGGGGCGTAGATGTCAAAAACTACTATGGCATGAGCCACCGCCGACATGTATCATCATCCCAATGTGCACACTAAGAAGGGGTACATATATACCCGGCCAAGGTCGAGACCCCAATTCCCCCATGGGTATGCTGGGTCGACTCTCTCAATTGCCAGCAGAGGTAGCACCGACCACAGACTGATCCGCGGAAGCGACACATAGTACATAGGTAATCCTCATACCGCCACCATAGTGAACGAGGGTCCTCCCCACTACAAATATTAGCATGGAGGTCTTCCATGTGAAACCATCAATCAGAAAGAGGGTCCTCCCCATGGTAGTGATACTTAGTACGGAAGCCTCTCCTATTCTCATTACATTGGTTATGGGGTCACTCCTACAACCACAGACCGCTGATATAGAGATGATACGCATACGGTAAATATCTAGTGTGGGGTGATTCCACATGTCCTTACTGCAGTAGACAAAGGTCCTCCTAACCTCAACAATCAGAGGAGTGAAGGTCAGATTCACTTCACCAGCACCAAATATGGAGGTCCAACACGTGTTTTGATTGTCCAATACAAGGACCCTCCTCATGCTAATGTAGCCAGGGGAAGCAAGCATAGAGTTCTGACTCGTGGTTATATCAACTCAAGCAAAGGTCTTACCTGCTTCAGCATTTCCTACAATTTTCACCATCTGCACATCAGCTGGTGTACATGGCAATCCTCCCCGTGTTCCCTTTTAAATATTTCCTAGTTCTCCTCGCAACCCATCTCACTCAGGTGTACGTCCACCTCACCCCATCACTAGTAGCATCGAAGGACCTCCAAAAGCCCTAAATCTACCATTTATTGAAGAACCATACCATGGTAGGTCGGTGGGTCATCTCCTCCATAAAAATAATGTCGAGATGATTCAGACCGACATCAAACCAATATGCTTATCAGATTCTGAGGTAGAATACGACTCAGTGATGGAACCCTTGACTAGATCCTTCATCTCAAGGGTCAGGGAAGGTACACGGTTCCTTAGTATAATAATTATAGAATGTGTGTGCAATTTAATCCTTGCCTCCCTCAGTAGATAAATCCTAGAGGACGATCATTTGGCAACCAGACAGGTTCCAACCATTCAATCGCCACAATCATCACCAGAATCACTCTGTATATCGATTAGATATCACATGGAGCTATTCTAGGGATCAATAGTGGATGAGTAGCTCTGTAACCCATCACCACCAGACGTAGAACCTACCCCAGAAGTTTCAGTTGTCAGCCCATCATACTGCGATGCGGTGGTGAAGTCACTACCTCTTTCGGGAGATATAACTAGATGTAGTGTCCTATTATCCCGCTTGTTGTATTCTCCACTGTCCAGATTTCCATTTAAGTAGTCTTGACTGGTACCACAAAATATTCCTAGACACATCTAGTAGATGAGTGGGGAAATGAAGGTCCAGACCCTGAATCAAATCCAAGGAGCTTGTGGTATATCCTAATAGCGGACCTTTTCCACGAAATGTTCTGGCCAGTTACAGCACCATGTTTTTGGTCACTAGAAGCGCTCACCTGGGAGGAAGTTGGATTCGTTTTCTACACCCTCTGGGTGACTCATTTCCACCTTCGTAATCGGCGAGTGACATACCCCAAGAGTCAGTCACACTTCAAAGATATCGTCCAACAATTCCTTTTGGTCTATTTGTCTATGCTCCCTCGTGTATGACACTTTGGGTCAACATTCCTCCATATGTCCCTCGAAAAATGATGTGTCTGGAGATTTTAAGTACTACACAAGATAACCAAGGAGGCTTCTCCCCATGTTCAAATTCGTGATGGGGGCAGTACGTGACCCTCCATTTTAGATCCATCTCACGTCTATCCGATTCGATAGGCAACAAAGAGGATATTCTATCAGGCAGGGTCATGGTTAACATGGATACACAATAAAAGTGATAAAATTAGTTGGATATCCTTAATGGGGAATTACCACTAGAGGGAGTGCATTAGTTAATGGATCTATTGAGAAGGGTCACTCACCAGCAGATAAATCTACAGGATCTTCCTGTGCCCACAAAGACACTAGTCCTCAGCCGGAATCCCAACAAAGGAAATGAACTCCTCGAAGCTATCAAACACTCCGACCCATCTTTCATTGTGTAGAATGCGGAAGACGAACCCGAAAAAGAAATGTTATGTCCGCAACATGCCGAACATAATAAGGTGGTCCACAACCACCTTGCAGAATGTGATGTGAAGCAATGATTATACTATAGTGATCCTTGGACAGGGTAGTAGGGTCAGGCACAAAATCCCCTTACAGTATATCCCATGGTGACCTAGAAAATACTTCCCATCCATATATGGTTGAGGATGGATCTTACAGAAAAAGGGTACGATATGTGTTGCAAAATCCTCCCGAAATGCGTGAAAATCCTCGAGACCTAGCTCAGATTCTCCCAGATTCCCCACAGGTCATTCCACCAGCCGCTCCATGAGCCACTGGGCCTATTTATCATGTTGTAGGACCCTCCAACACAGTTGTGTTCAGGGATCCCCATCATGATTGGAATCCACGCCCATATGATCCACTGGAGGAACTCATCGCCCGCATCAAAGCTTTAGAGACTCTCCATGTGGAAATCCCACCTAATGGAAAGCCATACCAAGAATGAGTGGATGACATTCTAACACCATTGGATTTGGGAATCCCACCTTTTCCCACTTCAACGGGACAAGGAACCCTCCAGAAAACCTATCCCACATTATCAGAAGGTGTGTCCCCATGATGGAAACTCCAGCGTAGTAGGAAAATTCCAAAATCTGGTGTTTTGTACAGACATTGATGGGGATGACGTTCGTCTGGTACAACCAACTCCCCAACAGATCAGTATCCTGATTGGAGGACCTCCTAAGAATATTCATCTACCAGTTCAGTTCCACCACATGAACGAAGAGTGTCTCGGACAACATCAAGTGCACGAAGAGGCCTGAGGAGTGCATTGCAGAAGTTTTCGTTCGGTGGAAAGGACTCACATACTCTCTTGACGTGTCACTAAATGAAGAGAAATTGATGAAGATGAGCATAGGGAATGTCAAGAAGGAACTATTCCCCTCTCTAGTAATCTAGAACTACATTGGGGGACTCCAAGACTTCATTGATAAGGCTCAACGCCTATGGGAAGCCTTATATGAGGTTAAGTAGGCACATTCGTTGCTTCCTGCAATCCCTGCTAGAAGGGTCTCCAGGGTCGAGCCCACCGTAGTGGCTAAAATAGATCCCCCTAGGAAACTAGATTTTTTCTCAGTAGATCCACCTCCACATCCTCACAGATTCCCTCCACCTCAGGCATAGCCTCTGGACCAATAGTGCCCCACTCAAAATCAGTATGTGCCCCCGAGAAATGCCCATCCACCGCCTTGGCAAGATAACCGAGCTCTACCTCCTTGGCAGGGTCCTCCAGCCCCTCGTCAGGGTCATGCTCCGAGTCCCCCCTTCACGGGAAGGTGGAACTATACCTACTCGTTCTATAAGGCACAAGTCCCTGGTTATTTACAATGTCACCTAGAGAATGGGATTGTACATTTGAATGAGTGTAGGAGGCCCGTAGAGGTGAACCTCACTGATCGCCCTGATTACTGCCCCTTCCACTGGATCTTGGGGAACACTCTCAAACATTTCTACTTGTTTAAAAAATGGCTCCATGAAAAGTTGGATAACAACAAAATCTTGTTTTTCCCAGCACTTGCTATCGATTCATTCATCTTCTTGAGGGGAGACAAGAACTGCAACATCGAATTCGAGTGGCATCTTGTTACTAATTGCGGGTCCTAAAAGAATAATGACTAGATTGATCATAAAATATTCTCATGTTCCCATGTTGTTACCTATAGACTCATAAATCGTCTAGAGCCTTCAAAAGTTGCAACGACTACTTCAGCATTGTTGTATCAACTATCCTTTTTGTAGAAAAAAACATAGGTAGATTAAGGGAATGCAAAGACCCCACCAGTTCCATCGACATCCTGTACTCTTGGTGACATCGTGCCCCCTGGGATGGCGATCCCTTCCAGAATACATCTATTAGGGGACGACTCTTCGAGTGACCATCAAGGGTACACAATGACTTTCTCTTTTGGAGAAATGATTTCTTTGGATCTTATACGGTGAAGTGAGGGTAAAAGATTTCTCTCAATACTCAAATTGAGGATAGGGGATGGCTCCGGAAAACCCTTTGTCATCTTAGGGTCCCCCCCCAAATCGGATTTTTCTGGTGGTAGATTTTCATAGGTATTCTTCCCACCATGGACTTCCTCACCTTCTGACATGTCAAGAATGACAAGAAATGTCCTAACTGCTCGGGTGTACTTGAATCTCATCTGAATGCGATCACCCAGTGCCCGGGGGTGGAAGTGATCTAGACATTTTGGGGCTCTGATTTTGATCATATGCTAGATACGACACCGGACCATCCGACCCTACTGATGTTGTGGTCATCTTCTTTCAATGCGAACAATGTTTCTTCATTATGAATCGTGGAATTGATCATCTGGGCGCGGAACAATGACTTAATCTTTAATCAAATAGAAAATACCCCTATGTTTTGGATGGAATGGGCTACATCTTGGATTGAGGGGTCGAATCGGGACTCTAACTGTCATGGGCTCTATGGCACTCACACAGCTATCCATGGATGGAATTGTCAGAATTGGACTTGTGGCATGGGATTATCATGGTCAAATCATTGCAGACAAGCATGAATCAAACCATGCTCTTTAGGAGCACGTTGTTGCTGAAACCTTCGTTATCCTTGTCGGGCTGACGTTCCCAACATATCATGTATGGGAAGGTATTCAAATTGTATCTGATTGCCTCACCATCATCAACTCTATCGAGCTTAACGATGATGACCTCCACTCTTTTGGCTCTTTTATCAGGAACATCCAGTATCTCAGTCAAAGCTTCAAAACATTCTCTTTCTCCTTCATTAAAAGGGATGGAAATGAAGAAACCCATCACCTGGTTTCATTCACCACACCTATCATGAATCATCTCTGTCTTGATCACTTTCCATCTTGGTTACATGAATGTTTACCTGCAAACCTTCGTGATTAATATATCATCTTCCTTTTTCAAAAAAATGAGGTGTCCCAGGAGGATCCTCCCAAATGTTCCCAGCTGTCTTCAGCATCAAGGGAGCCTCAGAAATATGGGCCATCAAAGTTCCTTAGTCATTACATATAGCCATGATGTTCATGTGATAAAAAAATGTAGAATGACCAGCGTATTGCTTAGTATATTCAACCTACACATCTTATGACACCAGGCCCTCCTTCGACACCATTTGTGTTGTTGGATCATACAGAGCTGCCTCGACCACACTGTGATAAGCCATGATTTGCTACAGGCCAGTATCAATCATCTGGACCTCATCTGATAGTCACTATGCAGGATTCTACTAGTGATTAGCAAGATTTTACTAGCACTAGTCAGCCGCATGCCCAGTTGAGAAGGCCCACCATACCTCCTATCATAGATTGGCCTCTTGTAAGCAGAAGGTCACACCTGGCATAGAATTATGCTATTCTAAAACATCTTACCAACATCCCAACAATCTTTCCATCCTGTAGGACATTAATCTATCATCAGATATGCATGAGTCCCTCACTACAGCTTTAAGAATCCACATCTCGTATTAGAATGATGTAGCAACAACAAAAGAATTTCAGGTTGAGGCGGTCGAGAATTATGAAAGATAGGCCATCATCTCATTATCCAAAGATGATTAAGGTTCTCCCATACATGGGAACATTCTCCCACTGTACATAACTCACTAGTTCAATGGTGTAATGTTTATCCACAATAGAGTCGACACAACATTTGGAATCAACCTAATACCGACTCAGACACTGGAAAAAATGGGATTTTCTGAGGATGATCTGAGTCCCTCTGACCTAAGAATCCAAGGTTATTACTTGACGGAGTAGACACCAGTCGACAAGATCTATTTTAAGACCTAGTTTGGTTTCATTATTTCCATCACCATGTTTATTGTTGTATCCTAGGACACTGCCTAAAATGCGTTTATGGGTAGGTTGTGGCTCCTACTAAGTGTGGTGGTTCCTTCATCATATCTCTTGTGCCTTATGTACTCCCTTAATGGTCTAGTGGGTGTTAATCAAGGTGACGCATCCCCCTATGCCTCTTTTGATGATCGCTATCTAGATTCCACCTACTACAAGATAAAGGACAAGCTCATTCAGACTAATGAAGTCAAGCATGCTAAATCTGTGACTAACCCGTGGGCTGATCGGGATGATGTGTACATCTCTCCGGACCATCGATTGGAGGCTAAAACTTCGGACATGGTACAATGCATCATTGTTTTTGGAATGAGGGGGGAGGAAATTCCCACGTCTAGATGACGCCAGAAGATCGCCTCATACACCAACATAAACCAGGCTTAGGTGATCCAATAGCCTCCTACTCACATAAGGTATCAAGATGTCTGCCCCATGAAAAAATACATCATACAATCTTGTTTCTCCAGGCTAGAATAAATTGTCTCAAGCTGACACACCACTATTTCATATATTTGATCATGTTTGGCCCATTTGGCCAGAGAATAGATGGGATTGAATCAACAACATTCATCGCTATGATTGCGGGAACACTAGAGTTTTCCGACGTAGTGTCCACTACTGCTGAGGCTGGTACTAGCCTCATATTGGGAGCTACTGACTCGGAGAAATCTTCTACCGCTAATAATCTCCCCTCCATAAGTGAATAAGAGGATTTATTGGATCCCCCCCCCTTGAAGAGGGAATATTAGCTACGGTTTATGAGTTGGTACAGGTGAACCCTTGGAGAGAGGAAGAACTGAATCCCACATTGATCAGTGATGCAATGAACCTTGAGGAGCAACAACAGTCCATAGACTTTTTTAAATAACACCATTATGTTTTCTCCTAATGTTATGATGAGATTATAGAACTAGATCCTCAGGTACCCTTCCACTGCCTCATTCTCCCAGAAAATCATTTCGGGTTCAAGAAACCACCCAAAAAGATGCACCCTTCTCTCAGAACCATGGTTGAGGCAGATGTTGATAAGATCATCAGATCCAATTTCGTTAAGCAGATAGAGTACCCCAATCGGAAGGCCAACATTGTGCTGGTAAGGAAGAACAGGTATATTAGGGTCTGCATCGACTTGCAGGATCTCAATTGTCACTGTCTGAAGGATGCTTTTCCCGTTCCTATGACAGAATTATTAATCGATGCTACAGCTAGGTTCCAATCCCTCTCCTTCATTGATTGGTACTCCGGGTATAACTAGATCCTAATGTCCCACTGATAATGAGGATTCTATAGAATTCATGTCGGCACAATTTACTTTTTGGTACCAAGTCATTCCATTCGGTTTGATGAATGTGGGTGCTAGGTACCAGTGGTTAATGCATCACATATTTAAGCTGATCCATGGACGTTGGAGGAATGTTAAATAGATGACTTGGTGATCAAATCTCACCAACGTTCAGACCATCTCAAAGACCTTGAGAAATTTTATGGCTTCCTCTCTTCCCAGTACGTATAGATGAACCCATTGAAATGTGCCTTAGGGGTCACCACTGGAAGGTTTCTTGGATTCATTACTAAATACAACGGCATTGAGATCAACACAATGAAGATCAAAGCCATTATCCCGATGTACCCTCCGAGAAACATTTGGGGGATTCAAGTCTTCAAAGTCCCTTAGCCTACATACACTGATTCGTTACATATTTGGCCGGAATGTGTATGCCATTTCCTCGTCTCATGAAGTACATAATTGTCTATTTGTTGGAATAAGAGTTTTATGATTCATTCAAGGAAATAAATCAGTGTCTTCTCCAGCCTCCAGTAATAATGCCACCCATCTCCAGAATGTCGCTAGTCCTTTATGTGACTGCCCTGGAACGATCTCTTAGTGACCTTCTTTCCAAGAAGAATAATGAGGGAACGAAGAATAGCCTACATTACCTCAACCACATGATACTCAATACAAATACTTGATACTCCCCTATAGATAATAGATTCCATGCACTCGTATTCGTAGTACAGAAGATGTGACATTACATGCAGCACCATGAGGTACAGTTGGCTGCCCGAGTAGATCTGTTGAAGTACATCCTGAACCACCCCATGTTGATAGGCAGTCTAGCTCGGTGGGCAGTGATTCTCTAGCTGTTTGGTATTAGATTTGTCTCTCAAAATGCTATTAAGGGTTAAGCGTTGAAATAATTCCTTACCGCCCATCTAGCTCTTGTGGACTAGTCCTTGTACCTTAAGATTCTTGATGAGTCAATCCTCTCGGTTGACCCACCTATCGTTTGTTAGAAAATTCATTTCAATGGATCTTTATATAGAACCATCAGCAGAATGCTCACTCACACGAGGCTCAACATAGTAGTCATTGGTATCGTCTTCATTACCCTAGGACAAGCTGTTCTGCCATACTCATTCCTGCTGTTAGAGGGTTGCACCAATAATGAGGAAGAATATCTGTATCTCATTACTACCCTCATGCTGGCCCTTTGAGTTAGATGTTCCCCATTTCCATGTGCAAGGACACTCTAAATTGTTCATCACGAAGTTCAATGGTGACTATGTTGTCAGAATGCTAGATCTTGTGCAATTGTTGGAACACACACTCTAGCTAAGGGACCAATTCTGATCTTGTCCAGAAGATATTCATGTCCCTCAATATTAGAACGATCATGTTAATGCCTTGGCCGGCCTATCTGAATTAGTTGTAGAGCCCGAATAGGATGGTCTGATTATCCATGTGCCACACTGAAGAGTCATTACTCCCATCACTCATATTGACGATGACAACCTCTAGGTAAGAATCCTTATCACTGGATACTCCACGTTAGGACCTCAAGGTCCCCCAGAAGTATTAATTGAAGTGACTCTCAACTGAAGAACCTCCTTCTTTAAGCATCTCCATAATGGTAATCTCTCTACAGATCGGGTAGAGCGTGAGAGAATCTGATGCCATGCGCTACAATTGACAATATAAGATAGACCTTTTCATGAGAAAATCCTCTTCATGCACGGGTTTTATGGGGTCCTCCTATGATGCATTCATGGAACTGATATTTCCCAAGACATGCATGAGGTTCATGCAGGTTCTTGCTGGGATCATCATACTGGGCCGAAGCTATCTCACCAGATCCCGAGACTGGGGTATTTTTGTCCCTCCATGATCCACGACTTAATCAAGTTTTCCAAAAGAAGCAATGCATTACAGATTCATGCTAACTTCATGCATCATCCACAAGAGCATATCCACTCCACCATGTTATCTTGACCATTTTCAGTATGGGGAATCAATGTCATGGAACCATATCCACTGGTGATAACTCTCCAGTGCAGACTCATCTTGGATACTACAAATTTCTTCTCAATGTGGGCATAGGATGTTACCTTTAATGAGGTCAAGGATTGTTCCATCGTTGATTTTGTGAGCTCCAACCTCATCATATGATTTGGAGTACCTCACACCATCCTCACCGATAATGACACACACTTCTGAGCTGCTAAGTTGATGAAATTTAATGCTAAGTACATCATCTGTTCTAACCATACCTCCCATTATCATGCACATGCAAATGGACAGATCGAGGAATTCGACAAAACCCTCTCAAAAATTCTAGAAAAAAATTGGTGGTCAGAATAAGAACAGTTGACCAGACAATATCTCCAATGCCTTCTGTGATTATCAGACATCGACTCGTAATTCCACCCATGTGACCCCATATTCCCTGGTGTACGGAATGAAGGTTGTCCCACCAATCGAGATTCAAATTCCCCCACTACACAGAGAATTTTATGATCATCAAGATCCAGATAAAGTAGTTGAAATATGTCTAGATGAGTTGGATACGCTCAATGTGAATAGGTTTCGTGCCCTGAAAAATATGGAAAGGCATCAGAACAAGATAGATAGATCTTTCAACAACAATGTTCTCCCCCGCTCCTTCTTGCAAGGAACCTTTGTATTAGCCCTGAGGGAATCAATGATACCTGGAAGGAATCCACTAATGATGGAACCCAAATGGGAAGGACCTTAAATAATTTATAATGATTACTCCAATGGTGCATACTCACTGCATACCATGGATGGTGAGCATATAACTCCTCCCACCAATTCCATGTTTCACAAGAAATACTTTGCTTGAGTCCCCAATGTCCTACAAAACCTTAAACAATATGGTCCTACACGACCATAAACTGTACTGTCCTACATGACCCCATACATCATAATGTTCATTAATGACCCTATATTGCATTAGGGTATAACATGACCTTAAACTATCTGGTCCTACATGACCTGAAACATTGAAATGTCACGCATGACATCAAACTGTGTGTTATCCTACAAAATGTTAAACTGAATCTAAAGAACTATGAATGGATTCATTATCATCCTATTGGGATACATAGGAATTCATAGACACCTTGTCTTGAGTCCATCCCCTGAGTTTCCACTTTAACTCTTCACCTAGGATTCAGTTCTCTTGGGCGATCCAACACGGAGTCTTGTAGGCTTCTTTGGCCCCACTCATTTCAGGATTATGATGACTGGACCATGTTCCCTCCTTCTTTCTTCTAATACTCCCACATCCTCACTGCACTACGATAACTAGACAACCCTTTCAGAACTATATATAGATTGATACCCATCCTCATGGGATACATAGGACCGCCCGAACATTTCCTCTGTAGGCCCAACCCCATACATTGGGTCCTCCCATTGGGACGAACCACGTGGTGTTCTATAATATTATTCCCTCATTCCCATTGATTTCATCAGGATAGTACCATGTTACACGATGTGGATTCTCTGTTTCTAACTTGATCAATATTTATCCTTTGTTGTTGTCACCACCCTATTATGATCCAAACATGGAGTGTAGTGGTTCATTCTTCCCACCATTTCTCAAAACCTCTATCTTCCTCGATCAGGAATTTAATTCTAGCTTTCAGACACTTATGTGATGACGAAATCCAATTCCTACTCTATTTTTTTCAAACCGAGATTTGTTCACGTGGGCTTAGGAGTTGTGATGAGGAAATACCTTCATGAGAGTTCATATGTCAACAGTTCGCTCTGGCGCTCTGCCTCAATTCCTTCGACCCCTTCAGCCCCCTTCCCCGAGTTCTCATTTGGGATTGTGTGGTGTAGTATGGAATGCCATCCTTATTCACGTTGAGATATTGCACCATTCCACAAATATCTCCTTAAGAAACCCCTCCCTTCATTTATCATCTGTCCCGAAAGCACCGACCATTCCATGCTTTGCGAGCCCATCATTTGGGTTTCCCATCACCTTTTATATCCAAAAGGACCCAAGATGGAATGAATGCTCGGCCCAAGGGATCTCCTACCAATACCGGCTAATGTCCTCAAGGATTGCGTGCATAAAAATGATACATTTCTCGTATTGAAAATAGGGTCAATGGTCAATGCTCAATTGTATTCCCCGAACTCCGATCACTCATGGGAAAATAATGTGTTGGGAACTTAGTCGATAGTTATCATATATCATCTTTGTTGCTTTGTGGTCTTCCACGGGTGTTCTGGTTCACCCTCACCACTCATCTGTCTCACTCAAATGACAGTAAACTAACCATATATAGTCTGATATCGTTGACCATAAACTATGATCACCATCATCCTCACTGCATGAAATTAAACAATAAGTTGGATGTGACATTCTATCTAGGAACCAACCTCAAGTCCCTCATCCGTCTTAGGCCTCTAGCCTATAAACTATCTTAGTATTTTACATTGTGGTATAGGATTATGTATGCATACATTTCGGGATACTCGTCGTGTCGTACACGTCCATCGTTGGGGTATCATGACCATATTTGCATCCTTGATGCATGAAGATAAAATGTGCGTCATCCTTTCGGAAAACAATGTGTGGCACGATTTCCATCATTATGGTATATGTAGGCCCACATAAATGTCTAGTCAATGGGTCTAGCCCCATCTCATTGAAACTACCCTATAATCTTGGCTGCATGACATGAATTCTTCCAGTAGAGTGGCATTCGGTGTGGTATGGGATTATGCCCTCATTCACGTTATGTTTATAACAACCACGTCATATACATATATCTCTTGAGCACCCTTATCTCCCTTTCCATACACTCATCACTTTGAGTTATATACCCTTAATTCGGGTCCCTCGACCCTCTTCAGTGATTCCCCAATGGGAACATGTGTCCTATAGTCTAGAGCATGGATTGTCAGATTCTTCTTGGAAATGATTTCACCCTTTTTTCAGTCATCGTGTTCCCCTTCATATGGGCATCCATTTTCATTAATTTATGAAGGGACCCCAAATGGGTGGATTAAGCGCTTAAGTGATCTCATACCATTATGTGTCAATATCCTCAAGGGATTCAGTCAAAAAATCAATACAAGTCCCTCATTGTGAACATAGTTACCAGTCGACACTCATATGTTGTTTCCATATCAGGCCACAAAATATGAATGTTGTGTTTCGAACACGGTAAAAAATTATCCTCCATCATCAGACCAACCGCTTCAAGCCTTGAATTTTGGTTACATGATTCAAATTTTTTTCCACCCCATCATGTCCATCTGGAATTTTAACAGTCTTGGCAGTATCCCTCAGTGAGCATTTGAATGTTTGGAGGATTAAGTCATGGTAATGCATCATTTGGTGCTCCACACCAACACACCTTTGGGGTGTGTTCTAGGTATTGAAAAAAAATTCTTTCTCCCTTTTTTCCCACACCTAGTTTGAATCACGTGGGAATTTGAATTGGATTTTGGTATGCGCCTACTTGGAAGAGTTATAGTTCACCATGGTCTAAGCACTAAGACCTTAAACTAAGATCTCTTTATACATAACCCTCTTAAGAACTATGTATTGGTTGATTAATATCCTCATGGGATATATTAGAACACCCATACCACTCGTCTTTGTGTCCATCATATTTTCCACAAACTTATATCTGTTGTTCTACATTTTAGGCCCCAGTTGTGATTGGACCACGTGATGTGGCATGTGTGGGCTTATGTCTTTATTCAAATTGGGTTTACAATTACCGTGTCATGTACTCCCCTTCATGGAGATAGTCCCTCTTACCTCCTGACCCATATTATATAATGTTTTATGGCCCCCTCAGTCCAAGGAGTCTTTCTTGGAATCACACACAGTGTAATATGTGATGATGTCCTCATTTATGTTGGGTATGCTTTATCACACCATGAACATTCCATTTTGATCCTCATCTTTTGGGTATATGTCTGATCCATATGAAGTTAAACTATACTACATAGTCCAACATGAATTTATACTATTATGTCTATATTGAATGACGTTAAAGTGAACGGTTGGTCCAATCACACGACCCTAAACTGTGACATTATCATCTTGGCTGAACAATGAAAAATAGCACTACATCTAGGTGTCCTCACTCGATGGGACGTCATGCTTGGTATCGGTCAACCACCATACCTTTTTTAAATGCCTGCACATGGTTTTATTCTTATGGATATGCCTAAAATTTCTATCCTAGGTCTGTGGAATTACAAAAACAAACACCTTCTCTTATCTTAAATAAAAAAACAAGATCTATCAAATTCTGATTTTTTTGGTTCAAGGGATAGACTAGTATAATCTTATTATATCTAAAACTGGTACCTTACCATAAAAACATAAAAAATACATATGGATTTATTCCCATCCCCATGGGGTATGTAGGAATGCATGTGCATTTATCCCCGGGCCCTTCCTGGCTTTTGTTTTCGGTCCCTCAACCTAAAACCTCCCCAAGAAACACATGGTGATCTGGAATTTAGCTCCTCATTCACATCGGGTTTTATAATTACCCCACAATGTGTCTCCCACTTTCCATACCATCAATGTTCCAAGATCTATAAATATATATTAAAAAAACTCTGCATCCTTACCAAAAGACATTATACTACAAGACATCCTCTAGAACTACGCAAGGCTTGATTCCCATTATCATGTGATATGTAAGAACTCCCAAACATATTGTCTCTCAGTCTAGCTCTAGGAATCTAAAATCATATCCCCTCTCTTTCGTAACCCAGGAATAAACTCTTATGGGAACACGGGGTGTGGAGAGTACCTCATGGGTTCTCATTCACCTTGAGTTTTACAATAGCTGCATCATGTGCCTACCATATCATTTCAAAATCTGGTTCGAGTTGAATGACCATAAACTATGATCTCCCTATGGGAACCACGCGTTACATTTGGCCACTTTTCCACCTTGTGCACAGTTTATTAAATCATGACCCCCTTAATGGCACATCCTCTGACCATTGATCTTGAAAAATGCAACCTGAAGACCTTTTTCTTTGGATGAGGACTCACTATCTCTATATGATAGGTCTTATTGTCGTCCTCAGATACATTATGGCAGTGCTTCATGTATGGATGTTACATAAGGACATTCTGTCGTTCCATTTACAAGAATTATGAGCTCTTAATTTGGATCCACATCCGCTTCATTGTCTGAAGGGACCAACTTTGTGTCCTGGACTCATGACACACTAGCTTACCTATCATCTTGGCCCAACATCCATAGGGACCTCAGACGACATTTTCAATAGGTCCCATGTTTTGAACATGGTCAACGGATGACCCTAATTTGTTGGTCCCCATTCCCAGGTAACACAAAACAGATAATGTGTTTCATTCATGGTTAATGGTTATCCCCTATTGTCATGCCACCATCATTGTGGTCCAGCTCTCAAGCATCATGATTCACATATTTACACTTTCTTATGTTCAAGATGAATTCTAGAATACTCGGATTTACTCCTTCACACATCTAGGTGCATTATATAGGTGTTTCAACATCAATGGTATGTCATTCACCAAGAGTCCCATCACACCTAATATGTGACTTCATGTGATAAAAAAGTCTTATCACTACACCTTGTTTCCCACATCGAGAACGAGTCACATAAGATAAGTACTTATGGTAGGATGCGTATTGGAACAACCATGGAAAAATTACATTCATCCTCCAAGAAGACATTAAACTGCACTTTCAAGAACTATGTGTGGATTTATTCTCATCTACATGGGATACATAGGAATTCTTAGATAACATATCATGGGCCTAGCCCAGTTTTCACATTTTTCCCCCAACCTAGGAATTCTCCCAAGAGCTTGTGGTGTGGAACGACCTCTTATTGTTCTCATTCATTTCAGGGTTTGTTCCACACCCTACATTTTCCTTCTGGTATCCATGTCATCAATGCATGATGCTAAACTGTTTTTCTACCCTGAACAAGTTCAGGATTCCCCATGTTCATCATGGGATGTGTCAATTTCCTCGCTAGAGAGGATTCTCCCTACCATTGATGGTCTCTGACCATGCCATTCCAAGAACTATGTGTGGACTGATTCTCATTAATATGGGTACATATAAACCCCCACAAGTTTTATTTCGGGCCCATCCCAACATTCAATTTTGGTCCCATGACCTAATAAACATCCTCCAGGGATATGTGGTGTGGTGGCGACTCCTAATGTCCTCGTTCACGTCGGGTTTATAGCTAATACGCCACATGTTTATTTCATCAGAACATCCATTTCACTTCCTGTCTTATCATATGAAGTTAAACTACATGAGTCCATATGTCATCAACCCTTAACACTAAACTATGGTTCTACCCGTAACAAGTTTAGGATGAACTGTGTTAATAATGTGATGTGCAAGATCCCTTTCCAAATTGGTCCTGCTCAGAAGTATGTTTGATCCCGGATCAGATATATACGTCCACCTAATGTGTTTCCACCATGGTGGTGTGACATCAAGAGTTTTGGACTCCAATTGAACAACCAATAACTCCACACTCCATGCATAGAACACCCTTTATTCTTACCCTTATCCTCATTTACATCTAAAAGAACCCCCTAACAGTATGGATTCTAAACCTATCACTCAACTACTATCCTGGGACAATATTATAGAGGAATAATTTGTGTCATTTCATTCAAGTATCTTGTTTCAAACAGGGTCAATGGTCGGCCCTCGTTTAGTACCTCCATTTCTGGATAACACAATAATGATACCGTCTTTCGAACGCAGTCAACGAATATCCTTCGCTATCACGCTACCCCCATAGTGATCTTAATTATTTGTATCGTGATCCACATATTCCTCTCCGCTATGTTTATTAATTTCAATGCCCATGTCACCCCCATCATGTGCACTAGAGAACATTGGGAAGATGGCACATCGATTGTTCTAAGGTCCTCATCCTCTAGCCAGGCCCCTCCCTTTCATCACGGAAAGCTGGATTGGTTGTTCAACCCCCTTATGCCCAGATCATGGTTTTCACTCTTAGATTAGGGTGGAATGATATGGTGGTTATCCCTTGTTTCTCTCATTGGGACCGACCCATGTGACCTTAGGGACTGATCACCGGATGATCCATGAATATAACCAAAATGAAATAATCCTAAACCAATAACGTATCTCAGATATGCGTCTTGCATAAATAGTCAAAGAATGAAAGTGTGTTCAAATGTTACATTTATCACAGTACCCGAGGATCGACCACTCTGATAGAGATGTTGACCTCGTCAAAAGAGCGTTGCAGATCGACCACCCAACGACTCATGGCATCCAGGATCAGTTGCCCCTTGTACAGTTCATGCACCTCCTCAGCAGCAATGGGGCACAATTTTTCAGACATATCTTGAGCCCACTCCTCATCACTCTGAACAATAGCCATATCTACGGAGGAAAGTTTCATCTGCTCTTTAGCCTCTACCAGATGGGCCATCAGCTACGAGATAATCTTTGATTGCGCATTGAGTTGAGAAGATTGTTCATATGCATAGACCTGTAGCCGCTGAATATCATTTTCAGCCTCATGGAGCCTCATTATGTTCACCACTTTTCTCCTCTTCCAACCCTTACCAAGGCAGAGGCCATACTCCTGATTCATCTCCACCATGATATCTCAGACAAGCATGTGAGGATTCTGAGCATCCACTCCCCTAACGCACAGTTCGCGCAGTCGAGAACGAAGTTTTTCCATTTGGTCTATCCATTATGATTTAGGTTTTCATTGATAATTTGCATGATCATAATCCATGGCCATCAACAAAATATCTTGCTATCCTCTTCATCAAATACATATTCATCCCAGTCTGTAGGGTTGGAAGGCTCGTATGCTAGGAACGCCCCCAAGAACTCGTCTGTAGGATCTGCATCTGGTGTCTGATTAGGTATGGAAGGACCTGGGCAATACGGACGAACATCATCATTGGATCCCAATTCAATAATCTCAGGCCTATCCTGTCAACGGTCCCACCAATGATCAGGAGAGCCATTTCTTGGTCGGTCAAGATATCTGCCTCCATGACCACTAGTATTTTCGTGGGAAAATCACTGTGATGAAAACCCACCAACCACGCTGACGTAGCCCATGCCATTTGAAGAATAATACATACCAAAAAATCATGGATTTCATTTATCCTAGTCAATGGGTTGTAGTCATGAGTTTTGTTAAAAATACTAACAGAGATTGAATGCTCAGTCTAGTTCTTGGATTGTTGTTGAGGGGAACCCAAGGTGTGGCCCTCTGTATATTTTCAGAATGTCTGAATACTCCAGAAGATCCACCTAGGGTATCCTGGACCTACTGGATGTTTTAATCACTGTAGTTGTGGGTGTGGATCCCAAAGTACCTATATCTACTTCAACCGAGGGACTAGAATGGGTTTTGTGAATGAGGATCTCCAACACAGTTTAAATATTGGTGAGCGTCCAATGTAACATGGAAGTAGATCTCAAGGAAGGGGATCAGGATTTTACCTCATGGTTGTCTCCAAATTCACCAAAATCTGATTCTTGATCGACGACTTCACCCTCCTCAAGAGGGCTCCCTCAACCGATCTCATACCCCAAGGAGGATATGTCAAAATTTTTAAGAAGAGGGGACAATTCCCTCAAATCAATCCATGACAACTATGGGGGAGCCATTCGATCCAAAAACACCATCACACAGTCTGTCCTATAATTTGGAATTCCCTGGGAGTGCACAAATTCCACCAACTCGGCCAGGTTCTCCTCCGTATCTGCTTGGGATACTACAAAACTAGCCCTGACAGGGCTGATTCCCTGCAAATCCATCATGAAACAGTTAAACTATTTTCCACATATCAGATGGGCTGAGGAATTCCCTATTGACATCCAATATGTATCATTCCTCTAGGAAGTCATCATTATCCATCATGACTATATGTGGCAGGCGCTTCCCCGGAGCCTGAGTGGATATCATGCAGAATCTTCTTGGTGGTGTCCCCTCTAGATAACACTTCACTTCTGGGACCACCGGGTCAGCTACTACTACTGGATCTGTTGTCGATGCCTCCCCATCAACTATTATGGTCCTTTCCACCACGTCATTCCAACCACTGTGGGATTTACATTCCACCATCTGAACCCAACCACATGGTTGGGTAGGTACACCATCAGCGACATGAATGGTTAGCTTCATCAACATCTCCCCTGGGTAGGCCGCTTCCCAGTTTTTAGCATACTCCTTCACCATCCCATAGATGAATTTGGGTTGATGCATCTTGTTTCGCATATTATCATATTCTCATTTAAACATGAGCCACAATTTTCTCATCACGCAAGGGTGCTCCTCGTGCAGCACCACCAAATAGACCTATAGGGTAAGTCGCTGCATGAACGAAAGTTTCCTTTCAAATCGAAGCGGGGTGTATGACTCATAGAGTGGCTCACAATCCACCTGTGCCACCAAGACACTGCCTCGAAAGGCCAAAAGGCAGGATCGATGCTCTTGCATTACCCGACCATCATCAGTGAATACACACTTTTTCAATGGGAACAGGTGAAGGATGAAATCCTCCATCTTCCTGACCCAGTTCAGTATCGACCGCATGGTCATCTTGGTTGGAATTATTCCTGCGACAGTCAGAATTGACATTCGGAGGTTTAATCCTATATGGGAGATGGATTTCGGATATTCAGAGACCCTCCCTAATGTGCACCACTATCCACCCATATAGGAGTTGTAATGGACAACATATTCTCTGTGGCATCTTACCCTCACTGATTTTCCACAACATCTTGTATATCCTGGTGAGCATCGGGACCATGAGGTGGACCCACCCTCCTTTCTCCAGCATGGATTCAATGATAAACATGCTCGGTCACATGCCCATGTTTGTGTCTCTCATCGGCATGATCCAGCCACAGATGAGCACCACAATAAAGGCATCCAACCATACTACCGGTTTCTGCATGGAACTGATGCTGAATCCCCATGTCTACCACTGATTTTCCACTAAGAGATTCTAGTACGAGCACTCCATGCCCCATTGGGCCCATCATAGGCGATGTTTGAGGCCTCACCAATACCTTCTTATCTTACAAAAAGTTTAGGAACTACTTGAACCACCATCTGAAGTGGATGACCCTCACTGAATGATTATCCTCTCATATAACCATGTTCATAAACTCCATCGCAAGCTATGGAATTCGGTCAAGATCCTCCCATGCACCCATAATGAGGAAGAACTCATCATACATCACCCACAATATTGGGAACCCTGATATCTGATGCAAGTCCAATATGCTAATGTCGACCTCTCCATGGTGCAAATAGAAGGTATTAGTCCTCGATGACAATCTACTCAGCAACACTGGCATCAGCTTCTTTGGCTGATACCCATGGAAATGGGGGCCCAAAATGTCTCATACAATCCCACTCTCCTCAGGACTACCCAAAATTCATTATACGAGGCACCTACCCAGTAGGCCCAGTCCCGGTCATCTGTGATGTTGTCGCCCTGGCACAATTCCTAATCATCTGACCACCCCTTTCCTAGATTCCTTAGAGATTCCTTAAATATAGAGTGGTACAAGGGGGATGGATGTATCTTGTTGTAGATCCTTCCCATCAGTTTTGTTTAGGTGATTTTATAGGCAGTTGACATTAACAAACATGATTTCCTCTCTAGGTTGTCAGTCAGCTGCCCCAAACCACTGTTGTTGGAAGGACATGCTCCTAAACTAGTATGTTGGCTCGTCCCTACTCGCTTTAGGTATGAATACATCTTCCCTTAGGCTAGAGCCTTTATAAGCATCCTCTTACATAGCGGGTAGCTCTTTTGGCTTTCGGACAGCATGGCCATCAGTGAATAATGGTTGGAGAATCTCCACACAAACTACCCTATTCCCCTGATATCCGCTATCTCCTCCCACTAGGCAGCATCCTCAAGGAACCCCCTGACAACCACCCAATTAGCCATTTAGTTTTCGAGTTTGGCATTTTTTTTCATGTTCATGAAGCTCCTTCGCGGAGCTCAGTCACTGAGGTCGTTCATGAAGAGTTTTTGTAGTGCCCTACCCTGACCATTAGCTGCAAGCTGTAGAGTTCCCTTTTTCATAGTGAACGACTCGATTTACGCTGCGAAAAAGAAAGATCGATTCACGGAGAGAAATCATGGAGTATGCTGATCATTGTGAATCAAGATCACAAAAATCCTACATCGGGGAGAAAATAAAGGAAAAATGAGAGGTCAACTCCATTATTTATAGGTGAGTAGACCTGATGCTTCACGGTGTGTCTAACATCTGTGAGCTTCAAGACATGCTTAGCCTTCCCATCAATTCTCTACTTCACAAGCCTACTTCGCAAGTCGTCTTTGTGAGTATTCTTCAAGATTGATGGGAGATTTTTGCGATTGATCGTCCGACATTGACCCTCTCTTTTTCCTTGGAGCCCAGTATGAGGTGCGGGGGACTTTTTGGTGCCAAAATACGGGAAGAGGATGAAAAAATGAAAATAAAAAGGGTTTTCCTCACAGAGACCATTTACAGAGCCCTTGTGGCCCCACAACTGGGTCCCAGCTCCCCCTTCATGAAGCCTCCATAGAGAAAAGAGGTGGGGTGCTCCGCGAACACATTTAACCATCATGAACCCGCCACAGTTCAAGGAGACAGACTACACCACGAACCCATTTGACCTTCATTAACCCACCATGGGTCAAGGTGGAAGGGTTCTCCTTAAACCCATTTGATATTCGTGAACACTCAGCGAAGCAAGCTATATCTTCCGACCGAGAAATCTCCGATTCACAGAGCCTCTTGAAAATAAATACCAGGCTCCCCTCGAGCCCAAAGGACGGATACTCTGACCTTTCACCTTCTTAACTCCAAAATCATGAACTAATCTCTGCTCTGCGAACCATGAGCTCTTCCAAGTAAAATATTAATCGCGATGATCCTCCCCCTTTCCTTGAATTCGGCCCCCCTTCAGAGAGGGATTCCCATCGTGGAACCCACATGCCTCTGCGATGGAAGGGGATCCCCTTGGGGACTCAGGTCATCATGGAGCACTTATGCTTCCTGAAGTACCCTCCATTAACATGTGAACCACACACTAAGGAATGGTCATTGTACATTGTGAAGTACAATGCTTTGAAAGGCTATCCTTTACAAGGAACCCATGATTCGTGAAGCACTACTCTTCGAATTCATTTCCACATTGCACAGAACATTCCACAAGCATGGATTCCCTACTTTTAGTCTAGGCCTCTTCACTTCCATAAGAACACACCTTCGCGAAGCCCCTCTCTTCACAGAGCACCAGACCTCCACAGTGCTTCATTCTTAGAACCCCTTTTCTCTGAAACTCTTTCACTCTTCTGACCCTCTAGGTTTTCAGGATATGATATCAATGTCCCATGGGTGGTGCTTCCTATTGCGTTTATTCTCCTCATGCTTCTTCACATAGGCAGGCTAACGGCTATTTCTTCTTCACATAGCCATGCTAATGTTGAACCCATAATGGGTCACTCCATAACACCCCCTCTCCACAGCGTTGATAATGCCATCCCTTCCTCATAGGTTGGTGGGTATCAGTTATATAAGACATACGGGGTGCTGAGTGAACCCACTTCATCTGAGATATAGGACGTTAAAAAGCCAAGATCCATCATCCTAAGCACATGTTGTTAAACTATGACCTCTCCCCATGTTTCCTACATGGGGTTTCCCCACCTTTAACATTTTGTGTGCCCACTGGACTCTACGGGTGTGAAATCATTCTTCACATTGATTGAGATCTTCTTTATTAGAGATATTATTTTCCATTGGGACAGGGAAACCACATTGGTGTAAGCCCTCTAATTTTTCTTGTAGGAGGATGCATCCTTGATCCTCCTCTCTTACTTGGTTACAAGGACCTGATGTGGGGGGGGGGGGGATGGTTGTCGATGCCCTCCTTTCTTCGGTTCCAAATCCCTCTCCAACTAGGCATTGTCCCCACCAGGGCCTCCACCAATGAGTATGTCCCAATATCTATCACCCTGGGTTTCCAACCACGCATAAGCACATTGTTTCTTATTTGGGCCATTAAATACATGTAATCCCCACTCCACTTCCTACATACGCACCATTCACAATGTGATGTCAGGAATTTGGTGCATCTTGTTTCTCACACCGATCATTGCTCATGTGGGCTTAGAGCCAGAACCAACCATGAAATCATCTCTAGGAAGCCTAGAGTGTAAGCCCAATACCATTCTGAACTATTTGTTCTTTGATCATTTCCAAGGCAATGTATGTAGGAATCTTCCCTGAGGTTCAAGCCCAACAACCACTGGTTATGACGCCCTTCACGTCGGTTTCCACTCCATCCAAACTACGTGGGATTTGATCCTTGACAAGGCATGGTACATAGGAATCCACCATGATGTTGAAGCCCAATACCCTTTGGTCCTGACCATCTTCACGTTGGTTCCCCCCATAGTGAACTATATGGTCATTGATCCTTGACTAGTCAAGGTATGCAAGAAGCCTCCCTAAGATTCTAGCCCAAAACCCATTGGTTTCGACCCCCTTCACGTCTCACCACCTTCGGTCCACATAACGTTAAACTGCATGCCCCCAGTTCTTCCTTCACGACTTTAAACAACATCCACCATCCCAATATATGTGGGATTGGATCCCAATATCCTAAACGAGGTATATAGGAAGCCTCCATGAGGATCAACCCCATACCTCAGAAAGCCGTTCTGACTCTATCCATCGGTAAGACATTGTGACCCCATCCGGAGGAATGTCGTTGTGATCCCCTACCCAACGGAAATCTGTTATAGAAATAATGTAGTGGTAGGACATTTTGATTCCATGTCATTAGTAATCCATTGTCAACCCAAACCCATCGTTATGCCACAGTTGTCCCTTCTATTGGGACCCATATCGCTGGTCTATGCCATTATCCTAAGGTCAACCCTAGGCTTTTAACCACGTGCAAGACCCAGTATATCATCAGGTCATTTTCCTCTATGCACACCCCAATTCAATACCCCAACCTGAACAATGGGGACGGTGATTACTTAACAACGGGGAAACATAAGATGTTTTTTTGAGGCTCAAGCCCAACATAACCATTTCCCTCAAGATAACTCCATCCCATTATCTATCCACATCACATAACCAGCCATTAAACATCATATTTCTTACCCGGGCCACAACATCTGGATGAGATAATGAAAATTCACCTCCTCACTTCCCCTAGAAGTAATCGTGTAACTAAAAACATGTTATCATCATCATAAGTGTTCCCTTAAGGGGTTTCACCCATCTAATCGACTATAGTCATTGTTCATGATTAGTCTGATTTGTCTCTTCTAGTCGTTAAAGTCATGGAATACCCTGTGTTAAATATGGGGAGATGAGGAAAACATCAGATAAATTCATATGACATATAATTTCCCACATTCGATGTAGGATTCCTCGAGCTTCCGCACCCTCAAGAAGCCCTGTAAAAAGGAGAAGAAACCCAAACATGCTAGTGTTTTTCATCCAGACATGTTAGTTATGTCCAACATGACTACTCCCCCAACAGAAGTTTTCTATCGTGAACAGACCCCTTGGAATTTCATGACAGAAGCATTGTAATTAACCAGATACAATGAAGAAATGGCATCAGGGAGAGTTTCGTGAACAATGTATTAGTCTATAATGGAGACTTGGACTAAGTGATGAGTTCTGAGGAGGAATCCTTTGAAGGATGAATAGAAATCCCATCTTTTCATTTCGATCATGGAGAAGAAGTCCCTGAATAAGCGACGAATGTTACCTGCCTTAGGAATGTGGGAATGCTGGACAACAGCCGCGCGTCCTCCACAGAAGGATTCACACTCCCCAAAAAAAGCATCAGAAACAATATTCAAAGAGTAAAAAAGATAATGATGATAAAATTTGAATTTTACTAAGGTCCATAATGGGGGAGAAACTATATACATAATTTAAAAAAAGTAAATTATTGGGGTAGAAGATTAATTTTCGTGTTATATAATGTTTAAAATGTTTATATCTGTGGTCCAGTCAAATGATGAATTTATTGAACGTTATCTAATACCAAATTATATTATAGAGATATTGATAATTATTTGTATTGATAGAAATTATTAACAGCTTTTTGAGGAGCTCTCACAATTTTCTAATCCACACGCCATGTTATCTCTTAAGGAAGTCAACTTATATTATACATATGAATGTCAGTAAAATTTCAAGGAATGGAAGGGAACATTATTCAGGGAACATTGATTACATTACCCAATAGAGGATAAGGGTTTGAAATCTGTATGGATACATAAAATTAGTGATTGAGATTTTTTCATATAGATAATTAAAATTTCATAAATTATGCCCCGTAACTATTTATGGTTCTTAACCAAAATTATCAAATTCATGATTTGGAGTTAGATGTTATATTTTTTTATTTATGTATATGGTGATATTATATTTATTGATAAATGTGTGATATATAAACTTATCAAAAGTGTTCAAACAATAAATTCACATATAAAGAGTTGAAAATTCACTTTATAAGATGGATGGAGAAAATGCAATATTTTTAATACTCAATACATTACTTCTTTAGGAAAGAGAAGAAGGTAGCCAATGAGTTATTTTGAAAGTATCATGGTAACTTATGTTTGATAAGAGTCACAAAAGAACAAATATTTATCCAACAGAATAAATATGGATCTAAAAATCTTGAACAAATGATAGAAATATTATCATTATAAAATAAGATATCCACAATCTTTCCATATATTGATTGAACAACAATAGAAGGAATATGTTGAACTAAACAATATGGTTAGAAATTTTCCAATATTTTAGCATGGTTATGATTCAATGTAAATGTTCAGGAACCGTATTTTCGTACCATTAAGGAATAACTTGTAGATAGAGATAATGGATGAGTCTCATTTTTCTTAATTATATATTCATCAAGGATACATGAAAATGTGTATAGATATGAAAAAGTAGTTATAGTCAGACCAAATTAAGATATTTATTTTTGTGTATGTATATAATTTTTTATTATGTAATAATATCAAAGATAATAGAAAACATTATAATCTAATGTTTCAACCATTAACCACACTAGAATGTAAATGGGAAAAATCACTATTCACATTATAGTTGCACTCCCCAAAATGTCTAAAGAAAATAATGCTATATGGATTGTAGTTGATAAAAATTTGATTTCATCACACTTTATCACTATTAGATAAAATTTGTCACTTGATCATCTAGATAGAACAAACATAAATGATGTGGAATGTTTGTATGGATTAAAAAATTATTTTTTATTTTGTTGGGATATGACTACAACCATAAGTTTTTTCCAAATTCATTTGTATAATATAGATTAGTATTTGATTTTAATCATAGTGTATCTTCATTAGATAGATTTTTAGTCTGAGATATCCATAAGAACACTATATGATATGATGATATTATGTTCTATATTTTTCTATGGTGGTTGGTATAATCACATTCCCCTTGTAACGTTTTCATACATTAATTACTGTCAATGAACCATAAATATGGCTCATTATGAAGATCCCTATAGAAACCTGTTAATTACATCAATTTTCTTGGATGAATTTGTAAAAAATATAGTAAGACATGATACATCAGAAGAAATGGAATAGAATTTCAAATTTGTTCAATAACACATTAATAAAACTCATAGTCAACAGGGAATGTTATACTGATAATTAGATGTCTTTTTTAGAGTTTAAATATGGGGAACTAGACATCATTTTAATTCCAATTGTATTAATTTTATGATATTTTAATATAAATGAATTTTTTTTCTCTTGGTATATTGACCCTTTTAAAATTAATGATCGATTATGGATAGTTGCTTATAGTTTTCTTGTTCCACCAAAACACTATCACATCCATGATGTGTTACATGTATCACTAAAATGTAAGTACATATGGGATCCCTCATTTCTACTAAATTCATAATTAATATGAATGGATTATATAAATTCCTAAGAGTAAAAACTGTTTGAGATTCTAAATCATAGAGGGAATGATTTTCAAAACAATATCACTCACCAGGTCAATATTTGTTTGGTGAAACAACCTACCTTAAGAAAATATTTGGGACATGAGAATATGATGAGGAATATGTACCCTATCTTTTTTATACCCTAATTATGGAATTTATAAGTATATATTTATTTTTATCCAGTGTCATGTAACACCACCATTTTTTATTAATTGTTTTTCAAATAAATTGAAATTTTTTGATAGCTTATGTTACACGCAACATCGAGTTTGTAGAATATTAATACCCTATAAATGTTATTATTAAATCCAGACCATTAAAACCAAGTAGTTAAAATTGGTTGTATGAATAGGAATGCCCATTTTTTTAAAATTAACTTTATTTAATTTAGATCAACAATAAAACATCATATGTAAGCAATTAATTTTTATTAACGAATTTATATGATCTGAAAATAAATTTTCCAAAAATTGATATCAACTCCTTTTATTTACAAATAATAATGTTTTTCTTATTTTATATATTAAATTTAAAAATATTAACTCAATTATTTAAATCAACCTATTAGTATTATATTCTATTGAATGTTATTTCCCTTTATATTCACAAAATTGAAATAGTTCGTATGAATGCGTGAACACTATTTTCAATTTATGAGTGGATGAAATGAGAGAGATTTAGATAATATAAAGAATTCATAATATAAATTATTCACCATATATATAATATAAATAAGTTAAATATATTTTGATAACAGTCCATGTGAAAATAAAAATGAGAATGAAATCATGTCGCTTCTTGGAGGCCATAATCGACACAAATAGAATATAAATGTAATCATTTTCTAAATTATTGGAGGTCTAATGGTATATGTGATGTTATAATTATAGGATTATAATTATAGGAGTATTAATATTTCTTAAATATATTTTATACATGTGTAAAAACATTTTTTCATCGTTTGTACATATTTAATTTTAAAGGCAATTCATCAAATAGAATGAAATGAATTTACAAAAAAATGTTTTTATTCATCATATTTAATACTACATAATTAATTCAATAAATATTTTTCCATAAAGAAAAGTAAATAGAGTAAAAATTAATTAACGCGGTTAAGGATCAGACATGTTTATTTGGCATTAAAATAAAATGATATGGTTTACAATGACCAAAAAAATTCAATTCATATTTTATTGAAATTTGATTAACCTATATAATCTAATTAATGATAATTAAAAAATTTATGTCATTGTGGAATGTGTATAACATGGTTATAACTTTTTATTTTAAAAAATCCAATTGTTTACTCTCCCCCTCATGTAAAAGAGAGAACCCTCTACTCTCATCTTAAAACATTCAATGTCTTTTACTTCATAATATAACACCAGAATCTCCATAACTAATTTAAAATGTCCCGAAATACACAGTTTGATTAGAAACCCCTTATTTAAATTATTTTGGTGTAAATATTAAGAGGATTTTGAAATAAGTGTTTTAATTCTTGAATTGAGTGTTTTTATCTTATTTCATATTCAGACATCGTCATGTTTTTTCAAACACAATGAAATAATAACATAAAACAATTAGATAATATAATATTTTATTATGTTAGTTTTATATATAATATCCATGTATTAATTTATCAAATGGGAAATAAAAATTTAAATCATGTTTACAGTGACTACTACCTTACAAACTAATGTAATCTGTTTTCCACAACCTCCTCTAGAAGATGAAGATAATGATATATTTAATGATTATATTTGAAATTTATGATATATTTATACTTCTATAATTATAATATCACATATACCTTATTACCTTCCTATCATTTGGAAAATGATATCATTAATCCATTGTATGTGTTGACTATGACCTCCAAGAAGTGATGTGATATGTTTTTCATTTTATTTTTGCATGGATGGTTATAAGAATTTATTTTGTTAATATATATTATATATATTATCAATAATATATATTTTTAAGTATATATAATATTTACCTCTCTTTTATTCTATCCATTCATAAAATTGAAATAGTGTACACGTATTTGTACCATCTATTGCCTCCACGATTATCGTAAATCATTTTATATTTAAATATTTATTTGATTCGGATAATTTCATATATAATATATATATATTATATTTATGAAAATATATAAATTATTAGGATTTTTTAACTGTTATATATGTTAAATAACCAAAATTACCAAGCCAATACATACGTGAGAAATGAAGCAATTATCACATGAAACATGATTTTAGAAAATAAATGATAATAAACGAGTTAAATTGTTTTAAGTAAAACATATTTGAAATTATATATAAAAGTATCATTTTATAATATATGAATAATAAAAAATTATTTTTTATAGAGGAGTATTGAATTTTTATGATGAAATTTGACTCTTCAGGTAAGAGATTTTTCTCTCGCATTTATTTCTATGGTACAGATTCCTTAACCACCATTTGTTTTTTTATTTGGAATATATAATGTCCATGAATTTCATTTATATCTATATGTCTAAATTATAAAGGAATAACATATCCACATATTTTTATTTCTTTCAGGTGGATTATTATACAAAATCAACCAACATTGAAATGGTCTTATGTTACAAACTCATTTTCTATCATGATTGAATATGATTTTACATATGATAATTAAATTTTATGATCTACCTCTGTAAAAAATCTCAAATTGTGGTATAAACTAGTTATTTTAAGAGAATAAAATATTTCCTTTGACATTCAAATCATTATGAACATAATATACTAAAAGAACAAGTGTAAGTAAAATTTACTTTCCCACTCTCTTAGATCGAGAATCCATTCCATTTAATATCCTTGTTTAAAAATAATACAGTAACGACTGATTTTAATGTCATAAAAATATTATTTAATTTTAATTTTTCTTCATATTAATTTTTATGATGATCTATAATGTGATCTTCTTATTGTTTTCTAAAATAATGAATTTTTTACTTTTTAAAAAAATGTGAAAGGAATGCTTGTTTAATGTGTACAACATGAATGAAATTTTTTCCCATCATGAATATAAAATGATTATATATTCCAATATAATTTTTATATTATAAATGGGATATTTCTAAATAGAAATTATATTTTCCAGAAGAATGTTTTGAATATTTCTTTATGTAATTACAATTCATCAATGATAATAACATTTTATGTTTATTATGTTTATGGGTTATAAGATCTGATTGTACCGTCATTTTTCCTACTAAAATTGGATTTAATATTATCATGATGAAGGGTTTATTAAACCATTATTTCTATTGTTTCTTGTTGGAGGTATTTTTAAAATATTTATAGATCCTTGTTTATTTACATGATATATGAAATAATGAATGTTTAATGAGTTTATGGAAAATATATGTATGGGGTTAATTATGTGATGTGTGGATACATTATAAAACAAGGGTAGTTAATTCATTATTACAAGTTATATTGGTTAAATTATAAATAAGGATGGTGGTTAGGTAATAACCTAGGACAATGGTAATGTCGAAACCCATTATGGTGGATACATGGTATAAATGTAAAGGTGATAACATTATAAACAGGTATGGGTGTGCTGAGAATTATATACCCCACCAATGATTTGGGTAACTATGGATACTTTATAAGACAACTAGTAATGTAATGTGGGGTGAACCAAGATCAGAAAGTGACTTTTTCAACTATGATAATCTTGAATGTAAAAAAATACTACTTTGATTTTTGGGGAATGAAATCATTGAAATATGATAGTCTGTGAAATGATCATTGACAACTAAGTAAATAGTATTCAACTAGTATCTCTATATTATTATTCTATTAAAAAGGATAATATTATTCTCTAATATATTAGGTACATTGATTCTATTGTGATTAATGTCTTATTAACTATAATGACTTATTTTAGGACCCAATATTATGATTTATGAACTGAACGATATGGTTTCTAAATGTTATTTTAATGTTCTCATACCCATTTTCTAATGTAATTTTTATATGTTCCTGGTTTACCTTATTGATCATAAATGCTCTCCCTTATTCTTATTGTGTTTTATTCTTGGTAATTAAGAATGATATTATGTATTATATATTTGGGAAGAAATTTTTTTATAATGAACATAGTGGTAGATAATTTAGATTATTTATAATAATTCTTTTTGTGTGTGTGTTTTCCCAATTTAATGAGACCTAAAAAATTATAGCACGAACTATTATGTTATGTAATGAAAATTCATTTATTATAATGTGATATCTCTGTTGAAAATAAATATGAAACAATAGCTTCAACCTATAATATAACATTAATGGGGATATAGGTTGTTATCATTGGTAGATATGCACATAGATCTAGGATCTAGAGACATCCTCTCATTATAAGATTCCTTAATGAAATCTTCTACCAGGGACTCTCCCATATAAATTAAACTAAGGAGTATAATATTTCAATAATGTAAAAATGAGGAGATATAAGATTATGGATCTATGATTTTATGAGTACAAAATATTTAGTTTTAATATCGTCATGGTCAAGAAAGGTTAAAATATCCATAAAAATTGATAGTAGGAAGTATAGATTTAAGTGGTTAATATTACTCTTTTTTGGGGCTTATCTGGATAATTTAACATTTTATCCGAAACAAATATAAAGTGACCCATATAACCTATCCTTATATCAAACATTCACATAATGTAATCATTTAATAAATTAAATTAAGTGAACTAAATTCCATCCCCAATTATATTTGGATGGTGGAATATTGGTTTCACTAGTGGATTATACTCACTCTAGATGAGGAGACATCTTAAAAATCTCTAGGGAATCCTACACACCAAATTGTGGAGATATTTTTTTATCGACGCCTTTAGACATGTAATTTCAATACAAATATGGATTAGGAAAACATGAACCTTATATTTAGTTAATGATAATAATTCCCCTATAGCAATGGAAGGTCATGAAATTGCGATACTTCCCTGGGATCTAGGGACCATATTTTTATTAAAAAATTTAAGCTGATTGTTAGTCCAATGTGATTGATCAGAGGCCTATTGAGAACAAAAACATGATTTTTTTTAATTTTATTTTGGTAAATAAGTAATATAATAACATTTTCAAAATATAATCACTAATTATATGTATTTTTCCCTCCCCATAGTAATGTGGATATGTGAGAGTAGGTGTATACATTGATCTATTTTAATGTAAATTATATATATCAGTGTTTGAAACATACAAAAAATATAGACACATATAATTATAAAATTTCACAAGTAATACTAAAACTCCATCAAAATTCATGTGTTTCATAAGGGAAAATGAATCCCTAAAAATATACCGAAAACCCATTCATGATTTTATCATATATTTTATGTAGTCTAATGGGCCAAAAAACCCTAATGAAATGATATTTTTTCCAAACATGGGAAAACACAGAAAATGCACTTCCAAATCGATCCATTGATAAAAATGAATTATGAGTTATTAAGTATCAATAAAATTCATGACTACATCATAGGGGAGAATTTAACTTGACAAAATGAATCATTAAAATATAGAAATAGGTCAATAATAAAGACTATATTTGTTTATAAACAATTATCCATGATAGATTCAAGATAAAATGAATTTTGGTAGGGATATGGGAAGGATGAAGTCATTATCAATAATTTTATTTAATCAAACGGTAATTTGAATCATATTTTAGGATATATTCTCTAAACCAGTCATAACTAGGGTGTAAGTGAGAAAGGAAGCATCCTTAATGTAAAAGTATGACATCAAAATTGGAATCTATAGTGATACCAAACCTCACATTGGAGTCTTCTGAAATTATAACCATAAAAGAAATTCAAATAGACATTTAAAAATCAATATCATGACCCCTTGTTGAAAAATGACTCCCAGTGAATTGTCATAATGTATGTTACCCCAAAAAACTGCAAAAAAATATAAAATAAGTTCAATAAATTCAATGTTAACCAAACTAAATTACATGGTTTTCTTTTTTAAAACCAAATGTTATAATCAATCAAATGTAGTAATTTATCTTATTACTAAATGTTGTTACCAGAAAGACCCTATGGGGGGGGTGAATTATGGGATCACCAAATTTATACTATGTTATCTAAATTAGTTTCAACAGAATATTTATCCGTTATTTTACAGAACGTAATTAAACATATAACATTTTTTATTACTCAACCTTAATATGGAATCAACCATATTAGATTGTAATAAAAATACAATAATACCAGGATATTATATAAATTGCCTGAACTAGCCTATATACCTAGAGAATTCATTCAATACTCTATTGGTTTTACAAAATTATAATACAACAGATTATTTTTGTGGATACATGGTTTTTTTGAGTTCACTAATCACCAATAATCACTATCAATATGAGCTATTGTGATTTCATTCCTCACTGATGATCAATACATTTTAAATAGATTAAATAATAGATCATGGAGTCTAAATGAATTCTCTATTCATCTACATCATAAAAAAATATAGAACATATGAATTAATGGACTTATATATATCTTTATGCTGTGTCAACATAAAGGTCACCACATAGTCGACATGTATAACAATTTATTACTACCTCACAATTTCTAGAAATGATTCCAAAATTTATAACATTTACTGCACTCAATTCAACAACCAAATATAGTTAAATACATTTTAGAAGTTTTGATTCTCTAATCAACAAGATAGTTAATAAATTAGTATAACTCGAAATAAAAATATTATACAATATTATCATCCTACTTTCTAGAATTAATATAAATATATTATAACTCTAACGATCCAAAAAATAATTTAAGGAAATTAAATAATGAAATAAACAGTAATATTTTTTACATGTTCAATGAATCCCTTTGTAGTGACTAATGTCATCTTATTTAATCCCCCTTATTAGAACACTACATTCCTACCCTATTTAGTAATTGTAATTATATTCTAAATTTTTATAGTAAGATCACATTAATATCAAAAGGATTTTTAAATTTATATTTAAATAATTATTTCCTCATAAAATCCATGCCTTGAATCTCCTATATGTATTTCTCCACTATTGGAATCCAAATGGGTTGTTATTTGTTTTCCATAAACTAGATGAGCATTTGGAGAATGATAATTCATAAAATAAATTCAAATCCTCCAAAACCCAGAAATCATGACATGATAACACTCATCATGTTTTCATATATTAGTTTATTATCAAGATAATATTTAACTTCCAGTTTATCTATTACATTTATCATGGTCATATAAAGGGTGTCCCTAATTTTACAAATCCCTATATCATATTCCAATTTCTCTTATTTGTGTAATCATTATGTATTAGGATGATTCCATTAATCATTGTTTGAATGCTACATAACAACATGTTAAAATTTTATGTATTCTTGAACTCCATACATAATATCATGTTTGAAACATCCATGTTGTGGTCATACCCATATAGTAAGTACTAATTTTCTTTTCCAAAAACTCTTTCTGGCATGGGTGGTATGCTACGGTGTGATGTTCCTATAAAATGTGACTGAAACTCTTACATAACAAAAATTCATTATTTTTACAATGTCTCCATGATTTTATTGGTTATTCCCAAAAAAATATTACTGTGGATTAATCTACAATAATGAAATCCTAAAAATCATTCATTTGTGTGGTTTAGTTTATAGCCTAATTATTATTATATAACAAAATATCCACCAAAATGGTCATCCCCTTTTATTAGGTTCTTATTTTCCTATATATATAAAATTATAATTATTCATGAATCTTATATTTAATAATCATTCTCATTCATGGAAGCTGAATTGTCATCCGAATTGACAACTTTTTAATAATATATTCATTTCCATAACATCTATTTTCCAATTTAAAAAATTATTGAATAACTCCAGATTCTGGAATAGTTAAATTCATAATAACTTCAAGTACGTTATTTATTATATATGATTTATTAATTATGATTAACAACATGTCAAACTTATGTGATTTTCAAAATAAGGTTTAATTATTCTACATCACCACCTTTTGTGATTTTCAACAAAAATAACATGAAACCCTCTTGTTATAAAAATACCCCCTTCGGATCTGGTAGAAAATACATCTATAAAATCTAATAATAATAATTAAATTTATATAATATCTTTGAATGTCCCTTTTAACCGAAGATGCTCCAAAAATATTGCTTTTATGGGCATAATTAATCCACATTTATAATTAAAATTAGGAGGTTTCATCACCCCCAAGTACATAATTCATTCATCCCCTTTTTCTTAAAAAAGGATATGGTGAAACCTCATGAACATCACTACCCTTTTTTAATTGTATTATTTATTAATATTATTATATGTAGATTATAATATTTTCATTTTTGTAAAATGTATATATTTATAGATATTAAATTTTTTATAATCTTATTCACTTCAATGATTCATAAAATTCCACACCAAATAAACCCATGATTTATATTCCATTGGATACAAAATCCTGATTTTGAGAGTTGAAATTTACACATATGGAAACCCATAACTTCCATTGATTCATCCAATTTCATTCCAATTTTATAAATAATAAGTTATTTAAACCACTTACAGAATAGAATTAGTTGGTATGTTATTATTTTAACCATCCTTTATTTGAAATTCAATTTAAAAATAGATACACCATCATGTTCTTTCATCTGAATAAATTTTAGTGATAACATTTTTCACTGGGGAATGAGCCCTTAGAAAATCCTATATGTGTAACCAGTACTTAAATGTATTAATAAACAATATTTAGTTTATACAATATTAATATTTTCCACGTAACTCACATAAATCCATTGTATTATGATAAATTATAAATAACTATTATTTTACATTAAAAATTATTATGCTCTAAATTCTCCATATTGAATAACATTAGTATATAATAGATAATGAAAATATAGTGTATGTCCTAAATGATGATAAATTAACTGAAAACACAGTTTTATGTGAAACTATTAATATAACATGAGTTAAATAATCTTACATTCTCTATATAATTATTCCATTCCATAATGAGGTAAATTCTCCCTAGATGGATCATCACAAAATCCTATTAATTTCATTAGTTATTAACAACAAATACAATAATAATATTCCACTTAGGTATACCAAATATTTTTCATAAATAGTTATTATATTTTTAATTTAGTATGTATTAATGAAACTAAATGATACCAAATACTTAGTTAATAATAAAACAAATCCTATATTCCCCTGTGAATTTTGTTTTATTCCATCATTATGACTACCTTTTTCTTTATGGACTCCCCCACTTGACAAAGACATGATGAAAATTTTGGAATTATGAAATACTAATTATATGTTTATAGAAACACAAATATTTATTTAGAACACCTATTTAAATCCAAATCAAGATCCATACTATCAGTATATAAATTTTATATCATATATCTCTACATTCTGCATTGAATTTTTATAGTAGGTACTCAATATCACTTCTAAATCATGTTTTTCTTGATAGTAAAAGAAATTATCACTAAATGTATAATTATATTTATCAAGGTTCTATTTATTAAAACATTGGAACACACATTTTTCCTTTTATTGTTTGTTGACATCCATAGTGTCAATATAAATGTAAAATGTTTTCAAATTTTCTATTTTCATGAAAATCAATCCAATTTTATTCATTCATCCTATTACTCTATATTCACCTCCTTCCAATGTTTACACACCCCATGGATCTCATATCCCCTAAATATTATACAAATTATTCACAAAAGATGAATTAATTAAGAACCTATAGAGAGGTGTACTTCTAATAATCAAAATTTTAAGGCCATTGATTGACTATGAAAAGATGGAAAATTATTTCAATTTTTATGTTACGGCTTCATGGTTATTTTAAATGCATTTTAAAAAGAATTAAATGGATCATGACTAGTATTTGATTTGTAATAACTAAATTTATATTTTGATACACCTTTTTTAACGATTGATTAGTCCAATGTATGTATTTTTTTGTCATTTTTTATTAAAACTAAAACATTATTCACTACTCTTCTATGATTTATCCCCATTATATTTCATGAAATTCATGTATATTCCCCTTGTGGTTACGATTTTTGTATTCCACATATTAAATCTTTCTTTCATTCCATAAAAAATTACTTTATCCACACTACATAACATATTTTGTTATTTCCATTCTTTACATCTACCTAACTATCCATTAGGATAGATTCCGGTTTATTCATAGTTATCACCCATTTATTATTTTCCTTCCATACGATATGTTTTACTATTATAACCTTTTATGTATGATTGACATACCATTGATAATCCATATTAACTTTATTCAAACACATGATTATATTATTTACTATAAAATATTTTATTTGAACTAAATCATAATTTATAATGGTTGCAACAGTAGTATTATTCCTTATCATTAATTTTTTTTATTGTGATAGATAAATATTATAGAATGTGACCATTAGGATCACATTCATAACATAATTTAAATAATGACAATTTTATCATATTAAAATAGGTTGATTCTATAACAGAAATATTATTCTACACATATAAATAAAATAATCATGGTTTTAATAATTATATACTTTTGAAGGTTCAGTTTTATTTCCTTCATCTAGGTTAATTTTTTCTTTCTAGTTTTTATATATTTTTCATATTACTAACAAATAATTATATGAATAATAGCTATTTTTTATGTGTTTTACCTTATATCTTGTAGTTTATATTTCTGTTATTTTCCATTCTATTCAAAATTTAAAATAAACATCATATTATCTTCTTAAAAACATTCATTACAATAAAGAATACAACAAAATATTTTTTACTATTTCCATCATTAAATTCACTTCTATTATTACTTAATATTCTTCACTTTCACACATGCTTTCTACGATTTTTTTATGTGATTTCCCCATGTCATTATTTTTTAATTAAATAAATATTTTCATATTTCTTTTTCAAAAGATGTATCATACATAAAACCTTCCATATTTATGAGGGTTTTCCTTTGGAACACATGAAAATCAATAATAATTTTTTTATTTACAATAATCAAGGATTTAAAAATCAAATGTATAATAATTCTATTATATATATTTTTTTGTTGATCTATTCATATTAAATATAATATACTATATATTTATATTCTTTAGTAGTTTCACTGGTTCTTAATTTCATTACAATAATTTTTATAAGGATGTTTTCATTCACGTAATAATTTTTTATATTATATATAATTGATAATTTCAGACTATTATGCCTGATTTCATTATTCATATTACTTCTAATTTGTCATAAAAATTATCCACTGATTATTTGAATTTAATTAAATAATTTTCAATTATTATATGATCAATAATATATTTTACATGATCTAAATAGTTTGTGAGAACAATTGAGAACATTTTTATTGTATTATTAATCGATTTGAATAGTTTCTCCAATGAATAATTATTTTTATAAACATTTCCCCTTATGATATTCATTGATACATAGATTATCTATTTTTAAATAGTACCCCAAGATATCATTTTTTATTAATATAATCCAAATTAGAACTAAAAACCTTTCCATCATATAAATATTTTTACAAGATATGCTATTTGGTACTTCCTTTAATCAAAAAAATTATTATCAAAATTAGCTTTCTCACAACATTATTCAATATATAGGGGTGATAATTTTAATTACAAAGCATTGTACAAAAATATATTGATCCTATAAATTGATGTTTCATATTTTTCTAGTGATGTATACTAATATTAATTCATTTTCATATAATGATATTATTTAGCCATATGATTATAAAAATACACATATGACTATTTGAATACTCTTCCAATTTCATTGTTTTTCTCTATTTGAATATATATTATTTTTAGAAACCCGGGAGATCTAATTCATGATCATATAAACACTTGCGGATAATATGATCATGAAAAATAATATATTCCTTTAAATACATCATATTTATAGATATTTGAAAAAATAATATCATAGTTAAACATAAAATAAAAAACAATAGGATCTAATATATATTTATTAAATATTCAAAATCAATTATAACCATAATAAATCTATAAAAGCCCACTATATTTAATAACACATGTTATAACCTGAAAAACCCAAATATGTGGTAGTGTGTGAATATGTGTATCACAAAACATTAAACTCTTTTAATATGTCCCTTTTCCTATTGATATTATTCCATTATTAGAGGGGCTGAAATTATTCTTATCTTTTGTTTGATGGTACAACCATGAAATATCATTCACTTGTGTGGGAAGTAAAAAAATTATGAACAATAATAAATTACATAGTTAGCCCCATAGGGATTTATTCAAATGGAGTATACACAACATTGTGATGGTGTACCAAAAATGTATGATAATTTATGGGTTTTTAGATATAGTGTTCAAGTGAACTGACTCATCAATAAAGATCACTACTAGTATAATTTTAGTTGAATATAATCCTCAATAATTATAAATTCTTACAGAATGGTTTAGGTTATAACACCATGAATCCTAAGGGACACTGCATAATCTTCTTTTAAGAACAATAATAAAATATAATAGTTTTAAAAAATGTTGTTCTTATATCAATTTATCAAGATAAATATCATACCATAATCATTCTAAAAAACAATTATAATTGATATAATATTGTTCAAATAGGATAATTTAATACACACCGTGTGTTACTAATCTACTCATTCAAATAGGAGTTAAGCCTTGATATTATAAAATCATATAGATGAAATCCATCATATAAAATAATTAGAGTAATGTTATTAACATTTTCTATTACTCAATGAATAACATTGCATATCTAGTCATCCAAACACTTTCATTAGTGGAATATATTATAGAATCATCATAATACAATTTATTAATATATTATATGATGACATTATTACTAACTACCATACTCTTTGTGATTTTCCCAATATGGGAGACTCAGATCCTAAAATCTCTATTCTAAATGTTATATGTTCTATTTGTTGAAAAAAATAATATTATCTAAACACTAAGGCTTTTAAAAATAAAATTCAAATATGTTAATACCATTAAGTCAAATCCTTCCATTAGATCATCATACCATATATATATACACTTATTGTATTCAAATAGTATTTCAATATATATTCCAAAAAATTACCAAATAATTTTTATATTTCTATTTCACTAAATCTATTTAAATCCACTAAAATCCAAAAATATAAGAATTATAAATGTAATCATGATAAGATATGATATTTAGTTTTATATTTATACATTATATTATAGTTACACCTAGATGTAACTCCTATCCATGGTGTGTGAATCTATAAATTTATAGAACCACTATCACTATTCCAAAGTCTCCTCATGGTGTTGAAAATTTATTTAATGTGATTCCTATAATATTGAATAACTATTATATAATGGAATGATAAAATTCAAGATATCCCCTAACTGTATACTTATCTTATCATCCCTCGCCTCCCTAGTCTGGAAATCACAAAAAAATAATATCTAAATCATTTTCTATAAGAGACTTACTAGAGTGGATGATATATTTGGGTGTGAAAGAGTAATATGTTTATTAAAAAACACTTTCATATAAAATATTCATGGAATTTTCAAACACTCCACAACATGAAAAAAATTTCTCTTAAAAAACTCAAATAAATTAATATATACATATTATACAGAAAAAATTTTATGTTTACAATTTTTTCTTAAAATGATTTTTAATTTTATTTAACATAGTCATCTAGACACAATTTTTCCCCATGTATTAGGATCATGTGACCTTAAAATATAATAAATTTTCATTTTCACATAATCACATACTAAAAAGTTTTATAGATGTTGTGATGATCAATACATATTTAATATTATAATTTTTTAAATAACATCAACTATTGGTATTGAATTTATATATTTCATACATCTTATAAAATCTCCCACCTCTAGAATAACTACTTCACAAATAACATAAAATTAATTACATTATGGTTCTGATTATTTACGTACAATTATTCTTTTTTCTAACCCACTTAATCATAAATCTACAGTGGTCAAAACAATCATAAATCATTGATAGCTTTAACTATTGTAAAAAATAAAACATAATGTATTCTCTTTATAACATCAAACCATAATCACATTCATCGAAACTCATATGACCTATGTTTGAAAAAATTACATAATTAAGAGAAACTAAATGCACATAAACATGTCAAAAACTCTAATTTAAACAAAACATTTATGGAATCTCCATTACAAAATTAGTTTCCATATTCCAAAACATATATGTTTACATAATCACAATATTTGGAAGAGAATTGTTTTTAGAAAAAAAATATTGTTAAGCCTAGATGAAACCATAAATTTCCCTGAAAAAATGTGTAAATTACCTGATATCTATATTGAAAAAATATATCATATTTTTTATGGTGCAGTAAATATCAATTAAATACATACAAAAACATTGAGAAAATGTTTCCATTTGGTTTTTTATAGTCGAAACAAAATAAAAAGGTTATAAATCACATGTCATGATTTGAAAAATCAATCCAAATTTATTTTAGAATACAAAAATACATATAATAAAAAATATACATTGTAAAGTGGATTCAAACCATTATATCTCACCCATTAAATGTTATAATAGAAAAAAAATTAATTTAAAAAATTAATTCATAAATACGTTTTGCAACTTTTTTAATCATTAATCTTGTGTAAATAATTACATTTCTACACTAAACAAATCTATGGTAGAAATTTTTTTTAAAAAAATTCATTTTTCAGATAAAGAGTATCATTTTTTTATAAACTATAATAATATAATATTTTATAAAACCACATATATAACCAATAAAAATATGTTTTACTGAAAATATGTAGTACATGGATAACAATATACTTAAATTAGACTATAAATAATGTTCCATTTTGTTACGATTATGATAATACATTAGAAAAATATGTTGCACCCATTGTTGTCTAGCACACCAAATAGGATTTTAAATAATGGATAAACAACCTAAAATTTGGTGCAATATATTAAAAGGACACGAGTCCCACATTGTTGTGTGGAGACAATCATGTCCACCAAAAGATGTAGGACGGATCAAACCCCTATCATGAGGCTACTTCCATATTAGAGTAGTGTAATTACCATTTGGGGGGACCCTATGGGTTAGAGATACAAAGTTGACAGAGTAATGAAACATGTGAGTTCTCATATATGTTTCCACCCAGTCATTATATGATATCCTTGAATAGATGAAACTATGAATCCCTCATCAAGTACTAAGGGTGGATATTTTTGTTCCTAGGTCCCCACAGATTTGTAAATAGATACCAAACACCCTGTAGTCTAGTGTTATCAATTAAAAAATAATAATTCCCAAATTACCATGTTGGTAGTGTCACATTCACATAAATTGATATGTGTAATTCATGCCTTTTTGTGATTCCTAGTCACTATTGGATGATTGTATTTGTATAGGGGGAGAAAAATATGTCAGGGTGAGACCCAATACGAACGGTGTCATGACACATGTGATCGATCATGGATGGATCCACCTTCGCATTACTACAGATCATTAATATGATCTTTAAGATACATTATCATGATTCACAGATAGATGATATAGATCTAATTAAGGGTCATATGAACTATAGAAGAATAAAATATGGAATTTAGAGAAGTGTAAAAAGAATAAATAACATATCAGTTTTCAATTATGAATAAATGAAGAATAAGTAGAAGGTAAGTCTACTTTTTTAAAAATAATAAGAATATGTTTTTGTTAGTGATTTGAATTAAAATAGAAAAAGAACTTCATATATTAAAAGTGATGAATAATACATGTCAACACGTCAATAATAAGGGAAAAATCAATATAAGAATATGAACATCTTATTTTTTCCCTTTATTAAACTATAAATTTACTGGATGCAGATGATTGTATGATGCACCAAAAAACTGTTTTTGATAGATATTATAAGTAGTTTAAATAATATTTCCCAGTTATCATAGTGTTTTAATAATGCATTTCTTATGAAACCATTGATATTGTTAAAGCAACCTTAGGTTTGATATAGTTTATAAAACAAATCACCGAGATTAAAAGACTAAAAAAATACGATAATTATACCCCAGCTATTAAATTTGTTGGTATTAATAGTTTTTAATACAAAATAAATAATATAAAAATTTTTACAACTCATTATAAATTTATTGATAAATTATTATAAATTAATCACTGAATTTATAATAATATTGATTTATTCCACAACAAAATTTCTTCTAAATTTATTTTTAATACTAGTTTTTAGAATATATTATTAATAAATTTAAAAATATATAAATTTATTTTATAAAATAAAATTCATTTATTAAATTCTCATTTATGACTATCATGAACACACAATTTGATTTGTGTGGGTTTTGGTCAGTTTATAATTGATTATCTTTTAAACTTCAATTACCACTGAGAAGTATTATAATGATTGACCAGGGTCAATCCCCTTGTGAAATTGGTAGAAATAGAAACCAATGGCTTGTATCCCAATGGGGTAGTAGTCCTCATGAGTTTATTCATTTTGTGAAGGATATTTCTATGGAGTTGAGGATTGAATTCGGGAATAAATAAGGGATATATATCAATTTTTTAGTTATTTAGAAAAGATGAACTAATTCTAATTTGATAGGATCCTAAGGATCAGACTATGAATAAAGCAGAGTTCATTAGTCGAATAAGGTAAAATAAACTAGTTCTACCTAAGAGGTGACTATATCATGATCTGGAGAGAGTGGACACTAATATGGAATACGATTTTCTTCAATTTAAGAAATTATTTTAAGATAGTAGTCATAGTCTAGTCTTCTACACCAATGATATTGTCATTTATTCCAAATTCATGTGGTTAGTGATGCTCGAATGAATGGAATATAACATTTTTATTTATCATGATTACAATCCCTCGAGGTTACCTAGTTGAAAATTAAATATTTATTGAGTTTAGAATCCCCTACTATCGATCCCTATCATAGGTGTTTTAGAAAATCATGCTAGGATTTAACATTGATAAATAAAGAATTGAAATCATAATTAACATTCTATGAAATATTGAGATTAAATAGTTGAAATGGATGAAATTATTTAAGGTAACCAAATCTGATGTACATGAAACTATGATTTAGAAATGTCAGTCTCTAATCCAACACAATTCTATTAACTGATTACATGAAATTATGATGAGAACAATCGAACCAATGGTTTGTCCTGTATTTCTCCACTAAAATAACAATGATTAAAACAATGTTGGTGATTCAGATGGAATGAACAAAACCATTGAATTTAATCCAAAATTATTGTATTAAAGTGAATAAATAAATGGAACTATGAAATTTAGAGTTTTTGGTCATGGATGTAGAAGAGAACATAAGAGGAATGAAAAGAAGAAATGATGTCTAATATATAACCCTCTATAATATTTTTCCATACTATTCTATAAATATTTGAAATATTTCACCACACTGCATGGGGATTCATGTTGAACAATGCCGATCCATGGTTATCTCTACGAGTTTTAAATATATGTGTATCACATGTGTACCTCATCTAATATTTGATGATTTTCCTCCTTTAATGATGTGTATCTGGGACTCCTGACATGTACCTACCATAATACTTTATTTTTTGTGCGAGAATAATCTTTAATGGTTTAACGACGTGTATATGAAATTCACAAAGTGTAATGGATTCCCCACATGAATATTTCAGGAGTTCTATCGTGACTTGATTTTTGTCTTGAAACATGTTATGAAACACTACTACTTGTTTTCTAATGAGGCTCCTTGATGTATAACAAGAATATTTTCTTCTTTCCTTCATGTCCTCTTTATTAAAATTAGAAGCCACATTCCGAAAAATACAACACATACCCAAATCAATATCAATTAAACCGTGGAAGAATACCAAAATAATTAATAGTGAAATGTATATAAGATTACATCTTATCAATATCAATGTTATATAAGTTTAAAATTTTGGGACCTTTTCAAAATATTGGTTTTCCAAAAATAGTGAAGAATGATGTTTTTGTAATAATATCATTCATTTACCATACATTATATAACCAAAAATTACCATTAGGATTTTAATTTTATTTAAATTAAAAAAGAAATTATTTATACATATTAAACCATATAATTTATATTTCAATAATCTTTATAATAAATTATAGTATAAGTTTATTTTTTGGTTAATTTTTTTTCCATAACACTGTTTTAATGCTCATTATGTTTATCCATTATAATTAATTAAAAAAAATCTAATGAAAATTTATTTAAATAAAATGTATATATGTTATTTATATAAATATAAAAATAAATTTATATTGTTTTTTTGACTATTCATATAGTAAATATAAAATCATCTTATTCTTGAAAAATATCATTCCTGAAAAAAATCATTTTCATTGAATCTATGAAATTATATTTCAATTAAATTATAAAATTATTGTGTCATAAATATTAATAAATATATTACATATTTGGAATCATATAAAATTATATATATTATAATATAGTTTTTACAATCTGAACCAATGTGTATCAAGCCACAATAACCCCCATCCCACCACTATAGGCTTGGGGTAGGCGATAAAAACTCAAAAAACAATTTTTATGGGATTATGTTTGCTAAATTACATGTATGAACACAACCAACCATCTATGTGCATATATTCATAGGATTAATATTAAAATATAAAACTTCTATATAATAACCCATACATGTAAAACAATTATGAAATATAAAAGTACAAATAAGTAAAGTAAAATTAAATAATCAGAAAACACACTACCAAAGAAAAAGTTATCCTAACATAACAATAACTAAAAATGTAATGTGCTAAGAGCGACCATATCCAGATCTTCATGTCCAACCACTACATATGGAAAAAAACTATGGTATTCCTCTAATCTTTTTTATTCACCTCTGACATATCTATCATTTTTATAAGACAAGACACATGAAAGAAAAATACCCTACATGGGTGAGTATATACATGCCCAGTAAATACACCAAAAGATAAAGGGGGAGTCGTAAGAGAAACAATAGGAATATAAAACACCTTCCATTTAAAGAGAGTATCAAATTCTGACAAAATTGATATATATATATATATATATATATATTCTCAATAAATTATACCCAAATTAGAGTGAAAGGGGATCTCCATCTCTCAAACCATCCTAGGAAAATAGTCTTCCCTCAGTTTCAATGATCCATCAATGATGCCCATCATCTCAGATGTCCATATAAAGAAAAATATAATTCAATGTACAACTCCACATTGTACAAAATATTCAAGGGAAAAAATATCATGGAAGTGTACCGAAGATCTGATTTGATGGGAGAGTATCATTCTAAAGGTAGAGTTCTGATTCCTTAACTCATTAGTATAGTCCCACTCTAATGGTTGATATAGGTCCAGTTCCATTACCAATAGGAGGGTTCCACAATAATGGTAGAGGACCCATGCCATTCTAAGTAGAAATCTTATAAAAATTTCCTATCATATATGAGGGAGACACTCTAATGGTTGAGGACCCTTATGCTACACATCACGAGGGTGTCACTCTGATCGTTGATTGATGACCATGCCCAATCTATTAGGAGGGTTCCACTATAATGGTCAAGGAACCATGACCGACCCAGTAAGAGGGTTACACACCAATGCCCAAAGACATATGATCAGCCATATAAGAGGGTTCCACTCTGGTAGTCGATAGAGGAACCATTCTCTATAATTGAAGAAGGGTTCCAATATAATGTTTTTGATAATCCTTATCCACCGTGATGACATCAAGCATATTATTCAAGATAAAAACACTCAGTCTAGTTTAATCTAGAGACAAACAACAATCCCAAATAAAAAATATACAAGAGGTATATGTTTCATAAAAAGGTTCGTACATGATATATAAGGGGGCCACATGACATATGGTCTCACCATACTTCATAGTCATATACATTATAGATTACAACTCACATCCCATATATTCCTATAAAGGATTTAAGGGGAATACATGTAATGCCTCATCCAACTGGGATCATCTTTGTGGTTTTGGTTGTGTCCATGTACCTTAGATTTGTACTACAGCTATGCACCTTGACTTTTTTCATTGTAACATAGTAATGTACTTAGGTCATGTAGCTTGGTCGTGTCCAAGTACCCTATTCATGTATATGGTAATACCCATGTTTTTTACACCCTTTGTACACACTGATTCAACAAAACATGATCACTTGGTGTGTGGGGATCCCAAAAGGTGTGTTTTTAAGTCACCAAAAAACCATTATTTCCATAATCGGGTTCATGCATGCCATGATTTTTTCAGACTACATGGCGTGTAGTAAGAATTTTTGTAGAAACTCTATATTTATCCAACATGATCCAAATATTTCTCCCCAAAACAATTAATTCTTTTTGACAACCCAAAAAAACTAGTAACCTCTTCCAGTCATATTTTTCAACCTCTTATAGCCATAAATAAGATATTTTGTTTGTCATTAGATGTGTCATTCACTTATATCTTCCATGGAGCTTCCCTAAACCATTAGTGATTCCACAATCCTCAGAAGAATTACCCACATCCCATAAAACACCAATATTCATCATTTGAAATATGATATAATTTTCATTAGTCAATGTTCCTCAAATATGGTGGTGCAATCACTCATTGTCCCACAAAGCAATATTTATCTTTTGACCTCGTGGTCTAGTGATGAAGAATGCAATGAACAGTGTGGGTAAATTCACTTAAACCAAATGGAAAACAATCAGTGCATAGGTGTTCATGGATAAAGAATTCAAATAGGGAATAACATTATTGAGAAACAAGGCACAATAGGTTATGTTGAATAAATTAATAAAATCGGATATTTAGGAGCATGAAAATGAGGAAAATGGACACAAATAAAATTAATAAAAGTGATCATTCTCAACCATTTATTCATAAATGAGTAAATACATGTATGTTGAATACTACCTCAATAATGGATCATTTGATGATGAAAATCACACTCACAAAAATTACTAATGTCTCTTTCATTTCAAGGTCTTTGATTATACATTATCTCATTTCTTGTTCTCATTTGACCAAGATTCACTGATGGTAATAGGTGGAACTATCTTGTAAATATTCCATTGGTTATGTTGATAACCCAAGAGATATACCATATCAGTTTATTTATAGAAATTTTAGAATTTTGTACTTTAAATTAAATAATTTAATTATGTAATTGAATTAATAAATCAATATAATTTAAACAAACCTTCAATTGTTCGATATATCTGAACTCCTCACGTCGAAAAATTTTATGTCACATCAAGGGTAAACCTTACATTCAGGATTCACCAATGGTAACAATTTTTTTATCGTAGATTCTATTTATGTATTATCACGTTGATTATAAAAACTATGCATCTGTGATATAAAACATACTTACTATTTTTAAAAAATTAATTTCATGCACAATAAGCCTAATTATCTTGTCTCGTCTTGACAGTTGGCTCCTAAAATATTTCTAGACATATTTTAATTACATAGATGGAAAAAATAGAGTTTCAAAATTATTCCCTCCATCAATATTTTTTATTTTGGGAACCATTAACTATATAAAACGGAAAGGATATCGACCCTACATCTAGATATCCCACTCCTATTATATCTCTTTAATGATCTCGTGCATGCAATACACAAGAACCAAGTAGATGGTCTGTCAATATAGGATACTCTCTAGCCAATCCTCGATCATCATCAAGTGATCTAAAATATTATCTCCACCATCGATGTCCAGATCACCCCGGTCAATAATTTTCATAAGGTCATTCACATATCTCCTCATATGTGGAACATGAAGAGGTTGTTCACTTGATCCATCTAAAATTGTATAGTGTGGATTTATGTAAACTCACCAACCCTCTACATGATCTTGAATATCCTGATGACCATCGGTTATAGCTTTCGTCCCTAGTAAAATCTCCACATTCTTCATATTAGGACCATGGATTAAAACCTTATATAATCATGAATTAAATGAATAATTCACGTATAGGATATATTCAGGTTTATATTTTTAGAGAATTAGGACATAACTATTAAATCTCAAAATATTACAAAGTAGACCCTTCTTCTAAAAATAAAAACTCTTAAAAAGAAACATGTCTACTTCCATGTTTGAGATAGCATGAAATTTCCTTGATCACATCCATGACCCAATTCCACATTGAGTCATGTTAAAAACATTTCAAAAAAACGTGGGGTGAGTATAAAAATCTCAGTAAGGGATACACAAATAAAGAAAACGGTTAGTTTTTCAAAACATTAAGTAAACCATTAATACTTTCTCAAAGTAACACTTTTCACCATTAAGAAATAACAAATACTCTTCACTGAATAAAAGATCACTACATACCCTTTTGTAACCAAAATATTACCATAAAACCCCTATAAAGAACTCATAATATATAAAGGTAACATGGGACATAAACATACTTAAATGGAATAACCATACGGTCGACTTCCACACATATCACTAAATGGAATAGCCATACGGCCGACTTCCATACACAATGCATTGGAGTTTACAACGTAACCACCCATCCTATTATTCACGAATCCACCCGTCATGTGGTTTATCACATAACCACTCGTCAAATGTCCATGTACCATTACAAAATCATAATACATAAAACTAATATAATGGAAAGAAAAAATTTCCAAATTTCAATCAAAATCCATCACTTAAATATATTTCCATAAACAATCCATTATAAAAACCTTTTTCTATACCAAAATACCTAAAGGATTTTATGGTATTTATTTCATTTTAAAATCATTACGGCTTGTTGAGGAAGGCAAAGACAAAAAATACTCGTGGAGGTGGAAAAGGTCGTTGTCACCGCATACGTTAAAAGAAACATTCCTTTTTGTCGTTTAGTAAAACGCTACTTAGAAAAAGATTCCTTTTGTATAAAATTAAAATTCAAAGGGGTTTATACACTGTATAAAATAAATTTGTGGATAAAACGAAATATGCCTCAATGAATGGAGATTGAGACGAAGTCCCTTACAATGTCGGTATCCTTTGATTAATGATAAATCAATTACATAATTATGTGTGACAAATATAAATACACTGAATATAATAGTATATTAATTTTAAAATAATAAAAGGTAATACACACATATTCATAGTATTAAATAATCAATAAGTAGAGGTTTAACCCAAATAATTGAAATTTGGTTAAGAAGATCCTTTGCAAAAATTCGACAGCCTAACAATGTCACAATAAAATTCATAAAATTATTTGATAAGAGAGAAAATGGTATCTCATCACATGGACATAAAATTTACATCAATAAGGATATATACGGACATATCCCTACATAATAATATGTAAATTATAAGACCTAACAAAAAGAAGTCATTTAAAAAGAGGAGGGTGAAAGGTTCCATTACCGATTTGGGTAACTTACGAAACGTACACCCCATGAAAGAAGGACCATAATAATTTTATTTAAATACCCATAAATAAAATTATATTACACAAAGAGTATAATAATGGAAAGTATATACAAAACTCAAAGGATATTGTGTAAAATGTAGCATAACTCTCACGGGAATAAAAGTGAGGTGAAAAATCCCTTACGAAAACTCGGAAGCGTAACGGTGCCACTTAAAACTCTAAAAAATGGATTTATGAGATCAAATAGGGTCTCTCATAATATGAAAATATAAATTACAGTGTGATTAATATAAATGAACATACCCAAACATAAGAAAGATTATCTTAAAAGAAATGACATAAATGGGAGTACTTAAAAATATCGAGAGAGGTAGGATCCCTTACCTCAAGTCCAACTTGTCCTGTTCGTTTCATTATATTCCTAAATAATAAAATTTGGTCAATTTATAATTTATAAGGACCTACTTTAAATATTATTATTCATTTAATAACACATATTATAATGTTATAATAATTGGTTAATAATTTGATTTCATATCAAATGTTTTTGTCGATGATTGGTACAAGAGAAAAAAATAAACATTTTTGAAAATGATTGTCCATGTAGTTATAAGTAAATCATTTAAAAAATAGTATTAATTATTTAAATATCATATATGTCCATTATAGATTCTTTTTATCCTATTCCATAACATTTTGAGATAAAAATAAATGAAATGAGCTGTTCATGGAGACGGTAGGCCGTACGTACGCATGAACGTTGCATTCATTTTTTTGTCATATTAATGGAATTAAAAATAAATGAGGTGTATATATTATAAATCAAGTATAATATATATGTTTTATAGGTCACATATTTTCATTAATTTCATTCTTTATACATTCCATGTATTTCATGAATGAGTCACATCACATGAGGTGGAGGTTGTCCACACTTCCTCGTATGAAATTATCGCATTTGCACAACATGAAAAGCATATAGGTATGTTTTAAATATAAAATACAGAAGTATATAGAAAACATAAATACCATATATATCATATATAAAATACAGTGACATCATAATGGCCACCATGAAATGTGTTAAGAGAAGATTGAACAATCATCATTTTGTGAGGCAGTAATTCACCATCCACATAAATAGTATATTCTTTAACCATTAGACGGAGGAGTGTGTAAGTGTAGCTAGAATATTTCTCATACCAAAATGAAATTATATTTAATATACTATTTTTTTTACAAAGGAAAGTAATAAAATTAGGTTAGGGGGTTGGAGGAGCAAAATAAAACAAATGAACATAAGAGAAGACATTACCTTTAAATCGGGTAACTCCTCGTGGTTTGAACCAAGAGGGTTTCTTGAAGAGCATTCTGCCAAAGGGAATGCTTATAGAATGAAGAGAAGGATTTGGAGTGATAAAATGAGCAGATCTTGGCAGAGCCAATGTCTTGAGAGTTTTGGGTAAGGATGTATAGGGTTGGGCCTTTTATAAGAGGGAGGAGGGGCACTCTGGGAAAGTCATGAAAAGTTACTTTATTATAAAATGTTTTTCGGATATCATAGGTCCCACAATTATATATTTCAAGGAAAAGGTGGTAATTATTCTAAATCCACCCATCCAATAGGTTTTTTACAAGTTTATGCCTTAGATTGTACATTATATTTTCATTTAATTTAAATAGTTCATTAATGAGGTAATCACTGCATCATCATGGTGTCATAAATAAATTAATTTATTTAATGAATAAAAAAATACTATGATGTAGGAAATATATTTATCTTTACAATGATTATTTATAGTAAAAAATATGACTTGTATAGCCCCATGTTGGAAATATTTTAGTAAAACAATACATGTTTGTGACACTTTTATTTTAAATTTAAATAAAAATTTATTAATGTCATTTTCTTACCCAAGTGGCTCCACGGGTTTTCCAAATTGACCCATGGACTGTCTTGGTCATCCATGACTCATCCAATAAGTGTAGGACATATTTCATGGTCATTTTATATTATTATAACATTATCTTTACCTTAAATTACACTAATTACCTTTAATCGTGATAAATAAAACATAAAAGTTACTATTCACCAAAAATTTATTTTAATCGCATTGAATCATATTTTACATCCGAATGAAAACAATATTTTTTGGATTTTTGAAATTAAAATAAAATAGGTGGTAAATTTTCATTTAAACAAAAAATCAGTTTTTTAACAACCACTTAGTGGTTTCACTATTCCTCAAAAATTGATGTTTTTTTAGAAAAATACCAAAAAATTCACCCTAAGCTATATTTTATATTCCTAATTAAAAAATGATGACTATTTTACAAAATTAAAAACATATATGTTGCATTATTTAATTTAATAATCAATTCCTGATGTCAAAACAAATAGCTTGTTTTTAAGAAACAATATCTATTAAAAGATTGACAGTAGTTTAAGTCCAATTTCAAAGTGAAATTAATTTCAATGACCACAATTAGATTAAATTGTAAAAATATATTATAATTTCACTTTAAACCCAATTCAAAATATGTTATAATCATATAAATAAATTAGTTTTAAAAGAGGTTTTGAATAAAAATACAACATTTTTCACTTATTCATTAAGAATGAACATTATCGAAAAAATAACAAAAACATACCCAAAGTGAATTTAGATGTCCCGATTATAAAAAAAGGATTATATTTGGTCCAATATAACATATAAAATTGTCAAAAAGTGGATTTAAAAAGGGTTCTCTATAAAAAGGTGGTTAATCGACCTTTTAAAAAATATTAGAATATTTACGCTTTAAATTTGATTCATTCACATTTTAAGTCTCTAAAATTTATTGGGAAAAAGTAAAAATATTTTAAAAACATATATAGTCATTTGTAGTTAGTTCTTTTCATTCCTGATATTATAACAGCCAAGCGTTAAATATCATTTAAAATAATCTTATTTTATTATTAGAGTGGAACGTAAGATTTCCAAGAAACTCGTTGTTGCGTATTGGGTACGGCATAGAGCATAGCGTTTCCTTTAAATTAATATTCAAATTATATTCAAAAATATGGATAAATATGAAAAATTAATATTCTTTATGTACCTAGGATATTACATCCTCCCCCCCCCTTTAGGAATTGCGTCCTCACAATTTTAAAATTGGGCTTGGAAACTTCATTGAAAGCCCCACATCAGAAAAAGAGTAAATTAAACTGTCATTTTAAAAGAAATAAAGGGAAGTAAAAAAGGTCACCCAAGTTATCCCAAAATTGGATTCCATGTAGGAAAACGTGAATATGTAAGAAAAAACAAAGGGACGTGTTCTGAGGGAGAGTGATAGAAAACATGTTTAGGAGAACCACCTGAAAAATGACAAACCGGTGATGGGTTAAACGGTATTTGATTCCCTAGTTGGAAAAGTTAATAGAAAACAAATTTTTTTTAACATAATTTTCATTGAGGAATTTATTTATGAGATTAACTAAATCATAAGGAAACAAACTTACTTGTCATGTAGACACTCATATCCTACTATATTTCTTAAACAAACTCATAATTTCACAAAAAGATGAGTATTTAGGATGACTTGTTCACATTAAGAGAGCTATAATCAACTTCTATAGAATCTCCTAATCCAAAAAGAGAAATATATATTTCCCATGTCTTTAGAACTTACCCAAAACTAAAATTGTTAGAAAAATATCAGAAAATCCACAAAATGATAATCCTTTATAAAAAGAAAATCTATTCTTAATCTCCAAAATTTGTCCAAGACAACCCAAAGTTCAACGAAGACCATTCGATAAACAAATTGTCCATATAATTATTCAAAGTAAACCATAATAATTTTGAAACCCAAATATTTTATGGATTTAATCAAATATTCTTCCAAGGAACAAATTAACATTTATCTCCAAATCACACCAGTTGCTCTTAAAGTCTCATATCGAATGTAATTAACATAATCACATATCATCTATGATAGGTTAATAATTTCCATAGATAACCTAAAATCAACTTAACCTTGATTCATAAAATCATCTAACTAAAAATAATTATACATACTAACCAAGGACATCACATAGTCCAGTGGTAGGCGATGCGCCCTTGTTTCCCTTCAGTTGTGGGATTGATTCCTACGGCCTTACCAGATGTGAAGGGTTGTCACCCATCCTAAGGGTTTTCCTTTTTATAAAACTCCAAAAATAACCCTGACATGTTTTAACCTTAATGGATTCCATATACCTCTCAATTTCATCCAAAATCATTATGATCTCAACCTCTTAATTCATGATGTCTTATTTCACCACCATAAGATAAAATAAAATGACTCCAAAAAATGAAGAACATCATACCTTGATCATGGTATCCATTTGGTTTCATCGACATCTTGTTCTCGTAGGTATATGGTCCATGCATTGTAACAATAATTTAGAGATCCTTTAAATTCATTTTCTTCCTACATTCAAATACAACTTGTACAACATGGGTCATATGGGTGTTCACAGAAATTTTTTTTTGAAAATAATCATGTATGAAATCTAATTTCAAGATATCTGATAAAACATGATTTCTATAAAATAGTTGGACTGATTTTGAGTTGAAACATTCAATTAATGGTAATTTTAAAATACCATAGGTATGTGTTGAGAGGCTATATTGTAGATGAAAATTTAAATAGGTTGCACAAGGGTCTCCTTATTTAGTACCTTTTTTAAAATCATAATATGCTTCAAAATCATGTGATAAGGTAAAATATTTGAAAATTCCTTGAAAATATTTACCTTTATTGAAAATATGAGAATATTGTGAAAAGAGCATTTGTCTAAATATAACCCATGATCCACGATGATAACGAGGTATAGTGGAGGTGTTTGATATCTCAAACAACTGCTTGGAAGTGGTTTTTATGCTAGAAAAAGTTTCACAATCATTAGAACATGATTTTGAAATAATTATTAAAAGCATGTCCTTAGGAAGAGATAAAAATTTCATTTGAGATCCTCCTCCTTCCATTCGTAACTGACATTTCTTAACCAGAAAAATAATTTATAAAACAAGGATGTAACTGAAATAATAGATATAGGGACTAACCATGTGTCTAACGAAATATCCTAACCCCTAAAGTTGTCTAAACCGACCTCGGATACCAACTATAAGGACCCTACCTTAAAACCTTACATAATCATGAATAAAATGAATAATTCACATCGAGGATCTTTTCAGGTTTAGTGTTTAAGAGAATTAGGACATAACTATTACATCTCAAAAGATTACAGAGTAGAAACTTACACTAAAAATAAAAACTCTTAAAAAGAAACATGTCTAGTTCCATGTTTTAGATAGCATGACTTTTCATTGATCCCATAATTGACCCTATACCACATTAAGTCCTATGAAAAACATTTCAATAAAATGTGGGGAGAGCATAAACAACTCAGTAAGGGATACACAAAGAAGGAAAATTGTCAGTTTTTCAAAACATCATGTAAACAATGAATACTTTTTCAAAGTAATACTTTTCACCTTTAAGAAGTAGTATATACTCTTCAATGAATAACAAATCATTACATACCGTTTTGTAACCAAAATATTACCATGAAACCCATATAATGAACACATAACATATAAAGGTAACTTTGGATGTAAACGTACTTGAATGGAATAACCATATGGTCGACTTCCACACATATCACTGAATGAAATAGAAATACGACCGACATCCATGCCCAATGCATTGGAGGTTATAGAGTAACCACCCATCCTGGTATTCACGGCACCAACGTTCATATGGTTTATTACGTAACCACCTATATAATTTCTATGTACCATTACAAAATAATAATCCATAAAAAAAATATAATGGAAAGAAACAATTTCCACATTTCAATCACAATACATCACATACAAATATTAAAATAACAAATCCATTATAAAAACCATTTTCAATACCAAAATACATTAATGAGTTTATGGTGTTTATTTCATTTTAAAAACATTACGGCTTGTTGAGGAATCCAAATACCAAATAATACTCACGGCGGCGGAAAATGTCGTTGTCACCATGTACGTTAAAGGAAACATTCCTTTTTTCGATTAGTAAAACTCTTCTTAGAAAAATATTCATTTTTTAAAAAATTAAAAGCCGAGGGTTTTATACACCGTATAAAATAAAGTTGTGTATAAAACGAAATATGCCTCAATGAAAGTAGATTGGTACGAAGTCCCTTACAAAGTCAGTATCCTTAGATTAAGGATAAATAAATTACATAATTATGTGTGAAAAATATAAATACACCCAATATAAGAATAAATTTAGTGTAAAACAATCAATGTTCATCCACACATATTCATTGTATCACATAATCAAGAATTAGAGGTTTAACCCAATGAATTGTAATTTGGTTAAGAAGTTCCTTTGTAAAAATTCGACAGCCTAATGGCATCACATTAAAATTTCTAAAATTATTTGATGATAGAGAATATGGTATCTCATCACTTGAATATAAAATTTACATCAATAATGATATAAAAGAACATATCCCCACATAAGAATATGTAAATTAATGGACCTAACAAAATGAAGTATTTTAAAAAGAGGAGGGTGAATGGTTTCCTTACCGATTTGGGTAACATTCAAAACGTACACCACACGAAAGAAGGACCATAAAAAATTGTTGTAAATACCAATTTATGAATTATATTAAAAAAATAGTATAATAATTGGTATTACATACACCACTCAAAGGAAATGGTGGCAAATGTAGTGTAAATGTCATGGGAATAAAATTGAGATGAAAAATCCCTTACGAAAACTCGACAGCCTAACGACGCCACTTAAAACTCCCAAAATTTATTTATGAGATCAAATAGTCTCTCTCATAATATGAACATAAAAATTACAGTATTATGAATATAAAATAACACCCCCAAGCATAATAATGATGATCTTAAAAGAAATCACATAAAAGAGAATACTTAAAAATAAAGAGAGAGGTATGATCCCTTAACTCAAGTCCAACTTTTCTTGTTTGTTTCTTTATATTCTTGAATAATAGACATTGGAAAATTTATAATTTCTTATTGACCTACTTTAAAGATTATTATTCAGATAATATCACATATTATAATATTATAATAATTGGTTAATAATGTGAGTTCATATCAGACTTTTTTATCGATGTTTAGTACATGAGTCAAAAATGAACTTGTTTGAAAATGATTGTCTAAGTACTTATATGTAAATAATTTCCATAATAGTATTAATTATTTAAATATCATATATATCCAGTAAATATTAATTTTATAATATTCTATAACATTTGTAGATAAAAAGAAATGAAATGCACCGTTCATGGAGATGGTAGGTCGTACGTATGCATGAACGCTACATTCATTTTATTTCATATTAATGGAATTAAAAATAAATGAGAGGTATATATATTATAATTCCACTATAATATATATGTTATATAGGTCACATATGTTCATTAATTTCATTCTTTATAAATTCCATGTATTGTATGAATGAGTCAATCACTTGAGGGGGCGGTAGTCCACACTTCCTTGTATGAAATTATTGCATTTTCACAACATGAAAAGCATAATGGAATGTTTTAAATATAAAATAAAGAAGCATATAGAAGACATAAATACCATATATATCATATATAAAATACAATGACATCATAATGGCCACCATGAATGGTGTTGATAGAAGATTGAACAATCATCATTTCTTGAGGCAGGGATTCCCCTTCCACAGAAACATTATGTTCTTTAACCACTAGACGGAGGTGTGTGTAAGTTTATCTTGAATATTTATCATAAAAACATCCTAGTATATTGAAGATAAATTTTTTGTTACAAAAAAAAGGTATAAAATTAGTTTAGGGGTTTAGAGAAGCAAAATAAAACAAATGAACATAAGAGAAGACATTATCTTTTAATCGAGTAACTCCCCTTGGTTTGAACCAAAAGGGTTTCTTGAAGAGATTTATGCCTATGAAAAGGCTTATAGGATGAATAGAGGAGTGTGGAGAGATAAAATGATCATATCATGGCCGATCCAATGGCTTGAGAGGTGTGGGTAAGGTGGTATATGTGGGGGCCTTTTATAAGAGGGAGGATGGGCAGTCTTGGAATGTCGTGAAAAGATACATTATTATAAAATGATTTTCAGATATCAAAGGTCCCAAAATTATATATTTCTAGGATAAGGTGATAAGGTTTAGAAATCCTCCCATCCAATAGGTTTTTTTACATGTGTATGTATTATAATTTACATTATATTTTCATTTTATTTAAATCGTTCATTAATGAGGTAATCACTGCATCATCATGGTGTCATAAATAAATAAATAAATTTAATGTATAAGTTTTTTTAAAAAAATACTATGATGTAAGAAATATTTTTTATCGTTACAATTAATATTCATAGTTAAACTTATGACTTTTATCACCCCATATAAAAATTGTTTTAGTAAAACAATACATGATTGTGACACTTTTATTTTAACTTTAAATAAAAAGTTATTAATGACATTTTCTTATCCAAGTGGATACATGGGGTCCCCACATCGACCCATGTATTTTATTTTTTGGAAATGACTCATCCAATAAGGGTAGGACATGTGTCATGGTCATTCCAAATTATTGTAACATTATCTTTTCCTTAAATTACTCTAATTACCTTTAATCGCGATTAATAAAACATAAAATTTACTATTCATCAAAAAAATATTTTAATCCCATTGAAGCATGTTTTAAATCATAATGACAACCATTTTTTCATATTTTGGAAATTAAAATCACAGAGGTGGTAAAATTTAATTTAAACGAAAAACCAGTTTTTTCACTACCACTTAGGGGTTTCACTATTCATCAAAAATTAATATTTATCAGAAAAATACCAAATATTCAACCTAAGCTATATTTGATATTCTGAATTAGAAAATGATGTCTACTTTACAAAATAAAAAACATATAAGTTTCATTAATTAATTTAATAATTAATTCTCGCTGTCAAAACAAATAGCTTGTTTTGAGAAACAAATCTATTAAAAGATTGACACTAGTTTAAGTCCCATTTCAAAGTAAAATTAATTACAATGACCACCATTGGATTAAATGGTAAAAATATATTCTAATTTAACTTTAAAACCAATTCAATATATGTTCTAATCATATAAATAAATTAGTTTAAAAAGATGTTTTGAATAAAAATACAACATTTTTCACTTATTCATTAAAAATGAACTTTTTAGAAAAAATAACAAAAACATACACAAAGTGAATTTTGATGTACCTATTCAATAGAAAGTTTTTATTTGGTCCAATATGAAATATAAAATTGTCAAAAAGTGTATTTAAAAAGGGATCTCCATCAGAAGGTGGTTAATCGACCTTTAAAAGAATATTAGAATATTTACGCTTAAAATTGGATTCATTCGCATTTTAAGCCTCTAACATTTATTTTAAAAAAGTAAAAATATTTGGAAAACATATATAATCATTTTGTAGTTAGTTCTATTCATTCCTGCCATTACAATGGCTATGCATTAACTACCATTTGAAATAATATTATTTTATTATTAGAGTCCAATGTAAGATTTCCAAGAAACCCATTATTGCGTATTGTGTACGCCATCGAGCATAGAGTTCCCCTTAAATTAATATTAACATTATATTCACAAATTTAAATAAATATGATAAATTAATATTATTTATTTACCTGGGATGTTACACTTCATCATCGGGATTATTTCATGAAAATGATGTCTCCCTACTCAAACTCTAATTGTTTATGATGTCAATATGATTCTTATTTTTTCATCTTGCAATCTGTTCTCATCCGCTTGTTAATGAAAATTACCTTATAATTATTCACCAAAACCATATATAGACCATCAATAGATCCCTTTTCCACCTCCATATTATATAAGGGTTTCCTACAGGGTCTCACATAGAGGGCCCAAATTTTTTTCATGTTAATAGTAACGTGGTATTTATTTTTATATGAAAAATATACCAAAGTAATGTGATCATCACACCTCTATAAATATTATTACATGAAAGACACTTGTCTATACTTTAAAACATTGATAGTGTTCTCTATATTTCCATCTATTTTGGGTGGATGATTTTACTCATCATCATCAGCGTCTTGAATGTCACATGCATGCCTCTCAAAAATAGTCAAATGAACCACACTTTTGGGATAGAATCAATAGTAATGATAACCCCATAAAAGTGAATGATCTCCCATACATACCACTGGACCATTATCTCTATCGAAAAATTATCCCTAATTGAAAGGAACTATTGCAATGTCATTTGTAGATCAACTATCACCAAGATGGTTTCATGACTCTCACTTTCTTGGAAACACATGTCACAAATTCCATGTATATTCCATCGCATTTCTACTCCATGGTCTGAAGGGGATTCACTAACCCTATCAGAAATATGTGATAAACCTTCACCTACTGACAAGTGAGGCCTTGAGAGATGAACAGAACCATACTCATACTCATTGCATCACACCAAAACAATCAATAATGGTGTCATTAAATTTTAATCAAAAAGGGATGTAAGTAAAATTGATATGTGTGAAGATCACTCACCACATACTCTCACATAAGGACTGATGCCACAATACATCATTGGAATAAAATTACATGATAACCTCCTTCCAAAAATAAATATGGTTAATCTCTTATGTATATCTACTCACATAAGACCTCACAGTTTATATCCCCCAAATGGGAATCCCTCGCATGATATAAAAGTGGTAGAGTAAGCACGATTGACTAATAAGAATATACACCCTCATTCATAATAATGGTTAGCTATAAAGAAGCCAGCTACTCTGAAACCTCCTACACCAAATGAGACGAGAAATTCATATGAAGGGCAATATCCACCCCATTTTTATTCCTATGATTGTAGACTATATCAAAATTAGAGTACATAAGAACTCTAAGCATCACCTATATCTTAGGATCATGTCTCTTCAAATGAATACATAAATTAGAATTTAATTTTCTATGTGAAGAATATATTTCACTCCATGAATTTAGAACATCCATATCCTTAGGAATAAACAACTACCACTACATGCTCCATTTCCCAGGACTCATTTTTTTTCTTTTGGTGTCTCAACTACCACAACCCATATATAATAAACTCTGAAATTTACATCAACATACAGTTGTCCCCAGCTGTGGAGGAAAAAATATAAAACATACTCCCCTCACTCCTCTACTAATATCAAAATATGTGAACTCATCATCCTCATAATCAACATGTAACACCCCTATATTTTATGAGATAGATTATTTTATTTTCATTGATGTCATGTGTTGTACGGTACACAATGATTAACATGCACTATAAGTAACACTGTATTAGGTTGTAGTATATAGAAAGACTAGTCCAGGATTCTAATACACACAATTTCATTTTCTTCTTATAGAATTAATTTCACTTAAGACCCAATATAAGTGATAACTACATATTATAACCTAGTAATTGCATTGCAGTGTATGAATAGTATTAACTTCCTTCTAAGAAATAAATTAAAATGAAAATAGTTGATTCTATAACAAAATAAAATCAAAATTTATTGGTTTTTTTAGTGTAATATATATGTAATATATTAAATTTAGTGTTTGAAATTAAACTTATATTTTTTTATAGATATGATATAAGAACAAATACAATTTTTAAAATAATGGATGTATTTTTTAAAAAAATAAGTTCTACTAGCTTTGGATAGAACACCCATTTCAAATCTAGTTTTTAACACTTTTATACATTTTATTTGAAAAAAATTAAATTCTTATTTGGAAGAAAGAAATCAAAATTTAATTTGGTTGAATTGTTGGAATTTTTTCTGATAAAATTTATATATTAATGAATTTTGAAAATACTGTATTTTAATTCAAATATCATTTTCATTTACATTATTTATAAATTTATATTATCTTTTTAATTATTTCTGACATTTAATTGGATTATTGTATATAAATTACTCCAATGTTTTCCATTTGAAGTAATTTCACATTTAAATTTTATATAATAACATTTCAATATTTATATAATATTTAACCTCTTAAATACCCACTTTATAGTTTTCACAATTAGATTTAAATTAAAATTAATATCTACTAATTATGTGTAATGAATTTGGAAAATTTTATTCATTATTTGTAATCATAAGGTCTATAAATTGTTAATATGTAACTTAATTTTTTTTGACATTATCAATTTTAATTTTTGTAATCATTTCTATTTACCATCGTTAAATGGTAAATTTTGGAAACGAGGGTAAATAAATTAATTTTATAAAAATATAATAGTACCCTAAAACGTGTCTTAAGGCTATTGTAGGAGATATGGTCAACCATGAGAAATCTTGGGTAAATTTTAGGACCCCATGGAGACACTTGGGTTTGATAATGACCTTTTCTAATTTTTAATTTAATTTGATGTGAAATATAACATAAACATTATGACGTCCCAAATTTTAATCAATGAAAATTTTTCATGATCTAATTAAATGTCGTAGTATATAAAATGGTTTTATACCATATTCACTTCTTTGGATTTTTGTTTTTTTTATTTTAAAATACAATTAATAATTATGACCATTTCTAATGTATTCGTTAAACACTTATCACATGATTAATATAAATATAGGGCTTTAAAAAATAAATTTACATAGATAAAAGAAGCAATGGCCTCATCTAGTAGAATTTGTCCATACGAAGCCCATTTTTTGATGCTCGAAAAGGAGGTGGTGTAATTGGGATTTTCCCTTGAGAAGCCACCAACAATCCTTCAATATGTTAAGCTCGAACATAACAAACTATGGGAGAAGTAGATGTTGATAGAGATTACCACCTGAGTGTTGTTATCAAAGTCATCCCAATAGTCTATCACTATCATGCACCTTAACCTTAGGTATTATGTGGATGTTTTAAAGGTCTATGTAAAAAGAGCCTAACATAATTATTATTTGAATTATTCTTTGTACATAATAAAGAATATACATTCATAATATTATTGTAACTTTTTAATTAGTTTTTAAAGAACAAATTGTAGATTTAGTTAGTAATCAATTAAGAAATTCTTTTTCATGTATTAGTTTATTTTTGAATTAGAATATATTTTAATATAATATTATTAATAAATAACATTTTATAAAATATTAAAGATTTTATAATTTTTTTGAATACAATTGTAATTTTTATTCTGGTTTGAAATCTATTTTTTGTAAAATCTCATGAATTTTCGATAAATTTGGTTTTTTATTTTAAAAGAAAAAATTTACATATTTAGAAAAATATATAGGTAAAATAAATATTATATTTGTAATCATGACATTGAATTTATCCAACAGCGAATTTTTCTTAATTTTCTGATACAATCAAATTTTTTGTAAAACATAAATACAATTTAATTATATATTGTGTTTTATGAAATCATAATGACCCAATAGTGATTTAATAAAATACTATAAATTGGATGTTCAGACAATATATGTTTTACCATAAGATTAATGTGATTTTAGGTTTGCTTGATTTATTTTACAAAGCATTAGTGGACCCTCGAAGACATATAAAACATTTTACCATTTAAAATTGATTTCCTTGAGACAATGACACACCTCCACATATGGAAGACTACTATTTTAAAAAGTTCGGCCATTTTCCTTAAAAAATAATGTTTCACAATCCCTTTTGGTAAAATAAATTGGAAAAAACCATGGTCTAATATGTGGTTTTGATTAGTTTAATATGTGGTGCCCAAAACCTAAATAATAAAAAATTCCATCTTCTTTCATATATAAACCCACCCAAGATCCCACGTCCTCTTCACTAAATGAAATTGAAGATCATCCAACTACTACCCTCTTCTCTATAGAATCCTCTAAAGGCCTCCAAAGCTCCCATTATGCCTCTCTCAAGCCTCTACTAAGCCTTTGGAATCAAACAACCATGTAAGTTATTCCTTCCATTGTTATTTTATCCATGTTTTTTGAAATTGAAACTCCCTTTTATTTTCAATTATAAATTTAGGGGTATGATTTATCACCTCCCCCATAATTCCCTATTTATGTATGAATGATGAGATATCACATTTCTATGTTATTAATTCCTCTTATGTACACCTTTTACTATGCCGGGATTCTGTAAGAAATTTATCTCTCTTCATTTACATTCAAGAAATAATTTTGTATTATGAATCCAAATTCATTTACATTTGTTGGTACACATATCTATATGAACCCCGTACTCTCCATATAATTTAAATATGATTAGACATCATTTTCAATCTCATCAAATTTTTTAATGATTTCTTAGGTCATGCAATTATGCAGTCGAAATTCCATTTCCATTTTCCAAGCCAAAACAATTGTGTATTGAATACCATGCCAATTTTTCTTTCATGTGTATTCACCTTTATGAACATTTACTAATTTATGGTATAGTTTCCTAAATTAATTCCAAATTCCTTTAAAATGGAACAAATTATTATGTTTAATGAATATTTGTTCTATAATCTTGAGTTACATTTACGCGTGAAATGAAATGATTAATAAGGGTGTGCTCAGATAGCTCTCCATTGCATTGGGTAAAAATTAGTATCCTAACACATCATGTTAAATGAGGGTTTAATCATGATAATTCCTGTGAAAATAGTTTTTACTCATGCTCCATGTGTAATGATATTTGGCCCATACCAATACCATGTTAAGTGTTTTTCCACATTTCCATGTTTTGACAACAATGCTATATCATGACTTTGTGTTCATGTTTATCTTATGATCCTTTGATATGCCTAGTTCCTAAAATTTCTTGTATTCTTAATGTTATGTATTATTTACTCCCTTATAGGATTTATATATCACCCTTTTCTTATGCATTTCATCATTTTATCCAATTCAATGATATGTATTAATGAATAATGGTCTTGTAAAGAATGTTTTCAATAAAGAATTAGTTTAATGTCCAATGTTGTTTTGTAATGTTCCAAATTTCCTCTGACACTAGACCTCTAGACCCTCATATTTGTATTAAGTGAATTTTTATGATATAAATCATATTTATTTTTGTAAAAAAGTTCAGGGTTGTTATAATTGGTATCAACGGTTTAGTTTAGTTATTTTTGGGATTATATTTTTAAATCACATGATAAAGCCTTAAGTATAAGACTATGTATAGTAAGAACATCCCTAAATTTTGGTTAGTATTTAGTATGTTTTTAATGATGAAAATAAATCCTTTTCTAGTTATGAGTAGGAAGAGGCATCTCTAGCATAGATATACATAGCTGTGAAATCTATGAAAATGTGTTTCAGGCTTGACCCGAGGTATCTTGGTTCACGACAACATGCCTTGTTGCAAATTGAATAACATATATTGAATCTTATATATTCATATGTGAAGGAAATAAAAGGTTTTTATATGTTATCCATTTTCTTCATTGGACTTCCCTTTATCATTACCCCTAAAATTATTTTTATCCCATCCAATGGCCTGTAATAGGAGGGATCGAGCTAACAATCTATGAAAAGATCAATGTAATGACTATTCTAATGTGATGCCCAATCTGATGGGATATTGAATCAAGAACTTTTTCATGATAATCTCTCACTTAAATCTAGATATGAATAAAATCATGGGTCAAAGGGAACGTTAAACCCCCCTCCCCTCCCAAAGAAATAACATGTCTTAATAGAGAGCTTAATCAGAGAATGTCCTCATACTATTAATGGATCATCTGATCCCTCAATTCTCGATCAAAGGATCAACTCCATTGAAAAGATCTTATCCATCCTTAAATTTTCCAAACAAGATAAGGTTTTTGTAGATTTTTATCATATGGAGGGTGAAGTTGGTCAATAGTGGACATTGATCAAAAATGAGAAGCCTGAGGAGGAGATCAAGGAGTTTAAATGGAAGGATTTCAGGAAATTGTTTTTCAATAATTATTTTCCACGCACTCTCTGAGGTATGATGGAATGGGACTCCCATGACCTCAAGAAAAATTATGATGAATCCATCGGAGTGTATGTGGAAGACATCACAAGGCTTGCACGATACACATCCGGCTTTTCTGTTACCCTCGAATGCAAGGTTTACTCCTCCATTGGTGGGATGAAACCTAGCATATGGAAATGCCTGGAGATCCGTGACATTAATAGCTATGAGGAAATTTTTTGATGTTGCCTCAACGATGAAATAGAGATCAACGAATCCCCATGGTATCAAGGTGATAATAAGCGTAATGTGGACATCAATTCTGGTGGTCTGATAGATAAATCCATCCGTTTTAGGAAGATATAGCACCACACATTACAATGGTTTGAATAGAAAAATCATAGAAATTACATAAAGGGTATGAGGAAATACTTTAGGTTTGGAATATAGGGTCATAGAGACGATAAAATCCAACAAGAAAATCCTGAGGCTACAAAAGAGGATAGTAACACTCTGTTCGAACCAAAATGCTTTGTTCATTGGATCCACTAAAATGAAGTAGAGCACCTTGAAAATCAATGTATTAATCCATGTGTTTTCGGAGGAAACCTATAACTCCAAAGGAAGAAAGGGTGAGCTTTGGACATCATTATCACCAAATTGAATCCCAACAATTAGGTGGTGAAAGGTACAGTAGTTATTCATTCAAGAATATTGAATGTACTTTTTTATTCTGGTTCAACTCATTCTTTTATATCTCGAAGGACTAGAAGAAAAATCACACCACCTTCAAAAATAATGGAAGTAAATATTTTGGTCTGTATAGATAATGGAAAAATCATTGCATCCCATAACTATAACTCCTCCACTATAATAATTTGTTGATTGAACATCCTGGAGAACCTCATTATCCACAGAACAGTGTAATTTTATGCAATTATCTGCATGAAATGTATTTCGTTATTAAGAGAAAACATAAATTCATTTGAGAGGGATATCACTCTCCAAATAGAGAATCAACCATCGATTCTATTCAAGTGCCTGTAGGAATATGAATATTATTTTGACCCATCATATCAAGCACAAATATTACTACCCTATAAGCATGTGTATCTGGGTCAGATGATTGAGTCCAATGGTGCAACTATCCCTGAATACATGCCAATTTTAAGAGTATTAATGGAAGTGTTTCTTATTGAATTTCCTAGAGTTCCTCAAAGATGAGATGTTGAATTCTCAATTGACCTTATACCTTTGGCATTACCAATATCCAAGACTTCGTATAGAATGGATGTTGTGGAGCTTGAGGAGATAAAGAAACTACTATAGTAGAATCTTCATAAATGGTTTAAAGACCCATGTGCTTCCCAATTGGGTCCACCATTCCTTTTTGTCAAGAATAATGATGGGCTAATGCGCATTTACATTGATTATCGCGAGCTAAACAAAATTCGGATAAAGAACAAGTATCCTCTTCAATAAATTGATTAGTTGTTCCATCAGCTACATGGATAACAATATTTCTCCATAGTAGATTTTCGGTCGGGATATTACCATGTAAGGGTGAAGAAGGATGATATCCCTAAGACTCTTTGTCAAACAAGGTATGGTCACTATGAATTGCTACTAATTCCTTTCACACTCATTAATTCTATAATAATCTTCATGGAATTGATGTATGATGTCTTTAGAGATTTCCATGAAAAATTTGTGGTAGTCTTTATAGAAAATATTCTAATATACTCCAAAACCAAGGAGGATCATCAGAAGCATCTATGAACAATATTAGAGACCTTACAGAATGAGAAGATCTATGACAAGTAAACAAAGTGTAAGTTCTGGTTGATGGAGGGGAAATGTAATAACAAGAAATCAGATATCTATGGATCCCTCCATGAAAATTGCAATATAGCGATGGAAGAGTCCATCATAGGTAATAGATATTAGTAGAAACTTGGGATTAGATGGATATTAGAATTTATTTGTGAGAAATTTCTCATGATTTTCCAACCCTCTTACCATGTTAACTCAGAAGGGAGTAATGTTTTCTTGGTGTGATCAATGCGAAGAGAGCATCAAGGAGTTGAAAAGTAGGCTTATCATTACATTTTTGCTCACATTACCCACATGTGGAGAACTTTTTATGGTAATTATTGATGCATCAAAGAAGGGAATGGGTTGTGTGTTGATTCACAATGGCAATTTCATTCCCTATGAATCAAGGAAACTGAAATTTCATGAGCAAAACAATCCAACCCGTGATTTGGAGTTATTTTCAGTGATCTTCACATTATAAAATTTTAAGCATTATATTTTTGGGGTGAAATGTAAAATATGAATCGATCACTAAATCCTAAAGTATATATTCACATTGAAAGTTTTTAACATGATCTAATGAAGATTGTTAGACCTAATCAATTACTATGAATGCTCAATCCATTACCACCCTGGAAAATCGAACAAGGAGGAGGATGATCTATGAAGAAAGGACGCATCAATTATATCGTTGATGAGAATTGAAAAGGATCGAATCTTTTAATATTTGATTAATATGGACATGGGATTCATAAAAAAGTGAAAAACATTCCTCATTTCTCAAATTATTGATAAACCATATCTTTTGGAATGGTTAAAGAATTATAAATTGGCTGATGGGGGAATTCTGAAGAAGGTGGAAGCTATTAGAAAAGGTAAATCCTCAGAGATCAATGTCCATGATGAATGAATTGTGAGATTTTGGTAAAGACTGTGTTATCCATCGATTCTAGAGTTAAAGAAGGATCTTTTGGATGATGCATGAAGTTCATATTTATCCATTCACCCAGGAAACAAAAAGACACATCATGATCTATGAGAGAATTATTGGTGGGATAACATGAAGAATGAGATCTCTGAGTATACTTCTAAGTGTTTGGTATTTTAGTAAGAGAAGGATGAGTGGTAGAAGTATAAGGGGATGATGCAACCATTACCTATACCATCATGGAAATGGTGGAACATCACCATATACTTTTTCACCGAGATTCTGAAGATATATAAAGGAAAAAATGCTATCTGGGTTGTTATGGATCATCATACTAAGATTTCAAACATCATTTATATTTGGGAGGCTTTATCACTAGATCAACTAGCACAGATATACATCCGAGAGAATGTAAGGATGCGTGGAGTACCACTATCTATTGTATGTGATTGAGTTCCAAGATTCACCTCTACGATTTGGAAGAGTATTCAACATACATTGGATACCGAGCTGAACTTCACTAAGGATTATCTTCCTCAAACTAATGGACAGTATTAGAATAATATCCAAAAAATTGAGAACATGTTGAGAAAATTATCAATGCACTTCAATAAGGGATGGGATAAAAATCACCCTCTTGTTGAGTTCTCATACAACTATAGTCTGTACTAAAGCATCCAAATGGATCCTTATGAATCCCTATATGGGAAGAGGTGAAAAACACCTGCATGTTGGGATTTTTTTGGGGTTATAAAACACTTATGTCTTGAAATGGTCGATGAAATGACATAGAAGTTTTAGATCATCCAAACAACACATTTAATTTACTCATTGTTGAAAACAGAGATATGATAATAATCATCAACGAGTCCTAGAGATAGATTTTAGAGACATGGTATTTTTATTCATATAACAATGGATGAGAGTTATGATATTTGGTAAGAATAGAAATATTAGTACAAGGTACATCGGCCCTATTGAGATCCTTGATCACATTGGAGTAGTAGCCTATTGACTAGCACTCCCACTATACCTCTCTCAAGAACCCAATGTATTCAATGTATCACTTTTGAGGAATTACATAAATGACCCCTCACATGTACTCATTCTAGAGATGGTACCCTGGGATAATTACATCTCGTATGAAGATAAGCTGGTGAATTTCATATATCGTAGGGAAAATGTTATACGAAATAATACAATTCCCCTCATCAAGGTGTTGTGGAGAAACCACGTGTTTGAAGAAGAGATGGAGAAATCAGAGGAAGTGATGAAGAAGAGTAACCTTCATCTATATTATTGTGGGAAAAGGAAATTTGAGGGAAAAATTTCTTAAGGGAGAAAGTTTGTAATGACCCAAAGTTTTATCAATGATAATTCCTAGTGATCTAATTAAATGTCTTACTATCTAAGATGTTTTTATAAAAATTCACATCATTGGATTTATGTTTTTGGATTTTAAAATACTATTAACAATTGTGACCTCTTATAATATAGCTGTTAAACAGTGATCACAAGATTAGTATAAATTTAGTGTTTTAACAGATCCAATTTACTGAGAAAATGGATGTGATGACCTCACACAGTAGAATTGCTCCATATAGAGCCCATTTTTTCGAAGCTTGGAAAGGAGGCGACATTTTTCAGGATTCACTATTGACCAATCCAAGCTGAGCTTCAACACGTTAAGCTTGAACAGAACTTCCTATGGGAGAAGTGGAAGTTGATAGATACTACCACCTAGGTGATGTTATCTGAGCCACACCAAGAGTCTGTCACAATCGCACACCTTACCCTAAGGTATTATGTGAGTGTTTTATGAGGATATTTAACAAGACCCTTTCACTATAATTTTGTGTATTATTTTTGTATATAATAATTAAATTCATTCATTTTATTATTTTTAATTTGTAAATAGTTTTAAATCAAAAATAGTATTTTTTTGTTAATATTCAATTAAGATATATACATTGATGAATTAATGGTTTTTTTAATTAAAAAATATTTTAAAATAATATTATTAGTAAATTATTTTTTATTAAATATAGATGATTCTATATTTTTATGAATACAATTTTAATTTTTGTTAGGGTTTGAAAGAAATTTTCTATCAAAAGCATTTAATTTTTGATAAATACCAGTTTTTTTAATAGGAAAAAAATCACATATTATGATAAACATTTAGATAAAATAAATATTAATTTTGTAATCAGGTCATCGAAATTACCCAAGGTTGAATTTTTTCTTAATTTTCTGATATATAGAAATTTTTGAGTAAATATTAAATATTGTTTAATTATATAATGTGTTCTATGACATCATAATAACCCAATAGTGGTGTAATAAAATACAAAAAATGAATTTTTTGGAAAATATATTTTTTAAAAATTAAAATAATGTGATTTTAGGATTGTTTTATTTATTTTACAAAGTATTAGTGGATCCTCCAAGACCTATAAAACATATTAACTTTTTAAATTGATTTCATTGAGAGTGTGACTCACCTCCAAATAAGAACGCCTCTTATTTTAAAAATTTTGGACATTGGCCTTATAAAATAATGTTATACACTAATCATGGGAAAAAATGGGCTGGTTTGTGGTTTTGATTAGTTTAATGTGAGGTTCTGAAAACCTAAATAATAAATAATTCCTTCTCCTTTCCAATATAAATCCACCCAATCACCCATATCCTCTTCAATCGAAGCCTTTTTAGTTCATCCAACCTCTTCCAAATTCTCTCTATAATCTCCCAAACACACCCCAATATCCCAAAAATCCACTCTCTACACTCTCCCATGATTTTTTAGTCACACTTCCTTTTAAGGGATTCCTTCCTTTTTCATTTTATCCAAGGTTCATAATATTGTTATGCCTTTTTATTTTCAATTATAAATGTTGGGGTATGATTTTATACCTCCCCCGTACATCCATATTCATTTTTTAATGTTGTTATACCCCTTATCTATCTCATTAATTCCCCCCATGTACACCTGTTACCATGCCATAATTCGGTAACTAATTTATCTATCCTCATTTACATTCAAGAAATTATTGATATTATGAATCCAAATTCCATTACATATGTTGGTACTTGTATCTATATGACCCATGTAATTTCCATTTCATGTATATATGAATAGACCCCCTTTTCTCTCTCATCATGCTTTTTATGAAGTCTTATGTCACACAGTTATGCAACCGAAATTGCACCGCCATTTTCCAAGAAAAAATCATTGTGTAGTGAATACCATACCCATTTATCTCTCAAGGTAATTCACCTTTCTAAAAATTTAATTATTTATGGAAGAGTTTCATTTATTAATTCCACATTCCTTTTACATGGAATAAATTATGATGTTTAATTAATCAATGTTTTATGATCTTGTTTCACACTTATGCTTCAAATGAAATGTTTAAGAAGGGTGCACTCGGATAGTGCTTCAATGCATCAGATAAAGTCTTCTGTCATGATAATTCTAGTTTAATTAGGTTTTTCTCATGCTAATTCAAGTTATCTGAGTGTGTTCTAATTTTCCATGTGCAATGATCTTTGGCTCATGATAATACCATGTTATGTGTTGTTGCCACATTTCCATGATATGATAATCATGCCACATCATGCCTTTATTTTCATGTTTATTTTTTTCTCTTTTGATATTCCTATTTCATAACATGTACTGCATTCTTCATGTTATGTATTTTTCACTCCCTTACCAGGCTATATAGCTCACCCTTTTCTTATGCAAGTTCACAGTTTATCTCATACAATGCTATAGACGATGTATTATAATGGTAACGCAAAAGATGTTTTCTATAAAGATTTTGTCTTTTTAAGTCCTGAGTTGTTTGGTAATGCTCTTAATTCCCAATACACTAGACCTATCTATCCTAAGAGTTGTCTGATGTGCATTTTTATGTAATAAATCATGTTTATACTTGTAATAAATTGAACTTTTTTTATAAACATTTATATTTTTTAAAAAAAATTATTAATATAGGTTAATATAACTTATTTCGTTGACTTTAATGTGACCTTATAAAGCTAGGAATATTTTATAAACATAGTATTTTATTTATAATTTTTAGAATGTAAATAAATTTATTTATTGATGACACATTGAAGATGGGGTTATTACCATAATCGTGAAATATTATTATATATGATATTAAAAATATTAAAATAAATGTAATTTAATAATTTTTATAAAATACATGAATTTTTTGGATGAAATTGAAATTATAGGGATGAGTTAATTTCTTTGGATCTATGAAATCATTTTATTATGACGTAAACAAAAATAAATTACTAAATACTATTTAAATTGACATATATGAGATTTTAAAACAAATACTTTTTTATTAAAAGATTTAATGGGCCAAAAAATTGAGGATTATGCCAAAAAACATAATTTTTTTTACAAATTTCATTAATGATCTCGTATAGGTTCTCATTCTAATTTACAGTAATTATTGTAACCATATATCATGAAAATACCAGAAGACAAGGTTAGAGTTAATGTTTTTTACTAAGGATTGAATCAACAAGATACAATTAATTATGTGACCTAATCTTATATAAAACCAATTTTTTTTTAAGGATAGAAACCCATATTCATCATATATTTTAAATAAATGAGTTTGGTACCATTAGAAACCTAAAATAAATTTATAATAAATTAATATCTAAAGACCTTCCTAAAGTGCCCATCTCCCCTCTTATAAAATACCACCATCTATACAAACGTATTCTCACCTCTCAAAACCTTTGTATCATCCATATTCATCTCAAATAATCCCTTTGAATATTTATATTCATCCTATAGGCCACTATTTGGTTTGAAATACACCATAAGTATAACTTTTGTGCAAATCCAATGAAGATACTCGAAAAAGAGGTTATTGTTTATCATCTATTTCAAAAAACATTTCTCCTTATACATCCACTTAATATGTTGTTCTAATACTAAAGTAATTAATATTGTATGTTATATATGATTATATGTTATTATAATTAGGGGAAAAAAAATTTAAATCCTATTATCATTCTTAAAAATAACAATATCACCATGCGTGTTTACGTACATCCTATCATCTCAATGTCATTGTGTAATGTTTTATTCAAAAATACTTTATTTGGATTTGTACAATGATGATTATAATGTATTTAAAAATTTAATATAACATGATAATTATTCATTTTAAATAATATACCATCCAATTCCATACCATTTAAACATTATGTTAATGATATCATCGCTATCCATATGTATGGCCTACGGTCTCCACGACACGATGAGATTCATTTTCCACATAAAACATTAAACAAATATTATAAAGTATATATAAAAATTAATCATGAAATATAATATATAATAATTATTTTGGATTTATGTATATATATATGTCATTTACATTCTTCAATTCCATTCATTAAGGAAATGGAAGCATCGTTCATGCGTTCGTATGTCGTACCATCTCCATGAATGTTGCATTCCATTTCATTAATATATATTATATATATTTCTACATAGAATATTTATGATATATAAATATTTTTTTTACATTTTGGAAGTAGATAAATCAGGATCTCTGTCATAATATCCATAACAACAAGTCAAAACACAAACGATAAATAAAACAATTATTTCCCAAAAAGCTGATTTAACATGGAATTGATATATAAACAAGTAATATAATGTCAAAAGTGCATCACATTTGATATCATAGATATTATTTTGGTTATTTTAAAAGTTAATTATACATTTAAATCTACAATACATGATTTTCAGATACATATGGTAGAAATCGGTCCTAAGGTAATGGATAATTGTTTAATCTCATTATTATCTGAGATTCTTTATCTGTAAGTATTTACTGGGGTATATTTTTCATCCATATACATGTTCCATTTATATAAAATATTATTTCTATTATTATAATACGTTATAAATTCAATTTAAATTTTTTTTATGTTTTATTAGATGTTATGGATGGATTCTTTCTTTTTTTTTCCATATGAGTTGCTTTTTGACTTTTCTGAAAAATATAGGAGTAGAATTTTTTTAACTTATATGTTATGAACATATTTTTACATGTTCAGAACACCTTATTTACATGACACTACCTATACTATATTTCAAGTTTATTTTCAACCAAATTCATTTCTTTTTAAATTTCATGGCATTTCAAGGAAAGAAAACAGTTTCGAAGAAGAAAGGTCATTTCTCTCAATATTTAATTTCATGTGTTTTATAAATATTATTTTTCATATAAGATTATTCACATAAATATGGTGATGTATATAACCCTATTATTACTATGATATGGTAGTTTTATTCATGGAATGATATTTTATATGGATAACTGAATGATGTTTAAGAAACCCATTTTATTTATTGGGTTATACAATGATAAATGATTTATTTTTTTGTGGTACAAGTAAAAATGATTTCATTATGAGATGGGAGGGAATTATATCACTATAAAAATCATTGGTTAATGATTTATATCTCATGAGATAAATGTGGATATAATGGAATATAAATCTACTTTCGTAATATAGTTATTGAATGACATTTAAATCTCGTTAAGTAATACATGGATTAAACAAATTGTGAAACCAGTTTTGTAATGGACATTGTCCACTACGATAGTCTTGTAAGAAATTCCTTGGATACTATAGAAATAATATTATCTTCTTGTTTCTTCCCATAAATACATGTCTTATTCCAATACTCTTTTATCATGGTTATTGTTCCTTTATGATCGATTCCTTTCATACGACAAATTTTAAAATCACGACTAATGATTTTGATATTTAAAAATTATATTCATGTTTTTACATTTTTATATTTATTGTTTACATTCCCAATGTTTACCCTTACTGAGCATTTCGGATCACTAATGTTTGGTTTTCATTTTCCAAGGATAAAAATAAAAGTCTTAGGTTGGAAAAAAGTGGAGGATAATTATGGGAGATGTTGAAGAACATCAACCAAGTTAGATGATTATGTTCTATATTTACAAAGGTAGTGAACTATTATGTTTTGTGGGTGTATATTTGTGTAATTTATTGTGTATTTTTTAAAAGAAATTTAATTTCCATATACGTCAAGATTGAGTCGTTAGAGTTGGTATCAGAGTGAAAGTTAATTAACCTTTGGAAACTAGGATGTGAAACATTAGTGAGATCCCTAGATATATTTATAATGGATGTCTAGGGTTGTCCTTAATGTATGTCTAACTGTAGTTTAATGTACATGAATGTTGGAAATGATCATGAAAAACCATGGATTAATCCTATGAAGTTATATATTGAAATCAACCCCCTTGACTAGGTTTTTTTTCCTATTATGAGTTTTTCTTCTCACACTATACTTAGTGGGTATTAGAAAATGGATTGAAATAAGAGGAATCATGTAAATGGAAATATGATGGAAAATGGAATGATATTCTTCATGAAAAATCAAATTAAATGGGAGTTAGAAGGATAAACATTGTTGTTATTCGTAATTATAAATATCATAATATGTTTAATAATCATAGATTTGGTGAGTTTCTCGACCAAGTTAGTAAGAGAAAGATGGAGTTTTATGGTGATCATAGAGGAAATAAAGTTCAATTTTCCTAATGTAAATAACGTGGGAAAATGAAACAAGGAGAATTTTTCACTGGAAATGGAAGATGATTAATGTGTGGAAAAGAAGGAAACAAATATATTAATTGAAATGGAAAAGGTTGGTTGACATAATGGACAATGATAAAGGTATTTCTATGACATCAATGATGGTGAAATATTTTAATTGATGAGTTTATGGGAATTATGCAGATCAATTACCTAAGGTAAAATCTAATTAAGAGAATTGGCATGGTCATATAAGTAGTATTTATATTAATGGAGATGGAGATACAACAAAGGATACTTGAGATGAATGATGTTTTATGTAATAAAATGATGAAGCCCGGTCAATGGATTGAGAAGATAGTGTAATGATTACATGATTATCAAGAATAATGTTACATAAGTAATATTATTTTATAATGGAAGAATGAAACATCAAATGATTATTACACTATTGTTTATACATAAGTATTTGAATGTATATGTTTAGAAATACCAGTAAACATTAAATTTATTCAGATATTTTTGGAAAATTCATGATCTTTTCATAATGACGGTATAAGTAGATAATGATATGTTCTATGGTATTAATTACCTTGTGACTTATATATGGAAAAAGTGATATCATGGTTTGGGTATATAGAATTTTTAAGATTTTGGGTGTGCGGAAAGAGTTAATTTTGATAGAATGCATTTTTTCACAAAGGTTATATGGTAATTAAGTTATTATCATGTTTCAAGAGAATTCAATATTTAGGTATTCACATGTTTGGAAAGTGATAACCAGTAACAAACTTATGAGGCATGGGAGAGAAAAATTAATTCGATTTGGTTTACATAGTTCAAATGTTTTGTATTTTCAATTTTTTGGAAGGATTTTAGTGTTATACATTTAAGGATATTATAAGTTATATTATAGTAAAATATTTTTAGACTAATGTATTTTCTCACAACAGGTGGAATTATGAATGTTTCATTACATTTTATAAGCATTTAGTTGGGATAGAAGCAATGAAATAACATTCTATCACATGAATGAATAACATATCAAGAATGAAAAATTCAACTTTATTTAATTCAATAATAGATTAAGTGGGAATTGTTTAAGGAAATAATAATGGTTATGTTGTATTAAAATAAAGTGATAATTTATTCTCATGAAAATTTATTAAACATTATGGAATGGATCTTAAATAAAAACAATATATATCTATGTACCTTCTTATCTGATTAATCTTATGGTCCCTTAAATCATCACAGATTTATGGATTTCTAGTTGTTAAATTACAACAAACCATGTTCACTATCCCTATCCATCAGAACATGATGGTTGAAATTTTCTTCTATATCCATTCTTTTAATTCCCACATATGCACTCCTATTTAGAAACCCAATTATGAGATACTTTGTGTAATCATTATGTTTCTAAATTTCCTTTTTTAAAATGATATTTTAGTATTCCATTTTACAATATGGGTAACTATGAACGAAATATTCAGGGAGTAATCATTTTATATCCCCATTGAATTTAAGGGAGAAATTAATTTTAATTGTGGGTATAATGTAACACCACGAGATTTTATGAGATATATTCTTGTAATTTTTTTATTTCTTATGTTGTATGCTTCACAATGATTATCTTGCACTATACGCAATGTTGTATTAGCTTGCAGCATACCCAAAAATATTTTTGGATATTAATACACACAATTTCAAGTTATTTTGATAGAATTAATTTCATACAGTACCATGTAAATGTGATAACATAAAATTATAACATAGTCATTATAGTGCCATGTATGAATAATATTAACTTAATTCTAAAAATATATTTAAATGAAATTAAGTGAGTCTAAAAATAATAAAATCACTCGTTGTGGATTTATTTAGTGTAATATATTTGTAATATATTTAATTCAATGAATTAAATTCATCTTAAATGTTTTCTAGATATGATATAAGAATATATTCAATTCTTCATAAAAAAGAAGTATTTTTAAAAAAAGCCTTTGTACCTCTTTTTGATGGCTATCCCGTTTCAAATATAGTTTTTAACAATTTTATATATGATATTTTACAAAATAAAATTCATATTTAAATTATGGACATCTATTTTTAATTTTCTTGAATTTTGGTTACAATTCTAATAAAATTACAATTTTTATTAGTACAGAAAAATATGGTATTTTAATTCAAAACTACATATTCAACTAATTTTTTTATATAGTTATGTTATATGTTTAATTTTTTTAGTGTGTAAACATTTTATGATTTTATCATTTAATACAATGTTCGCCATTGGATGTAATTTCACATTTAAATTGTATATAAACACATTTCAATCTTTTGATGTGTTTTTGATTCATAAAAACCTTCAATCATGCTTTCACAAGAGTAATTAATTTTAAATTTTTTATAGCAATTATGAGATTAAAATTTGGAAAAATGGATTCCATATTAGGAATCATAAGGACCAAATTATTTAAATAGTTCTTTTTTATTTTTGTAAATTCTGAATAGTAACTTCAGTTATTATTTTGTTTTTCTTGGTAAATAAGGGTAACATATAATATTATAATAATAGTAAACTACTAGAAAAAATGTTCTATTCCAATTGGATGAGATATGTCCGACCATGACCATCCTTGGGTCGATATTAGTACCCCATTAAGAAACGTGGGTGTTTTAATCACCTTTAATAATTTTTTATTTAATGTGAGGTGAAATATAATATAAACATGTAACATTTACCTAAAAAAATTTAATATATTGTTTTATTAATAATACATTTAAATATAAATAGAAATTATAAAGATAAAAATACTTCATAAAACATGGTATTTTATTTATTTATTTTCTGAATTAAAAAATTTAATTATTTTATGACATAATGATGATGCAATGATTACCTTATTAATGAAATATTCAAATAAATGAAATTATAAATATTAAAATAAATGTAATTTGAACATTTTTATTCCATACTAATTTTTTTTTGGATTAATATAACAATATAGGGATTACTTAATTCATTTTTTAGTTGAAGGAAACATGTTTTTTTGACATTAACAGAAATCAATTACTAAATTATGTCAAAATTGACATAAATGAGATTTTAAAACAAATAATATTTTATTAAATTATATAATAGTCATAGAAATCAAGGATTCATATAGAAGACATATATATTGATATAATGGTCATTAATTATCCACTTGAGGTTCTCTTGTCATTTTATAATGATTATTGTAATCCTATAATATAAAAAAACAAGAAGACATTGTAAGAGTTAATATTTTTAACTAAGGGATAAAGCTAAAAGATAGGGTAAACATTGTGACCTAAACATGTATAAAACCTATTTGATGGTATTATTTTAAACCATCCTTGTTTTATATTGGAAATAATGAAGTCTGGTACCATTATAAAAGAAATCAATTTATAATAAATTAATAATAAAAGACTTTCCTTAAGTTCCAATCCTCCATCTTATAAAAGGACACCAACTCTACCCACATACTCACAACTCTCAATCCCCTTTTAGAGGCAAAAATATGATCAAATAATCTACCAACATACCTTCTATAAACCTAGAGGCCACGTGTTAGGGATAAAGTTATCTTCAGTATTATATTTTGTCAAATCAAGAGAAGATTCTTGAAAAATAGGTATTTGTTTTATCACATATTTCAAAATTATTTTCTTATTCAACTTACTCTAATTATCATTTTTACCATAAGAATGTAATTAATAAATTATCTTATAAATTATGATATAATAATAAAATTATGGTACATCCTTATACCTCATTTTATCCATTATACGAATAAAAATATCATCATGTGTGCATATATACAACTTATCATCGTTACACAGTGGTGTAATTTGTTATTAGATGATACTTAATTTAGAAGCATATAATGAAGAGTGTAATTATTTTAAATAATTAATATAAAATGATAATGTTTTCTATATAAATAATATACATTCCATTTCGATATCATTTAACCATTAAGTGAATGATTTCGTCACTTCTGCATACATACGACCTACCATCTCCAATATGCAATGAGATTCATTCCCCATGTTAGCAGTAAAATAATGCATTTAAACTATATATAATAAATATTCATAAAATATATGACGTAATAATTATTCTATATTTATATATATGTCATATACATTCATCCATTCAATTTAATAACAAATTTGGAAAAAATTCATGTATAAATATGACCCACCATCTCCTTGAATGGTGTACTCCATTTCGTTTATCTATATATATTATATATATATATATATATATATTTCTATTCTAAATTGAATTTTTATATAAATCTTGTTTTCAATTCCTGATTTAATTAAATCAAAATATATTTTATAAGATCCTGAATAACTAGTCCAGACCAATACGATAAATAAAACAATTATTTCCCAAAACGTTGATTTAATATGGAATTTATAAATAAAATCATAATATAAAATCATAACTAAATCCTACATGATATCATAGATATTATTTTGTTTATGTTACAAGTTAAATAATATGTTTAAACCCACTATACAATAATTTTAAACACATATAGAAGAAATCAGATCTAAGGTAAGGGATAATTTTGCAATATTATTGTTATCTGAGATTTTTTATCTGTAACTATTTATTGGGTTATATTTATCATCCATATACATTTTTCTTAATTATATAATATTATTTCTATTATTACAAAATTTTTAACATAAATTTTACCATTATGTTATGATTTATGAAAATTTAAGGAAGGAATCTTTCTTTCATTTTCTATACAATGTATTTTTTTACATTTCTGACAAGAGTACGAGAAGAATGTTTTTTTGACATATATAACATGAAGGGATTTTACCATTTTGATAAATACTTATATAATGAAACATTCTATACACTATTTCATGTATATTTTCAACTAAATTCTTGTATTTTAAAATTGTTCTTCATTTTGAGGAATGAATACTTTTTCAAGATGAAATGAAATTTTCATTAAGAATTGATTTTAACTGTTTTATCAATATTATTTTCCCTCTAAGGAGATTATCAATAATTCGGGTAGTGTTTTTATCCATATGAATACTATTATTTTATTTTTTAATGCTATAATGATATTTTATATGGATTATTTTATGATGGAATAATGTTTAAGAAACATTTTTTATTTCGCTGGTAATGATGTATTGAGTGATTTATGTTTTGGTGGAACATGTAAGAATGATTATATTAAGAGATGGGTGGGACATATATCTCCATACAATTCATTTGATAATGATTTATATATCATGATATAGAAATAACTATAATGGAATGTAAATCCGTTTCAGTAATACATGTTTGGAGTAGAAAGAAAATCTGGTTAAGTAATACATGGCTGGGAGGACAATTAATATCGATTCAATAATGGACTTTATAAACTATGATGGTCTTGGCATAAATTCCATGTATAATTTTTGAATAATATTATGTTCATATCTGTTTTCCCAAAAGACATGTTTTATTACATTGTTATACTATCACGTTTAATGTTCCTTTATGATCTATGCTTTATGTACTACCATGATTTATGTCATGACTCATGATTTTGATATGTAAACATTATGTCCATGATTTTACATTCTTATGTTTTTGGTTTATATTCTCATTGATTACCATTCTAAAAATTTTAGCACAACATTTTTATTTTTTCTTTTCCCTAGGATATAATGAATGGTTTTATGAAGGAAAATGGGGTGATCTTTATGGGAGATATTGATGTTATTTCAACATGTTAGAATATTATATTCCATTTTTACAATGAAACTAAATTAATATAGTTTTTAGGTGTATATTTTTGTAATATATTATTTATTTCACTAAATTAATGTAATGACCATGTATTTCAGGATTGGGTCACTAGATAACAACATGAATTCCCTATATAACTACTAATTCCATGTAAAAAACTACCCTTTCTGAAGAAAATCTATCTGTGGGGATGAAATATTGTAGAATTATAAAAATTAAACTCATAAAGTACACTTAAAAGACAAGAATTTTTTTTACCATAGATACACTCTTGATTAGCTCTAAATAAATCTATATGATAATATTTGTTAGATCTAAAACTAATAGATGTTCAAAAATGACATTACCTATAAATTGAACCTCGTGGATCCAGTACTGCCACTTATAGAGCATACAATAAATATTGTTCTCCCAATGAAAAACTAGTACATTAATTAATTTCTTTATATGATCCTCCTCTAACATAGAGTATAAAATTATTTTGTAAATAAAGATAATAATAAGTCATTTCATGTTGGGATGGATGATCTTGGTCATCGAATCCATAAACACCTTTTTGGAAATATTAACACTAAAATGAATTTATTGGAACTAATAATATCAATATAAACATTGGATTTCATCCTTCATAATTTCATCCTATATAACTCTACATTGATGGAATGCAGACCTAAGATCGATATTTGAGACCCCTCTTCAACCTCACAACTGTAGAAATAGTTCATCAATAGTTGAAAAGGGGTACTTTTTCTTTAACATGGACTTGTTTATGAGATATATATACAGAAAAATCACCAAGATACCATCTACATTTTTTTTAAAAAAATAATGCACCTTCCCACATTTATAAAATGGGTCTAATGAAAGTCTTATATTTAAGTCCCTCCAAAAGAAACCAAATCATTACATTCTTAGTAGGGGTTATCTATTATGACACGTAAGAGACCAGGGAAGTCTCAAGGTGTAAATAAATTAAAAACACCAATTAACTTCTTTGAGGTAGTATACATACTTCCTCATGGAAGCCTTCCATAAACTCTACATTGAATAAGGTAATAAAGATCGACGAAGAGACTTCTACCTAAAGGAAGTCACTCACCCACTAATGGGATATTTGACACATCCTCCTACTCATAAAAACCACTCACCACACTATGAGGGTTGTCTCACCCAAAAGGGTAATCTCAACCCTTATGTGAAAAGGCATCTAACTTCGTTGTGGTGATAATCTATCTTATATTGAACCTTGCGAAACAAAATATGAGATTATAAGGTTTAATTTTGATGACCATAAGGTCCCATGAAAAACACCGTCCACCATGAAATACCTTACACAATCATCAGATTAAATATATATAAATAGTGTTTCCTAGATTCTATGTTATATCCTCATATAGAACCTCCAACTCTTGAACCAAAAGTAAAGAGAAAAAGGAATTACTCAATCATATTCCTAATAGTACTTAAGAACGAGTAGAATATAAAATCATTCCTTTAATAATCTCATGTGTTACTGGGTCGTATGCATCCATAGCCTACAGTTGTCCAAGACCCGGATCACTAGTTCTCTAGTTCTAACATGGGACACATGGTTATGTTGTTGGAGAGATCTCATTACATCTCCCACTACCAACTTATCTTCCAACATGTGTCCCTCTAGATATTATGCTAGCTCTTCCAACATTGGGGCCACATCAACAACTTTGGGAGATCTGTTATTATGGTTCTACCTCTATCGTGGCAGTCTTCTAACTATCTAACTTCCCTCTTTAGTATGGTTGGTCAAAAGGTCATGTTACAAGTGACCTAACCCATATCATAACAACTCCCCACTCCAGGAAACACATCTCCAATGTTTGGTCCCTATTCCACATTACCATGTGCCCATGTCTAATCATGGGAAGGTTTCATACACCGAGATCCTTCCAATTAGCGGATGCTAAATACTACAAGTGAATCATTACTATGACACCCAATGCTAGCCCCATCTTCCTAAAATCTATTCTATTGGAATATACTCATTCCCAACACCTTCCCAATAACCCCTCCATAGGTGAGAATTTATAGGGGTCCTACATAGTTAGGTATGTCTCCTTAGAGACCCTATTGAAACATCCTTTTCAGGAATACTTCATCCCAAATAATTTCAAGGGAGTATCTTATATGGTTTTTGAACCTCATATATTAATCTTCAAAAATTATAAATCCCGACTATAGACATAGAGCTACTAAATCTAAACCATGTTGAAGCATGAAAGGTAGTACTCCACTTTGAATATTTGCTGGAATTCAGTCCATCTGAGTGTATAATCCTCTGAAATATATGTGACTAAAATCCACTATTTACCTACTTCTCTTTAGAGATTACTAGGTTTTATCTCCAACACTTTTTCATTTGATGACTTGATAAAAAGTAAAAATAGTATTACTGAATCTAGATAATCCTCCACTGCCCGGGGATCTGGATGACCATAGTACCTCACAGGCCTCTTATGTGATAACTCCCAGAGTGCATAAGCCCTCACACATCCTCATATAGATATAGTGGTATAATATTATTCTCGATAGGTGTGGGTATTACTACCTTTCAACATTGGGGTAGGATCTAATGGGATTATCCATAAACTGATGTTTCATCACTCATCCGATCATCATTATGATATATTATCTATAACCTTGTGGAATGACATTATAGATACATCTAAAAAAATTAGTCAAGGTGTAACACAATCATATTAGAATATATATATGGAGATATGAAGGGATAACAATAGTCCAAAGACTCAACCCAATATGATTTTGGTATCATTGATCTCCTCAACTAAATTTTACGTATTCTAATTCAAAAATAAATTATTTAGAGTTTATGTGGATGGATACATCACCCAAAACAACAACACATGATTCATTTCCCTAGTATACACACTCGCAACACTATGATTGTATTTCCATAAATCGAAACCAATGGCTAATAAGGGTAAAAATCCAAACACATCCCCATGGAATGCCCCGATCTGATACCAATCTATCATCATCCATCCAATGTAAATCAAGACACAACAACCCCATGCCAGCCACCGTTTTCTTGGGGATGGTGATAAACACTGAAAAGAATAACTTATAGTAGAATCCTCTACCTAGTGTACATATATTCTTGAAAATTATAAAATACCTTTTTAAATACAGAGGCATAACGATTAAAGATGTAGCATCAATAGAATAAACCCTTCATGTAAGAAATATAGGTAATATAAGGGCATGATATTATAAAATTAAAAGAAAAAGGAAAAAATACATTCCCAACTAGAAATATTCCCCAATAATAAAATCTATTTGAAATTTAATGTACTGAGAGAGACTATCCAATGATCACCATGATCGGCCACCGTATATTGTCAAATTCACTAGGGTATATGAATAATTCAATGTATTCACTATTGTAATTTCTTTCTTCTTCATAAGACAAAACACATGTAAGAAAATCCCATGATGGGGTGAGTATATAAAGACCCAGTATGAAAACTTGAAAGATAAAGGGGGAGCAATAAGCGATAATATAGGAATAGGGATATCAACCCATAGAAAAAGAGTAATGAAATAAAACATCTTGGATATATATAAATATACTCAAGAAATTAATCACAAATGAGAGAGAAATGTGATCTCTATATCATAGCCTAGCCCTTGAAAAGAGCTTTTATTCAGTTCGAAGGGTCCATTGATAATGCTCATCTTCTCAAACAACTTTATGAAGAAATACCAATATTAATACACACCTCAACACGTTGTTGAGTGGTTGAGGGGTAAAATCTCTACATTATGAAGCCATGCCCAGATGCAAAATTCATATGATTATCAGATGGTAGAGGACCCATTCCATGACTTCTGAGGAGGGTTCCACTACAATAGATGATAGAGGACTCATTCCTTGCCTATTACGAGAGAGAAACTCTAATGTTCAAGAATCAATTCCCCATATTGCGGGTTGGAGTTACTCTGATAGTCAATATGGTGCACATTCCTTGTGTAGTATATGGGTTCCACACATAAGTCCAAGGACCCATGACCTACCCATTATTAATGTACCACACTAACATTTGATAAACAACCCATTACCAATTCTTCAGAAGAGTGAAAACTCTAATTTATGAGGACCCATGCCCTATAAAATAGTATGAAGAAAATCTGATCGTTCTGTCATCATGGCATGCCCAACAAGGGTGTTCGACTCTGATAGATAATAAAGGACCCTTGACATGTCATGGTAGGTGGGTTCCATTATGATTTCTTTAATGATTATACTTAATCACTTCCATCATCATATATCCCACATTTATGCTCCATATCTTGAAAATATCATATTATATCTTCAAATACACAATGAATACCACCCTCGGATTTTAACTGAAATTAACACTCAATATAGGCTACTCACGAGATAAAATTTGATTCAATAAGATAGATAAACGAGATGTCAGTGTTTACAAAAAATAGGATACATAGAATCTAATGGGAGAATAATATAATATAGACCTTTTTTACTGCAAGGTTATCTCCCTTTTTGTACATGGATATCTTCCAATGTAACCCTATATAGAATTCGACATCCACCCATGGACTTACCCAGTCTCATATTTATGTCTGTGTACCATAGTCATTTACTTTGGTAGTGTACCATGGTGTTTTACAGGTACCTTTATCATTTACTATGTTCATGTACCTTGGTTGCTTCTATACACACTATTCATGTTCATGGTAGTTTCAATTCAATCGAATTGGTAGAGTACCCTCGGGTTCACCGATACAGGGTAACATGGTGTCACTCCATCCCACAATGTGTCTGCAATTTGACTCACCAGGAATCACTATCCATTATACCAAGGATCATACATGTCGTTTTTTCATTAAACTACATTGCACATTTTCATCTTTTTTAATGAAACTCAACACCTATCTTGTGTGATTCAAATATTCCACCTCTATAACATCTAAAATTGAGATCTAATTAATCTGTTCCCTATGATTCTTAGTAACATGGCCACATGCATGCTGCCCCATATTCCAGAGGATGTTGACTTGTCGTAACAGAATGAGGTGGTATAGTGGGAAGAATATACCATAATATCACATTGGAATGGTAGATAAGATAAATAAATTGTCTATAGTAGAATCATATGAATAACCTAATGAAAAGTGGAAACATACACTATAATAACAGGACCACAGACCCACCGTATCTGAATCATGATATAAATAACAAAATACTTTAAATATTATGATAATCTATAGAAGCATAAATAAACATAATTTTGTAATAATATCAAAATGAAATATGATAATCCATATACAAGATGATTTCAAGGAATGCTGATATTCAAAGTGTTGAATAACTGGATAAGTAGATACAACACGAAATGAAAATGTACCAAATTCCATAAGGCTGAACAACTAGAATAAGGATAATATTTTTGGTCCTCATCTCTGATTCTATATACTATATCTAAAATGAGTTATGAATTTTTTTACAGGGCTCTTTCTCTTATCCATATATACAGAAAAATAATATTCACGGGTACCAATGATGTCTTCAGTATTATGTGAAAAAAAAATGTATAGACCCCCACAAAGGTGTCTAGAAATAATCTATCCTATGTACATAGAATTAAATTTATTCATTTTTAAGAATAAAATATTGATATGAATATATAAATACCACCCCCAGGTTCCAACTAGACACCCAATAGTCTCTAATTTCTTTCAAATAAGCTACTGTAAGAGTCTGACATGAATCTATTCCAATACATATTAATAATATATATATATATATATATTATAGTTATATAATATAAAAAAAATTACACTATGAACATGAGTAATTTTGTAATAATGTACTTAGTTACATGGTGTTGGATGAACATAAGGAAAATCTAAAGTGTACATAATGAGACTAATGATCAATATTCTCCTTCATGGGTACATTCACTGAATATCAAGATGAATGTGCTAATTCATCGTTATCACATGATATATTTTGGGTGATAATTCATGCATAAAACTCAAATTAAGGGAATATGGAGCTCCATTACCATCATGCAGATACAAGTATAACTGTGAAAGTCATCATGATTGGCACACAATGTAATGGAGAGTGAAACATCATTCTGATGATGCAACTTAACCATTTTTACACATCCAAAATAATAATAATAATAATAATAATATCATGATTAATCACCTCATTACCCATACAATAACCTTGAACCAATACCACTATGTCCATCAAAATCTATATAATATAAAAAAAATCATGAATCACTTGGGGTGTCCATTAAACCCATTATTGTTCACATTAAAATTTTTAATTCATTTTATTTTTTAAAAATACAATTTATTATCATTCTAAAACATATAAGTTGTTCTAGACCAACAAAAAATTACATAATATAATGAATTCTAATTTCATATTCAATATATCCAATTTAGAGGTGATAAGCTATTTAAACAATTTGATATTAAGATTTCATTTCATCTGGAATTCCCTAATGGATGGATATGATTGTGTTAGGAATCCTCCCATTTCAATTCAATGGTCTATGCGAGTATAATATCATGCACATATCAATTTTAAAATCTTGAAAAAAATTTATAGTGACACATGTCAATGGGTAGTGTGAGTTACCACAAAGATGTTATGAAAACATAATGAATATTAAGGAAAAAAGCAATACTACCTACCTTGAGGTCATAATTGACTCCTATTCCAATATCAGTATCATATATGAAGTATATCATATGAAAAATTATGAAGGATCCAATGCCAAAAAAATAAGGAAAAATTTATATTTGCAATGCAGAGTAAAATATGATAAGATAAACTATTAAAGGAATAAATATTATTATAGAACATACCTCATGGTATCATGTTCTTCCAATTATGATCAATTAGGATCCTAGAGGTGGGATCAATCAGAGAGCCTAGTTTGGGAGGAAGAATAACCCATAGGGGAAGAAGGAGGAGTTCATACACTGGAAACAAGAAGGGAAAGAGAGAAAAATTGTATTAAAAGATCATTAAGGGAAAAATTGAAATTTCACCCCCAAATATGGGTTTCACATTTAGCCTCATGGTTGTCCAAATGATGAACCAATTGTGTACACCTCATTGTCTAATAAGGGACCCTACACTGTTTTTGTGCAAGGGATCCAAAATGTGCACAAACACATTGAATTTGGATCTACCTAAATATTTGCAATTTTAGCACGGCTGTGTGCCTAAGTTCAAACAATTGCAGATAACCCATGAATCCTCATGAATTACACTGTGTCAGATATGGTTTCTGTTAAAACCAAGGCTGTTATATGCAGGAATTGGATTTTGGTTTGTGTTTGTTGTCAATCCTCAGTGGATGTTCAGAATGTGTGCCAGCAATGTGATCATACAGTTCAAGCAGAAAATAGTATTAAAGGTGGTGCGGTTTCCCAGTGTAATCAAAATTTTTGGACCTCAAAATCAGAAAATGATGACATGGATTGTCTTTAAAAGGAGGTGCACACATAGAGGAAGTGGTGCGTGAAAAATAAGGGTTGTGCGCGAAATACTTGATATGGGCGTGAAAAACAGCGTGGTGCGAGAAATAGCGGAGCGAAGTTTTTCACGCAAATAGTGTTTCAGAATCAAAATGTGAAAAAATGGAAATGTCATGGGGTGCGCGAAATATCTGGAGAGGTGCATGGAAAACGATTCATGTGCGAAAGATTATGCGCCAGATGAGAGGTTTTCGCGTTGAAGGGGATTTTGTGCGCGGGGGTCTCAGACGCCTATAAATATGAGGTAACCCCCTTCATTCCGGACATTAGAAGACTTAGAGAAGATTCAAGGTCTGATGCGCGAAAAAGGATTGAGTAAATGGCTTGTGAGAAATATTCTGGATTGCGTGGAAAATTCTGGGATGCGTGAAAAAGGAAGAGCGGTACCAAAATTATGGGGTTGCGCGTAAGGATTCAGTTGGGAGAAAATGGGTGTTGTGGCGCGAAATATTTTTCCGCGTGATGAAGGAAATTTTTCACATAATAGGAAGGTTTTGCGCGCAATAGGATGGTTTTGGGCGCAAAGGGTTGGTGTTGCGTGAAATTGTTAGTGAAGCTTGTCTGCACGTTCTGTTTAACCGCTTCAATGGTTCTCTGTGTTCTTCTGCATCAATTCCGGACATGGATGCAAGATGAGTCTCATTCTAAATAGAGACAAAGACTTCAATAAAAATATATTGAAGAGTCCTTCACGTCTATAAACTAAGTGGGACTTCACCAAAGGCAGTGAGCCATGGGGAGTGAATGGGAGTGACCCGAGGGATGTAGTGTGCCATCCCTGAACTTTTGTAAAGGCAGTGATCCTGGGACATAGTGACTATGCCCAGACAATTGTAATCTACATCTAGTGAACCATAGTGGATTTTGGCATGACTGACAACTTTTCGGCGTATGATCCTTGGAGGTAGACCTTAATGGTGAACGAAGTAAAAAGTGACGTGTCTTCTCTATGCATGTGAATGTTTTCTTTCTGATCATATTCATCTTACATGTTCAACATGTTCCTACCAATGTGGGAACAATATCCATCACATTAAAAGAAAATTTTGTCACTCTGATTCAACCCTCCCCTCTCAGGGTGTCCCGGGGTCCTTCAGTTACCCCTCACGGTTAGTAATAATTATCTCACTAACTATACAACCCACTCTATTATCCCAATTCTCGGTGCTCCTAGAACTGATCAATCCCCACTCACTCCTTGAACCTTCCATCAGACATATTTGACATTTACTAAGAGAGAATAAATGATTCAAACAAAAAACAAGTGAGTCTTACTTTTGAAAAAATTTCATTTCATTACAACCTCCACTCCCTAACGAAACTCATCCCTAAGATGGCCTTGTGAGGGTAAACATGTTTCATATGATTGTTTTTTCTACCATAAGGATAATATATCATTTTTTCCCTATAATGTATCATGATGTAATTTTTCGTGCTCCCATAGTACTTATACCAAAGGAACTAACATACATTGGATTGTGTTTAAACCACAATATATAATAAGCAATGGATACATTTCCAAATATGTTTTCATATATAACTCAACCTCATTAGGATGGTGTACATGAGGTGTAATTTGATAATACTTGTGAAGATAAGACATGTGAAATACAATACACATATACTTATATTTCTAAGGAAGTGTTAACTGGTAAGCCACTAGAATAATTCTTTTCAAAACCTCAAAGGTTCAAACAAAACAATTTTAAATCTTCCCATTCTTCTGAATACATCATCGGACCAAAATGGGATAAATTTGATATAAAACAAGATATTATATATTAAACTCAAGAGGTCACCGATATTGATTTATAAATGAATATTATCTAGACAAAGTTATAAACATGTGGTTTAGATGAACTGGACATGCTATGTAATCTCATGAATGAGAGATGATCCATGAAATGCTACATTCCATACATCTATCATGTATAATGGTGATAAAAAAGTTCTAATATATAAGGATTCCTAAGGATCCATCTCCATGGTAGCCTGAAATATATTTTTTTTAAAAACAACTTAATAAGCGGTATGTGTTTTCTCGAAGAACCCCAGAAGACACTATCATTTTCCTAGAGCATGTCCAATAACGCCTAAATCATTCAATCAATATATCAGTTGTTCTGACGTTTATATTTCATGCCTATAAGAACCTGTAACACCCCGAGCTTCCACGATACGCTTCTCATTCAATAATACAATAGTTTGCATTGTACGCAACTTCGAGTTCTAAAACATCGCGACAAATCAAACTAGCCGTTATGAATAGTAATAACCACTTTTTAAAATTATAGAAATTTTATATTTCAAAATGGACTTCATTTTTGTATTCGTAATATCGAAATTAGCCTATGTTGAATTTTTGGTATTTTTCTGAGAACTTCTAATTTTTTATGAATAGTGAAAAATACTTAAAACAACTTTTTTAATCAAAATAATTTATAGTGATAAGTTATACTATTGAGTGGATTTAATGTATAATTAGAATATATTTTTACCATTTTATCCAATGGTGGTCATTAGAATTAATTTAACATTGAATTTGGACATAAACAATTGCCAATCTTTTGATATAAATTGTTTCTTGAAAACACGCTATTTGTCGTAACAGCGGGAATTAATTATAAAATTAATTAATGCAACTTATATGTTTGGAATTTTGTAAAATAGACATCATTTTTCAATTCGGAATATCAATTATAGCTTAGGGTGAAATTTTGGCCTTATTCTGAAAAACTTCAATTTTTGATGAATAGTGAAACCACTAAGTGGTTGTTAAATAACTGATTTTTCGTTTAAATGAAATATTACCACTTCTGTGATTTGATTTTCAAAAATCCGACATACATGGTTGTCATAAAGAAGTAAAATGTGGTTCAATGGGATAAAAATAATTTTTTGGTGAATAGTAACTTATTAAGTTCTTAATCGCGATTAGTGGTAATTAGGGTAGTTTAAGGTATAAATAATACTTTAATAATATTAAATGACCTAGACACATGTCCCAACCTCATTGGTTGTGTCATGGCCGACCAAGACAAGCCATGGCCTAACTTGGGGACCCCATGGATCCACTTTTGTTGGGAAATGACATAAATTAGTTTTTATTTAATGTTAAAGTGAAAATGACACTAACATAAATTGTTCTACTAAAACAATTTTTAATTGGGGTTATACAAGTCCAAATTTTGATTATAAATAGTCATTGGAAAGCTAAAAAGATTTCCTACATCATAGTATTTGTTTTATAATTTTTAGACATTAAATAAATTAAAGTATTTATGACATAATAATGATGCAGCGATGACATCATTATTTGACGATTTAAATAAAATGAGAAGATAATGCAAAATCCGAGGCTTAAACTTGTCCAAAGCCTATTGGATGAAGATATTTCGAAACCTTATCACCTTAGCCTCGAATTATATAGATGTGGGACCTTTAGAATCCGAAAAGCATTTTGAAATAATGTAACATTTCATTACTTTCCAAAAGTGCCCCTCCTCTCCACTTATAAAAGGCCCCCACCTCTCCCACCTTATTCACACCTTCAAGCCATTTGGCTCGGCCAACCTCTGCCCAAATACTCTCCCAACATCCCTCTCTTACTCCTAGAATCCTCACTTTGGGCAGAACTCTTCCCAAGGAAGCCTTTGGCTCAAATCAAAAAGAGTTACCCGATTTTGAGGTAATGTCTTTTATAATGTTGTTTTGTTTTATTTTTCTTCTCCAACCCCCTAAACTCTTTTTATTCATTTCTTTTGTAACAACACCAGTATCCTCAATATACTAGGATGTTGTTATAAGAAGGATTCGAGCTACACTTACACACACCTACATCTAATGGTTAAAGAACATACGGTTTCTGTGGATGGTGAATTTCTGCCTCACGAAGCGATGATTGTTCAACACTCATATAACACCTTCAAAGGTGGCCATTAAGATGTCACTATTTTTATATATGATATATAATATGTTTTTGTTTTACTTATGCTTCTGTATTTCTCATTTATGGCATACTTTATGATTTCCATTATGGGTAAAACGCGATAATTTCATTTTAGGAAGTGCGGACTACCGCCCCCTCAAAGTGATTTGAATCGTAAATGCCATATGTGGGATATATAAAGGATGGAGTAAATGGCATTATACACTATATTATACTGGAATTATATTATACATTTATATCATTATGATTTACTTCCATTAAATATGAAATTGAAATGAAAGTAGCGTTCATGCGTACGTACGGCTTACCGTCTCCATGAACGGTGCATTTCATTTCTTACCTCTAAATGTTACGTGACATTATGAATGAATGTATATACTGTATATATGATATATATGATATCTACATCATGAATATAATTCCGGATATAATGGATATTTCACCACATGAACAACTTGTAATTATAAGAAGTTTATTTTTGACTCAAGTACCAAAGATCGACAAAACGACCGTTATTAACTTAAATAATTACATAATGTTCATATCATTGTAATAAGTGATATAATAAGGATAATGAAATTGAAAATGGTTCTTAATAAGGTATATATTAACTCTAGTTTATTATTCAGGAGGTTAAAGAACGGTTGAGTCAAGTCAGACACGAGGTAAGGGAACTTCTTAACCCAACTTCCATTCTTTGGGTTAATCTCCTCCTTTCAAATTATGTCATGATATTATATCCTATTTTTTTATTTTTACTTTCTTTATGTGTACCTATAGTGAATACACATAATAGATCTATTTTATTTTTAAAAATGATCTTTTTAAGGACTTCGTCTCTATCCCCTTTCATTGAGGCATATTTTGGCTTTATACACAACTTTCCTTTTATACGGTGTATAAAACCCTTTGACTTTTGCATTTATTCAAAAGGAATCTTTTTTATACGAAGCGTTTTACTAAACGACAAAAGGGAATGTTTTTCTTTCCGTACTTATGCGGCGACAACGACTTCTCCGCCGCCGTGACCATTATTTGAGATCCGGCTTCCTCTTCAAGCCATCATTTTTTTTAATGAAAAATAAATACAAAGTTTTAACTCTCTTTTATTTTGGTATTGAAAATGGTTTTGAAAGCATTTTTATTATATCAATGTGTTGTATTTATATCTTGTGATTGAAATGTGGAAATGTTATGTTTCCTTTATGCCTGTTTTATGAGATACGATTATGTTATGGTTTATGATATGTTTAAACCTATTCATATGAGGAATGCATTGGACTTAATAAGTGACGGGTGGAGCCCGCTATAGCTCCTCGATGCATCGGCAGGTCTCATGATACAAACTAGTGTCTTGGCACGAGGCCTTGACAAAATCTTATTTGTGGTCTTGGCACGAGGCCTTGACTACGTGGTTATGATAGTCTGGCATTATGCATTCCATCATTATGAAAGTGGTTATTGATATTGCATGTGATTATTCGACCAGTAGAATATCCATGTGAAGAAGAGAATGGCATTATCTCATTTTACTTTTGCCATATTATGTTGAAGTTCATGTTTAAAAGGCTTTTGTTTTAGTTATACATTGCCTTAAATGTTAATGTTTATTTATGAAAGCTTTCGCAATATTGTTATCCTTACTGAGCATCTGAGCTCACCCCTTTCAATGTTTTAATATTTTCCAGGATGTGAAGAAGTATTTTATGAATGACCTTCAGGGATAGTCAGAAGAGGATATGAGTGTGGACTATGGAGACTTTGTTATTGTAGTTTTTCACTTTATGATGTAATGTAACGTTTACGAATGTATCTAGTGTTTCCAAGGCTACTAAACTAATCGGTCTTTCGAGACTTGATCTTTTGTGATCATGCCAATGTTACGAAGTAATGCACCGACTCTGGGTAGCTGGGGTCGGGGCGTTACAGTTGGTATCAGAGGCAGTTTAGTACTAACCTTGGAAGCTAGATTTAGATAAACTCTGATTAGAGCACATAGCCCAAAGATAGACTTTGAGGATTAGTATAGAAGAACTTCCTAGAATTTTGGTATTGTAGAGATATTGTGAGTTTTCCGAGCAATACATCCCTTTCTGGATACGAGCAGGTAGAGGCGGCTCTGGCACAGATGTACCTAGGGGTAAAACCCGAAAACACCGCTTTGAGCTAGACTCGAACGGGAACTGGTGCACGACAACGGGCCTTGCTGCACTCTTGGTTACGACACTCCCGGGGGATATGCTTAGGATAATTCTCATTTTCTTTACAAACCACTATGAACGGTTATGAGTATATACTTCCTCAAATAAAACCTTTTTATGATTATGGATTATATCCATAAATAGTTCAATTTAAGTTAAGTGTTTTATAAGTTTGTGATTATGTATTTTGATTCATAAACTAATCTAGTTTATGCCATTATTTAGAAATGGCGCCTAGTGGAAGGAATGGAAACCGTATCAATGCACGCACTCCGTGTAGGGATTGCCCTCCTGCTCAAGATAATTATTGTGGACCTGGAGATACAACTGGTGCTGATCAACTTATTACCATACTGGGACAACTCACGCAGGTTATGAATAACAACCTTACTCGTATGGAGCACCCTGATCCGCAACGTGGAGGATCAATGCTAGATCGTTTCATGAGGCAACAACCACCAATGTTCAATGGGAGTACAAATCCCTTAGTAGCCGAGCAATGGATAAATTCCCTAGAGAAAATATTTCAGGCTTTGGGGAGTAGTGAAAGGGAGAATGTTATCATGGCAGTTTACCGCCTCACTGGAGATGCCGATCAATGGTGGTCACTAATTCAAAACACAAAGGAGGATGATGAATTAACAAACATGGAATGACAGGAGTTCAAAGAGCTATTTTTAGAAAAATACTTTCCTCGTGACCATCGAGCAGATATGGAAAGGCAATTTTTGAGTCTGAGACAAAAGGAGGATGAGAATGTCGCAAAGTATGAGGCTAACTTTACAAGGTTAGCGAGGCATGCTGCAGATTATATACGTAACCCAAGAAGTAAGATTGATCGTTTCTTTGATGGGTTAAAACCATTTCTCCGTCGAGCTCTAGTGTCACAATCTTTCTCAACATACGAAGATATAGTCTCATGTGCTATCAAGAAAGAAAAGGAATTCTCTAAGTCTTATGACAACAAAGTAAAGCAAGAGAAGAAGAGAATGGTGGAACAAGAGACAGATAAAGGGAAAAAGGGAAAGAAGGATTTTCCATTATGTGATAATTGTGGGAAGAATCACCCTGGTACTTGCCTAAAAGGAATGGGAGTCTGTTATAAATGTGGAGAAAAAGGTCACCAGGCACGTGATTGCAAGGGAAAGAAAGAGGCTGTCAAAGTTGAATGCTACAATTGTAGAGAAATGGGTCATTATGCAAATGAATGTCCTAAGCGTCAAGGAAACTTACCTCAGAAAAGGACAAGGGATCAAGGACAATCTTATGCTATTACTACAGTTGAAGCAGAATAACTAATGTATTGGTGCTTTTGGACTCAAGGATTATATTCTGGTTATAAGAATAATGTAATATAAATATATGGATTGTACTGCATTACTTTTTGATTTCAGTAAGGTTTTAATATGATTAAGGTAATCATATTTTTGGTATGTGACAATAAGAGAAACATTTCTTTGTTTGGGGAATCTGATAAATTGATTTTGGAATTAAGAGACCTTTTAGAGAAAGTCTGGACAGAGGTATTTTGGATAACTATAAAGGTTGGAGTGGATTAAGTTGATTTTTGGATAGTATGGTTTAAGGTTAAAAAATTTATGACGATTATTTTTGGAGTATTATAATACTATAGTTTTAGGAAAAGGACAACCTGCAGGGTGGGGCATAAACCGTCGCGTCAGACAAAGCTGTAGGAATCGAACCCACAATCAAAGTGCGACAGGCCTTTATTTCCTACCACTAGCCTACAGGAAGTCCCTGGTTATTACAAAATAATTTTACTAATCTAAATGGTATGTTTTAACATTTTGAACCTTATACAATTAGGATAAGTATGATATTTTTGAGTTCTATTATCTTTTTGAGTGAAAGATGAGTTGAAGGTTGAAACTCTAATTGTCAAGCATAAATATATATATACCTATCTCTTATTCAATGAATAAATTAATTCTTAAACTTTAGTAAAGGGATATTAAAACAAAGAAATGTGTTATCCTAATACCTTATGTCTTGTTGAACTGATGATATTTTAAATCAATATAGATTGAAGGCTTTGAGGCCCTCAATTTGACAGTTGATTGTTATTGATGACCTCAATCACTCCCTACAAATATTTACGTTTTTCCTCCAATTATATGTCTCTAATTGCCACCAATGTTCTCCTTATCGAGATTATAATTTGGTGGTGACTTTCTTATTTCCATTTACCTCTTATTAAGGCTAAATTTTATTAATCTTATTTCCGATGTGGGTTTTCCACAAAGGTATTTTCCCTTTTCAACCTTTTATTTTCCAAGAAAAATTTCAAATTGCGAGGACGCAATTTATTGAAGGAGGGGAGAATGTAACACCCCGAGCTTCCACGATACGCTTCTCATTCAATAATACAATAGCTTGCATTGTACGCAACTTCGAGTTCTAAAACATCGCGACAAATCAAACTAGCCGTTATGAATAGTAATAACCACTTTTTAAAATTATAGAAATTTTATATTTCAAAATGGACTTCATTTTTGTATTCGTAATATCGAAATTAGCCTATGTTGAATTTTTGGTATTTTTCTGAGAACTTCTAATTTTTTATGAATAGTGAAAAATACTTAAAACAACTTTTTTAATCAAAATAATTTATAGTGATAAGTTATACTATTGAGTGGATTTAATGTATAATTAGAATATATTTTTACCATTTTATCCAATGGTGGTCATTAGAATTAATTTAACATTGAATTTGGACATAAACAATTGCCAATCTTTTGATATAAATTGTTTCTTGAAAACACGCTATTTGTCGTAACAGCGGGAATTAATTATAAAATTAATTAATGCAACTTATATGTTTGGAATTTTGTAAAATAGACATCATTTTTCAATTCGGAATATCAATTATAGCTTAGGGTGAAATTTTGGCCTTATTCTGAAAAACTTCAATTTTTGATGAATAGTGAAACCACTAAGTGGTTGTTAAATAACTGATTTTTCGTTTAAATGAAATATTACCACTTCTGTGATTTGATTTTCAAAAATCCTACATACATGGTTGTCATAAAGAAGTAAAATGTGGTTCAATGGGATAAAAATAATTTTTTGGTGAATAGTAACTTATTAAGTTCTTAATCGCGATTAGTGGTAATTAGGGTAGTTTAAGGTATAAATAATACTTTAATAATATTAAATGACCTAGACACATGTCCCAACCTCATTGGTTGTGTCATGGCCGACCAAGACAAGCCATGGCCTAACTTGGGGACCCCATGGATCCACTTTTGTTGGGAAATGACATAAATTAGTTTTTATTTAATGTTAAAGTGAAAATGACACTAACATAAATTGTTCTACTAAAACAATTTTTAATTGGGGTTATACAAGTCCAAATTTTGATTATAAATAGTCATTGGAAAGCTAAAACAATTTCCTACATCATAGTATTTGTTTTATAATTTTTAGACATTAAATAAATTAAAGTATTTATGACATAATAATGATGCAGCGATGACATCATTATTTGACGATTTAAATAAAATGAGAAGATAATGCAAAATCCGAGGCTTACACTTGTCCAAAGCCTATTGGATGAAGATATTTCGAAACCTTATCACCTTAGCCTCGAATTATATAGATGTGGGACCTTTAGAATCCGAAAAGCATTTTGAAATAATGTAACATTTCATTACTTTCCAAAAGTGCCCCTCCTCTCCACTTATAAAAGGCCCCCACCTCTCCCACCTTATTCACACCTTCAAGCCATTTGGCTCGGCCAACCTCTGCCCAAATACTCTCCCAACATCCCTCTCTTACTCCTAGAATCCTCACTTTGGGCAGAACTCTTCCCAAGGAAGCCTTTGGCTCAAATCAAAAAGAGTTACCCGATTTTGAGGTAATGTCTTTTATAATGTTGTTTTGTTTTATTTTTCTTCTCCAACCCCCTAAACTCTTTTTATTCATTTCTTTTGTAACAACACCAGTATCCTAAATATACTAGGATGTTTTTATAAGAAGGATTCGAGCTACACTTACACACACCTACATCTAATGGTTAAAGAACATACGGTTTCTGTGGATGGTGAATTTCTGCCTCACGAAGCGATGATTGTTCAACACTCATATAACACCTTCAAAGGTGGCCATTAAGATGTCACTATTTTTATATATGATATATAATATGTTTTTGTTTTACTTATGCTTCTGTATTTCTCATTTATGGCATACTTTATGATTTCCATTATGGGTAAAACGCGATAATTTCATTTTAGGAAGTGCGGACTACCGCCCCCTCAAAGTGATTTGAATCGTAAATGCCATATGTGGGATGTATAAAGGATGGAGTAAATGGTATTATACACTATATTATACTGGAATTATATTATACATTTATATCATTATGATTTACTTCCATTAAATATGAAATTGAAATGAAAGTAGCGTTCATGCGTACGTACGGCTTACCGTCTCCATGAACGGTGCATTTCATTTCTTACCTCTAAATGTTACGTGACATTATGAATGAATGTATATACTGTATATATGATATATATGATATCTACATCATGAATATAATTCCGGATATAATGGATATTTCACCACATGAACAACTTGTAATTATAAGAAGTTTATTTTTGACTCAAGTACCAAAGATCGACAAAACGACCGTTATTAACTTAAATAATTACATAATGTTCATATCATTGTAATAAGTGATATAATAAGGATAATGAAATTGAAAATGGTTCTTAATAAGGTATATATTAACTCTAGTTTATTATTCAGGAGGTTAAAGAACGGTTGAGTCAAGTCAGACACGAGGTAAGGGAACTTCTTAACCCAACTTCCATTCTTTGGGTTAATCTCCTCCTTTCAAATTATGTCATGATATTATATCCTATTTTTTTATTTTTACTTTCTTTATGTGTACCTATAGTGAATACACATAATAGATCTATTTTATTTTTAAAAATGATCTTTTTAAGGACTTCGTCTCTATCCCCTTTCATTGAGGCATATTTTGGCTTTATACACAACTTTCCTTTTATACGGTGTATAAAACCCTTTGACTTTTGCATTTATTCAAAAGGAATCTTTTTTATACGAAGCGTTTTACTAAACGACAAAAGGGAATGTTTTTCTTTCCGTACTTATGCGGCGACAACGACTTCTCCGCCGCCGTGACCATTATTTGAGATCCGGCTTCCTCTTCAAGCCATCATTTTTTTAATGAAAAATAAATACAAAGTTTTAACTCTCTTTTATTTTGGTATTGAAAATGGTTTTGAAAGCATTTTTATTATATCAATGTGTTGTATTTATATCTTGTGATTGAAATGTGGAAATGTTATGTTTCCTTTATGCCTGTTTTATGAGATACGATTATGTTATGGTTTATGATATGTTTAAACCTATTCATATGAGGAATGCATTGGACTTAATAAGTGACGGGTGGAGCCCGCTATAGCTCCTCGATGCATCGGCAGGTCTCATGATACAAACTAGTGTCTTGGCACGAGGCCTTGACAAAATCTTATTTGTGGTCTTGGCACGAGGCCTTGACTACGTGGTTATGATAGTCTGGCATTATGCATTCCATCATTATGAAAGTGGTTATTGATATTGCATGTGATTATTCGACCAGTAGAATATCCATGTGAAGAAGAGAATGGCATTATCTCATTTTACTTTTGCCATATTATGTTGAAGTTCATGTTTAAAAGGCTTTTGTTTTAGTTATACATTGCCTTAAATGTTAATGTTTATTTATGAAAGCTTTCGCAATATTGTTATCCTTACTGAGCATCTGAGCTCACCCCTTTCAATGTTTTAATATTTTCCAGGATGTGAAGAAGTATTTTATGAATGACCTTCAGGGATAGTCAGAAGAGGATATGAGTGTGGACTATGGAGACTTTGTTATTGTAGTTTTTCACTTTATGATGTAATGTAACGTTTACGAATGTATCTAGTGTTTCCAAGGCTACTAAACTAATCGGTCTTTCGAGACTTGATCTTTTGTGATCATGCCAATGTTACGAAGTAATGCACCGACTCTGGGTAGCTGGGGTCGGGGCGTTACAGAACCTATGTACCCAAGACCATATGAAGAATCTTCAAAAAACGTGACATCAAGAGGGCATATCTTTCATAAACCTTAGATTGTGGAGCTCCATGAAGTCATAAGACCAATTTGATTTATAGATTACCAATCTTGTGTAGTGAGAAGGAATCTCATATAGGTAAAACTAGTGTGACCTTCATCAAATGAACAATGACTTCCAAAAAAGTTTTATTTCTAAACTGTGATCTATGTAATCTAGTCCTGAAATCCATAGAAATATCATCCCATTTCCATTCTTGAATGGTAAATAGTTATAAAATACCTACTGGTCTATTATGTTTAGCCTTCACCAAATGAAAGTTGGAAGACCTAGTAATAAAACAATATTTCTATCATTTCTTACTAGAAAACAATTACTAGTGAAATAAATCGAAATATATTTGGTTGACACAGGGATGTAGTTCTTGAATCGAGGAACACAATTCCCATATTAACTACTCTCTACTGTCATTAGGAACCAAAAAATCCCATAATATTTATAATTTTATATCCTCATTAATTGTACAAACATACGATTAATCACTATATTATATTATTTCAAGTAGGAAAAGGCCCTTGGGATAAAATAATTTTCCTAATTCTCACCCATTCCAGATGGATATAGGTTAATTCAAAAGCTGGGGTGATAGTTTTCTCATGATCCATCAAAACCACATTGTGCATCTCTGAAAATAAAGATACGAGTTACAACATTCCACTATCCTCCTGAACCTCATGTGTGTGATTATTACAACTCATTTCATAGACTATAACATTGAATTTTCTAGTCATTTAGGCATGCTCAAAAACAAAGGAATGAAATTATTAAACTATATATGATGCAGAACATTTAGATCAAATTGTAAAAATATATAATTGAATTTTTTTTCAGTCTGTAGACTCCCAAAAATAATCCCTAAGAAAATAGTGCATCCAATACTATAAATCATGAATTACATTATCTATCTTGAGTTTTCGTCTAGTTAATACACTTGTGTGGCCCCAAATATCGAAAACCATAGGCCACGACTCACTCTTAATGGATTACAAATTCCCCCATCCCAATATCTGATGTGTCATAATAAATAATATATCTCTTTCATGGACCTCGAATAATCAATATTTATGCTAAAGCCAATCATCAATTCAATTCCAAAAATGCATCTTCACAAGATTATATCCAAACAAATTTCACTCCCATTTTAATCAAGAATTTAAGAGGCATTTCTATGTGTCAGAAATCCTTAATGAAGGATATATAATAATATTATATCCCCATGAAACTCAATAAGTCAAACACAATATTGGGATGCTACAAAGAAACTACCTCACTCACCATCAATAGGTTTAATGATCATTTATTTCTGAGATGATATGACTCTGGAATTAGACTTCATTGATACAAAACTAATATTAACTGAGCATAGCATAAATATGCTTTTCTATCAGTGTATTCACCATTACATGAAGATGGTTTCCATGTCCATGTGGACAGTTTGAATACAATAATATGTCATCCACAAAGACACCAAAAATTAATATATCTATGGGTGGAATACCAAATTCATTAGAGCCGTAAAATATCGTAGGTCTATTGATGAGACCAAACAGAATTACCATGAATTTATATGTATCTTAAATACTCCTGAATGCAATGTGATGTATGTATGTTGGTCTAACACTCACTTTATGATAGCCAAAACTCAAATAAATATTAGAAAACACTATCTCCCATTGTAGATGATCAATGTGGTAGTAAATTCGACGTAGAGGATGATGATTATTTACCATAAGATGGTTCAATCATCAGTAATCCATGAAATATCAAAGGGTACCATCCACATTCTTTCAAAAAAGTACTTTTGAACCACATTGAGAACTATTGGGGGGTATAAATCCTTTATCATTAAGGTCCTCTAACTAATTCTTGAGCACTCGAAGCTATATAGATGTATTCTTTTAAGGAGGAATGGACACTAGAGCCACTCTTCAACTAGAACAATAGTTAATTATACATATTCTATTAGAGGAAGGCTAGAAATTAATTAGGGAATATGTTCATGAAATGTTCCACTATATGAGAGAATAAATGGTATGTAACCCTTGAACAACCCTGAAATTATGTCAATATGAGTTTTCACTCTACCCAGCCACATCTTCTCTATTCCCTCTCATGTTAAATGAATATAACATTCTCTCTTATAAAAATATGTACCACCATATGGTGTTGTAAAAATCACACACAAATGAATTTAGTAAATATGTGATCAATACGAAAATAACCATTTAGTTTTTATAATTACAATGAACCCATAAATATTAATGATCAAAGATTCCTAGAATCAATTATCATGCTAAGTCAAGATGAAAATCCATACAACAATAAATAAACTCTGATAATAGTACCTTATACAATAGTAGTCCCGGTGCAATGATCCTCTTACATTGGATTCACCACATGAAACTAGCTCATACCAGTCACTTGAGTCGCATACTAACATCCATAATCAAGCCCACTATACTGGATTTGAAATCCAAGAGTCTAATTACATCATCCTCAACCTCCACCATGACTTGGACTGGCATTGGTTGTTGCAATGCCCACCGGGTGAGATACTACTGGCCCCTCTCCGGAATGTGGTGTAGGTATATGTGCCTACTCACCATGTAATGATGGAACACTTATATAGAAGTGAGAAATATTTCCCATCCTATAATATCCTATACATTACACTGGATAATGCATACACTGATGTGTTTTGTATCCTGGCTACCCACATAGGTGACTGATAAAAAACATGTCAATATTACCTACCTAACTACATCTACCCCCATGATAAACCTCAAATCATCAATTCCACCCACTATAAGAAACAATGATATATCTGTGTGTTGAACTTCCCTAGTACCCCCATTGGTATCCCTTTTATTCCTCTCATTTATTAGGGCCTTGTAGAATTTTTTTGAAATAGTAATTAACTAAATGAAATTAACATGTGATATGGAGAAATATAGCATCACATCATGGATCTACTTGCAATAATAAGATCCCCAATAGAAAATTTATTTGCAAAAGGATGAAACATAGTACTATTTAAAACATACTATAGGGAAAACATGGATCCGTGAGAGAAAATTATTACCTCTATAGAATGGTCCTCACTCGGAGTATATGAACGTAATTAGTCATTGATGATTTTCTATAAGTCCACTTATAAAATGTATCCATGTGGATATTCCAGGGTCATTACATCCTACAATTGCATGGATGAATAGGAAAGAATATAAATGTGAGTTTCACTCTCCACACAAGATGCATCTTCAAATACTCAAAATAGTTTGTTTGGACTTGACCAATGGTTTAGAAGCTTTTGGTCCTCCATCCCATGAAACAAATGGAGGATGAAGCTGCTAAAAATCATGAGTCACCTATACCATAGTTTTGGTAGGACGCACAAAACCTTTCTTAGAATTCATCACATGGGAAAATACTTCTAAACACTAGGTGTCTATGCCCATGTTAAAAAAAGAATTTTTTTTCATAGGTATCACTATGGATCAATTGTGGGTAAACTCCCACCTTTTATGTTCCATTGTATTTACTACCTTATTGGCATATGAATCGAGGCTGTCGTGGTGGCCTACATCTACAATTCCAAACACATGTTTCAAATGAAACACTTACATTTAGGATATCATATATATATATATTTTGGACATGTACATAGCCTTCCTAGGAATAGATTACACCTCTCTTCCTGATCTATAATATAGGTCTAGTTGATTATTAAAGGCCATTACATGCTTAAGAACCCTAGGAGACAACCCCATCTACCCAATAATATTTCTAGGTATAGGATAAGTTATTGGTTCAAAATTTCAATTTCACATAAATTCACATTTATTCACAATTTTCCTCAAATGGATGAACCTAAAGATTCACCACTTCCGATTTATAAGGTTCCACATGCCATATTAATTTGAAAAATGGATTTCACTTAATCCATACCATAAATCATTCCAACCCATGTGACCAATAGTCTTTTAATCAACATACCATAGTTAACCACATAGGGTTTCAATTGTATCCTTTTCTGAAAACCTAATTAAGGATATGGAATACTCTCTGAGTAATATCTTTTTTTCAATTCGTTACAATAAAATTCTGAACATTTTAATATATAACAATCAGAAACTAGCTGTATGATGTTGGAAATGTATTAATGAAATATAAGGGGCCAAGAAAATTCATAGAATATTTTTACTATTTTTCTTTAATATGAATTAGAGAAAAATTCTCCATTTTTTGGGCCTTTTTAAAATAAATCTCTATAATATATCAAAATTAAAAATTTCATAAGATATGTGTGTCACCCAATTGTGATGTTGCATAAACCATTAATGTCGTAGTCTATAACAACATTATAAAATCTCGTGTAATTTGTGTGTCCCCTGTATTTCGATTCGTTATACCCTCAAATAGGTTCATAAAAAAATTATATAATTTTATTTTCTCCTTTAAAAATCCCAAAAAATAATAAAAAAGGAAATGAGACCACTAAATCACAATTTTTAATGTCGTGATCTAAGATCAACTGATCCCACCCCCATGATTATGGATCACATGGTCTAAATTGCGCCTATTCATATGCTAGAGGGTATCGATGATAAAATGATGGTATTATGTTGAATAATGGAGAGTCTATGCTGTTATATCATTGTGGTACAACAAATAAGATAGATAAATAGTCAATAGATGAAAAATTTGAATAACCAAATGTATAATAAAAATAGAATCTACATCGACAAGATTAGTAACCCACCACAGCAGGAGCATGATATAACCAAATTACATAGTGGAAATAAATAAGTTAGAATTCAGAATCCTAATAACCAAAAAAGTATAAAAATTTAGAAATCCAATATGGTGAGTCAAATACAAGATGATGTAATGAAACAATTATATTTCAAACGGGGAAATAGTGGACCCAGAGATTCAAAATGATATAAATAGTACAAATGGAAAAAATACTGCTCCATAATAATCTTGAGAATATTCATACTCATGTACTCCCATGATACAGAATACACGTTATGTGAATCAACAATTTTTAGAAAGGTGTTTTCCCTTATCCATATTTATTTCATGTAATATAATAAGCTACCAAAGGAAGCTAGAGTAGGGTGGGAGATAAAATCCTAGAAAACCTCCACCAATGGTTTTTAGAAATAACTAATCTTATGTACATTGAAACAAAAGTGTGAAGCTACATGAATAATACTCAATGATACATAAATAAATACCTTCCTACCCAGTTTTTTACCAGACACATAAACAAATATACTTAACTTGTCCATGGATGGTGTAAGAGTCTAACTTGTAACCATACATATATATAGTTACTATATATATTAAATATAGTTATATACCATGTACACACATATTAACTAAATATGTGAGGACTGAAGTAAGAATATATATGGATACTAGTTTTGTTTGGTTCACTTGGGACAAAACTCAAATGTTTATAATAAGTATAATGAGCTACATGATCAAACATGGGTGCATGCCCTGAATATCATGATGAATGTGTGATATCAGGCTCAACACACAATATAGGTGTGGTGAGATGTCATACCAACACCAAGAATTAGGTAACATGGATCTATGATCTAGTCATCTTAAAAGAAGCATAATGGATATAATAATCATTCTCAACACCATACATAGGGGAGTGTGAAACATCATGCTCAACATGACTTATAACCATCTTTCAATGTACAATATATATCATATAATCATAATAATAATAATTTCAGGATGGATCACCTCTTTACCATTTTAAACACTATGTCCCAATATATCCCCAAGAGTCAAAATATATATAATATAATTATAAAATAATTTTTTGACCTTTCGTGGCCTTTCCACCCATTATCATTCAATTCCAAAAAATTTCATTTCATTTAATTAATAAAAAATTCCTTTTCAGGTATGATTCAAACATATAGAATGTGATATGGTCTAATAAGAAATTACATAATTGGTGGAAATTCCATTTCCATGCCCTAAAAAACACTAGATAACATTTGGATATTTAAAATATTTAATATAAATAGGTTATTTTATCTAGAATAAGAAAAGGGATGGTTGTGATTGAGGCATGAATCCTCTAATCACTTTTCAATGTTCTACATGAGAATAAAATCATGTGTATACCACATTAGAATATAAGAACAAATTTTATGGTGATGTGTAGTAATGGTTCATGTGAAACACAATGATGAAGCTATTAAAACACCATGACTTATATGAAAATAACTAGACCACAAAAAAACCGGATGTAGATGACTCATCATCCAATTATGCATCCATATTTGAAGTATATTGGACAAAAAAATATAGTCAAATAACCAGAATGTAGGAACAAAATATCTTGAATCTAAATAAAACAAAATATTGGAATAGAAACCATGAAATTAAGGCAATTGTTTATAGATATTACCTAGTTAGATCCAACACTTAAAATAGTGATCAATTTGGATACTTGATGTGGGAGAAATCAAATATCCTAGGTTGGGTCCACCAACTCTCCTTGTGGAAAGGATAATTGCTCTCCATGGATGAGAGGATCTGTCGAGTTTTGTTTACAATTGTTTCCAAAATGATCCATTCGATGATGGTTTATGAATAGCCTTCTAGTCTTTTAATGATAATAAATGTAGCCATCAAAAACGTTTTCTTGAGTGGGAGCAGTCTTGAATGGAACCTAGTAAATGTTCCCTAGTCCAGCTATTGCAAGCCTTTGGATAATGGTGGGATCGACACAAAAATTTCAAATTTTTGAATGATGCCTTAGAAGATAGACTCTCTTGGAATCTTCTTCATAATAAATCTTCCTCCCTTTATTTACACAAAACTGGTTTCATGATAAATTAAAAAAGGATGAAATATTATATGAGTTCATCAATCATTCATTCGATTAGGAATAATTTTTTCATCTTCCTATCCAACTCTAGAGGGATGGTGAGAATAGACTCTACCTTGAACATCTGGATTTTCTAATATATTGGTGCCCCTCTTATTTTTATGGTATCCCCCACTCAAATTCATGAACACTCTAATAATATCATTAATGATATGTTATTCTCTCAAAACTCAAACACACCTGACAATATTTAACAGGTCATTGACAATTATTCCCTTTCCACCACTGATTTTTATTTAATTTTTAAACCTACTCATACTGGCATGCTTGAATAAATTTTTTTATGATCATATTTTTTAAAAAAAACTAATAAAAAATTTACTTTTCTATGTTTTTGAAAATAAATCATGGTTTAATCCAATAAGACTATCTCTTTTTTGGCATATTTCTCATGAAAGGTTCCAAACTGACACTTCTATTCAATATTTTGTGATTAAACATTGCTCTAAATGTTGTTTTTCAACCAACTCCAAGATGAAATTAATCACATATATATTTAGGGTGCTATGGATACTACTCATTGGAATTAAATCCTTGATCATTTTTAGTGTAAATGGTAACATTATGCCTCGATCACCTCAAAACTACAACATTGTGTGGAAATGACTGACTCCCAAAAAATAAATAATCTCTCCACAATAGCTATAGATAATCTTCTCAATGTGATCTAGTATGATAAAAATAATTATATTCATAAAAATTACTCATTTAGGATTAATTCTAGTAAAATGAGAGTCCAAATTACCTTTTGGGGTAGACACCTTCATTCAAAAGGATCATTGTGACAACACTATTATAGGCATTGGAATTATCTGATGGCTTGTAGTAAAAGGCATTTATCCAAATACTAAATGAACTTTTTATGATTTCTGGAAAGCATCGCTTACAGGATGGATAAAAGATAATTTTTATTGTTCCTCTAAAGGCTAGTTGGGACCATCGGGTTGTGGTAATATCACCAGAAACTACTATTGGAATACTATATTCTCCTTAAATGGTATTTTTGTTGTCGCATATTATTTGAAAGTAGAAATTTTAGGTTTGATTCATGATACATCTTTTCCAAAGCATCTTTATTGGAAAAATATTTAGATCGAAAGAGATTCAACGACCATTGTGAATGCTATTTGGAATAGAGTATCACATCTTGCAGACACACATACTTCGTGTTTGATGGAATATTGCAATTTTTTCATGGGAACAAGCTATATTGTCACTCATACCTATCGTGAAGAGAACAAGGTTTTAGATGGACTCACAAATATTTGAGTCATCTATGATATTACATGGCTGAATTATATCTCTTTTGACATACTTTATTTTTACGATAGGGACATCAAAAAAATACCAACAATCAAAATCAAGTAATTTTTTTCTGTTATATTTTTTTCAATAAATGTTTTTATGGTCATTCTCTAGAACGCCAAATTATTTTAAAAAAATATCTTTTGTTGGGAGGAGGAAGAACCCACAAGAGAAGGATGAGTGAATACAATAAAAATTATAATGTGAATAATGAAACATATATTTAAAATATTAATAATAGAAAAATTATTATTCACTTAGAAAATAAAGGTCAGATTGTTTGGCCACATTGTTTTCCAAACCATGTTCCAACTATGTGAACCTCACTTTCTAATGAGGTACCCCATTTGGATTGTGTATATAGTTTTCTAAATGGAGTAAAATCCTTTTATTCCTCACTAATTGGATGTATTTAAAATATTCATCAAATTGTTCCTAAGATCGTTGGGTTGTGGAAAACTCGTGCCACATCCTCTAGGCTTCTTAGGGACCCTCATGCTTACCCTTCACGGTTTGTAATAAATATGCATTAACCATGAATATCCCTCTATTATACCTATTCTCATATCTTCATGACCTGAACATGTACCAGATGTTGCTAGAACCTTCCCTAGGTTATAGTTCATGTTAATAAAGAGGATAAATAGATTCAAAAAAAACAAAAGTTTATCTTAACATCAAAAAAAGGTGGTTCATTACATACATTACCAGAAGTCTCACCATTTGGCCTCCTGAGATCTGTGGTATCCTCTCCAATTTTCATTTTCGACCCTCTCATGGTTGAAAATTAGGTCGATGGTTCTTCTTCTGAAGTTGTATACACTTTCATAACCCATGGTTCATCATGTTTTCAAATCGAATATCCAAATACAATTTAGCTTCACTCCCATTCTAAAACACTGCCTTGTCCATAAATAAATTGTTGGTCTACTTTTCACACGTGAATCTCTTATGAATTCTAGGGACTGATTACCCTTGGTATTTCTCAAAAAAAAAACAGTCAAATCAAGACCTCATTGTCCTGGGGTTAAACTTAAAAGGTAAGGGTTAAATGATCTATACATTTTTCTCTATTTTTTAGAAATAATTTGACATTATCATTTATAATAATAAAAATTGTTCATTTTGGTGCCTTTTGGTATGTGAAAAATGTGGGTAACTCTTTTTCTTTCAAAAAATACCATGTGTGTCCACTACCACACATATACAAGGACACTCATTCATTATCCACTTCACACATATAATTCCTTATTGATTTGAAATGTCCTGAAAATACACTATTTACATCCTCACTCATATCTTAGATTATTTTTATTCATATATCCAATATTGTAATTCATTTTTGTAAATTAGTAGTGTTTTTTCAAAAATGTGTTATCATATTTGACAATGATTTTTTGTTTTATTTATTATTACACAGAAAATAAATATTATTAAGCCAAAATAGATGAATAAAACAAATATCTAAAATATAAATAAAATTCATTATGTTAATGGAACCACATATATTCATATCATCTTTCGTCATGTGAGAAATGAAACCATCATTCATGTGTACATCAGAAATCCTCCTTGCTAACCAGTGTAATTTGTTTTCCATAAATTATACCTATGATATTTACTAGTAATGGATATAATGTTTATATTTGAATTATGATGCATAATTATAATTTCTTTATTATTAAATTACATAAAATTTCAAACTTATGATTCAGTTTGGGATATTACAACATCTTTCGTATCTGTATAAGACTACAACCTCATGAAGCGATGAGATTATTTTTTCAGTACCTCATTACCTAAAAGGTAATACAAATAATGTTTGTAATTATATATAATATATTATATAATTTTTCTTTTTATGACATAATTATAATTATGATATAATAATATATAATTTTCTCTCATACCTTACCACTCACTCAAACATGATAACATTGTTTGTGAGTACTTGTAGACTACCACTTCCACAAAGAGATGTAACTAATTTTTTCATCACCCCATCCCAAGGATGATATATATATAATTATAATTATATTAATAATACTTTTTGTATAATACTATATTTATACAACGGTAAAATAATGGTGACCGTATTTCAGAATAATCGTTGAAAAAATAGAAACATTAATCCTACAAACATGTGACATGTTATCAAAATGATTGTAACATCCTTCATTTTCCATAACTATATTTCGTGATTGGTATTAAAAATTTAAATTATGTCACAAAATATATTTCTTTACTGATTTAAATTATTTTAATAATGGAATAATGAACTATTTGATCGTAGTGATCCTACTGAAATTGTAATGAAAATATTGATAGAAAATCCTCAGGACACCCGATGTGGACTTACCTAATTAAATATTTAAATATTTCATTAAAGTAAAAAAATAATATATTTATCAACATGATATTTATCCTAGAAACATGTCTTTTTAAATATAATAATTAAAATAAGTTTATTATATTGGAGTTAATGGATGTACATGGGAATTATGGACTTGAGGTAAGGGTTTCTTACCTTAATTTTACTTCTAGGATACTTATGCTATATTCGTCACTTATTTTTTTGTTAATATACATTAAATTTTTAATGTTAATTCATGAATAAATATTTTCATTGTATTCAATTTTTCATTTGATTTTATTTTTTTAATAGGTCTTAGAATTCTATAATTATCGTTTTGGTAAGGGTTTCACATATCATTTTTATTTCTATAAGACATATGCCATATGAACAAGTAATTTTTATTCATTGGTGTATATAAAACAAATGAATTTTTATTAAAAATATTATAATAAAATTTATATGTATTTAAAAATATATTTGAAGCACTGAATTTAAAAATGTTTTGATCCAGAGATCACCAAATTATTAAGTGATATCATATGAGTTTACTTTTATGAAGGCCTGATTTATTATTACAAACTAATTTATTTTATTGGGATTATATATAAATCCCTTATTTTATTTTTATCATCAATACATAATATTTCATGGTATTATATGTTTCAACATGAATAACTCCATTTTAGGAATTTGATATAAATTTACCATGTGGGGATGGGTTTCAAAACACAAATTCCATTCATTCATTATAACTCATTTTCATTGAGTTAATTATAGAATCATTATTAGTTAAATTATAACCATATTTTTCTTCTTTGTTTAAATTTTTATTCTTTGGATTTAAAATAATTACACTTAATAAATCCATTGATTAACCCAAAATTCAATGGGATAATAATTATAAGGTTTATTTTTATCAAATTCCATTTCCTCGGGACATATGTTTATAACATGTACATATCTTCTTTTAAGAGGTGTATATACTACCAATTTCACAAGATATACCTTAAATCTCATTACATTAATGATATTTAAATTATAATTTGATCTTATTATTTCATGTGAATTAAAATTTATTATTTACTAATGTGTAAAAGTATTTGTGTTAAAGTATCCTTTTTTGGATTATTTATGTTCAAGGTTTACATTGGGCGGAAATCACATTATCTTCTTTTCTAGAACTTCATCACTTTTCTTCTATTTTTTTACAAATTATTTTGAAATGTTTGGTTATATTTATATCTATATTTATTAATTTATCATTAAAAAATATACTTGGAAGTGATACCAACATAATAGCTTCCGTTCGATCAAGAATATTTTTATTTTATAACTATGTTTTGAAAAATAGATTCAAAACAATGTCTTCCATATATCTAGTTTAAATGTAATTTGACCTTTTTTTCAATTGTATTAGAAGTAAATTTTATATCATTTTCATAATTTGCCACCATTTACTCCCACAAAAAATTATTTTAAACGTTTTTTTATTTTTAACAATCAAATCATGATCATATTTTCCCAACATCGTGAAAACAATTTTTTCTGATGTTTAATAATTATTTTTATAAGGATATATTTTTAGACCAAAAAATATTCACAATATTTTCTAAATTTTATGTTTTTAAATGGTACATAAAAGTTGAAAGTTTATTCTCTTTAACATTGTTATTAATTATGTTCTATAGTATTTTCAGTGGACAACATCAGAATTTTTTTTATTACTTATGCTCCCCCAGGGTTATTTTGTAATGATACAATCATCATTAATTCAATGAATGAATTATGATTATTTGAAATAGATTTATATAGAACTTATTTCATTAATATGGTTTAATAATGTGATGAATATAATGTTCTTTTTAAAATATACAGTGATGAGTAATTTTCCTTCCACTCTAACAGTTAGTTGGTTTTTTTCTACAATTGCATGATTTTAGTTCTTTTATAGGGAAATATTCAAAGTCTATTTTTTGGCTATTTTGGTATTGATAACGTGTATCTAAATGTTATGTACATTTCAATATATGGAATTTCATTCATGTGGTTAAAATAAATATTTTATGATTTTAATGTAGAAAATAGAATGTTTTTATGTGTTATGATTAAGTTCTTATAGAGAAAAATGATTTTATAACTAAAAATTACATTTTTTTAAAATGAATATTTAATACCTTTATTAAGCACATGCCAATGTACCATCATAGTTTATTTTGTTTGGAGACTAGAAACACTGAATTCTTATTTCATCAAGATTCATCATCTTCTCCTACAATAATCCATTCGGAAAGTACTCCTCTTAGTCTTACCCAGCATAATCCTTTCTTTATAACCCAGTGATGGAAACCTATGATGGGGGGATCTATGATTATTATTAAAGGAAATAATACGAGATAAAAATATATGATTATATTAAATGATAAGATAATAATATAGGTATGTGAACATGAAAATATCAGTAGATGTACGTACCCAACATTTAGTAGATCATAAACATTAGTCATGGTATAAAACATCATTATTTCTAAATACATGACTGAGAAGAGTGAGAATTTTCAATAAATAAGTCATTAACCATATTATTATACCATAAATGAGTTTTTACAACATAAATATAGAAACAATAGTTCATATATCATGGTTAACTATATTAACCATCAAAATATAGGATCATAACTTATCAACTTATTCTCATTTTGGATCACGATAAATTTGTTTCCCACATTTGATATGGGATATACTACTTCATATAACAGATCATTATGTTATAATTGTTTTCCATTTTTGTATCTTGAGATAATATTATTTTCCCAATGCATTTGGTGGTATATATAGGTTCTACCCACCACATTATGAAATTAATATTTACGTGTTCCATAATTTCATAAAGCATTCCATATGTCATCACATCGTAAATCATGTAATTGAAATGGGATTCATAAACATTTCATCAATTCAATAAACAATAAATTATGAAAAATAATATTGTTTCACAAAAATGAAAACAATGTAATGATTATAATACTATACACTGAAAAATAATGGTGTCTTTCAATAATATTCCATGTAAATCAGAAGTATCATAAAATGATTTAATTTTACATGAAATGTTTTTTGAAGGATCAATGGAATAATTTGGTGACGAATATATCATTTCCACATTGAAACATAATTCTTAAAAACATAACACATTTTAAAAATTCTTTTAATTAATAAAACCTTTTAATTATATAAATGATTCCTTAAAACCAGTTAAAACGTTTATTGAGGAAAATAAAATATTTTCGATGAAAATAAATTATTACAATATAAAAACATTTTAATGTAATTTTCTTTAAAAATATTCATGAAAACATATAAAGGTTGAATCAAAGAAAATAATAGTATGGCTTATATAAAATCTGTTTCATGCTTTACATATTAAAACAGTAATTCTTTTTACATTTTCAACAAGAACCAAATGAGAATTATATGGTAAATGAAATGAACATTCCATTAATAATTTTTGTTAAAAATTCCAAAAAAAAGTTAAAATTCATTAAAAAATTTATTTTTTAAATTATAAAAGAAATTTGAAAAAATTTTTAAAAAACAAGGTTTTCGGAAAAAGTGTTTTCGACCGAATGGGGAAATGAATATGTTTTTTTATAATGAAAATATTTCAAACACATTAGTACAAAAAAAGCGGAAAATTAATAAAAATAATCTTTTTATTGAAATTATCAAATTATAAAAACATTCATGAGTTTTTTGTAAGATGTATCATATTATTTAATTATTGTAATAATAATAATTAAATATTTCGATAAACAATGATATTGTATCAAAAAACCATACAAACATTGGTGACATTATGACCATAATCCAAATTAAAGAGATATCCTAAAATAGATATGTAAATATCATTATTTTTCAAGATTAGAATCTAAATATAAATTAATTTTATGTATATACACCACATAAAATAAACATGTAGTGAATATGGAATCTGTCTCATATAAGATAAAAGCGAGACAAAACTCACATACCATAAGTCTCAAATTTCACAATCCACATTAAAAACTCTTGTAGCATGAAAATAAATTTTTGATTCAAATATTAAAAACCAATATTTATATATCACACAATTTATGACTTACTTATAAATTTTTATCACGGATTTTTTATTAATTCCATGTTAATTTCATGTTTTTGGAATAATTAATTTGTTCTTAAGGTGTGTTTTCTAAATGTTTTTCCTATTACACTAATCATGGTACCATCATATATTGATTATAAATTGAGATATAAATATTATGAGGACACGACCATAAATCATACATAATCATAAATTAAGTTAATAATTCACATTAATGATCTTTTCAGGTTTAGAGTTTTAGAGAATCATTTTATAACTATTACATTTCTTTTCAAAAATTATAAAGTAGAAAATTCAACTCAGTTTCCATTTTTTTCAAAAAAAAACTCTTGAATTAAACAGTCATCTCTAGTTCCATGTTTAAGATAGCATGACTTTTCCGTGATCCCATCCTTCAACGTAATATTTTTAAGTCCTTTGAAAAACATTTTAAAAACATGGTATGGGAATTAAAATCTTAATAAGGGATACACAATGAAGGTATACTATTATTTATTTTCAAAACAACAATTAAACCATTAATAATTTAACATAAGTAATACGGGTCCCCTTTATAAAGTAGAAAATACTCTTCACTGAATAAAAGATCAGTACATACCTTTTTGTAACCAAAATAATACCATAAAACACATATGAAGAACACATAACATATAAAGATAATGTGGGACATAAACATACTTAAATAGAATAACCATATGGTTGGCATCCACACATATCACTAAATGGAATAGCCATACATCGGACATCTATACCAAATGCATTGGAGGTTATAATGTAACCACTAATCTTGGTTTATCATGTCACCATCTGTCATTTGGTTTATCACATAACCACCCATCAAATTTCCAAGCACCATTAGAAAAACAACACACAAAAAAATATAAAAAGAAAACATATTCACATTTCAATCACAATATATCACATAAGTATACTAACATAAAAAATCCATTATCAAACCCATTTTCAATACCAAAATACATAAAAGAGTATATGGTATTTATTTTCCTTAAAAAACATTACTTATTGTTAAGGAAGCCCAAGAAAAAATAATTCCATCGGTGGAATAAAGGTCATTGTCACCTCTTACATTAAAAGAAAAATTCATTTTTTTCATTTAGTAAAACACCTACTATAAAATGATTCCATTTGAAAAGTCAAGGGTGTTTACACAGTGTATAAAATAAATTCTAGTATTAAAACAAAATATTCTTCAATGAAAAAAGATTAAGAAGAAATCTCTTACCTCATGTCTGACTTGACTCGATCATTCTTTAATCTCCTGAATGATAAACTAAAGAAAAATTATACTAGGTTAAGAACCATTTTCATGTTTATTATTCCTTTTATATCACTTATTATCAAGTTATAAACAATATGTAACCAGTTATGTTAAAAATGGTCATTTTGTCGATATTTGGTACTTGAGTCAAAAAATGAACAACTTATATTTTCAAGTAGTCCATGTGGTCAACAGTCCATTATATCGAGAATGATATTAATGATTTATATATTATATATATCATAAATATCCAGTATATACTGGTACTCATAATAGTACATAACATTTGGAGGTATGAAATGAAATGAGCCATTCATTGAGACGGTAAGCCGTACGTACGCATGAACGCTACTTTCATTTCAATTTCTTATTTTAAAAGAATTAAAACATAATGATACATTGTTATATTATAATTCTAGTATAATATCATTTATAATATCGTTAACTCCATCCTTTATATGTCCCATATATGGAATTACAGAGTCATATCGCTTTAAGGGGTCTGTAGTCCGCAAATCCTCAAAGGAAATTATCGCATTTACCCATAATAGAAACCATAAGGGTATGATATAAATTGAAAATACAGAAGAATAATTAGAAAATAAACATAATATATTACATATATAAAAACAATTCCATCATAATGTCCTCCATGAGAGTCGGTAGGAGGTAATTGAACAATCATCGTTTCGTGAGACGTGAGTTTTCCATCCATAGAAACATTATGTTCTTCACCCATTAGATGGAGGTCTGTGTAATTTTAGTTTGAATCCATCTCATAAAATCATCCTATTATATTGAGGATACTGGTGTTTCTATAAAATAAAATAATAACAACAGTTTAGGTGTTGAAGAATTAAAAGAAAGAAAAATATGTTAAGATAAAATGTTCCCTTTAATTTGGGTAAATCCCTTTGGTTTGAATAGAAATGGTTTCTTGAAGTTCATTCTTCCTATGTTAAGGCTTCTAGGTGCAATATAGGGATGTAGGTTGATTAATTGGGTAGAATTTGGACGAGAGAAAATGCTTTAGAGGTGTAAATAATTGGTTATATGTGGTCTCCTTTTATAAGGGAGAGGAGGGTCTCTTTAGGAAATTGTGAAAATAATTTTTTATTTTATAATGATATTCGGTTTCTAAAATTCCAAACATCCTTAGAGTCGAAGAAAAGATGACTCATGGACGAAATAAATTCATCCAATTGGAATTTGACAGGTATTGGATAATATTTTATTCAATATAATCTTATTTATTTCAATCATTTATTAATGAGGTAAATATTGCATCAATATTGTGTCCTAAATAATTTAATTTATTAGATATCTAAAAATTATTAAAAACTAATATCATGTAGTAAATCATATTATATTTCTAATATATATTTATAGTCGAAAATATAAATTATATAAAATTATATAAATATTAATTTACTAAACGATTGTTGTTTATGTCATTTTTTCCTTTATTTTAAATTAATTAATCAAAAGTATCATTATCTCTCATAAGTGGCTCCATGAAGTCCCAAAATAGACCCAAGGATGACCATGGTCTGAAATTATTCATCCAATATGGTTAGGATAATTGTTAAAGTAATTTTGAATTATTATAAAATTCCTTTTACCTTGAATTATCCTATTTACATTTAACTACGGTAAAAAAAGACAAAGTTATTGTTCATCAAAAAGTAATTTCATCTTATTGAACAAATTTTACGTAATAATAACAACCATGTATATCAGAGTTTTGAAATTCAATTCATAGAAGTGGTAAAATTGATTTAAAATGAAAATGTATGTTTTTAACTACATCTAAGTGGTTTCACTATTCATAAAAAATTGAAGTTCTTCTGAAAAATACAAAAAATTCAGCCATACAAATATTTGATATTCCAAATTAAAAAAATTATGTTTATTATGAATAATTCCAAAAATAATAGTGGAATTAATTAATTTTAAAATTAATTTCTATTGTAAAATCAAATAGCATGTTTTTAAAAAACTATAATTATCAAAAGATTGAAACTTGTTTATGTCCAAATTGAAAGTGACATTAATTACAATGACCAACATTAGATTAAATGATAAATATATTTTATAATTAAACTTAAAAAAATTTAAAAAGATAATATATCCATATAAATATATTATATTAGAAGGCACTATTGAATTAAAATACAGTATGTTTCACTATTCATTAAAAATTAAACTTTAATAGAAAAATTCCAAAAATTTACACAAAATAAAATTTGATGTCCCTATTCTAAAGATAGATTTTAAATGGTAAAATAGAATGTATTAAAGAAATAAAAACTATATTTTTAGAGGGTTATCCATTAAAAGGCGGTAAATAAACCGTTTAATGTAAATTATGCTTAAAATTAGATTCATTAAAATTTTATGCCTCTAAATATTATTGGATAAAAGTAAATAAATTTTAAAAACATGTGTAATAATATTGTAGTTAGTTTTTTTCATTCCTTAAAATAAAATGGATAGGATATAACTTCTATTTAAGATATTAATATTATATTATTAATGTGAAATGAATGATTTCAAAAAAACCTGTTGTTGTGTATTGGGTACGCTATCGAACATACAACCCTTTTAAAGTAAAATTAATATTTAATACCCAAATATTAATAAATATAAAAATATGTTATACATCTTTTTACTAGAATGTTACATCCTTCCCCGATTTTTGGAATTGCGTCCTTGTAATTTTTATTCACTTATCAAAATATGTTTGGGTATTTATCCCTCATAGCATTTTCAGATTCTCACGTTGCCACTTCAACCATATGGTTTTCCACAGATCCTTTACCTGATAAATTATCTTATTATTCAACACTTTCTCTATTCATTCAAGAATATGGATGGGGTTTTCTTCAGAAGAGATATTCTCTTCCAAATGAACTACCTCTAGACTCAAAACATGAGATGGATCTGGCATGTACTTTCTTAACATCGACACATGAAAAAAATTCTTTATCTGGGATAAAATTTGAGGTAAATCCACTATGTACACAACTGATCCCACTTTCTACAGGATTTTATATGGTTCAATGAACCCCATACTCCATTTTCCCTTCATAACAAAACACATGGAGAAACTTTGAAAAAGACATGATCACAAACCTGAAAAGAAATATACATCCTCCGGTTATCTGCATAACTTTTCTTTCTGATCTGAGCTATTCTCATGTGCTTCTTAATCAACTAAACTTTCTTTTCCATATCTTCTACCAATTCTGGTCCCATCAGCTTCATTTCACCTACTTCATCCCAAATATCTGGAGTTCGACAATGCTTTCCCTATAATGCCTCAAATTGAGCCATCTGTATTCTAGAATGAATATAGTTATTATATGAAAATTCAACCAAATAAATATGTTAGTCCGAAATTCATTTGTAATCTATTGAAAATGGACGTATAATATCCTCCATGGTCTGAATTGTTCATTTTGACTGTCTATCTGATTGAGGATGAGAATTTATACTAAAATTTAATTCAGTACACAATGACTTCTGAAAGCCATTCCAAAAGTAAGAAGTAATCCTTGCATTACGATCATATAAAATGGAGAGGTGAACACCATGAAACATGGATATCTTTTTAACATACAATCGAGCAAGTTGATCTAGAGACTAAGTATATTTAAAATGAAGGAAATTAACAGATTTAGTCAATCAATCAACTATAACACATTTTTCATTATTACATCAAGATGTCTTCAGTAATTCCATAACAAAGTCCATGGATATATTTTCCCATTTCCACTCTGCCACCGGTAAAGACTGAAGAATACCTATCAGTAACTTCTTCACTACTTTAACCTGCTGACAAGTCACACACTTCACAGTAAAGTCAACAATATATCCTTTCATTCCATCCCACTAGTAATACTCCCAATGATCCTTGTACGTCTTACTACTTTAATGATAAACTAAAAACAGAGAACTATGTGTTTCACATAATAACTCATTCTACATATGTGAATCATAAGGCACACATAATCTCTTCCCAAAACTCAAAACACAATCATTATCAACCTTAAAATCGGGAAAATTACCATTCTCAACCAACTCTAACTTTTTTTGAAACTCATAGTCTTCCTTCCGTGCTTTCTTTATTCTAACTGATAGAGATGATTTCACTGACACCTGGAACGAAACAGAGAACTTCATGCACCAACAACCTCTATTCCTTAGTTCATAAGATCAAAAACCAAATGATCTCACTCCAAACGTATCATGGTTAATGAGACATTACATTTTAGACTCAAAGCATCATCCACATTATTTTTTTTCTTATATGATAGTGGATCGTGCAATCATAATCCTTGATTAATTCAGTCATCTCCTCTGTCTCATGTTCAATTCATTCTGAGTGAATATATACTATAAAATTTTTTGGTCAGTATATATTTCTCATTTTACTCTATACAAATGATGCCTCTATATTTTTAAAGAGAAAACAACATCATCTAATTCCAAATCATGTGTAGGGTAATTTAACTCATGAGGTTTCAACTGATGTGAATAATAAGAAATTACCTAATCATTCTACATAAAGACGCATCCAAGTCCTTTTAATGAAGCGTCACTATAAATAACAAACTCACCATTTCTCGAAGGTAGTGCTAAAACTGGATCATTCACTAATAATCTTTTTCAATTCCTGAAAACAATCATCACATTTTATTGTCCAAATGAACATAACAACTTTTCAAGTTAACATAGTATTTTGACTAGATAAATGTAAAAATTTCTCATCAAACCTATCATAATAACTTTCCAAACCATGAAAACTACTGATTTCGGTATTATTTGTGGGTCTTGGACATTCTTCAACAACATTTTTTCGATGTATCAACCATTATTCAATTTTTTGAAACAATGTGACCAAGGAATGAAATTTTTTTAACCAAAACTCACAGTTGCTGAATTTCCCAAATAGTGTATTTTCTTTTATAGATTGCAAGATGACCCTTAAATGACATTCATGAACTTATTTACTTTTATAATTTACCAAAATATCAACAATGAACACAACCACAAAGGTATCCAAGAATTCACAGAAAACTCTATTTATAAGATCCATGAATACAACAAGTGCATTAGTTAACCCAAACGGCATAACTACAAATTCATAATGGCCATATCTAGTATGAAACATAGTCTTTGGATTGTTTGATTCCTTTTCTTTCAATTGTTGGTACCCTGATCTCAAGTCAATCTTCGAAAAATACTGAGCTCCCTAGAGCTGATCAAACAAATCTTTGATATGAGGCAAAGGATACTTGTTCTTAATAGTGATGTTAATAAATGATCTATAATCAATGAAAAGTATCATTGAACCATATTTCTTTTTAAAAAAATATAAGATCACCCCGTGGTGATGAGCTAGGTCAAATAAAACCTTTATCTAATAACTCCTCCAATTGCTTCTTTAACTCTAAATGTAATATTTGAGCCATTTGATAAGGGGGTTTTGAAATTGGCTTAGCATCAAGAACTAAGTAAATAGTAAATTCAACTTCCCAATCATGTATTATACCTGGAAACTCATCATGAAAAATATAAAGGCACTCATTTAAAACTGGAACATCATTAATATGAATAGTTTCTTTATTTTTTACAATATGAGAAAGGTTGCATTCATTTCCATATTTTACTAGTTTCTCAGCTTCCTGATATGTTATGAAAATAAAGGGATCATTCTTGTACACAACTGTAAATATTTCTGAAAAGAAACCTCTTTAACTCCGTAGTCAATTATAGCATGATAAATTTATAGCCAATCCATGCCCAAAATTACATCAAACTCTAATAGAGGAAAACAATAAGATTTTCTGGTAGATTATTCATGCACACAAGGATAAGAAGGTTCTTATGTTTTCTTTTTCTCTCAACATTTTTTCCAGGTGTTTTTACCATAAGTTATGAATTCATATCTTGATATGGAATTCCCAATTTATTAGAAAACTTTTCAGAAATGAAAGTGTGTGTAGACCCTGAATCAAACAACATATTAGCATAATCAGAAAAAAAACAAACAGTGTACTAGATACAACATTGTTTGATGTCCCAACATATGCGGAAGTAGTTAAAAGTGAATTCACCACCCTTGTATGCTTGTAGTCTGGATGCTTTCCCTCATTTGATTTCTTCACAAGACACTTATTTTCATAATGACCCATTTTGTCACCCTTAAAAAATCTTACCAACGGCTTTTCATTGCCTCCTTGATCATCTTCCATATAGTTATGACCAATATGACCACACTTACCGCACCAGAAACACTTTCCAGACATTGATAAACATTCTCCAGGATTATTTTTATTACTCTTCTCAAAATTTGGACATTTAATTTTATTTCCTCCATGCTTCTTGGATTATTATTTCCCTTTGCCTACCAATTGGACCTCTTATTCTGGTGTTTTTCAATGAAAACATTATCATCAGAAAAATATATTTCCACCTTCTCCACACATCAAACATGTTTTTCATAACTATTGAACTCACGAGAGGCAACTTCTCTTCTATATTGTGTATTTAGTCCTAAGTAAAATCAATTAATATTACTATCAAGATATTGGATAAAATTTGGAGCATAACTTTCGAGTTGAGTGAATTTTTCTTCATAAGCAGTCATTAAGACTTCCTCATTCCTTAATTCCAGGAAATGTTTTTTTATCCATATAAGAACCACCATAGGAAAATATTTCTCTAGAAACATACCTTTTAATATATCCCAATCAAGGGAATAAATCTCTTCACTATCGCAGATATTTTTCACCATCGACCAACACTGATCAACTACACCTTTAAAATATTATACATTGAGATTACCTTTTTGATGTTCTGAACACCCCATGACATCAAAAATCTTCTCCAGTGATTTAATCCACCCTTCATCTAGCATAGGGTCAGGTGATCTTCTGAATTATGGGTGATTTTGCCTCATGAAATTCTCTACTTCTGACTTGTTCCTCTGCGGCTGATCTGGATGAACTCGTGCATGGATACCACCACCATTTATTGCCCAAGTCAAATGTGCCATCACTTCATCAAACTATTCAGTTCCAATTCCAACCATCTCAGGTTGCGGATTTGAAAGGTTGTCTTCCTTCGAATGTCATCCTAACATAGCTTCCATGTTTCCTCTTCCGAAAACCATTCTGAACAAAAAAATATATTAGGCGAAGCAACATGGTAATCTGTAAAGGATATATTATTTCAATATTACCATAAATTAATTTAAGGACATAAATTTAACAATACCCTAACTCCTAAAGTTGTCTAAACCAACCTTTGATACCAATTATAAGGACACGACCTTAAAACATACATAATCTTGTATTATGATAATAATTTATGTGGAGGATCTTTTTATGTTAGAGTTTTAGATAATTTGGTCATAATTATTACATTTCATTTCAAAAATTACAAAGTAGAAACTTCAACTCAGTTTAAATTTTTTTCACAAAAAAATAACTCTTGAAAAAAGGGCCATTTCTAGTTCCATGTTTACGATAGTATTACTTTTCCTTGATCCCATACTTGACCCAAATCGTCTTTAATTCTTCTGAAAAACATTCCAAAAACCTGGTATGAGTATAAAAAGATCAGTAAGCGAGACACAAAGAAGGAAAAATGTTAGTTTTTTATTTTCAAAAAAAAGTAAACCCTGAATAATTTAACATAAGTAATGCATTTCACCTTTATGAAGTAGTTAATAAGATTGACTAAAAAATGATCACTACATACCCTTTTGTAACCAAAATATTACGATAAAACCCATATGAAGAACACATAACAAATAAAGGTAACTTCGGAAATAAAAAACATAAATTAAATAACCATATGATCAACTTCCACACATATCACTAAATGGAATAGCCCAACGATGGACTTCCATACCCAATGAATTTGAGGTTATAACGTAACCACCCATCCTGGTTTGTCACGTCACCACCCATCATTTTCTTTATCATGTAATCACCCATCAATTGTCCATGTACCATTATAAAATCATAACACATATAACAAATATAAAAGAAAAAAACATTTAAACATTTCAATCACAATACATCACTTAAATATATTGCCATAAAATATCCATTATCTAACCCATTTTCAATAAAAACATAAATAAAATAGTATATGGTATATATTTTCCTTAAAAAAACATTACAGCGTGTTAATGAAGCCAAATAACAAATAATAATTGCAGTGGTGGAAAGGTTGTTGTCACCACTTAAGATAAAAGAAACATTCTTTTGATCTATTTAGTAAAACGCTTCTTAGAAAAAGATTATCTCCAAAAATTAAAGGGTTTTTATAGGGTGTATAAAATAGAGTCTAGTATTAAAACAAAATATGCCTCAATGAATGGAGATTGAGACAAAGTCCCTTACATCGTGTCTGACTTGACTGGATCATTCTTTAATCTTCGGAATAAAAAACTAAACATAATTTCTACTTTCTGAAGAACATCATTCACATTTATTATTCCTTTTATATCACTAATTACAATTTTATAATTATTATGTAATCATTCATGTTAATAATGGTCGTTTTGTCGAAATCTGGTACTTGTGTCAAAAATGAACACCTTATATTTATATGTTGTCCATGTGGTAAATAGTACATTATATCCAGAATGATATTCCTGATTTAGATATCATATATATCATATATATTCACTATATACATGTATTTATAAACGTACATAGCATTTGGTGGTACGAAATGAAATGCACTGTTCATGGAGACGGAATGCGGTACGTACACATGAATGTTAATTTCATTTCTATTACTTATTTTAATGGAATTAAAACACAATGATAAAATTGTATATTATAATTCTAGTATAATATCATATGTAATATCATTAACTACATCCGTTATACGTCCCACATATGGCATTAACAAGTCATTTCACTTTAAGTGGGCGGTAGTATGCACTTCCTAAAATGAAATTCTCACGTTTACCCATAATAGAAACCATAAGGGTATGAGATAAATGGAAAATATACAAGCATAATGAAAACCTAAACATAATATATATCATATATTAATATTTTTCCATAATAATGGCCTCCATGAGAGGCGGTATGAGGTAATTGAACAATTATCCTTTCGCGAGGCATTAGTTTTCCATCCACAAAAACATTATGTTCTTCACCCATTAGATGGAGGTGTGTATAAGTGTATTTTGAATCCTTATCATAACAATATCCTAGTATATTTAGTATACTGTTGTTGCTAGAAAATAAAGGAATGAAAATAGTTTATGGGTTTGATAAGTAAAATAAATGTAAAGAAGTTAAGGTAAATTGTTACCTTTAATTTGGGTAACTCTCTTTGAATTGAACCTAAATGGTTTGTTTTAGTTTTTTCTGCCAAAGGTAAGGATCCTAGGTGGTTTAGAGGGAGGTAGGGAGCTTAATTGGGCAGATTATGGGTGATCCAAAAGGCATGAAAGGTGTGAGGAATTGGTTAGAAATGGTCTCCTTCTATTAGGGAGAGGAGGGTCTCTTTAGGAAAGTGTGAAAATATTATTTTATTATATAATGATATTCAGTTTCTAAAGGACCAAAAATACATAGAGTTGAATATAATATGACTTATGGCCGAAATTAAAATCATCCAATAGGAATTGGACATGTTTTGGATAATATTTTAATCATTATAATCTTATTTATTAAAATCATTTGTTAATGAGGTAAATACTACATCATTATTATGTCATAAATAATTTAATTTATTCTATGTCTAAATTTTTTTTAAAAATAACATCATGTAGGAAATATTTTTAGATTTTAATGAATATTTTTAATAGAAATTATTACTTATATAACACCACATAAAAGTTAATTTACTAAAATATTTTTGTTTATGTCATTTTTGCCTTTACATTAAGTTAATTAATCTAAAGTGTCATTATCATTCATTTGTTGATAAATGGGGTGAAAAAATCTACCAAAGGATTCCCATGATCGAGAATTACTAATATTATAATGTTAGGACAAGTGTTAAGGTAATTTTGAATTAATATATTATTCTTTTTACCCTGAATTGTGTTTTTTACATTTAACCGCGACATAAAAAAAGATAAATGTTACTATTTACCAAAAAAATATTTTAATCTTATTGAAACAAATTTTACTTACTAATAACAATAATGTATGTCGGATTTTAGAAATTAAATTTACATAAGTGGTAAATTTTTAATGTAATTGAAAATGTTAGTTTTTTTAACTACTACTAAGTGGTTTCACTATTCATCAAAATTGAAGTTCATCAGAAAAATACCTGAAATTAATCATAAGATATATTTGATATTCCTAATTCAAAATTAATTTTTATTTTTCCAAATTAAAAAAATAAAATTTTAATTATTTAATTTTAAAATTGATACCCTTTTTTAAAACAAATAGCATGTTATTAAGAAACAATAACTATCAAAAGGTTGACACTTGTTTATGTCCAAATTCAATGTGAAATTAATTTCAATGACCAAAATTTGATTAAATGGTAGAAAAAAATTCTAATTAAACTTTAAAACAAATTAAAAATATAATATAACCATATAATTAAATTACATTAAAAGACATTTTCAAATTAAAATGCAGCATTTTTCACTATTCATTAAAATTGAACTTTATCAGAAAAATTCCAAAAATTTACCCAAAGTAAATTTTGATCTCCCCATTCTAAATAAGGATCCTATTTGGTCAAATAAAATTTATTGAAGTAAAAAAAACTATATTTAATGTGGGTTCTCCATTAAAAGGTGGTAAATCGACCTTTTAATGTAAATTATGCTTAAAATTAAATTCATTCAATTTTTAAGCCTCTAATGGTTTTTGGGTAATAGTAAATACATTTAACCCACATGTACAATCATATTGTAGTTATATTTGTATATTCTCACCAATACAATGTCCAGGAGTAAACTTAAATTTAAAATAATAATATTATATTATTTGATTTCAACCTAAATTGTCAAAGAAACATGTTGTTGCGTATCAGGAATGCTCTCGAACTTAGAAACCCTATTAAAGTAAAATTAATATTTAATTAAAAAATATTAATAAATATGAAAATATATTATTCTTCATTTACCTAGGATGTTAAAAATATAATATCATTCCATTACATGTGCATTTAGACTGAAATATAAAATATAGAGATAGAAAATTAAATATGTTGTTAACCGAGATGGAAGGTCATACAGATGCATAAGTGTGATATCCATTTCCCATAACTAAGAAAGAAATAAAAGAAAATAATATATTACAATTATATAATATTTTTTAAATCTTATATATTAAATATTTTCATTAATTTCCTCCTCATTACCTTCCATGTAAATCATGAAAAAATCGCATCATCTTAACTGGTGATAGTCTACTGTACACATGAAAGGCGATATCATATTCCCTCAGAATGGGGGTTAAGATAGGACAAGTGATATCATGATTATATAATAATCATAAAATCATAAATATCTTGTATAAAAAATATATTTTTCATTTTTACAATTCTTTATAGGTGATGATGGAAATTGAATAACAACGGTTTGTGAGGCTCTAGTTCACGGTACACACCAATGATGATTTAATAACCAATTTTATTGAAGAGGATAATGATTTTTGGTAATTAAATTAACATATTAGAATATAATTATAATGATGGAAATAATTTTTTAATATATTTAATGTTTAATAAGAAATTATGTAGGAGGATAAATATTTAAAATAAAACTATCAGCTAGGGGTATTACCTTTACTTTAGAAAACATATTTTGGATCAGGTAAAAATACTTTCAAAATTTGGAAATATCAAAAAAGGATTCTAGGATGATACAATTAAATAATGTAATTTTATTGGTATGGTCTTCATTGAACCATGTGGTTTTGTATGTATGAATTGGAGAGTAGAGTGGTGAACTTTTATAAGTGAGGGTAGTAGAGTACTTGTATGTTCTGAATAGAAAAACATGCACCCCCATATTTCACATTCCACCAGTATCCAAAATAAACCATTATCGACCATATAAAAGGTATGGTATATATATATATTATGGGGTTTTTACATATTTTAGGCGATTGTTAACCCTTATCATATTTACTTTAATCCCCCAAATAATACAATTTGGCAGTAACTGTGGTAATTTTTTTGTTTTACTATTCATTATTGTACAAAACAATAATTTAACCTTATTAGATTATATAATTAATGATGATTAAAATTATTTTATCCATTTTTACACATTACATTTATATAATTGGAAAATTTTGGATTAAAATTAATTCCATATACATGATATGAATGTAGTTTTTGAATGAGAAAATATTAAAAATGATAAGATGTTATTAAATAATAAATAAATAAATAAATGGTTAAAATAAATTAAATGAGATTAATATATATATTGGCTAACTAATTATTTTTTTAAATCATTCTAAAAATCAATATTATATTTTAAATTTATATAAAATTAATTATAATTTATATTGAAAGTCCGTATTTTTCACATTTCATGAACAAAATATTTTCATGGAATGTTCCAAAACAAGTACCCTAAGATAAAATTGACATGATAATTTAAAATTGTAATTTAATTTTTTTCCAAAAAAATTTCAAATATATAGAAAAAATGATTTAAAATATCTCTTCAAAAGGTAGAAAGTTTGTTTTTTAAGAAAATACAATTTATAGTGTAAAAATTGTTTTATTCTTATTAATTTTCTTGAAAACACAAAAGATAAATTGTGAATAATTAATTCGATAAAAAATATAAAATTATAATTATAATAATTTACAAGAAAATAATGGTTTTTTATTAATTAAAACCATTTTTATGCACAAAAATATTGTTTTATAAAATGATTCCCATTATTATAAAATAATTCGTATTTTCATTTCTAATTAATTGGTATCAAAGGAATGTGTTATATAACCATGAATAAACTATATATTTCTATAATTTAATAATTCATATTATCAACACTTAATTATAATTTCTAGGTGATAACTATCATATTAAATAATAATATTTAAATTGTATGTCATTTTTTGTTTAATAATGGTATTACATGTTGTGAAGGTTGATCATATTGTTTCATGTAATGTAGGATAAACTCAATGTTACATGTAATTCAACATAAAATTTATGTTGTGTGTAACAGAAACTAGAATTGGTGTTCGGTGTAATGAAATCAACATTTTTGTTCATGTATGAAAAAATAGAAAATTTATTGAATTTATTCAAAGAATAGATATTTCAAAAAATATCATCACGTTTAGGGAATTTTATCACATTTATTACATTTCAACATTCATAAATATTATGACCTACCTCTAGTCATTTAAATAATTTTTTATATCCATTCAATATATTACTTTAATTCATTTTTTCACATTTATAGTATGTGGATATTCAGTGTTTTCCCCACTGTTTAAGTTATAATGGTGCTCAATATTTATTTTCATAAAAAAAGTATTTGAATTTTGGGAATACCGAATTTCCATTTTTACAATCAAGGTAAAATTATTGAATAATTATTAACTATTAAAGTCTCTTATATACAAGGCCTTTCGATGAATTGAGTTTAGGGAAACCAATTAATCAACCAATTTTTCTTACAAGGATGAAGCATAAACTAGAATCATAATGTGTTAGTCTTCTAAAATTAGGTTCATATGTACCATAGATTCATCTTACATATTATTTAGATCAAGGATTTACTTATTTAACTATTTTTTTATTTTAGTGATATAATTGATAAAAAATATCTACTTTAACATTTCACATTCAATATATTTATTTTATTCTTGTTCCCTCATGTTATTGATAAGATTACATTACTAATATATTTCCCCTTCCAAATAATAAGCTTCTAAAATGAATTTTTCCATAATTAGACAATTATTAATTTAAAATTACATTTCATTGGTACTACCCATTGCTCAAAATCTATTTTAACATCATAACCAAAATAATATGGCAGTGGTTTCCTTATAAAGGCCTCAAAAAATTTCACTCCTTCACAAATTTGGAATTTTAACATGATTCATATCATGAGGTAGTTTTGTGATTATAGAAATATGATTTTCTAATCCATATCCCGTGACATTTGGTACCTCATTAGTGAAATTATTTCATTCCCCATATCACTCAACATTAACAAGGATTCTTCAGTTTTAGCCATTGACTATAACCAGAAAGTATAGAACGAGAAATAATAATCACAGTGGATAGCTAAATATTAATAATAATTGAGAGGATTTGTAAATCATAACACATTATTTTCAATCTTTTACACTTTATGATTAACCTATGTCATTAATGACCATTAAATACATCTGTTATGATTTTTCGATAAAAATGTGAATATCAGAATCATTTAACTTGGGAGTGTCAAAATAAGTGTATAGAAATCCCCATTTTCATGCACTAGGTTCTGATCAATCCCATTTCAATGATTCCTATTTGGAGTTATTCCCCCTAAAAACCAATATTCCCTAACCAAATCATTTTTATGTTTACATATATGGATTACATTTGAAATAATCCTCTAAAAATATATTTCACAGAAATATAACATATTATCATATACATATTATTATCCATAGACTTATCCATAAAGATATCCCTACAAATATCCCTATAAATATAAATAGGTATATCCCAAGGGATCTCACTATTGTGTTTATATTCATAATCACAATGTATTTACTAAATCATTCATCTGATATCAACTACAGTGAACACGTTTTCTATACATAGCTATCGTATAGATTTTTATGAATATTCAATATACATCCTAAATACATGTCCAAGCACGAAAATATATTAGTGTAGTTAGATACTAAAAATTCAGTCATTATTTTTTATTAATGATCTTTAATTTATATCACAATGTCATTCAAATATAATTCTCCTAATATACATGAACTACCTAAACCTTCATTTATGACCAGAGAAAGGAAAAATTAGAAAGGGTGATATTAGATTCTTAGTAAGAATAATAGTAGGTCGTATCATTATATTTTAATTTTAAATAATAAAATAATAACATTTTATGTTATCATGAATAAAACGTAGTATTTTCAGAGAAAACATTTCATAAATCATAATCACTATTCATGGCACTATACATAACTATTTCAAAAAAATGGCCCAAAAGAGTGAGAAATCATCATAAATCCATCATTAAACATGATCTAATTTCATAAAAGTGTAACACCATCATTAATATATTAAAATCATATTATATTTTAGTGTTATCATCCAATACCATCACTATATTAGATTATTAGTTATCACATGTTTCTTATTATGGATCCAGATGCATTGGTCTCCTATTATAGACCATTCCAATCATCTTGTTACCATAATAATATCATGATGTATAATTCTTTCCCAATTTATTTATAGGAATTTATGATTACCACTAGTAACATAATGTAAATAAGTCAAATTTGTAATTCATTATTATAAAAAATTAATCATATCATCACATCATGACCTCTATATAGAAAAAAATACATCAAAAAATATTATTCAATTCACCATAGAATAATCTGTAAAAAATAAATTGTTATTATAACAATGTTATCTACTTAAATATTTACCATCTATAGATATTATAACGATTGTATCATTCATCCTTATCCCCATTAAATCACAAGTAACATGAAAGGACGTAATTTTAGATGGAGAGTTATTCTCGAATATCACATGGAACATTTCATGAAGAATATAGTCAATTCACTTTGGAAAAAGCATTTTCAAACAGAAAATTATTTAAACATCTATTTCATTAAAAATAATTGCAGAATAATAAAAATTAATATTAAAAAGATCATGAGGAAAATATAATTTCATCCTAGAATTATACATATTAAAACATAAAACATTTTTAAAATTATTTTATTTGAAAAAGTCATTGATAAAAACAAATTAATCTTCCAATATCATAGTCGTCATGATTGCATAAAATTAACATCCTATTGTGCACATTAAAAAGAATACTCCATTAATTTTTTTTTAAAATGGTTAAAAAAATATTTTTGGAAATTGATATGAAGATTCCATTCAATTATTTTCTTAAAATTAAATATTGGGTAACAATTTATTTAAATATCATTTTAATAATGTTATATTTTTTAAACGATGGTTTTCTAAAAAGAATTTCCGACCATAGAGTTAAATAAAGATGATCATTCATAAAATAGTATCATTATGCTCAATAGAAGGATATTAAATTACTTGGGTTTCCTGTGATATGGATGAAATGATTCATCATTGATAGGATACTCACAAAGAGTATCATTAATTACTGAGAATGTATCATAATACTATTACTATTTTGGTTAATTTTTCACCATAAACTTCATGAAATACATATAGTAAAATAGAGTATTAAATCTCAGTAATTTTAAGTATATTCATCACAAAATTAATTCATGGGTTTTATAGGCACCACATTAAAGAAACAAGTGTGGAATATTGAATTTCTCTCATAGAATAAAGTGATACATAAACTTATTACCATATGTTTCGACATCCTCTATACAAATTGGAACCACATGTAAAACAAAAAAAACGTTATTATAAATTTATTAAATAAACAAAAATATATATATATATATATATACATACCATCACATATATTATTTAATAATGACATGTTATTCTAGTTTATTAATAATTCAACGTTAAAGTCACATTTCATTGAATAAATATGTTGTTTTTCATGGCTGTTTTTGTTTCTTATTTTTTCCACATACAATGACCATATTTCCATAATATAAATAATTTAAAATATGATATAAATATAATATATATTCATTACATAACAATTTAGGTAGATCCCAAAAAATTTAGGGAAAACCAAGTACACCATTTATGTAGAGTGTAGGTCATATGTACTCATGAGTGTTGAATCAATTTTCATGACATTAATATAAATATAAAGGTAAATAATATATTACCATTACAAAATAACTTTTATATCATATATAGAAAATATGTTCATCAATAACATCTTTATCACCATTCATATAAAGCATGAAAAAATCAGATCACTTCCCAATACAGTAGACATCCATACACACGAACGACATTATCCTTTTCTCACTAAATGGAAATAATGAAGAAAAAAAATATTTCATTATTATACATACATAATAAAATTGTATTTAAAAATAGAATTTATCATTATATCTTTATTTGAGAAGTGGTGACAGAAAAAGAATAACTTTAGTTTGAGAGGCGGTAGTCCACCATACATGTGAATAGTGATTTCATAACAGATTTAATTTAATAGGAGAAATGATTATGTAATTATGTTAAAATATATGGAATATAATATTGTTATTATATAGTAATGTATTAATAATAATTTAATTTTTTTGGAGAAATAAATAATATAAGATGCTTCATTGGAGATGTTTCCAATTCTTCAGACAACGTCTTTTTGTTTACTATAAATGGTTTATTAGGATTCATTTCAAACCAATATAATTCTTCTAGTAATAGAGGATATTATTAAAAATAATATTTATGTTGGTATCAGAAAAAAAATGGTTTGGAAAATGTGAATATGATAAAATAGGGGTGGCCTTTTTATGTGAGTTGAGTGGTATACTAACAAATATTGATAAGAAAAAGTTATACCTTCATTCTTCAGATGTAAAAAATAAAATATGGTTCTTTATCGATCATATAATAGATAAGGTTGAAGTATTCACACATTAAGGGTGTTGGACACGATTATGTTGATTTTTAACCCTTAAATGTTTTTATTTATCCTCATAGTAAACCACTTATTACCTATTCTATCTTAACCCTTTTTTACAAATTATAATGTATAAAATTTATTAAAAATTAAATTTATAGATTTAGATAATATAAATTATATATATTAGAAATATAAAATTCATTATTTAAAATTACATTCATACATGTTGAAATATAAAATTAAAATTAATCCTACATACACGACAAGAAAATATTTTCCCAACTGGATAATATTCAAACATTAAAAAATTTATTATATAAAAAAAACTATATATAAAATGGATTAATATATATATTATTGAATGAATTTTGACTTTAAAACCATCTGAATATAATTTGAATGTTTTTAAATTTATTAAATGAAATTAAAATTCTTAAAAAAAAAAATTATTTTTCATTATTCATTCAAGAACATATTTTCCAAAAAAATTCTAAAAAATTAAAGCTAATATAATTTTTAAATGACGCTTTTTGAAAATAAATTAAATTCTGTGTTTTTTTCTAAAATGGATGAAATTATTTTTCATATAAATTTTTATAAAATGGAAAACAACTTTTAAGAAAAATACGGTTTTTGGATAACCCAATTGATTTTTTCTAATATATCGTCTATAAAAGTTGTAAGATACCATAATAGTGGAATCATGGAAGTGATTCCATGATCCAGAAAATATTATTAAATGAATGTGAAAGAAAAAAAGGATAAAGATTCAGGATACAAGAAATGAAATCTAAAGTACTCTAAACCATAATCATCCTTTGTTCCTGCCTCCTCTCTCACCCCTCCCATGACAACCAACACGTTCTCTTGGTATTATGCCTCGTTTTCATTGATTCAGAATCTTCAATGCATCATCTTGATCATCCGATCCTCCATCATCAAAATCAGGATCATCATGTTTTCTATCTGCTGGATTATCCGAAGTGTCACATGGATAACATCATGCTCATTTCTAGCAGCGCCTTCAACATCATCCTCCAGACTCTCCTTAGTGAAGGTCATTCCAACATAATTAATACAATCCAATGCAACCAAAGAAGTAGTATCAAAAATAGGTTCCTTTCCCTTATTTTTTCCTTTCACGACTCTCCATATAGAGAAGAGAAAATCAGGAGAGTTCATTAAGTCCAGCATAGAAAAGAAGTCTGTATCACCAGTGTTAGTAGTCAAAGCTGAAACACCATCATTAGAAATTACTACCTTTTTGATAGAAGATTCATCCAAAGTCACCTAGCGATCAGGTGATGAAACACCGTCATCCAAGGCATAAATGTCCTTTGAATAAGAGGAGGGCATGATAGATTCTATCACATGAGATGTGTTAGCAGGTTCACCCGAATAAATAGCAACATGCCCAGCGGGGGCCTCAAGAGATTATTATATATTATTATGTGATGTTTGGCCTACATTCCCATCCCCCATATTCAAAGAATTTATTTGTTTAATTTATTGAGATAAAAATTTCTTGTGCTCATATAAATAATTTTCCATAACAAGATTTCCTTTATTTTAAAATGGTATTTAATTTATTTTTTAATTACTAGTCTGAAATGAACTAATAATATAAACTTGATTAAGCATAAATTTTTAATAAAATATGTAATGAAATTAATTCCTTCTAATCCAACATATTGTAGATTGCTATCACATTATATAGTAATATTTTAATAGTATCCCACATTTCATTTAAATATTGTGTTTCATGGAATCCAGGCTAAACATAGTGTTACATGTAATGAATGATATAAATTGGGATATATGTAATGAAATAAAAACTCATGGTTAAATGTGGAATAATATAAACCTAATGATGTGTGTCAGAAAAAATATCAAAAAATATCACATTTATTCTAAAAAATATATTCCTCAAAAAATGCGCTTTGTAACAATGTTGGTTCATTGAAATTAGTCATGATCAATGGATATTATGTTATAAAAAACGTTGTGTTGTTTCTTGAATAAATTTAATGGGATGTATATTTATAAACTAATAAATGGTGGATATTTTAAAAAGAAATGATGGTTGGGACAATGATAGTACTCTAATGCATTTGGTTATGAAGCCATCATTATGGTAATTATATTTATATGACTGATTTCAAGAGTGATATAGAAATTATTTTACACTTTACTATGGTGTTATATATATTTTATAAGGGTTTTGTTGAAATGGAATGTTTTTTCAATGTAAAATAATGAATTTAAGGAAAATTATTTAGTAATTCATATGTGACAATAGATATTGGTTTTTATTGATTCCTTTGATCATGATTAACATCACATGGATCATTGTTATTGATTTCTATGAATCTTTCATTTGTTAAAGAATTAGTAAAGGCTTTATTATTTATATTTCAGGAATGTATGTGTTTGTTTTATCTTATTATATACACATGTTGTTTTATTAATTCATTATTGCCTTATGCACTTATTATAATCAATGATGAAAATAAATTATTAATGATAAAGTTTACATTTAATGATCATTGGAGCTAACCATTATTATATTTTAATTTTCCCATGATATATATAATGTTATTAAATTAAATTTTTATATAATTGTTTTAATTGGACTAGTATTTTTGGGGATGTTGAACACTAAGTATGGAATATAAAACATTTTTTATAGTAGTAATCATAATCCCATAAATTCATTGGTATTATTTATATAAATGAGTTTTCTAATAAAATGGTTGCATAAATAGAAATGGTCCATGAGTTTTTAAGTTATCTAATATATAATATAACTATAATGATTTTAATGGAAAAAATATAGTAACTCTTATCAATAACAAGACAAAAATTTAATGGTCATGTTTATATGACCAAATCCAGGACTGTGGGTTTAGTGATGTCATAGTTGGTATCAAAGATAGGACTAGTTAAATTTGTGTATTATGATGTTTTAATGTGAGGTTCTGTGAATATTTATGTACACCATCATTGTCTTATAGGGTTATGTCGTATCAAATTATCAACCTTTTAATCTCTCCCTTTAGGGTATTATGTGATGCAATATTAACGTGATTAATGACATTTTAGGGGAAATTTTATTTGGTTGAAGTATAAGTAATAATTTTGTTAAACATGAATTATATATTTCAAATGTTTTGTAATTTGTATAATTATATTGATAACATTTAGGGATTATATGATCTTGAATATTGAGGCACTTATATGGACTTATTTCTTAGCATATTTTTGTACATAGGATTGAAATTTAATTCAGTGACCAAGTGATTAAATTTCTTTCTAAAGAAGATTGATATATTTTTAGTACTATATGAATAATATTTTGATACAACCATTAATATCAATAAACTATTTAATAATGTGTTTGTTGATGTTATTTTACATATTGGGTTATTTATATGTTGAATTATTTTTATTAAACATTGGTTATTTATATTTAATTTTTATAGATTAATTAATTATTTCACCATTAGATGGTTTATTCATGTTCGAAGAAACATACCTTGGTCTAAGAACTTTTTTATTTTGTAATTAATATGGAAGTAAAGAATATATTGTTTTACAATTTATTGTTATGTTGTCTTTTAAAACATAGTTTTAGTTATTAAGGAATTAATATTTACTCGTGAATATCAGTTGTTTGGATAAAAATATGATATTTATGATGAAATTGATTAAATGTTCAATTTATAAACATCATGTATTTATATTCTCTTATGTTCTTAGTCTAATGGTAATTTTTTCCTAAAATTAATTAAAATTATCTTAAAAAAATATTTTTCATATTACCATCATTTCCAATGAAATCCATGGTCCTTTTCACATTTCATCGGTTCACTATTATATTGATGATGAATTTATCTTGATCATTAAAATTCCTGAGATAACTTATCTCTATCAATATCCATTATTATTATGTATTTTTTATTTTTTACATGTCCATTTACTCACTTACTAATGATGTTTTCTTATACAGAAAACTATTTATGAATTTTTCCAATTAACCCTTCTACTTCCCGTTTTCACATTTCATGATGAATTTTTACAAATTCTTTTTACTATGTGTGATTTCAATATGAATTTATTTAAATTTCAAAACATTTTTTAAAGAGTTGAAAATTATATTTTGAGGATTCTATTTGGGGGGATGTAACACCCATATAGTTTTGAAAAAATAACATTATATTTGATAGCTTATATGACACACAATATCGAGCTTAAATGAACCACGATATATGTGATCACTAAAAACTATTTTTAGGGAAGTTGGAATTAATACGATTCAAATATTTATTAAATATTTATGTAAATTTCATACTCAATATAAATGTACTAATAATATCTTTTGTATGAATCACTTGATTTTTATATATGTCAATTTATTCATCAAATATATGTTTTCATCAAAATATAATATATTTTATAGTAATTAAATATTATAATTAATTTCTTAAAAAATTGAAAATTTATTTTATAAAATTATCATTATTTTTTAAATAATTGTTAAAAATTATCATTGGGTAAATATTGGTATTTTAAAAAAATATCAATTTTTTAATGAATTGTTAAAAATGCCAATATTTATAAAACCATATTTTATTTTCATCAAATAAATTAATATAAAATAAAAAATATGATTTAAATTTTATTTCATGTATAAAAATAACTATTTAGAAATATTAAATCAAAATAATTACATTTTAATCATATTTATACATATTTATGGTATAATATTATTTTTGGGTTTGTGAATAGATTTTTCTAAAAAACTATTTTAGATTTCATAATCCTTATACATGTAAATTAATCAAATTAACCCATTGTGACATGTGATTAAACTGAAATTTTTAGACTATATATATATAAATTATTAATTTGAATTTATATAATTATTATGACTAGTATTATATAAGATATAAAATCTTCTTATGCATGAAAATGTGTTTCATGATAAATCTAATTTTCTCCAAATATATGATTCATGTTTTTAGTAAAATTTTATGAAATTAGTTAATTTATTTTGGTAAAATATATTATTTTTTGATAACAATAATTTTAATATTACAGTAAGTGTAAATTAATTTTTTTTACATAATGTGTATTAAATACATTATAAATCTTTTAATATAGGTAAGGTAAAAATAGATTTACCAGTGGTAAACCAAAAATAAATGTTTATGTTGATCATAAAAAATGTATATATTATATTTTCTTGCCTTATTTTGGACTTTTTTCAACTAAATATCAACAATGATACTTCTTAGTCTCTTTTGTAATGTTATAAATGCGGGCATCATATTTTCATTTCAAAAGTTACAATGTTTTCTACTCCCCCATATATAAATGGAAACCCACTATCCATTCATAATAACTCCTACAAGTTTTTTTAATGTAGAATACCAAAATAAATCAATTTTTTAAAATCACTAACCACATCCTATATTCCTATATTTTATTATAAAAAAATTCTATCGATAATTATTTTGTAACCCTTAAGATACTGTTTGAAAAAGAGGTATTTTTCATAACGAAGTGATTTTTATTTATTTTTTCTTCATCCATGATAGAATATTATTCAACAATTATGAACTATTTATACTACTATCTATAATATTATTATATTTTATTAAGATCATTTTAAAAAATATACATATTTCATGTTCAATCAAGTGGAAATGGAAACAATCATTCTAGTGTATGGCAGACTACAGTCTAATGAACAGATGTAATCCATTTTCCATCACCTCATCATATGGTTGGTTATAATTATTGATTTAAATAATATATATAAATATTTAAATATATTTTTAACATTATTATATGTTTTTTATTTTTATATCTTAAAATAATCTGATCTTCCAACCCATAGGGGATAAGATAACATCGCTCGTGTGTGCGGTGGACTACCGCATCGGGAAACGATGTCGTTCATTTTTCACTAACTCTTTAAATGGGATGAAATAGGAGTAATTTTAATTAATATATGTCATATATAAGAAATAATAATGATATTAATAAAATATTTCTCATTACAAAAATATGATATATGATTTTATTTCATACCATTTAACACACTAAAAAATCATATTTTCGTTCATTCATATGTGTAGATTACCACCACAAAAAGTGATATGATTTTTCCCATTCCCACATCACATATATGAAATATATAATTAGATATATTGATTTAATATTATATTTTTTATATTATTATAATTCTAGATTAATATTATAACACCTTCTTTATCTCCATGATTTTTTTTAAAATATGGAATCGTTACTCAGGCGTACGTATGATCTACCATCTCCCTTATTATAAAAATGATCGTTTTCCAAAACCACGTTTAATTATAGGTTTTAAAATTATTATGAAATTAAAACATATAGTTTTTCAATTTTATTTTTTTAGAGATGATGTGATAATGACCTCATGGACCTTGTACAACCTATGAAACCTATATTGAATAATGTGATTGCACATCCTCAAAACAGCTAATGTATACATAAAAAGTTATTGTTTAAATAAAAAATTATTTTTTAAAAAAATTATTTCTGTATATGGTAAAAAATATATAATTCTGTTTATATATATATATATATTATACATTAGTTAAAGGACTTTCCCAAAAAGTATGGACTTAAGGTAATGGGTTATCATCTAACTTTTACATCCATGAGACATATTACCAATGCACCAGTTATATATATTATATACTGTATATAATACCCCATTTAAATGTTATATTATCAATATATTTATGTCAATGATAATTAATTCATCATTTGAATTTTTTTCGTGGGGATTATAATACAAAAATTTAACATTGTGGAAAGGGTTTTTCATCAAACTTTTATTTATGTGAAAAATATTCCATATTGAACAATTATTTGTATAGTGTGGTGTATATAATTAATATAATTTTTTTTCTTGTCATAAAATTTATTGGGATATAATTTTTTTTGGAATTTTCTCCCTTTCATATGGATTTGATCCAGATATTATCAATATCGTAAAAGATTTCTTATCAGTTTACTTACATTGAAGCATGATTAATTAAAATAATCCAAATTTATTTAATAAGTTGTATATTTACATCCCCTTTTTCATGTCAATAATGAATCTGTAATAATTATTATTATGCTATATTAAAACACGAATAAACTCATTAATGGGTATTTGAAATGAATGTTAGCATGTGATAAATGGTTTCTTAATTCATTCTCCATTCATTAGGTTATAAATATTCATCACTGAATCTACTATGATATGATTATGCATGGAGTGATATAAAAAATTTTATTATACATTTCCATTTAATTTTTTTATTTGATATTTTTCACATAATCTCTCCATTGGTTATCTCCAAATTCAATAATTTGATCACTATATCGGTTATTGTTTTACAAAATCCCCTTCGGTGGGGCATTAGATTATGATCTTCACCTATGTTCATTTATGATGAATATATAAAAAATATTTTAAATGATATATGATTAATATAATTATGTGTTTGATATTTATATTATTATTTTATGTTAATATTTATTGGTACATACAATAAAAAATTTACAAAATATGAAAAGGCTTTCGATTAAAATCTACATTGATTTTGGGGATTTTTTTAGGGTTTCTTTTAGGTGGAAATCACATTACTTTTTTAATATTTATTTTATTCTATTATAGTAAATTAATATGATAAATTTTTTAGTTTTATTTCACCCTTTATTGGTTAAAAAAACTTCATTAATGTCATTTCTAAGTGATATAGCTCTAGTATCTTCTTTTATATCAATAATCATTCACATTATATAACTATTTTTTTCTAAATGGTTTCCAAAAATTTAACTGTATAAAAGAAATTTATTTTGTAATATATTTTACAAGTTATGTATTCTTATTTTTAATGGTTTTAAAATGAAATTTCTAACTATTTTCTAAATTGGACACTTTTATCTCCTTTTACAATATTTTTTATAATAAGGTTTATTTTTTACATTTATAACAATAATGGCTGCCCTAATATCATTAACAATATATTATATGACCATTAATTTATATATTTCTATGTATTTATTCATATTATAGTATTTTAAAAACAAAAATATATTTTTATGTTTTTAATAGTAATTCCCAATGTTGAAATGTTATTTTCCACAAAAATGGTTTTAACAAAATTTTAAATCTATTTTCACGCATCAAAATCAACAACCTTTGACCATATATATTCTCAACTTGGATTTTTTTAATGATAATATCCTCATTATTTCTATGGTAAGATTATAATTTTTTTAAAGATATTTTAATGTAGCCCGATTCTTTTTTATAGTTTAATCATGATATAAACATAATTTTCTACATTAACATCTATGAAAAGATTGAATTTTCCCACCACTATAACTATTATATGATTTTTTCTCGTCCTTTATATGATATCATGTTTTCAGAATCATCATGTCTTATTTATTTATTTTTGGGTATTTTGATATTGAAAATGTTTTATTAAATTTATTGGATATTTCAATGTCTAAATATTATTTCATATGGGTGAAAAAACAATTTTATGAGTGTAATATCAAAAATAATCGGAATTTGTTTATTATGAATATGGACTGGTTCTTATATATTATGCTTGATTATGGTTTGATAGATTATTAAATAATTATTTGTCATTATATGATAATACAAGAATAATAGGTAAAATTATGAACAAAAGATGTGTGGTTATGTTATAAAAAAGTATTTTTGGGATCGTGATATCCCTCCAATGCATTTGGTATAGAATTCAACCATATGGTTATTCCATTAAAATGAGTTATATGGTAACTATGTACCCTATTACAAACATATATCTATTTTGGATATGTTTTTAAGGAATATTGGGGTTTTAAAATTAAGGATATTGAATTTATGATTTAGGAAAATTATATTCTAGTGGTTATGGGAGAAAATAAATTGGTCTGTACCAATTCCATTGATCACGATCGACATTACAGAGAACAAAATTAATGAATACTGTGACATTGGGCTTTTAAAATTAATTATATTTGATTCATGGCTGATGACCTTGTATCTTTTTTTATGATTTAACAAATATTATATTCATTCAAGAGTATTTTTTCATCATAGAATTATTATATTATCATAAAAATGAAGATATAAAATGTTGATACATATTTCACCCTTAATGATAATTTGATATCACCCTTATTATATTTTTATTTCTATATTTTAGGATGAATAATATTAATGGTTTTTTCTATAAAGGATTATAAATTTTAAGTATTTTGTGGAATATGCTATGACTTAATAAGAAATGTCAAATACTGGGTATAGTATGAATCACACTGTTAGGATAATATGGTTATATTATATTTAATAGTTTTTATTAATACTCTAAAACTCTAAATATAAACTCTATTTAGGTATGCATGGGATCTATTTTTTTTTCATATTTTGTAAATATTAATTTTGGGAAAATTGTGTCATTTTAATCACTATAAATCTAGAAATGTAAATATTATGTTTTTGGACCAAGATTTTATATTCAGGGTTTAGGGATATTATTTATTGGCCATATGTTTTATTCGATCAAACTAATGATTCCCCTTCCCAAATAGATATGTGGTCCTTTTAAATCATTATGTCATTTATGTGTGTGTTTGTGTGTGTTTGGTTATTCTATAAGGGAAAAAATTAATGAGAGATTTAAATAAATAATAAAATATCCTTAATTAGTTAATGTGACAAATGAAAAGAGATAACAGTATTAAAAATAAATTTCTTATTATAAAGTGCCATTATTGATTACCATCATAGAAAAAAATTTCCCTCTATTAATCTGTATGGGTGTATTAGATTTTTGTTAATAACTTTTGTCTTTTAAATATGCTGTTATTCTCATTTGATTATTTGACTTTTGTTCCAGAATTATAGTGGAGTTAATTTTATGCTATATTCACTATTTGTTATCAACATTTACTTTATACTATAAAATTGACCTCCAGGATAAATATATGTAATAAAAATGGTGAAAATATCGATATTATCAAAAGATGAATAAGATTAATGTCGTAATGTTAAGGATATTAGAATGGTCAAGGAATGATATAAAAATTTTCATTGATATAAAAATATTAAATAAAAATTCTTCATCAATGGGGTTAACGGATTATTTTGATCCTATGGAATCTTGGAAATATTGATTAAAATCCAAAAAAAATGATTAAAGTGACTCTGATCATGTTTTAGTATGATCATCTCTTGAAGCATTAAAAATATGTTTCATTATCTTTCACATGTAATATATTCTTTTATTTCTTTTTTTTAAATCTATTAGGAAGGGATTACTCAGCTTGATGGTGAGGAAGATAACATTGAGAAGGTTTTTAAAGAATGCCCCCTTTATACAATTAAATTTTCAAAAACATTTACTATCTAAGGATAAAAATATGAATATTTTATGGTGTGAGACTCCAAATATTATATATATTGTATTATCACAATGTAATTGAATGGTTGTTTGACTATATTGTTTAAGAATTAGATTCAAACAATTGGAATTGATTATTTAAAATAGAATTAATATCAATAATTCACAGTTGGATATAAAATTCCAGAGGATCATTATTCTTTAATCATTGTTACATGAAATGGTCATTGATTTAATCGTTTATTGATAAGATTTAGAGGGACATTAATGATAGAATTGTACTATTACTGATAAAATTATTTCCATCAGTATGATGAGTATTTTAATAAAAATTTAATTCACAAATAATAAAAATAATCTTGTTGATACTTTTAGAAAATAAATATTGAGATTCATAAACATAATTCTATTGAAATAATACTTTTAAAAAATATTATTATCATAGTGAAATAGAAACAATACACCACATGATGATGTATCTCAACAGTGTGTGAAGAAAGAGTTAAAATATATACATTTACAAAATAATTTTTCTAAATATATTTCTATATAATGTGAATGTTTAAGTGAAAAATATTCCCAATTATTGATGAAGAACAATTTGGAGAAATTTTCCCCTATGTTCATGGTGGATTGATAAATATGTTTGGAAGATGGTTCCCTAATAAGATCCTAATATGTTTTGAATAAGAATAGAAAAGTGTAAGTTCATTATGAGATAAATTCTAGATTGTAATAAGATTTTGAAGGATAACCATGGTTTATAGGTCAATGTTGGTTTTGATTAAGATTTTGGAATTTTAAATTTCTGGTATTGTATAATACTGTGAATGAATATTCTTAATGTAAACCCATGTCAAGGGAAATGAAACGACATTAAAAGATAAAGAATTAACATTACAAATTTTCTTTCAATATGAGACAATTTTATTTCACCCAAATATTCATATAATATTAGAAGTTACGGTGTCCTAAATAGTGATTCATGACCATCATGTCACCAATTAAATTAAAATATGAAAATACGACCAAAAATAAAGAATGAATATCTGACCATTAAAAATGAGTTGAAGGGAACGTCAAATCATGATAATCCCAAGAAAATAATAATGATGAATAATGGTTTATTATTTATTAATTGAATCAAGAATGTTTTCAAGAGGAGGATATAATCTTAGTAGAAGAATGTGTGGAATATAAAGTTTTAGGAGCCATACCAGCCTTTGAAGTTCTTTTATAGCACATTTAAATATATTCTAAAGACTTGAATAATATATTTGAAAATTGGAATACAAAAAACCATTTGCAATGGTTCAAATTATCATCCACATGAAGGGGTTGAATTAAATTTTGGTGGATAAACACAATAAAAAACTTGTGTGGAAATATATTTTACGTGTGAGTGATGAAATAAAGGTGGAAACATTACCAAATGCTGTATAAAACACTTATATTATAAGATAAATCCAAGAGAGATTTTAATAATGAATTAGATGAAAATTATTATTTTATGGGTAACGATAAAAAAGACCATATCACATAATGTAATGGAAGGTGTAATGTGATCCACTATATGAATTAAAAAATTATATATTAAAATTATATGTGTATGCATGAAAATATGAGGGAAAGGGAAACATTATTGAGAAAGTCTCAAACATTAAATTCCCGTTGAGGAATAAGTATGCACACCTTGTTATCTTAATCATTATATATTGTATTTATTATTGTAATATAGTAATTGTTGTTAAGGAATGTTTCAAAGGGGGGCCTGATAATTATTTAGTTTCAATCATGTCATCATTGATGATGAATTCACAATCCTTGAAATATTGACCATTTATTTGAATAAAAATATTATATATGGTCATCATTGATGATTTTGAAGATTTATTTGTCAAATAATTTACATAAAGGATGAATAACATACTGTCATGCACTGAATTTTTATTTGATATCTAGATGAAAAAGTATTAATGATCATCCATGGTGAAGTTATTAAAATGATAAAATATGTACAACCATATGTTGAAGATAAATTTGGTTTAATTCACCATATTAGAGTATTATTATATATATTATTTATAGATTCAATATTATGAATATTTTGAGGATTATTTCCATTGAGGGGTAGAAAAGTGAGGCTATTGTTTCAAGAATTATTTTACTCATAAAAATTTGAACAATTTAGAAGGTGATTGCCTAAAAGTGACATTGATGTGACGATTATTTTTTACCTCTCATCATTTGTAAACAAATTTAGTTTATAAATAAAAAGTGTTGAAAATTATTTTTCAAATTTATAGGAATTTGGATTTTTGAAGAAGATACAAGAGTTATGTCAAATAATTCTAGTATTGTTTTAATGCATTAAATATATTATTTTTTAGTGTAGGAGTTTATGTTTATATTTAAATACAAAAAAATTTATACCTAAATTTTTAATTATGGAATATATTTTTAGATCCAATGAATATTTTTTCAGTTATCGTTTCATTTATTATAATTATATATTATAACATAAAACTTTATTGACTCGATGTAAACCACTTATTTTATATATTATATATTGTTAATGTTGATTTAGAGTGGAATAGTTTATGGTACATTACTCAGTGTGGATGTATACCATGTCCCCTTGTTGTTTTTATTTATTTTCAATGAGGGGGAGAGAAATTGAAATTAATGTTCAACAAGAAGAATGAAATGATGACACATATTGACATATTATTTCTATAATAGTATTGGCCAAAAAAAGGTGATATTTCGGAATCCAATGATCGTGGTTTGTAAATGATTATATAAATTATGGTCAAAGATGAATAATTATCAATGATATTTTAATACGTATAATAATAGTGGATGTAGCTAAAAAGCTTCTTATTGAAGAATATTAGAACCCAAAAATTTGGTTAATGATTATGAAATATTCATGAATGATTATGAAGTAGTTATAAAGGGAGGTCCATGGGTAATAGTATCTATATTCCCTAAATAAGCGTAAAGTGACCCATATATGGGTAAACTGTAAAGAAAATTTGTATATAGGGGACCGGTATAAGGTTGTAGTTGGGTGGGTAATGGTAACCTCAAATATTATGGTAATTGAAATAGATTTATGAATTGGGTGTGATAAAAATAATGGATCATGTATGTAGGATTTCATTAATAAATGAAAGAATAATGAGATAACTAAAGAGTGTGTATCCATGTTTTATTGATATTTTTCACTATAAGAGATATATAAACCACAATAAAGTTATAAAAGTGAAATGGATGATTCAAATAGCATGGAACTAGGTGTTCATACATTGAAATAATGGTTTGGTATATAAATAGATGTGGTTCATTGAATTTATAGGCACCATGTGTGATGATTAAAGTGTGTTGGTATTAAAATACAATGGACGAAACATGAAGAAGAATACTCAAGTCATTAGGGACTAAAAATTTGGTGATATGGATAACAAACTAGCTGATACACAATGAATTGTTGTTCTAGTTATTAACTGTCATCATAAAATTTATAATAATTATTTGAAAGTGTTCTTGATAGAATTTTTATTGAAGGAATAAGTCCTATACAAATTTGAATGGTTACACAGTTGATTAATGTGACTGATTCCTCAATATCACAAAATTACATACATAAATAGTCACATAGATGATTCACAAAGTTGATTAAACTATGTAACTGAATGATCATACCAAATTCTACTATATATTCAATAGATCCTTGTATATATTTTTATCAATTTATTGGATTGATTCATGTTGATGACTACTTCGTGTCTTTGATGTCATTTACACAAGAAATTAGATGTAGCAAAAAATAAAGTTATTTTAGTTTTATATGTAAGGATTCAATTATTGAAGCTGTCATTGTCTCATCTCTATGAAATGATTTAATCTATCAATAAATTCCTTTTAATGTTGAATTTTTTTATTAAAATATATTTTATGATATTGTTTTATCTACACAAGACCTAATGTAGTTATAATTTTTTATACAATATTTTATCATGAAAATGGTTGAAAACATGAATTTATGTGAAAAATCCTCATATATAGATCATAATTCATGAATAATTATAGAAGAGTGATTATAAGATATTAAACAAAAAAATACCCAGAATAAATGAAATGTTAATTTTTGTTTCATTTTGATCATATTAAAATAAACAAAAAATACAGTGTCGTTAAATGCATTTATAAAGAAGAAACCATAGAGGAAATATTGGGAACGAATACCATGTTAATAAAACCCAACAGTAATAATTTTACTAATACTATTATAATAATATAATTATATTTATGTATTCTAATATATGTGAAAATGGGGTGATCAATTATTATTTATATAATACATAATCTGGAGAAATATCTTCTGGTATCCATTAAGAAATGATTTTCCAGACACTAATTATTTATAATCACTATAAATAGTCCAATATATAAGATATGTATCCAGTGACTTCACTTATGAACTGAGTAAGATAAGATTATAAGAGATAGAAGTGGATTCAGAAGAAGTAGAATATATGTTTTCTACTGTGAGGAAAAGAAGAAGAAAAAAAAATCAATTTTCTAATATGAATAAAAAATAAGAATATGTTCTTTGTATTATTGTCCATAAAAACATAATAAGGGGCATTATACTATATAAGGTAAGAATAATAAGGAGTATCACATTGATAATAATACAACATACTGTATTGGAGGCAGAATATCATCATATTTCCACAATATTAAATTCTAATTGTATGGGAGGCATAGGTGATAAAAATTCACCAAAAATGTATGTGGGAAACACATTGGTCCATGTCACGATAAAATAGTTTAATGCTCATAAGGGTTTCTCAGTAGGTTTTGTGACAGTAGGTTTTACTGGATCATACCAATGATTAGTCTTCCCATATTGAGAGGTGAAGCTTCTACGCAATTGAGCCTTCTATAAGTGTGTTGTTTGGATGAGATGTGTGTAAAAAGAAAATATTGCAGAAAGAGAAATAAAGTGATAGTTAACTAAATTATTAATAGGGCATATAATAATTGAGATAAATTTAAAAATGAAAAAATTGGTTATTTTAATGGACTAATATGTGGTGGATACGGACATTGGTATTTTTATTTCTTTTTAATGATGAAAAGATCAATGAGAAAATTTTAAAACATGAAGCAAGAGATTGTAACTGGTTATTATCATTTCCTATGAACATTTTCTGTTATTTCATGGATATTTAAAGGTTCAAATAGTTTTTGTGACACATGAATTTGTCAAAGGTGGTGCAATGAACAAGGATTTCTGTGCCTTAACAATTATAATCTATCCAAAGGTGAAAGATACTACATCCATTAATCAATACAAGACATTTTTATCACTTCCTATTACATATATTACAAATTTATTAATATGAGACTCAATAATTTTTTTCCAAGATACATATTGTAGAAAAAACATAGTTTTTTGGAAATAACAGATATTCTAGTGGAAATTATAATTAATATATAAACAGTGGATGGTATTAATAATATGTCAACTGGAATCAATTTGGAAATAAATGTGGACCTGGATAAGGTTTATGATTTTCTTGAATGTGGTTTCATTATTTTTTTAGGATGATGTTTTATTTTCAAAATTGGTTCTGTGATTTATGCTCTTGGTTTTATAGAACATTATGTATTTCTGTCTCTATAATGGAAAGGTGCTTAGGCTTAAACAAATCTATTCATTGGGTAAGAAATCTATATCATTTTTCCGCATGTATTTTTATCTAGTATTATGAGTCATTTAAAAAAATATCAACATGGTTTGGGAAAATTGGATAATTTTTCCTTTTAAAAATAGAAATGGAATTTATCTTTCATCTCAACTCATGTGTAATGAAGATAAGATACTTTTTATTTAGGTATGTTTAAGGTGAATTAATGAATTCAAGAAAATGAGGGTAAAATATTGAATGATGAGTGGTGAATTTCTCGTCTAATTGAATAACACTGTTTATATATCCTATTAATACTTGATAGGGTAATTCTGGTTGACATATAGTAATACAAGCATGCATAGGCAACCATTTCCCATGATTTACCATGGACATCCCAATAAAAGTTGATGGATTAAAATATTAATTTTTTATCATTTCATTTTCATTATATTGGGATGATATTTTAGCCAAATGATTCGGTTTCATTATTTTGGAAGAAGAATTAAACTGATAAAAAATGTTGTCACCTCTATTCTGATGAATGTGTGATCTATTATATCACCTCCAAAGGAAAAAATTTCCTAAAAAGATAATTTAATGATATATTTTTATGGGACTCCAAACATTATTAATGGTTTCACATAGAATCAACAAATTATATGGAATTTATGATTGAGGAGGTTGAATCATCCTTTCTAGTGTATCTGAAAACACGCAAGAAATGCAGGAGAGGATGGGGTGGGATATTTTTACATGGAGTTTATTATGGATGAAATTTATAACATATTGAAATGAAAATTTATGGTGAGACATGTATGGGAAAAGTAGTAATTAAAGATCCTTTCCCTATGTATGTTAAGGCTTATGGAGGATTTGTGATATTTAGTGCGTTGGGTGGTGGGTTGCAGTGATATTATTTTTTAAAGTTGAATTGGTATGTAAAAATATTATAATATCCATGGGGTATATCTCTATACATTTATCTAAAATAGTTGACCAGGTAACCAACCTTTCATGATTTTATCCTTGATATATATTATAAGTATGCTTTCAAGAACATTATGTTTGTTGATGAACTAAAAATGTGTATTTTTTTAGTATTGAATTCAAGTATCTTCAATTTCCCAAATTTGGAGAATGTGACTCACTGTACAAAATTCGTGTATGGTTCGGAGATAAAAATCTAGTTTAGGAAGATACCGTAGGAGATTAGTTTATGGGAATAGAGATTGAATAAAAATGTACTACTTAAAGATTTAAATGTGTAGAATAAGCGGGTGGACATGGTTTCAGAATGCCAGTTGCATATAAGGGATAAATAAAAACTGTTTGGAAATTATTTTTTCAATGATTTTTGGTGAAATTTAAATTGGATTTTTGGGGTCAAGGTATGAATATTATATGTTAAGGTGTCCAAATTCATTATATCCATAAAGCCTAGTTATAAGGAATAGGATAGTAGGGGAAGGAATTAGTTCATGGAATGACCATATTGTCTATGTTATATACATTTTAGGAAGCTTGAAACTAGGCTACCGATTGAAAACTACTTTCAGCCTTCTTCTTCCAGGTTTGGGGTGAGGCCCATAAGGTGGAAATGGGGAAGTTCATCAATGAGTGGATGAATTCGACTTCTCATTGAAGGTATATCCTGATTTCCACCATAAATATGAAGGCTAGAAAAAAAAATATGAAGATGGGTTAGATGGAAGCCTCATAGTCTAAGGATGACGTAATATCCAATATTTTCATAAGGAATTTTATTTTTTATGTTTAGTATAAATTATATTATATTTGGATAAATAAATTTATCCCATGTTTATGAGGGGAATTGGGGATTTTATGGTGGTTTGGGAATGAATGGAAGGAATACTAGCCCAAATTGTGCAAGGCGCGGTATTGGTGTATGGGTTAGTAAAACATGTGAACTTCCCCAGAAAATAATATAGCACTGGATAGTGGATTAGCCTATAGTGGGAGCATGGAATTTCAATCCATATGACCTACCCAGGTAACCTTATAACAAAAATTTACATGGATAGTGGTCTATAATGGTTTGGTCATTGTTTGGAAAACTGTGCATTTAAGTTGTGTGGCCTAGTAATGATGGGAAAAATTAATATATTTCCACTTTGGGTTTTTATGTCTTAACTCTTAATTCTAATCCATTTCAAATCCAATACCCCTATGGAGTAACCCTAAAGGCCCAAGATTCTAGGAGGTGATACACCTTTAATTATATGTTATTTGATGTGATGATGGCTGCAGATTGACGTTCTAGGTATGTCTAATCCCGATCTAGCATCTCTTTTGGGTTTAGGGATCAAAGCTTTAACGTATCTCCATTAAATGCTCTAAACCGCACTTTTTCTAGTGCCATATAGGTTTAGGATTCAACAGGAGTTTGAATCGGGATCTATGGTTATGACTAAGTGTGTGTTCATCAATAGATTTGAGGTTGGTGGTCTACAATATATATCCCACAGTTTCATTGTTGATTTGTGCATTTTCGTTTTTTTCTTGGTTACCTCATATTATTTATTTGATAATTTTTACTAGGTTTGGTATAATTAGTGTCAAAATGATTAATTGAAACCCTTATGTCAACTAGGGGATCCATTAAGGACTATTTAACCTAATTAGGGCCACCCATGGGGGTACCAATATTCTCAAACATTGAAATTAATTATGTGCAAGGTCGTTGTTTGATTATGTAGAGCCCTTTTTGACTATGTTTATGTGCTTAGTGGAATGGAATATGAAATATGGTTAATGTTTATAAATACGGTAATGAAATAATGTTTTTTTATTATGGCACATAAATAGGTCAATTCAGATAACAATGATTGTGACATGTGGCTTATGAATTATATTATAAATACCTAAGAGAGTTGGTGAATATGAAACTACGAATATGTTCATTGGTAAAGGAATGTGAAATGAACATTTTTTAAATGGTACATCATAATGGAAAGCATGAACATGTGAAATGGGATGATAAAATAGAGATATTGAATGTTATTTCTGAAATGGGAATGGGAATGTTTATTGGGATAAATGGGCTAAGTAATGAAATTAGAAATTGTTCTAATGGTTTATAGAATAATATTCATTCCTATGTTAATATTTATGGATTATTATTATTGCATGTATTGTCACTTTTTGGTTATGATATGGTTATATGTGTTGAATGTATAAATAAACAAGTGAAAATGGCTTTAGGTGTGGGATAAAGTATTGAGGCTCGTCCCATAGGATGAGTTATACTGATTCATATACTCCACACACAATGCACTTGTTAGGGCCAGAGTCCTGGCTATATTTCCCTAATGGATTAATTCCACCGAGAATGTGGCTTTGTGTTATGGATATTTTGATGTTGTGATTTATAACCCCTATTGATACATATAATTGATCTATTTCCATATACAAAATAAGTAATTTTCTGAATCAAAATTAGATTGAATTAAACTCATAACCAAATAATTAATTGTTATTGATGATCTATGTAATACATAATTTCCACATGAAGAATTTGGATATATGGTAACTAAGGGTTTTGTAAATACTAATAACTAGTTTTCTGAACTCTGTATTATTTAATAGTAATCTATTTAACAATTTTTATTTATTCTATAAATAATTTCCTATATATTTAGATTGTATATTTTTTAGTCATATTTGGTTGTCGGATACTGATTTGTACTCACACATTGCTTGGGCCATCATTATGTTTTGGAGAAGAATTCAGGCTTGTAGGTCTGGAAAATGGAAATATCCTTTTTCTAGGGAGTTGATTTGGACTTGGGACATGTCCGAATGAGGTTTCAGACCAGGAGTGTTGTCCATTTTGGGTATTCAAACATATTCAGTATATTGGGGTGTCATTTCACATAGAAACATGGAATGACATGACATATTTACTTTTTGGGTTTTTATATACCCAATTTTGGGAAATCGTTTTTTATTCGGTATTATTGTTTATTCCAGGTTGTGTCCACTATTCAATTTACTTTTTATTATAGAATTAAGTTGTAAAGAGGGTACAGTCTCCCCATGTGTCTTTTAACCCCTCACTTCTAGTAGAAAAAAATCCATCATATGATGAGGTACGCTTGTGTTCAAGTGCTGATGCTGATTGGGGAACTTGTTTTTGAGGAACCCAAGATAGGGTCATTTCAAAGTGATGCGAGAGGATTTATTTTCTATGATTTATACTAGGGGATAGAAGAAATGAAGATATAATGGTTCTCAGACATGGAAATGAGTTATTTCATGGGGTTAGCTAGCCCATGTACGAGGGAAAACCCAAGTCACCAAGGGTGGTAATTGATTCTCTTATTGTGGGTTGTTTCATTTGATGATATTTCATCATTGGGTGATGAAATTATTATGTGATGTAATAGTTTTTATGATATATATTTTTCTATAATGGAATGAGGTTGTCCATTCAAGTACCATTATACACACATAAGTATATGAATAACATGCATCATCATAGGCACAACCACACAAGATGTGTGTGTGGAACATACAGGGTATGATATAATTTAATTTCAGGAGATTTATGAAAATGGTGTCTAATGGAATGATGGAAATGGTTAAAAAAGATGCAGAATATTAAATATTGATCGATGAATTATTCATAATATGGGGATTCAAGTGACTGAAAATGTTGTTGAGGTATGTGTTTGTATGGGAATAGATTTTAAATTGTGTAGAAGGTAAGGATTGTGACCATGAGAGTTAGTTTTCTTTTGTTAATCATGGTTCTTAGTAGTGACGGTTGAGGATAGTGTTTTTGTTAAGATAGGGTAATTTGGGTAGTGCATGTGAAATCTTTTGTTTATGGATAGTTATGAACCATCTGTTATATTTTTTTGGAAGCATTGTTTTTTTTCTATAGATCATGTTTATCATTTTAGATAAATTCCACCACAAATACGTATTCTGGTTGGGTGACATGAGTATATCATTGAGAATGAACACATTGTAGTAAGGAATGAAGATCCAGTTGTAAAAGTTTATAGGAAAGGGATGTTCTTTGAGAACATTTCTCATTTTATGAAAATGATGGAATGATACATATGGTGGGTTATACATTGTATGTTTGAAATGACTAGACGGTTTCAGCTGCAGCACCATCCGACTCTTACCAAAGAGTGTGGGATAGAGGAAGTCGAGTTTAGGGTATATTATATCCAATTTTTTTTCAATCATATAGAGTATCATTATAAGATTCAAGTTAGGTTAGTAGCCTTTGTGTTGCAGTTCTAGGAAACACATTTGAAATAAATTATTTTTCATACAAACCATGCTGAAAGAATGGAGTGTATGTATTTATTAGAAAATTTTCTGGAACATTATTTCCTCAAAACCCGATGTAAGGTTAAGGATGTGGATTTTATGAGTCTGGCTATGGGGGATGCATTTGTGAATGATTATGCTTGTCATTTCACTGATTTTATCCTTTTTATATTGAAATTTGTTGGAGATGAGGTGAATATGGAGAAGCATTTACATGATGGGCATATCCACGAGGTATGGTACCACATGAATATCATTCATCTGAACCAATTTAAAGAGGTAGTGGACCAGACCCTTATATCTTAAATAAAAACTGATGAGGGTATCATGTGGGGGTTTTATTTTTTTAGTGGGGTAGAAATGTGGTAGAGATTCTGAGAAAAAGAAGAAAAAATCAATATTTTACGATAGGGTGAATGTATATATAATAGTGAAAAGATAGGGCTACTCTATTAGGGTGTCGATCAGGTGTTCTGTTACCAGTGTGGATGAAACCGGAACATTTAATATCAGTTTCCAAGAACACCAGTCTAGTGTAGATCGAGTGTATGTTTGCACATATACATATATTTTTTAGGGACTCTCATCAACCATGCATAGACAGGGGTTATAGGCAGATATCAATGGTAGGACGGGGGGTCGATCTTCCCACATCTAGAATGAAGTTGGAGATCCAAAAGTCTAACCTGTAGGGATGGTATATATGGTTCTCTAGGGAGATACCATCAATACGAGTAGGGTAGTGAAATGCAAGTTACTTTGGATATTCCCCAGTTTAGAGGAACATGTTATCTTCATGCAGATTAGTCTACAACTAGATGTGGCGAGGTTAGATCATCTACCATTCGAGGTATGATTATTGTAGATTCCATGATTATTAGCGCTTTATTTTAGAATGTTGTTATGCATATACACATTTTTATACTTTTCAATGTTGAGTTGGGCCTAACCATGGAAATTTCATGTGTGGTTATTTCAATTGAAACTCTATTGGGTGTGCATGTTTTGAATATAATATAATGATAGCATTTTTCTTTAGATATTTTTGGATATCATTTTCTGTGGAACATGTTTTTCCTAGAGATTTCATTTTTTGAACTAATTTTGTGTTTTTATGTGTTTTTGTTTTATCGAGTGAATATCAATTGTTGCGGATGTCAAGTAAAGTTCGTATCACATGATGGTGACTCTAATTTCCTTTGTGGTGACTTGGATGTTCGAGCATTTATTGTAGGTCCATTATTTCAGATGTTAGGATAACTCATAATCCATGTGGTTTATATTGTTCTAGATATAGGAGGAAAGGAAAATACAACCTTCATTCCCATTGTATATCAATAAAAGTATGTGTTTCTTGATGAATTTCATGGCTACCACCCAAGAGGGATGTTGGGTTTATGATTGAGTTAATCCTAGAGACAAAACCAGTTTCTGTTTATCTATGTCGAATGGTGCTAAAAAATCACAAGGAACGTAAGGATTAGCTGGAAGAGTTGGATTAAATCAGTTCATCCATCCTAGTATGTCCCCATGGGGATCTCTCGTTCATTTATCCAGGAATGAAGATGAATTTATTAGGTTAAATGTGTATTATATGATGCTTAATCCGAAGACTGTTATGAACCAATAACTACATCACATAATCAATGAATTGTTTTACCAACTAAGGGGTTATTCGGTGTTCTCTAATATTTATTTTAGTCTGAGATATCTTCAGTTGAGGGTGATAACTTCTGATGTACTGTAGATCGATTTTAGTAGCATGTACGAGTCATATTACATTGTGGTGATGTCATTCATTTTTTCCAACACATCAGTTGTGTTCTTGGCCTTGATGGACATGATATATAAACCATAATTGTATCATTTCATGTTTGGATTTGATGATTAAATCATGGTGTACTCATTAAATCTTGACGATCATTCCAAATATCTTGACATCATCATGAGTACACTAATTTAGAATATTTTTTATTCCATGGTATGAAAATGACAATTCTAGAATGATAAGGTGCAATTTATGAACACATAATTAGTGATAAAGTTGGGTCGGTGGATCCAAAAAATGTGTAGGGTTCCTTATTTTGGGGGAATCCTAAAAATTTTTCTAATGTTTAGAGTTTCATGGGATTTACTATTTATTATCGAAGGTTCATTAAGTATTTCTACCAATTAGCTACACCAATATCATGATGGACCAACAAAGATGTTATGTTTGGTTGGTTAGAGCCATGTGGTAAATCATTTCATGATTTTAGTTATTGGTTGACTATCACACCAACCCTAATCTTACCCAAACCTGGAAATAGGTACACCTTATTCTACAATGCGTCATCTATTGGACATAGGGTAGTGTTGAAGCAGGATGATCCGGTTATAGAATATGGCTCATGATAGTTAAGGGATAATGAAATAAATTACCCTACTCATTATCATTATTTAGCTCTTGTTGATTATTCCTTAAGGTATTAGAGCTGTTACTTATTGGGAAAGAGGTTCACGATGTTTACTAACCAAAAAATTATTAAGTAAATCTTCTATTAGTGGGATCTGAAAATTTTTCAATGAAGGTGGGTGGAGTACCTACAATACATTGATTTTAAGATGATTTATACACTTAGAAAATGGAATAGTGTTACAGGTGATTTTCTCTATAAGACTCAAAATCATTTGGATTGGGATTCCAACTCTAATAGGTGAAGGATGTCCTTGTTTTCTAATATTCACCATGAAGTATGTGACAGGATGTGTAAATTATCAGTGCATACATTGTAGTTTAGTCCACTAATTTGAGTCATTTATAAGAGAGTTAGTTGGAGGATTATATGTTTTTAGGTATGATTTATATTGTTAAAGGTTGGGACTCACATTCGAGCTGAGATATTGGGGATGGTAGAATTGTCAAAAAAAAATGTGTGGTAATAGATGTGACTTCTCAAGAAAAGTGGTTGAACAAGTTCCACAAATTGTCGTGGATTATTCATCATGGCATGAATAAGATGTATTGTGATCTTCACATAGAGTATTTGTGTCGAGGAATGAAGAAATATTTTTTGCGTTTTGTAGAAGATACTTTACCTGTCAATAGGATAGGTCTGAGAATCAGTGTCATTGTGATTATTCAGAGTCATTTCATGTTCTAGATTATAATTTAAATTACGTAATGGTGGACTATATATTTGATCTTTTGAGGACACCTCAATAGAAATATGTTTTTTTGTTATGGTTTGGTTGAATTGGGTGGCCAATTTTATTCCAGTCCAAGATACATTCATAGTAGATCAATATGTTTAGTATTAAATTCATGAAATAGTGTTTTTTCATGATGTAATGAGAACCATAGTTTTTAATCATGATCCACATTTCACATCGCACTTATGGAAGTAGTTTTAGAAAGAGTTTAGTACCCATGTCTTTTTGAGTATGTCCTATCACCCAATAATGGAAAACCAGTCCGATCACACAATTAATATATTAGAGGACACGTGAAGAGATTGAGTTCTAGATATTATTTGTTAATGGGAAAATCATGAGTCTCATGATGTGTTTTCTTACAACATCATTTTTAGGTTAAAATTCAAATGGAAAATTTATAACAATTTATGGGATAATAATTAGATATCCATTGTTTTGTATATAATATTTTGGAGTCAGAGATGTTAGGGATGAGTCTTGAGTAGGATATATCCAAAAATATTAGATTCACTTAGATGAGCATGATGAAGGATCTGAATAAGAATAATTCATATACAGATCATCATAATTGTCCTATTGAGTATATGGTGGTACATAGTTTGAATCTTCAGGTGTCTCCAAGGTTGGGTCACCATCTAATTTTGAAACCAGGCATGCTGGTTTATAGGTATGTGAGGTCATTTCTGATCGTGGGGATGATTTGACTGATGGCTTTCCAATTGAATCATCAACTGAAGTATAATTTTAGTAATGATATTTTTCTTTTCTGAAAACTCGGGTAGTATAACATTTATCCATCTCACATGATAAATGTTTATAATGTGGATCTTACGAGTAATGTTTCTTCTAAATATCATTTAGACTGTATTGTGTATTTTTTTGAAAATACCTTACATGTAATTATTTTCCCCTTATTTTGAGTCTTATGCTAATGGAAAAGTTTATACATAAACAGGGGCGTGATATCCAGATGTATGGGCCCATTGGCCCAACCACTTTTCTTCAGAAACACAATAACACGTTGAATTGTATATCAAGGATGTGTCGTTATATAGTGTGGAGGTTTGAAGATCTCATATTATCTTCAGGAATATTTTTTGTTTCAGTTTCACTTTATGTATTGTGTATTTGGATAAATAATTTTCTCCCTATTTCATGAGGGTACTTAGGGGTGTTCTGTTGGTTTGGGACATGAATGGAAGAAAAATCAGGCAAAACTAATAAAGCCACATGGTTGGCACAAGGGTAAGTACACCATGCGGCATTCCTAGAAAAATAATTAATTCATTGGTAGTTGCATAATTCATGATTGGAGAACAGTTTTTCAAACAATACAAAATTAGTAGACTATTATGTGTCCCAAATTCTTTTTACGGTTTTTTCATTCATAGTTCGCGCGATTTTTTAGAAAATCATGTGTGGAAACCTTACATACTATTAAATTTTGGAAATTTTACCGAATTTCCACCTCATGTTGTTATATATTAAATATTTATTCTTTTCATTTTCACATTATGAAACCCTATAAATGATCCCAAGCCACCTAAGAATCAAATAGGTGATTCTCCTTGATTCTAAATCCATTTGAAACATCATTTGTTGTAGATCGATACTCTGGGTAAGTGTAATCCCTCTATTTCCCTTGTTTTGTGTTTATGAATTTCACATTTATATTATATCGATTATATGATAAAAAACCTCATCATTTTTGTGATATATAGGTTAAGGAAACAATGTTTAATTTAATTGTGATCTAATTCTATGATTAAGGGGCGGTTGTCACTAGGTTATTGTTGGTGGTCTACAAGATATATACCATAGTTTTATTGTATATTTTTGAATGTGTTGGATTCATTATTTGTTACCTCATGATATGATATTGATACCTTTGGTGAGTTTTGGTAAAATGTGTGTCCATATGATGAAAATAAACCCTAAATGCCTCCATGATATGCATCATGGATGAGTTATTGTATATAGGGCCACCCATTGGGTGAAACAATATTCCCAGACATAGATATTTATTATGTAAACACATTGTCTTTATTTTAAAATGTAGATATCTTGTTAAATGTATTAATGTTTTTAATGCAATTGAAAATAGAAGAAGGGTAATTTGTCGTTATTAGATAATGAATTAAATTAATTTTTGACATGGCAAGGAAATGGGTCAAATTTGATAATTATGATTATGACATGTGGTATACAAATTATATTAGAAATGCCTAAGAGAGTTTGTGAATATGTAATAGTGAAAATGTTCATTGGTAATTATATATGAAATAAAAATGTCTTAAATGGTATTTTAGAAGATAATTCCCAAATATGTGAAATAATTTTATGAAATGTAATTATAGAACATGATTAGAGGGATACGCATGAGAATGGGAATTGGATTAAAATGGGATTTGTAATGTAACTGTAAATTTTGTTAATGGGTTATGACATAATATTAATTCCCATGTCGATTGTTATGGATTATTATTATCACATGTATAGGTTGTGTTTTGTTTGTGACATGTTTATGTTTGTTGAATGGATAAATAAGAATGGGTACATGGATTAAGGTGTGAGATAAATTACTAAGGCTCCACCCAAGGGTCTAGTTGTACTAATTCTCTGACTTCACCAACAATGCATGAGTTAGGGAAGGGGACTGAACTCTATACCCATAATGGTTTCGCTCCTCTTGGACTGAGTCTTTGAGGTGATTACATTGTGACATTATAATGTAGTATACCGAGTGAGATAAGGACATATTATATTTCCTTATGAAGAACTTATAAGTACCTAAATCAATGTGTGAATAATGAAAATGCTTAATCAGTGAGTTACATGTTGTTTATTAACTATGTAATGAAAAGATTCATATAATTAATTTGGATCTATGGTAAGGTAGGATTAAGTAAATATTGATAACTAGTGGCCTAAACTATCTTTTACATACTTTTCATCTATTAAATTACTTTTATTTATTTTTTAGATTCATTAATTATCATTTTCAACTGGACATTTTGAAGACAACATTGGTGGTGGCCTACTACGTTGTACTCACACCATACTCAAGCATTAATTTGGTACCCATGCAGTTCTCATTCTTACAGGTCAGGACAAGGGAGAGGCTTTTATGCTAGGTAGTTGAGAGGGAAATGGGAAATGGATGGATGAGGTTCGGTATTGGTGTCTAGATTATTTTTGGGATTTTTATATTTGTATTTATTTTGAATATTGTTTCACTTGGAAATGGGGTATGACATGATATATTTAATGTTAGTTATGGTTTGTAGCCAGTTTTGGGACACTATTTTTTATTCATGATAATTTTTTATTCTATATTATTTTCTCTATTTTATACATTTTTTTTACTCATGTAAACATTGAATTGTCTCCCCATGTGACATTTTTACCCTCGCTACTAGTCGGAAACCACTGTCATATGGGGAGGCATCGTTGAGGTCTTGTCGTGACCCTGATCGAGATACTTCTTTTGTGGGCTTGGGATAGGGATGTTATAGGTGAAAATAAATGTGGATGGATCCTGTATTAATATAGATATACGTAGATATCGGAAAGTGAGAAATAATAGTTGATCAATGATTTTAAACTTCATTTCCTTCTATGGTACATGATATTCCATTGGAGTGGTGGATAGATGCATGAAAAGTAGACGAATGCTATATGGGATGATTAATTTTCAGATTTCCGTGGAAAAATTATTTTCAATTTTATTTTTGATTTTACATAATGTGATATAAAGTCCACTATGGCATTTGGATTACCTTTTTTGGAACTCCAAACATAATGTATACTTCGGAATTCATGTTTCTCATAAATAGAGGTATGGGTAATTTGAGACCATTGTGTAATCCATAATAAAAAAAATCTAGATGACATATAGATGTTATAAACTAGTCTCGGTTCCTTACCAAATTATTTCATACTTATTTTTAAGGGATTCACTATGGGTATCCATCATTTTGGGCCACATGAGTCGGTGCATCTCAATATGTCGTTTTTGTGTTAAATTTAATAATAAAATATACCTTTCAGTTAGTAATTGAAAAATTGATGACCCCTATATTTATAAATTATATACCACTTTAAATCCAACAAAAATATATGTTGTTTTTAATTACTATTATGTTACCCATATGTGTATCCCTCTTTATATGGTCTCAATACAAACCATAGTTATGAATATAATTGGAAAATAATATTTTAAAATACAATATAATTCAAAATTCAATATTCATGAAAATAAATTAAAAATAATAATAATCATAAATAGACATATAAATGACCCCAACATGACTACATGATTCACGAGACATAAAATGGTCCCTCTTCCCAATCATGATTTTAGACACCTCACCCTAGAAAAAACAAATTAAATACAAATGGGTAACCATTTTAATTTTCACATAACAACACTCTGACCAGGAATTTTCCTAGTTACTCTAGGATCATTACTAAGGATGTTGCAGACACAATTTTTATTGATATATCATTTTTTATGGAAACTCCTACATCATTTCCTACCACAATCTCAACAACCCAAAATCCCATGTTGAAAACATTTTCCATTAATAAAAATATATTTGCATTAGATCTTTGATGAAAATATTCTATCAATAAGTATGTTATTCCTAATCACATGATTCCATTAAAAAGATATGAAAAATTACCTAAATCATTCGGAAACAAAATAAATCCAACATTAATAATAAATATATTGGATTTAAATAGAAAAAAACAACAAATACATACGTCTATTTAATAATGTTAAATGTTAGAAAACAACAGTAGATACTTCCAATATAACAAACCACAATTTAATAATAATACAAAAATAAAAGAATCACATAGTCTATCTTTTTTGGATCCTTTGTAGAACATTGTCCACCCATCTCTAGTCACTATGATTGAAGAATTTATAAAACATGTTGATACATTACCTGAATGAAACATGAAAAAAATAATATGAAATGGGGGTGGATATGTAATGTTGAATATATGAATACACAGTAGAAAATTAAATAATGGAATCTAAAATTGAACTATATAATGTCAAAAAAAATAATTCAATATTGAAAAAAATAGATTAAAATGTCACATTATTCTACTATAGAAATAAAATAAAATAGTAATCTTGTGCAGATATGTTTTATGAGATAAATAATGAAATTATTTTTTTTAATAAATATGTACTGTTAATGATGAAAATTAAATTTAAATTGAATCATAATTTATAGGGACCATAGGAATATTGTTTTAGGAAACCGAGGGGCTCTGTATTATATTTATAATTTCAGAAAAATTTTAGTTTGAGAAAACCATTCCAACATCAGGAACTTGTTTTGAGGGAGAATCATGTCCTTTATGTGGATATCCTATAGAGAAACACGAATAGTAAAAAACAATTAGGGATGTTATATTCCCCAAAAAAATCATATGATGAAATTCCAAGACTTATAATAGTCACATTACTGTAAATTGACATGCTCTTAGTATACCACAGAAGTGTCCACAAAACTCCCAGTAAATGTTCACAATGATTATAGTTTCATTTAGAACAAATTTTTTATAACTCAAAACATTAATTATTCCATTAAATTCTTAATGGGATAGGTAATATAATTAAATAAACAATTTTTCATAATTTTAAAAAATAAATATTTTTTAAAAACACATTTACATAAACCACTTTAAATCCATGTAACACATTTTCAAACACATTTTAACTTCAAGTAATATAAAACAAGTAATATGACATAAAAAATAACATGGATAAAAAAGAAATAGGTAAATAAAATAAATAATAAAGAACTAACATGAAATTCCTCATAAATAAAATTAATATATCATATTTTTAATAAATATATACTTTAAAAAGAGACAAAATCATTCGGTAATCATTATATGAATATATTTATAAATCTTGATAAATCATATTATCAATGACGTAAAATAAAATAATAATTAATATTATATAATTTATAAAATACATAGATAAAAATAAAAATCCTTTCGCATAATTTATCCAAATATGAAATAGGAAATTCAGAGAGACCCAAGCAATATCAAGAAATTTCCAGAAACAAATTACTAATACCAAATTTTCAAACAAGGTTTTTGGAGTTACCATATCTCCCTCATTTCATTATAAAGAATAATCCAATAATAAAATTGTTGGTCAAACCATCCCATGCTGAAACTACCATATAAAAACCGTTGAATAATATAAAACTATGTCTTAGATTATATTAATGTAAATTTATAATGGATGATTAAAGGAGGGAGTATAATGAAAAAAATGTACATGATCATCCATGGAATATTAGATATGAAGATAAAAAATATTGATTTAGTGCAGAGAATGTTTATCTTCCCCACTATGTTTATAAAACACCAATGTAATGCAGGGATTATGGATTTACCCTATTAACAAAACTATTAATAAAATAAATTTTTTTGCTCAATGGGAAAAATGATTATTTACCAATTTAAATCATAAGGTAAATGATTGAATTCAAATTGAGGTATGTGATCATAGTTGAAAAAAAATAATCATCTAAATCATTAATAATAAAAATATAAAAATTAAACTTATTATAATATTAATTTCTCCCCATAGATCATTGGCCACAACTACATATGAATAGTTTGTATTTGGATGATTTAGTTTTGATTGATGATCTAGTGGATGAACTATAATATTATGATTAGTTGTGAGGCCCTCTTCTTATATTTTTCATTTTGTGACCTAATATGGTTATTAAGTTTCTCCAATGGTTAAATTTTGATATATTTTTATCCTTTTTTTACCATAAATATACCATTACATTCGAATACATACACTTTTTTTGTGATGGGTGGGAAATGATAAATATAATTATTTTTTCCATCTCTTGACATAATCAACCACTAATTCTCCCCCTTGATATGTGATATATTATTGATGGGGTTAAAAAGTCATTAAATTTTTTTTCTCCCATTTAATCCACTATATTCTAATAATATTTACATATATATAATTTTCATGAGTTTTGGGCTAGGATTTGACACTAATTCCACTATATCATTATCGATTTGGGATAGGAAAACAATGTTTTTTTGCATAGTGAGAGTCCTTATTGATTAGAGTAACACATTTTGTCTTAAATTGTTTTTATTGATATAATTATCCTCTAAAATTAGAATATTTCATTATTTTTATGAAATTTTAAATTAATCAATATTTCGATGATGTTGATTTTCTTCATTATAGTGTAAGTTGTAATCCATAGACCATTTCTGTCAGCATTTTCATAATTTTGTGGATATGAAGAATCCTAAATCTTCTATACTTGAATGTTACACAATAATTTAAAATGGATAATTAATAATTATTTGTTATAATTATTTTTTAGGGAATGAAATTATGGTAATGTGGTGATATGAGTTTTGATGAGGAATGTATGGGCTTCATGAATGTGGAGTATAAATTTGAAAAGATTATGACTATAGGATTAAGGACGGTAATCCACTTAGTAAAAAATTATATGATTTGTTATTATTAGTTGTTAATTTTATCATGTTTTAATTGGACAATGTAATATAATTTGAGACATAGAACTCTAAATGGAATGATATGGTATGGTTTAAAAACATTATGATATAATGTTAGTGATTCTTAAAACTTATTTGAAATTTGAATACTTATGAAACTATGTTTCATAGGTGAAATTATCCTTGTTGTTTTGAGTAAGGATATAATTATGTTTTAATAATGAAAATATGAGATGAATATTTACTATTTTAGTTTCTTATAGTCAATTGGGATGTGAATAGAGTCTTTATCAGTGTGATTATTTGTGAGATGGTAGAACATCCCACACTGGTGAAGTGACACCCAATGATAATTGACTTGATACATAGTAGAACCACGATCAAGGTGTCTCCTATTAGACTCGATAAGTTGTGATTGAGATGTGTTTCTTCTATGTGATCGATTGGAACACTCATATGTGTCATGTGACATGTGACCGTATTACTGGTTAATGGAATGAGAATAGAATCTTACATGATTTTTCAATGGACATTAGAGTTTGGAATATTTGGATTATCCATCATTAGTGGTATGTGGTGTTTGAAGGTAAATTGGATAGGAATGAGACACAAGGATGAGGATAGGGTCAAAATAACATTTTGGATATGAGTATTTCATGGATGGTAAAATACATCTTAATTCCTATAAGCTTAGATAAGGCGGGGCATTGTGAACCATAGTTGATACATGATAAGTGAGATGATAATTTCAATAGGTTATCCATGGTGTTCTTAATCCTTAAGGAAGATAAGTCTCATCAAGTATTGATATATTCCCCAAGTGACTAAAACATATGCGATGAGCTATGGAGTTTATCATATGTTCAAGTATTTGTGCCCCAAATTCACAAGTCTTTAGTAACAATAATATGAATTTATGTGAAAAAAATCATAAAAAATTTCAATAGAAAAAATTTGATGGAATTTTTTACCTCAAGGAACAGAATCCAATTAAGAACATCATTATTTGTTATAAAGAACATTTAATGAAATTTACGGGCTTTTACCTTATCATATAGCCCATTAAAATAATAAATTTGTTTTTATACCTATACTATGACATTGGTGACCATTAGTAGTTTCTTCATATACCTTTACGAACCACATCTGGTGTACCTTCTTTAGTTTAGCATCATATGTGATGATTCCGGTCGCTCATTTTAAGAAATCATGGAACCAATGTTGTCTAAGAGATCCTATAATCAGTTATAATAGTAAAATACATCATTCTCTTTATTCGTCCATTAATTCAAAAAGGTTTTTATTTAATAGACACATAGTGTAATAATGATGAAATAATCCCAATGGAGGATTATTTATTTTTTAATAATCGAAGTGACATGAATCTCTAGTCCTGTTATTTTCCTGGGTTGATAATGAATGAAAAAAGGAATACATATGTAGTGATGTTTTTTTCTCTTTTTTATTGTGATGATCATAATAAATTTCGATAATATGATTCATGTATTCCCCTTTTATAATGTGAAGCCCAATATTCCCATTCCATAAATTAATCTTGAATAAAACCTATTTAAACGCTCCAAAATCAAGACAATAAATAAGCCTACATCTCTCCTAATTCATGTAACAAATCCTCTTCTATGAGACAATCATTTCTTATAATATTTATGTCCTTATGTTTAATGGAATCCACTTCAGTAGATATTGACCCTTCTATAGCCACATTGTGAATCACCCAATAAAATATAAATAGATTTTCCATATATCTTATCTTTCACTCATGTCTCCTACATGGAAAAAGAAAACCAAAATGAGTTTCATTTCATCATATTTCTATGTAAAAACCAATGAACATTCCAAATTCATAATATACAATAAACTAAAAAATATGTATTTTAATGGTTTTAGTGAATTTATAATTCCTTTTTATCATGTTTTACATTGATAAAGTGAATATATGGTTAAATCACTCCAAATATATAGAACCATAGGTAGAAGATATAATTTAACCCATTGATAAAATGGTTTCCTATTAAGAAGATACATGAAAAATGTCATCTGTTCCTCATTTAGATAAACATGGTAGGTCAAGAAATTTGTCTGGACATGAAATTTAATGGATTCCCTCATCCACTAAATTATTCTTGGGGTTATGGGATACCCCACAAAATCAAATTATGTAAATAATAATTATTTAATTTACAAGACACATTAATAATCAAGAGTAACCCATGTGAGGGAAGAAAAAAATATTTTCAATCAGAACTATATATCCTTTTTTATCTTGAGAAACAGGCATGGGCCTCATCTAAGGGTGTAATCCTGAGTCATATATTCTATTGTATATTCAACAACACCCATCCTATAACAAATGGGAGACCCAATGAATATTTCCACTAAATGGATTATAGTCACTCATTTCAAAATGAGGATAACGTGGTCCCGTGTTGTTAAAATATACAATAACATAGCATTGTTAAGAAAAAATATATTAAAACATCATGGTCCCAGGATGTATGATAATGTCATACTTACATGTTATTAAATTATACAGTAAAATACATGTTTCATGATATAAAAAACATAGAACAATCATGTTACATGAAAATATTCATTACACCTTGAACAATGTGATCATATATTATTGTTGACATTGATATGTAGGATAAATTAGAATGGTTAATATGAAAAAATAAATCAACCCATTTCTTTAGTATAGGTTTATTCATTATTGAACTAGCTTTATAGGGAGATGTTTTTCATGAAATCACATTTTCCATTTATCGCAATTATATATTCCGTTTGAGCCATGAAATCATATTAATGGGAAAGTTTATATAGATATACTTATATTTATTCTATATTCATGAGGAGTTCATATACTGTATAGAGTGAAAAATCCCAAGTAGCTAATGTTGTAACATTTCTCATGACATTATATTCACTATGAATCAAACCCATCATCCATAGGCAATATTCTCATATAGATAATCTATAAAGGGATGCTGATTAGTATGTCCTGCACTAAAAATTCGTATACACTTTTCATCAAGAAATCTTTTTTTTATAATTTTAATACAATTCAAAGAGGATAAGATTTCACTATTTTGAAAGGAACCAATATTTTTTTATCGCATGATCATATATGGTATGAGGTGTCCAATTAAGTGAAACTATGTTATGCATCTTGTTAATACATTATATTGATATATAGAAATACGCTCTAATGGGGCTGATCACAATAACATGAAATCATACCGCATACTGGTTTAATTATATATTATTGTGAGCTTAGATATATGGTTTTAAAATGGAGAATGATAAGGAAAACAAGAGATAGATAAAGAAAATTGTATACATATAGATTTTACAGACAATATATAACTTTTGGAAAATATAGATGTTAATACTAATAGAAAACCTTTGCTACTGAAATATTTTAACAACAACAAATGCTACAAATTATTTTTACCCATATGGGAATGAAATTCGACACTAGGATTTGTTATGGATTTTGGAATGCATATTAGGTATATATCTTAGTATAATAGTAGGAATTAATTCCACATAATTTGTTGCGGAAAACCCATCCATTTATATTCATGACCTATTCATATTCCAAGATATTAATTATAATATCCAAGTAACATCATACTTTTGTAAGTCATGTATACAGTGAAAAAAATCACAACCATTATCTGAGCAGTAAAAAAATGATGAACTCGGTGTGAATCAATTTACAATGAAAGTCATTGTGGAAACATTATATTAATTATTATGTTTCACTAACATTTATTCATGATTCTATTAATTTATTTTATTATAATTTTTGAAACATATTCAAAATTATCATAAATCAATGTAGGTTGCATCATCTAAGCATATGATGTTTTCATAATCTATTGAGTATATTAAGGCACCATCAAATAAAAGATGTTGTCATTGAAATCATTTATTCTTCTATTGGTCACCATTATCCTATTGAGGGAGAACCAATTTAATGGTATATCCCTAATATGAAGGTGTCCTAATAAATCCTCAAAATAATCAATCCCTATGGATCACCTCACTAATGGACGTAGATAGAGATGAATCTAGTAGTCCGTATTTACACCTTGAATAATAATAAAATTTTCTCCCAAAATAATTAAAAAATTAACTCCCATGCATTATATTAAAGATAGAGGAAGTTTGTCATATACTAAAAAAATACCCAGAGTATTCTAGGAGCTCATATATTAACTAATTACATTTTAAATTTCATGTATCCCCAATCCCATTAATTTATTTTGGGGATTCTGTAAATTTTCATCGTATAAAAGACCATTCATCATAGAGAATTCATAAGCTTATCTACTTATAGAAAATAATCAAATAGAGTCAGGGATATGGAGTATATATACTAGTATAATAATGAATTCTATTGGAATACTCTGATTAATGTCATGGATTAGACCAATATCCCTTTTCTTACTCATTAAGTGTTATTTTTCTTTTTTGATTCATTAAGAGGAGTATATCAATATATTTAGATAGTATCTAAAGAAAATGCTAAATTATTTCCAATATATTCGAATCATATTGGAATATCATAATGGCTATAAAAGGGATAGAGTGGGTTCATTTCACGACTCCCATGAATGAATGGTCATATATTTATGTTATTATAGAGGAATCTCACTAATATATTTGGAAAACGGAAATCATAAAACAATTATCATTCCATATTGAATTGATTTCATATAATATCTAAGATAGTGTAAGTACTCCAGTGAAATACATTGATCGTTAATAGGGGAAGACTTATATCCAAAATCCCATTATTAGAAGAGATCATCACTATACTCTTGGAGTTACTTGAATGTAGTCTTTTATTCCCACACCAATTTTGGTGGATCATGGACATGTCACATTGGGGAAATATAAACAATATTAGGCTCATATCACTATTCCAATATTATTTTACAAATATATTTTGGTACACCCATTAGGGAATTATCATATCCATGATCATGTTATCATAAAATATTATTATAATACATTAGGAGCTACTCAAATTAATTCATATATTCTCATGACCATTTCATAAGATCAATCAGAATTTTCAGGTAATGAAATAAGAATTGGATCAGGATCATATCCTCACACTAGTTAGATGAACAAAACATATTACAGTGACCACATTAGGATAGGATCATATCCCTAATGACAATATAGATACTAATTGAAAGATTCTACAATACTCAAAAAAATATTCCCATATTCAGATTTCCATTCAGTCTGAGGAAGTGTATCAATAGATCTCATGAAAATAAATCATAAGGATGATATATAAGATCATTTTTATGTAGATAAATGGAATATTTCATTTGAAAAATAAGGGTTGGAGCATATTCCTTTCTATCCTCCAAACATAATCAAAACATTCTAATGTTATGGATTGTGTTTTTTAAGAGTAATCCTCCATGTGAAAGACATATTGTATAATTAACACCCCAACTTCCCAATTTATAATAAATGAGAATTAATTTCAATAGGGAAAGAATAAATTTTAAGAATTTTTTCATATATATATATATATATCATTACTTATATTCTTGATTAACTTTAGTGACAATATATTGAATCACATAAATCTCATCAGTCATCATTAGTAAGAGTTATTTGATACAAATGATGAGGTCTTACCAATTATAATTTAATTGGTGGATTTAATGGTTTTCTATAGAGAATTTTCCTTGGATATCCTCCCACTACTTGTTTTTGGCAAGAATAAAATCATTTCACACTCACAGATGCAGAATCAATTATATTGTCGTCATAGAGAAAACACATGTCAATTTTTAGAATAATATATTTCTACAGAAGAAGATGGAGAAAATAATATACACTTTTGTCCCATGATATATCACACCATTATGGATGATTGATTTTCATAAACATTACTTAGTTTTATGATGTTATGTTGAGAATCTCCTTCAATGAATTTTTAGGGATTTCAAATACTACGAATGAAATGGTTTATGATGTCTCAAAATTCATTTTTAGGATATTCTATGAACATGTTTACATATAATCACACACACTATTATAGTAAACTATAGGCATAAGAAAATTTCATTTTTCTAGTCTCAATTAGTCATATAGTGGATTTAAATTGGGCTTATGGACCTGAATTTAGGGTTGGGTCATGTATGGCTTGTTTTAGGATGAAAGAAAATGGAAGTAGATAATTTATTTCATAGAAGCCGCCCAGAATAAATCCTCTAAAGAAATCACTTGGGAGAAACCCTATTGATGAATCCTTATAGAGATTCCATGAAAAGTAGTACTATGAAGAATAAAAATTCAAAAAAAAAATACACCCAAACACATAGAATCTTAGTGGTTTCACATATCAAAACATATACAACCTTATATAATGTAACTGATGCAGTGGTGTCTCCAACCACATGGTGTTGGAATATTTTTTTTTATCATGTGCATAATTTATTTTTATATTATACCATGAATCTTCCACTTGAGGTATCCTTCCTCATGATGAAATAGTCCTCAGGACGACACAATGAAATTTTACAAAAACCTCAAGTGGTAAAACTGAGTTATCACAATATAGTCACATAGAATCTGTATTTGAACTAGAATTTTGGTGTATTGTATATCCAGTACCACCTATAAATTCCTCATACCTCCCATAGAATAGGTGGGGTGGTGAAAAAAAGGTGATACAAAATTAAATATGAAATACATCTGTGAAATCATTTCGTATATCACCTTAATAAAATAGGGGGAGGAAATACTCATATAAATATAGCCCCATAAAGGCCATTTATGTTGGCTATCCTATAAATGAATTCATCAGTGTAAGACTATAGTGGACACTCAGTTGATGAAACATGCATAGGTTCCCTATGTTTTCTAATTATGTAGTTACCATTCATAATTTTTCTTGGTGGTTGAAACAATTATTTACTATTGTTTGTGACATAAAATTATTGATTTCATCTCACCATGAAGCCAATTAGTGAGAATTTTAAATAATTCCACTATGAAAATAAACCATATAGAAACCCCCCTTCATAATATAAATAGTTGGAATCCACTACATATATATCCCTCATGTGGAATGCATCATGGATATACCCTAACATATCACATCCTTCATGAACCATGCTTAAAAACCTATAAGTACTAATATTTACAAACTAATCTGTGAACTGACATCATGGACCCCAGTCTGTGACCTCCCAATGAAGATTCCCCTCAAACTCTCTATATAGACCCCAATCCATTAAATCCATATGTGATACAACTATTAGCTGTTTTTATAATGAATAATACCTTATATTCGGTTTGTCCAAAACATTGGGATCTGTGAAAGTCCATATTCATGATCCATCAACCATGTCGCTTCACATATATTAAAAACCACCATAAATTAAATCAAGATTCACAACATAAACATTTTGTATATATAATTGACATATTTTGGGTTGTAATACCTATGACTCAATAGTATATCAAATAAAAGAACCCTGATTTTAGATACAAAACATTTCTTCAAAAATGATTTTGATTTTAGATACTTCTCTTTTTTTGTTTAGATACCATCTGTTAAGATACTTCTATCAGTAATATCACTACATTGTGTTGATATTCTCTTATAATTTTCCATAAATATTTTCTACAGTGAGGTTAACAAATAAAAACATGTATTAATTTTATATTATTTTCATTAATTACAAATTTTATCTAAAAATCACTCATTCCCCTATACCAATGTTATATTTTCTTTATGGACTATATATATATGAAAATTACTCTATAAATACCTGTGAAATTATTCCAAAACTGAATAACAGTATTCACCTTTATTGCATTATATTAATTTATAATAGTCATTATAACCCTTTTAATTGAAACGTAATAAAGGGGTGAGATGAAAAATCCATCAAGGGAAATATTATCTACAAATCATAACAATTATATCATAAATACTTGAGAATACATGTATATAGAATCAATATCTAATTTATTGATTATTAGATCAAAAGTTGTTGTCACAAAACTTATTCTAGATTTATGGATCATTGTAAAAGAACTTAATAATAGAAAATACTCTAATGAAATCATAACAATAATAACATGTCATTTAAGCATGTCATAATAATTTTTAATCATGGGATCATAACATAAATAAGTTTAATATAATATAAACGTGGAACAAAATATTCATAGGAAATAAAAACATTTATGGGAAACCAATATTTCCTAATAAATATATTGGGAAAATGACCATGAACCTTATTCAATAAGTTTTGATAATTTCAGGGATTCCATCATAAAATATTTTTAATAACCCCATGATGTCCATTAATTCCAATCTCATGAAATGTAAATCTAAACCAATGAATTAGCAGGAGATATTAGACCCCACACATCAACATCCATAATAATTATTCCCAAATCAAATTAATAAAATATCATATAGTTAATATTTTATTGAAATAATATTTGTTTCATAATATTTGCAAATGGTGTCCTATAGAATTAATTCAATATTTTGATCGATAGATGCCAAAATTTCCGTCACCCAAAAGGATCACTTCACAATGAATTTAATAGGGGGATAAATAAAAATTGAAATAATATGGGATTGATATTTATAAATTATAATAATTATTGATGTGATATATAAAAGATATTTTATAAAAAAATCTCAACATTGTTGTAAATAGATAATATTACGAGTCACTTTTGAAAATATAATTTTTGGGAAATTAAAAAGAATATTTTATTAGAAATAATTTGAGAATAAATTTTAATAATGAATCCTATGAATTGAATAATGTTTATCTAGGAGAAATCTTTATTAGGTGAAAAAATGAATGATTCCAAAAGGAATCCCCTCATTAAAAATTCTAAAAATATTAATTGTGAAATTTCTATATCATAAAAATTATTAATCAACATTTATCTATAAAATGGGTAAATAAAAAAATGAATATTATGCAAAATAATAAGTTTCCAAATTACCAAATAGTAAAGGGGAACTGGTAGGAATTAGAAATATGGTCATTTAAGAAAAATATATTATTTGGGGAATATGAGAAAATTTCATAATAACGTCATATTTAAAATGAAATGGAATCCATAAAAAGTGTAACACCATAATGTAATTAATGTTATTTATATATTGAATAAGAAAAAATATTTGGATGACAATAATGGAATCAATGGATAATATTAAATGATTATAGTATAGAATTATATTTTATTATTAAAACAAAGGCAACTAAGTGAATAAAAAACCCTTACCCATTTCATTAACTTCTACCAAGGCACGTCATCTCCCGATATAAAAAACATAAAAAATTTCATAACTGATTTTAGAAAATTATTAATATTTGTTACCAAATATTCACATTAGTTATAATAATTTATTAAATATTTATTAGTTAAATTTTGTTTATTTTTATCATCTGATGTTCATAATATTTATTAATTTACACATGCTTTAAAAATTTGAAATTTATCCCCATTCATTGTTACTATGTTCTCCATAAAAAATTAATAATGACACTAGAATATAGAACTAATTATTATTTTTAAGGTTTTAGCTTTGTTTTTCAAAGGGTTTATTAATTATCCATGATGTTGGAATTATTAACGAGAATTTAGGGAGATTTTTTTATGAATAGAAGTTGTTATATTTATAATTTTGTTCATATTTAACATAATATTTATAAAAAATCCAACACGTAGTAATAATATTTTTAATTCATTTAATACATTCTGGTATTAATCCAAGTATGGTGTTATTGAAATATATATTACAGTTCAATAGGGCCAGTAGATCGCATGTATACCAAAATGTTGTTTTCATTTTGTCTAAATCAAAGAAAATTTGGAAATTGATTAATCTTTTCATAATCATAGACATGTTATATATATAATATATACTATTTAAATACTATTTTCAAACTATCCATGTATGTTAATGATGAAAAATAAAACATGTTGGTCAATGCAAAGATAATGTGCCCATAACAAAATGATGTTTTTATTTTTTTCTAGAAAATGGAAAATGTCTAATTTGTAAAATTTATATAATAAGAGTTTGAATAAGAATAAATTGATGAATGTTTATAATGGGGGAAATATACGTGCAAAGGAATTTTATTTCATATAATATTGTATATATATATATATATGATATTTTGGAAATCATGAGGTACTAACTTTTAAAGAACATTGGGATGCATATTATCTAAGTAAATTAGGTAGATAATATGTGATCATTGTAATTTTTTGTGTATTATTAATGGGTTTGTGAGAGAATGCTTTTATAATTTAATGAAATATCAATTTTATAGATACATTTTTATAATATAAAAATAGATATCATTTTCAATATAGTTGTTGGATAAAAACAACTCATTTTATAAAAGATTTTTAACATGGTTTAGGTTATCAAAACCTTAGATTTATCCAATTTATCTATTTGACTATTACATGGGAAACTACTTTTAACTTATATAATTAATTTTTATGCATTAAATTAAAATGTAAATTTTCCTATTTTTTTACCATATAGTTCTAAATATGAAGTAAATTTTCAATGATACAATTTTGAAATTAGTAATAAATAATTCTAAAATAACTACTTTATAATGCATTAAAAAAACATTATGAGAAAAATTTATCTTAAATAAAAAAAATTTATTTATTTTTTAAAATAAAAAACAAAATTTTCAGTTAATAATAATGTATATGATAAATAATTTGATAAGAAATATGTTTTATAAATTAATGTCAATATTATATCCTAAATATATCATGATAATAACAGTATTAATAAAATTTGTATTTTCCCTATTTAGATAAAAGTAAATATTCCATAAAATAATTGATCGATTATTCTTATGGTTTTTTATTAGGTTTAATTCAAAAAAAAATTTATTCCTTCTAATTATAATTTTAATACTTAGGAATTATACTTTTAAAAAACATCATAAAATAAAATAAGAATAGTTTTACCAATAAAAACAATTTTTCAAATATTAATTTTTTTAAATCATAATTTATATCAAAATATTATAACATTAGATTCAATTTATTATTTTTATAATTAATATATTTATGTATCATATAACCATAATATATCTACTTCCTTGTAATAAAAAATCATAGCTCATAAAAATTAATTTAAAAAAACATTATTAAGACAATGATGGTCTTGTTAGTTGTTTATCTATTATAATGGAATTTTAATTAAACACAATTATTAAAAGATACATTAATATTAATTTCTAAAAATATATCATACAATATTTACCATTATTTACGTATATTGATTCAATTACAACTTTTCAATGGTTCTATTTATCATTATAAAACATCATTTTTGTTATTTTCATTTTGTGTATTGTGTGAAATATGTTATTGAACATAATAACTATTCAAAGATAAATATTCAACAATATAATTAGTCATTACATTCTCCTCCCTTAAAAAAAATTTCTTCCAATAAATTGTCTTTATAGTATGGGGAAATTTTATTCTATTTTTATCTAACTATATTGTTATGTTCTAAAATTCTTCATTCAAATTATAATTCAACCAATGAACATTGACTAAAATAATTTATTTTTCAGAAGAACTTTACATCTTCAATCATGGAAATACAATGGGTTTTCTTTATATAAAATATTATTTTCCCACTAAACAACATGAAAATGTATTACATGGGACGGTTTTGATATGAATTTCTTTAAAAGCGATACATGCAAGAAATCTTATTCATGGGATAGGTTTGGATAGTGTTCTATCTGAAAAGGTATGTACCCAACATGATCAAGGACATTAATGGGGACGATATAACCAAGGAATAAATTTTCATTATACCAAAATTTGATAATAATCTTCCACAGAGATATCTAGTGGTGCACATAACAATTATCATCAAACTCTGTATCTCTTTAACAATTATCTGAATAAATATTATTTCAAATTTTTGCAGCATTACTATAATTATTAAGCATTTCAAAATATTTTTTCATTTATTGGAAAATGATATGTCATATCAACTTCCTCCTTCAAACATCATAAAAACATGTTAGATTACTATAGACCTTCACATATAGAGAATCATTTGGTTCCATTTGAATGATAGAATAAAATTATTTGTTATATAAAAAAACATAATTTTGGGAGGTGTCAATCCCAACTTCCTTTTAATACATTGAAAATGATATTATCATTTCTCTAATTCATATAAATGTTATTTTGTATTGACCATCAATATTAGGGTGATAAATAGTGATAATGTTCATCAATTTATCTGATGCATTCTAATTTTTTCTCTATAACATCATGATTAACCACATATCTCAATCATAAATAATATAGAAGGGTAATATATCAAGCCTCACTATATTAATTATATGTATATTATTGAAAATTGTTCATGTATATAATTTTAAATGATGGTAATAAAATTTTCTATCTCTATAATGGGATTAAATGAATCCGAAATACCATTATGGACTTTATATGTCATAGGGGGTCCTTCAAAAAAATACATTGATATTTTTTTCCCATTTCTATTCTTGTAAAAGTAATGGGGCCATCATTACAATATAATGCTTTCATTCATCCTTAACTCACCGGCACACAAAATATTGATATAAAAGTTCTACAATATATTTATTTATTTTCTTAATCAAAAATATTTTCTTTCGATATCTATACATCTTGATGCTCCTCATAAGAAAATATAATGATATGTTTAGTGTATCATCCAAAGTATTCGATTTTAGTTCTGGTTTTGATGGGACATGTATATGGGTTATATAACTTATAACACTTTTTATGAATTTTGAACTATATAATATAACGAAATAATTTTCTAAATCAATATCATATTTATGGAATTATTTGATCATCACATGGATTGGGAGTTGCATAATTGTTTTTTAAAGACATAACTTTTCAACATTCCATAGGATTTCGATATCTATCATTTGCATATCCATGAGAACTAGGTATTTTTTTTCAAATGTAATCATGTAATAATGTTAAATGTTATTCCATAGTAAGAGTCTCATCCAACTTTCTATCCATTTAGTGGAGGATATTTTTTAATTAGTCATAGTCATTGATCAATTCCCACAATATCATTACATGAATTTTACCTCCTTCTATGTGAATAAATATTTCAAGATAATTTGGTTTGTAAAGATATCAGAGTAATGAACATAGATATAATTCCACGATATAATTAATTAAAGGATCACTAAATCCAACACTAAATCTTAAACTGGTTAATTTTTCTCAATAGTTGTAAATTTATGTCAGGAATAAGCAATTACATTTTCATTCGTCCCCAATAAAATTTGTATATCATCAATTTATATTGAAAACACATCCCCATTGTAGGGTATTTTATGAATATGTCTATTGACCAATTTTTTATATATTCACTTGAATGTTTCATGATATTTATATATCTAGTAGAAATTAACTCCCTTTTTAATATTAGTACAATATTTAATGGAAACTAGGAATTTCTCATAATGTTTTGATATAATCTAGATAGAATGAGAAATTTTTAGATATCAGTTACTCTAATTGGTCTAGGGAATTATTCCCAAAATATTTCTAATGTTGGATCTAAATAAATTCCCATTCATATGATTAAAAAACCCCTGAATAATATACTCTATAAACCTAATTCACACTTCCTATAATTAGAATACAATTTATTCTCTATCACAATCTTCAACACAATTTAAAAGTGATCTTATTTATATACGTTAGTCTTATTAAATATGGGGATATCATATATGAATATAAGAACATATTTTCAAGGTTGTCTCTGAAGAATATATTAATTAGATCTATAATGTTGAAAAAAAATCTTTATGTTTGAATTGCATCACATTAAATTCCTAATGTATATTACTCATAGAGAATATTTTCCTATAAATATCATCCATTTTAACCCTTATTTAATGAAATATTTTTAGATTGATAATATTTGAGACATATTATAATCCAACATGTTGACCAATTAAGTCATCGATATATGCTCTAATATGCTTTAATATATTTTTTCTTCATCTGGGTTATAATTTGATCAAAATCATCAGGGTGATGTGGCATTGGTACATCATTACTTTTTAGAAGGATGACTACTGTATCATATGGTGAATCACTAGAAAATATATAAACATTTTCCATATTCTCTTATAGTTACTTATTTAATTATTCTAATCGAAATGAACCCATTATATATTCACTCTTTAAGATAAGTGTGGATTTCGTTATGTATGAAATGAAAAAAAATCACATCATTATTTGGAGGAAAAATTGGTTGTTCATAAAAGAATACATAATCATCTTACAATACAGCAAGCATGTAATCGATGATTCCTTTCCCTTGATCATTTGACCTATAATCCCCTCTATTATGGGAATCATAAAGCATATACTATAATTATAATCCAATGGGAATTCATAATCATTTTTATGTTGATATTTTATAATCGGGTAAGTTGATAAATGAAATAACATTTCATTAAACTAACAATTTAAATGATATCAATGTAATAAAAGATTACCATACCCAAAATTATGCTAAATTCAACTACCAAAATTATAACAAGTTATTTAGTAAGTATAATTAATAAAAATCAATAGATGAATGGTTATATATCATAGATGTGACCATCATGACTCTAGATGTATTTAAAAATAGATCAGTATACAATTATTGCAGAAGATAATTAATATTCCAAAGAAATATTAAGGATTAAAATGAAAGACATGTACCAAAAAGAAATAATTAATTTAGTGACCTATAGTGAATAATGGTTTCACCATTCATCATTTCATTATTTTGACCCACAATAATAATAGATATTATATTTGATCATACTTATTCCGCATATTTAGACGACTATTGGATCTTATTCAAATAATTATCATTGGAATTTGGGAATTTATTTTCAAATTCCTATCATCTATTCATATAAAGAAACGATGTTTAGGTGGAACATTTAATGGTGTCTTTTTTTCCAATGTTGTATTAATTGGTATTTTAGAATATATTTGACAATATTGGGATTTTTGGCCAACTATAACACACCTAAAACACCTCCATAACACATTTAGAAAAAATACGTGCTTTATTCCTCTAACATTTTAAAATTTAGGCAGCTTAACATTCATTCTCCAATTCGAAATATCATCAAAACATAGATGATAATCAACTTTAATTTTTTTTCAAAATGATTACAATCCCCAATTTAAATCACCAACTTTAGCACACATAAATGTATTTATTTATATATTCAAAATCCCAATATATAGTATTACATTATAATAAATGTATTTATAAAACTAAAGAACAGTTAATTGTACTATAGGGGTGAAATTTAAAACCAACGATATACCATGTGAGTCATGTGATGTTTTATTTATAAAATCAAATTGATTTAACATCCTTTTTCGACACCAATAATTCTATCTTCATTTTTATTTGATGAATTTGAGAAAATTTCAAAGGTAATAATTATTTCATGGAATCATCATATCCCATGGAGTACGATTCCTTATATTTTATTTTATTTTTAATGTGATTTGAAAATTTTATAGCATCAAATTCCAAAAGATAAATGACAAAAACTACCTTATAATGATTCCTGAATTTCAGAGATAAAAATATAGTTCCATCCCACTAATCAATTTATCCACCATATGTGGATTAGAAACATCATTGAAGGTGGTGGAAATTATTTCATGAAATTCTTAATATAATGTTTCTCCTTCCTTATTGTGTTGGAGATAACAAAATGTTATATATTATTATTTATAGGCATTGACAATTTTGTGAGAATTGCCACAATGTTTTTTACATTATATTCTAATCCATATGGTTTTTGATTTTGGAAATCACTAAATTATACATTATAATGAATGTAATCCATTTTTTTGGATCCATCTGTTACTTAAATAAAATAAATTTTTAGATTGTAACACTTAAATTAAATGTATTGAAATAAAACTATAAATTAAATAACTAATAAATTATGTATATATCTTAACATAAGATTATATGGGATTTGGTATAGGGTATCCATGGTCTTTTTTCTATTAGGTTCTCTAACCAAAATATATCCAAATCCCTCATAACAGAACATAATGGGAATGTAGATTAATGATGTATATCCACTAAGAGTGTCAATTTTGGGGTCATGTATGGCCTATTTGTCATCCCTCAAGGGAATATTGACAAAATAAAAAACATTTCATTATAATTTTACTACTCATACGTGTGTTAGTGGAAGATATTATATCTACTAGTTTCTTTCTTGATAAATGTGTCTTTTTAAGGAAACATAAAACTATATAGTTTAAAAAAATTATATAATTTTTTTCATATATTTTGGTTTTCCCTAATATATTAATTTATTTTATATAGTATTAATCACCATAAATAAATAAACTAATCTTATAAAATAATTAATCCCTACAATGACACCATTTGAGGTACCCCAAAAAATATTATATTTATTTTTCATTGTTTCTATATGTTCTTCAAAAGGATAGGGATTAGTATGATATTCATCCTTTTAGTATATTAATTATAACAGAATGGATTAGTTTTGAAATTAATTCATGTTTTAATGTTTTTTTTGGCATGCTAAAGGGCCCATCATCAACAATAACTTTTATCCACGATAAAATTTGACAGATCTAATTAATTAATTGCAAGTCCAATGGTTTTATTCAACATTAAATCACAACAAATAGTCATAAAATACATACAAAATAAGTGGTTTATTCAATGAACCTAACTTTACTTTAGAGGTATTAAATACATCTCTATAAATGGATAACATTCACATAAGAATAGAGGGATATTATAATTAAAAATCCAAGTCACATTTTCTTTCCATATGATAGAAATAAGGGGGGAAGCTGTTGTTTAAATCAAATGGAGAACATAGTTGCTATTGGAAGCATTGATAATGGATGTATGTACATACTCAATAAGATTGCCTATGATGATTCTTATGTCGTAAATTTCCAATAGCCTATTCAATACATTATAAGAATAGATTCATCTAAAAATTTAATATTGAACATATTCAGAACTTTTAAATATAGTTGAAATAATTGGGTAAGATGAATCCCAATTCATTAGAACTGGTTATATGCAGGTATATGATAACTCCAGATCTTATAATTAACCATCCATGATGTAGTTTCGGTGAATAAGGAAAAAATATTGAGATCCCAATAGGCGATAGTTTTATATCTATCACATTCTTATATATATTATTATTCAGAAGAAAATTGGACTTTTCAATGTATCATCCATAAACGACTATCAATGTATATAATGTTTTAATCATTAATTTAAAGAGAGGGTTAAGATGTGATTAACTCCCTCAAATTTTTTCTAATGTGGGAAATATCTGAATTGGACAAGTGCTTTGTGATCCAAGAGATATCAAGGATATCTTAAAGAGGGGTTTCTAGCCTCATGGATCTCCAATAATTCAGGTTGTATTGACTAATAAATGTCAATTTAGAGTTTCACATAATTGCATTGAATGTTATTTTGATTTCTATCTTGAGATAAGTGGAAATGTAATGAGAGTATCAATTTATCATCATCACAATAGACCTATTTCATAGAAAATCATTGTATATATAATTAGATTCAATGTGGATCCATGAGAACTTAGAGGGGTTCATATTATTAGAAATCATGAGATCCATTATTCCTTAGCATCCCATGTCAATGATAATTATACCATATTCCTATGGAATTGTTGTGATATACCCTTTATGAATATATCTAGTCTATATCAATTTTTCTAATCCATTTTTTTAGATAATTGATAATTCTTTTTGGCCATTTATAAATTGAAAATATCATATATAAATATAGTGGTGATTACAATGTTTACTATAAAAATTCATATATCCTATTAATTTAACATTCCATCTGGTAAATTTATTGAATATATTAGATTATATATTATTAAAGTTTATGTTCATAAATTGCACAAATCCAAATAGGAAATCAAAGGTAACTGAAATTACGGAAAACTACTTTATCTACAAAAGATTTAGAGATCATATTTTTCCTTTTAATTGTAATTTCATCCCCTAATATAATGAATTTCTTGTTATAACAGATTATCTCATTAAATCATTTATTAATTTTGTCTTCAACATTGGAAAATCGAATGATTGAAATGGGATATCCTTACTTCAATCTCCTAGAGAATTTGAACTAGCTTGTATGGGATACATTATTAATTATGGTGAAAATTTTACAGATAATAATTAAATTAATTATTCCAATGAACGCAACGGAGAATCAAAAATTTTATATTATATAAATAAAAATTCCCCATTTTATATGTCACAAAATTTCTGGATACAATTATTAAGGGATAAATTTCCATGCCTAGTATTCCATTTCATATTGTGATGACCCCTATTACGGCCATGATAACATTTCTAATGATTTTTGGTATACCGTTACCACTTACATCAAGCCTATGGTATTAAAGGCCCATGGAATTATTTTTTTATGTATATGGGAAATAATGATGGTGTTAATAAAATTGGGTGCCGATCTATAACGACCCGAACCCGGAGCCCCTCCACTGGTGCCCCATACCCGGTTCTCCACATGACCTCAGACTCATTTCCCCGAATGTCGGAGGCTACTGAATAGAAGAGAGGTCCTTTGTGTGTTTGTGGGGAAACTATGCCCTCATTCGGTAAGGTATAAATGGTAAGAAAACAACAATATTCAGCGGAAGCAGTAAACAACATGCATAACAACAGAATCCAAAAATTGTAAGCATTGTAGATATATAACTACGATGACAATGATGCAGCATGTACAAGTTTATAAGGAAAACAGTAAACACAACAACGTGATGAAGTACAACTAAAACCATGTGCAAAAGAAAAACAAAGTAAGATCATCAGCATCGTGAGCCACGGCTCGGTCCCATGCTCCCCAGCACTTAGTGAAATCAAGATCCTAATGTAGAAGGGAGCTTTCCCTTGTCTATACCAATAGCAACATAGTCTGGTTGGGCCCGAAAGCATAGACCAAACAGGATGTGAGATACAATCCATGTTGGCAATCACCCAAAATTTATGCCTTACAGTCAAATGAATACATGGAAGTAAATAATCAAGAAGTAGTAAACAGGAAATCCCAAGCACCTACAATCCACAATTCTAACAAATATATTACACAAGTAAGAAGTCAGCAACAAGAAGGCAATAGGTAACCATCTGGGAAGCTCTCATAGCCTAACCCCTATGGTTAAACCTATAGTACTAGAAACCCTCTGGGAGGCACACACAATCTCACCCCTCTAATTTAGCTACGTAACTGAGAAGAATCTCAGGGTAATCACTCACCGTCAATTCCTCCTAGAGTCTCGTATCGTGCTGAAGGCTCTCTGGGGAAGCACTCAATGTCAATTCCCCCTATAGTCTCGCATCTTAATTAAAAGAAACTCTGGAAAAGCCCTTCTGTCAATTCTCCCTCTGGTATTCTACTCTAGGTTTTCACAGTCCTGAGTACAACTAAACATGCTCATCGCGTGTATATCGTCCTTGTAAACCTCATGAACTACATGGATATCATTCTACGGCTCAACAGTAATAACAAAACAACAGTTCCTCTATCCTAAAAATAGGCATGGAAACTAGAAAAATGTCCAACAGGAAAAACAAGCATGGAAAAGCAACCTGAGCACAATATAAATTACTCTACTCACAAGCAGTAACCTCTAATAAAGCAAATAAGCAAAGCAGGAAAACAGCAGGGGAAACACCGGAAACACGCAATACCCCATTCATGGGTATTGGTGAAATTTGAACATAATATTCATCAACTTTCTACAGAAAGGCACAAACCACCTACCTCAATCCGAGGAGTTCAATATAAGTTAAACACGATGAAATATTCCTCTTAGAACAACGTAGATCTGAGAAAACGCACCAAACGTTCATCCCATGATAACATGGAAACAAGGAGGAATCAACAAATAAGGCTAAAGCAGAATGAAGAACTCACCGATGCGATTCCTACGCAATCGACCATGCTCAAATCGGAGAACAAATGGCAGGGAAGGAGCTCGGAGAATATTCGTCCATACGGTCACTTCCGGGCGGATGAAATCTAGTGAAGAAGATGATTTTGGGGGTTAGCGCGACCCCAGTCTGTTTAATGAAAAAAATTACATGACATGTACTTCTTGAGTACACGACGTGTACACCAATTTTGCGTACTCCGAATTAACTGTCCTCCACGTCATCCTTACACGGTGTGTGTGTGTGGCCCGGACACGGCCAACACACGAATTCGAGCTGGGAAGAGTACATGGCGTGTACTCAGAAAGTACACGGAATGTACTTCTGAAATTTCCAGATAATTTATTTTCCTTAAAAACTCCAGAAAAAGGGAAATCATACCTAAAAAGAGATCCGGGTTCTTACAAACTTCCCCCTTAACGAAATTCGTCCCTAAATTTCCCTAATGAGGCAGAGAAGGAGAAACACCGAATTGCTCCGGCCACTATGATCTTACATCGGTCTCCCTCTCCCAGGTCTCATCCAGTACTCGCCTGTGTTGCCATAACACTCGTACCAGAGGAACATACCTCCCACTGAGAACTTTCATAATGTGATCGAAAATCCAGAGAGGATGCTCCTCGAAAGATGCATCCGCTTCAAGCATGACTTCCTCGGGCTGAAAGACGTGAGATGGGTCTGAAAAGTAATGTCGGAGTTGATAGACATGGAAGACGTCGTGCATGGCCCGATACCTCTGAGGTAGCTACAGCCGATAGGTGACCAGCCCAACTCTCTTCAAGACCTCAAACGGCCCGACGTACCACGGTGAAATCGTACCCTGTCTATGAATCCTCTTGTGTCCCAACCTTAGTTTGACACGCAAGAAAACCTGTTCACCGACCACGAACTCCAGAGGTCGTATCCGGTGATCAGCATAAGACATCTGTCGAGAGTATGCCATAGTCAACCTCTTCTGAATTAGCACTATCTGTTCTGAGGTCTCCTGAACAAGACGTGGTCCTAGAAAAGCTCTCTCTCCTGCCTCCAGCCACTATAAAGGTGATCGGCATGGCCTACTGTACAAATCCTCGTATGGAACCATCTGAATGGTATCCTGGAAACTAATGTTTTAGGATAACTCCACCAAAAGAAAATGCCTCTCCCAAAAACCGCCAAAGTCTAGAATCCAATCCCAGAGCATATCCTCAAGCACCTGGATCGTGAGCTCGGACTGGCCATTAGTCTGGGGATGGTATTCTGTACTCAAAATTACCTGTGTTCCCAAGGCCTTCTGAAGTCCCTGCCAGAATCAAGAGGTAAATCACACATCTCTATCTAAAACAATAGAGTGTGGAACTCCATGCAGACGAACGATCTCTCTGATGTAATGTTGTCCAAGATCATCGACTTTGAAGGTCTCCATGATCAGCATGAATTGAGAAACCTTCGTAAGCCTATCAACGAAAACCCAAAAAACATCGTTTCCCCGAGGTGACCTCAGCAACCCGGTCACGAAGTCCATCGCAACATCGTTCCACTTCCACTCCGGAATGGGTAACTTCTGTAAAATCCCCCCTGGTCGCTGATGCTCTGCTTTCACCTGCTGACAAGTAGAACATCTCATGACAAAACCAACAACATCCTTATTCATACCTAGCCACCAGTATTGGCGATGAAGGTCCCAATACATCCTGGTGACACCAGGATGAACTGCCTAAACAGAGAAACAGAAATATCGCATCACCTCCTCACGTATGTCTGCTGGAACCCATATGCGTCTCTGGAAAATCATGATCTCATCCTTTCCCATTGTCCATCCAGGAAGAGGGTCCTCTCCGGACACACTCTCCCCAAGTACTACGCCTTCTGAGTCTGATAGATGCCTCATATGTACCCAATCATGTAGTGTGGAGGTAACAACTACAGAAGATAGAAAAGTCAGTCCCTGTCTGTCGTGCACCTCCAGATGCATCTCAAAGAACAGAGCCAACAGTTGCCACTCACTACTGTCCTCCTGAACTGCCTGAATTTGAGTTCTCCTGCTCAATTCATTAGCCATGACGTTTCCCTTTCCCGGCGTATATGCAACACGCAATCAAAAGACTAATGATACTCGACCCACCTGCACCCCCTCAGATTCAGATCACGCTGAGTAATGATATACTTGAGACTCTTATGGTGAGTGAATATCACAATGTGCTCTCCTAGAAGATAGTGTCTCCAACAGAACAAGGCATGAACAATATTAGTTAACTCCAAATCGTGTGTAGGGTAGTTCCTCTCATGTGGCCTCAACTGCTGAGACCCGTACGCAACGACTCCATCTCCCTGCATAAGCACAGCTCCCAGCCCGATACCTGAAGCATTACAGTAAAAAGTGTATCTCATGAATGGCTCCAGCAAGACTTGTATCAGTGCTGATGTCAACCTCCCTTTCAGCTCTTGAAATGATGAATCACAAAAATCTGACCATGAGAACTTCACCCCCTTCTTGGTCAGTCCTGTCAAAGGTGCTACTAGGCACGAAAAGTCCTGAATGAAGCGTCTGTAGTATCCAACCAACCCTAGGAATATCCATACCTCAAAAACGTTCTCCGGCTGCTATCACAAAACTATAGGTCTTACGTTCTCTAGGCCCACAGATACTCCTGCCTCTTAGATTATGTGACCCAAGAAGTGAATCTGATCCATCCAAAAGTGGCACTTCGAGAGTTTAGCAAAAATACAATGCTCTCTCAGTGTACACAGAATGATCTCAATATGTGTGGCATGGTCGTGTAGAGTGTGAGAGTGCACCAAGATATCGTCCACAAAGACCACAACGAAGGAGTCCAAGTAAGGATGGAACACTCGGTTCATTAGTGCCAAAACTGCAGGCGTGTTCGTGAGACCGAACGGCATGACTGTATACTCGTATAGACCATACCTGCTCTTGAATGCTGTCAGATGTATATCTAGCAGTCTAAAGTGCAACTGATGATAACAGTACCTCAATTAGATCATCGAGAACACCCAGGCTCCTCGATGATGATCAAAAAGGTCATCAATCCACAACAAGGGATATTGGTTCTTGACAGTCAACTGGTTCAGCTTCTGATAATCCACACAAAGCCGAAGGGTACTGTCTGCCTTCTTCGCAAACAGAACAGGAGAACCCCAAGGAGAAGTACTGGGTCGAATGAAAACCTTATCTTGTAGCTCCTCCAACTGTTTCATGAGATCCTGCAACTCAGGTGTGGCCATCCTATAGTGAGTAATGGACACCGGTGCCACTCCTAGTACGAGCTCAATAGAAAATCCTACCTCATGCTCTGATGGAAAACCTGAAAAGACCTCTAGAATGACATCCCTTAAGCGATCCACCACTTGAAGAAATACCAACTGTGGAGTCCCCTAATCATTCAGGAAAAGGCTAGCAATCTGGGTTGTCATCCCTCCTAGCTCAAGATGCTCGAGTCCCGCCCGACACGCCCGAATGTCCCATTCTCATCTATGAAGGAAAGATTCACCCTCTTATGAAATTAAACTGACCCTGCGGCGATAAATGTCAATGACTGCCTGGAAGGTAATCAACCAGTCCATGTCGAGGATGACATCATATCCTATCATCTCTAGGACATAGAGATCCCATAAGAAGTGATACCCTGCAACCTCGAGAAGGCAATCTCTACACTGCCTTACACTATATGTCCTCGTTCCCAAAGGTATGTCTAGTGTCAAAGAGTCAGTAGAAGAAAAGATGCCAAGTCCAAGGATCTCCAAAATGGAAACAGAGATAAAACTATGCATAGAACCAATATCTAAATGGGCTGAAGATAAAACTGAGGCTACTATAATCGTACCTCGAACAGTAGAAAGGTCGGGAACCTGCTCATGATAAGTCTGCTCTATAGCGAATGACTGGCCCTTGTCGTGGCCCTATGCCCCTAGCTGACCACCCTGGCTAAACCTTCCTGCTGGTGCTGAGGAAGTGGTGGATGACTACCACAGTCTCAACCTCCACCTCGGTCCGAACGGCCGAAAGAACTCCAGTTCCCTGACTGGTGAGAAACTGGCGGTGCTGCTCTTGAATTAGGAGTCATGGAAGAACCCCAGTCACCAACTGATGGTGAGAAAACCTGGAAGAAATGCTGAAGGTAACCCATCTTTCCACAGGATCAGCACTCCACGGGGTCCCTCTGCCACTGCGGCCTTGTGTGCCATGTCTGGACACACTGATAGTATGTCATCTGGATGCCTGATTATGTGTCTCACTTCCTCGAATCACCATGCGTAAGCTCCCTACGGCACTTCTTACTGTCATATGCAGTTGGATAACTCTAGAGGCAGAACCGCCCTGGCTCGCAGCTCCAGATTCTCTCAGATTGCGCTCAGCCATCAATGTCTGATTGGCGATGGAAGTAATGGATGTCAGCTGAAAGATGTTCACCTGCGAGCGGATCTCCCCCCTGAGTCCATCCTCAAACTTCCTCACCAAGAACACCCCTCCCATCCCAAAAGGGTGTAAAAATCCGCAGATCAGTGAAACGAGAGGAATACTCCATGAATGATAGAGTACCCTACTCTATGCTCATGAACTCTCGGGGTAGATCGACCTTCAGGGTCTCTCGGTAGAAGTAGTCATAGAACACGTGATGGAACTCATCCCATGTAATAGCATGTTGTTGACACACTTGTGAGATCACGTCCAACCACCTCTTGGCAGAGTCTCAGAGCATGTAGTTTGAGAGCTTGAACCACCTCTCTCGAGGCGTCTCTAGATGCTCGAAGATAGTCAGCATGGATTACAGACATGACTCTACAGTCTGAGGTCCTCCCTCCCCCGAGAACGTGGGAGGATGCTGCTGCTGAAAGACCCACGTCAAGTCTGTCGTAGACGAGTTAGGATGCAGGGCTCCCTAGAAGGCTTGCATCATCCTCATGAAACCATCCCTGAACTGCACATCTGCACCCGCAACTAGTACAATAGCCAGTGCCAAGGCTAGCTCGACTGGGGGATCGACATGAAGTCCCTGATCAGCCATGTCTGGCGTCTGATCACAGCCTGATGACAGACGTACGACCGGAGGATGTCTCGGAGGCATAGCTCTTAAATATCAAAAGAACACCTTAGATCAAGAAAACAAGGATAGTGAACACAAGGGTACAAAACTGGAATACGGGAAGAAAAACACAAAAGTTTAAAAACCCGACTACACGGTGTGTATAAAAACTACACGAATTGTCTTCAAAAGCTACATACATGGGCGTGTACACCTACCCCACAAGTCGTGTAACACATTAAACTACTCGGCGTGTTGTCCCCAACACACGACATGTACAAGAAAACTAATCCCCCTCCTGAGTCTCATTACAGGGCTAACCCACGCGGTCCGACTTAACCCGAGACTACACGGCATGTTCTAAACAAACACGGCATGCACTAGAAAAGGATTCGGGGGCCCGTGTTGTTGAGACACGGACTTCTACATTGTTGGACCTTATACGGCATGTTCCGAACACACACATCATGTATAGGTGGAGACGACACTGTCCCTGTTGTTCGTGACCCAGCCATGTACCTGGGAAAGACTACACGGCGTGTTCTGCACAAACACGGCATGTGGAAAGGAAGGTAACACTGGCCCGTGTTGTTCGTGACACGACCGTTAACTAAACAATACAACACGTCGTGTTCCATATGGACACGGCGTGTTCTACTCGAGCCTCCCAGACCCGTGTTGTTAGTGACACGGCCGGGTACACGGCTCTGAACCTACATGGCATGCACATACCATACATGGCATATTCCTTAATTTACTTCAAGACATCGTTTTTTTCTCAAACGGTCAGTGACACGGACTGAAAACTAGATGGTGTCTATCCAAAAAGTAGATGCCATGGATTCTGGGTTTTTTCTGGGGCAGTATCGCAGAAACTGCACAGAATTATAGAAACACTCAAAAAAAGGCAAAAAAGTTCCAAATTCCGATCCGTGAGGGCCCATAACACCTCAAGAACCAAAATTTGGTGTTCACTTTAAACAAAGAACAAAACAAACATTTTTCTAACATAACAACAGAGAATATATAAAGCAACTATCAGAATAGCTTGCATAATCTACACATGGTCTATCACAACAGCATGCAATCGCTAATGCACCCTAGATGGCATAGAAAGAATGCATGGTATGTGATTCCTACAAGTGACTATATGATGCATGAGACGGAATACCCTCATCTCATCGGGTTGCAACAGAATTAGAACTGAAATATCAAAACAGTAATAGCACAAGCCATGTAAATCACTCTAGGTGAAATCAGATCAAAAATATAATCTCGAAACCAGCAAACTGCAATTAATGAAAAAGTATGGCCTTTTCTTATACACAGGTTAGCTACTTCCGAGCACAACTTAATACCATGAACCGAATCCGTCCTATCCCTATATAAATTCTCCAAACAGTAAATCAAGAGAAAAGAACCCCTCTGATACCACTTTGTAACGACCTGAACCCGGAGCCCCTCCACTGGTGCCCCATACCCGGTTTTCCACATGACCTCAATCGTGTTTCCCCGAACACCAGAGGCTTTCGACTAGCAGTGAGGGACTTGGTGAGTTGGTGGGGAAACTATGCCCTCATTCAGTAAGGTATTCAAGGTATGAAAACAACAATAATTAGCAGAAGCAGTAAACAACATTAAAAACAACAGAAACCAAACAGCGAAAGTATTTTAGATATATAACTACGTTGACAATGATGCAGTAGGTAAAAGTATATAATGAAAACATCAAACACAACAATGTGCTGAAGTACAACTAAAACCAAGTGATAATGAAAAACAAAGTAAGCTCCTCAGCATCGCGAGCCATGGCTCGGTCCCATGCTCCCCATCTCCTGATGAAATCAACATCCTGAAGTAGAAGGGTGAGGTCCCTTGTCTATACCTACAACAACATAGTCTGCTTGGGCCCAAAAGCATGGCCCAAATAGGGTGTGAGATACAATCCAAGTAGGAAATCACCCAATGATCTATGACATATAGTCAAATTAATACATGGTAGTAAATAAACATGAAGCAGTAAACATGAAAGGACAAGAAGCTACAATCCACAGTTCTAACAATTATAACACACAAGTAAGCAGCCATCAACAAGAAGAAAACATGTAACCCTCTAGGCAGCTCTCGCAGCCTAACCCCTATGGTTCAACCTATAGTACTAGAAACCCTCTGGGAGGCATACACAGTCTAACCCCTCTGGTTCAGCTACATAACTAAGCAGACTCTCTAGGGAAGCATTCACCTTCAATTCCCCCTATAGTCTCGTAACGTGATAAAGGCTCTCTAGGAAAGCACTCAATGTCAATTACCCCTGTAGCCCGCGTCGAGGATCTACATACTCTCTGGGGAATCACTCAACGTCAATTCCCCCAATAGGATCACATCGTAATTAAATGACATTCTGGAGAAGCCCTACCGTCAATTATCCCTTTGATCTACTACTCTAGGTTCTCATAGTCCTGAGTACAACTAATCATGCTCAGCACATTTATATCGTCCATGTAAACCTCAAGAACTACATGGCTATCATTCTACAGCTCAATAGAAATTTCAAAACAACAGTTCCGCTATCCTACAACTAGGCTTGGCAACTGGAAAAACGCCCCACAGGAAAAACAAGCATGGAAAAGCAACCTGAGCACAATATAAATTACACTACTCACAAGAAATAACCTCTACTAAAACAAACAGGCAAAGCATGAAAAGTGAAGGAGAAAAACATGAAACACGCAATACCCTGTTCACGGGTATTGGTGGAATTTTCACATAATATTCATCAACATTATAGAGAAAGGAACAAACAACCTACCTTGATCCGAGGAGTTCGATATATGTGAACCACGATGACAGGTTTCACTTAGAACAACGTAGATCTGAGAAAACGCACAAAAAATTCACCCCACGATAACATGGAAATGAGGAGGAATCAAGAAACAAGGCTAAAGTAGAAGGATGAACTCATTGATGTGATTCCAACCCAATCGACCATGCTCAAATCGGATAATAGACGGTGGGGCTGGAGCTCGTAGCAGATTCGGCCATATGGTCGCTTCCGGGCGGACGAAATCTAGAGAAGAAGATGATTTTGGGGGTTAGCCGCGACCCCGGTCCATTTAATGAAAAAAAAATAAAGTTCATGGTGTGTATTTATTGAGTACATGACATGTTCTTAAATTTTCCGTACTCCGAATTAACCGGCCTCCACCTCAGACTTACACACCGTGTATGTGGCCCGGACACTGCTAGCACACGGCTTCGAGACAGGAAAAGTACACGGTGTGTACTCAGAATGTACAAGGCGTGTACTTCTGAAATTTCTAGAAAATTTATTTTCCTTAAAAACACCCAAAAAGGGAAAACGTACCTGAAAAGAGATCCAAACTTCCCCCCTTAAATAAATTCGTCCTCAAATTTCCCTAACGAAGCGGAGAAGGAGAAACACCGAACAGCTCTGGAAACTGCGATCGTACATCGGTCTCCCTCTCCCAGGTCTCATCCTGTACTCATCAATGCTTCCATTGAACTCGTACTAGAGTAATAGACCACCTGTGGAGAACCTTCATTCTATGATCGACAATCCATATAGGATTCTCCTCGAATGTTGAATCCGCTTCAAGCTTGACTTCCTCAGGTTCTAAGTTGTGAGATGAGTCTAAAAAGTAATGTCAGAGTTGAGAGACGTGGAAGACGTCGTGCATGGCCCGATACCTCTGAGGTAGCTGCAACAGATAAGCGACCAGCCCAACTCTATCCAAGTCCTTAGATGGCCCGACGTACTGCGGTGAATGCTTACCCTCTCTGCGAATACTCTTGTTTCCCAAACTCGGTGTGACACACAGGAAAACCTGATCTCTGACCTCGAACTCCAGAGGTCGTCTCTACCTATCAGCATAAGACATCTGTCGAGACAGTGCCATAGTCATCCTCTTCTGAATCAGCTCTATCTGTTCGAAGGTCTCCTGAACAAGACGAGGTCCTAGCAATGCTGTCTCTCCTTCCTCCAGCCAGCATAAGGGTGATCGGCATGGCCTACCGTAAAAAGCCTCGTATGGAGCTGTCTGAATGGTCGCCTAGAAACTGTTTTTGTAGTCGAAATCCACCAAAGGGATATGCTTCTCCCACGAACCTCCAAAGTATAGAATGAAAGACTGGAGCATATCCTCAAGCACCTGGATCGTGCAATCAGACTGGCCATCAGTCTGGGGACGGTATGATGTAATCAAATGTAACTGTGTACCCAAGGCGTTCTGAAGTCCCTCCCAGAACCGAGAGGTAAAGCAAAAATCTATGTCTCAAACAATAGAGCGCGAAACTCCATGCAGACGAACAATCTTTGTTATGTAATGTCTTCCCAGATCATCGACATTGAAGGTCTCCTTGATCGGCAATAAGTGAGCATCCTTTGTAAGCTTGTCGACATCAACCCAAACATCATCGTTTGCCCCAGGTGTCCTCAGGAACCCGGTCACGAAGTCCATCGCAACATCGTACCACTTCCTCTCTGGAATGGGTAACTGCTGTAAAAGCCCTGCTAGTCACTGATGCTCTGCTTTCACCTACTGACAAGTAGAACATATCATGAAAAAATCAGCAACATCCTTCTTGATACCTGGCCACCAGTATTGGCGATGAAGGTCCCGATACATCTTGGTGACGCCCGAATGAACTGCCCAAAAAGTGAAATAGAAATCCCGCATCACCTCCTCGCGTATGTCTGCTGGCACCCATACGCGTCCTAGGAAATGCAAGATCTCATCCTCGCCCACTATCCATCCAGGAAGAGGGTCCTCTCCGGACACACTCTCACGTAAGACTATGCCTTCTGAGTCCGATAGCTGCATCACCCATGCCTGATCAAGTAGTGTGGAGGTAAGAGCTATAGAAAATAGAAAAGTCTATCCCCGTCTGTCGTGCACCTCTAGATTCATCTCAGAGAATAGAGCCATCAGTTTCCACTCACTACTAGCCTTTGAGCTGCCTGAATTTGAGTTCTCCTTCTCAACGCATTATCCACGTCATTTCCCTTTTTAGGCGTATAGGAAAAATCGAAATCAAAAGACTGAAGATACTCAACCCACATGTGCTACCTTAGATTCAGATCACGCTGAGTGAAGTTATACATGAGACTCTTGTGGTCAGTGAAGACCACAAAGTGATCTCCCAGAATATAGTGTCTCAAATAGCGCATGTCATGAACAAAATTAGATAACTCCAAATCGCGTGTAGTGTAGTTCCTCTCATGTGGCCTCAACTTCCAAGACCCGTATACAATGACTCCATCTCCCTGCATAAGCACAACTCCCAGCCCGATACCTGAAGCATCACAGTAAACAATGTAGCTTTTTACTGGCTCTGGAAATACTAGTATCGGTGCTGACGTCAACCTCCCTTACAACTTCTTAAAGGCTGACTCAAAATAATCAGACCATTCGAACTTCACCCCCTTCTTGGTCAGTCCTTTCAAAGGTGCTGCTAGGTGCGAATAGTACTGAATGAAGCGTATGTAGTATCCAGCCAACCCTAGGAAGCTCTGTATCTCAAAAACATTCTCGATATGCTCCCATGAAACTACAGCTCTCACTTTCTATGGGTCCACAAATACTCATGCCTTTGAGATGACATGACCCACAAAGTGAATCTGATCCATCCAAATGTGGCACTTCGATTATTTAGCATAAAGTCAATGCTCTCTCAGTGTACTCAGAATGATCTCAAGATGTGCGGCATGGTCGTGTCGAGTGTGAGAGTACACCAAGATAACGTCCATGAAGACCACAACAAAGGAGTCCATGTAAGGATGGAACACTCGGTTCATCAGTGCCATGAAAACCGCAGGCGCATTCATGAGACCGAACGGCAAGACTGTATACTCGTATAGACCATACCTTCTGCGGAAGGCTGTTAGAGGTATATCTGATGGTCTAACGTGCAACTGAAGATAACCAAACCTCAATTAAATCATCGAGCACACCTGGTCTCCTTGAAGCTCATCGAAAAGGTCATCAATCCTTGACAAGGGATATCAATTCTTGACCGTCAACTGGTTCAACTTCCGATAATCCACACAAAGCTGAAGGGTAACGTATTCCTTCTTCGCAAACAGAACAGGAGAATCCCAAGGGGAAGTACTGGGTCGAATGAAACCCTTAGCCTGTAGCTCCTCCAACTATTTCTTATGGTCCTTCAACTCAGGTGTGGCCATCTAATAGGGTGGAATGGACACCAGTGCCGCTCCTGGTACAAGATGAATAGAAAATTCTACCTCACGCTCCGGAGGCGAACCTGAAAATTCCTCTGGAAAGACATCCTTGAAGAGATCCACCACTGGAGGAATGTACAATTTTGGAGTGCCCTGACCATCCAGGTAAAGGCTAGAAATATGGGCTGTCACCCCTCCTTTCCCAAGATGCTCGAGTCCCACCCGACTCGCCTGAACGTCCCATTCGCCTCTATGAAGGATAGATTCTCCCTCTGGTGAAATGAAACTAAATCTGCTACGATAACAGTCAACGACTTCCTAGTAGGGAATCAACTAGTCCATGCCACAGATGACATCATAGCCTGTCATCTCAAGGACAGAGAGATCTCATAAGAAGTAATACCCTACCACCTTGAGAGGGCACTCTCTACACTGGCGTACAGTAGATGTCATTGTTCCCAATGGTGTGTCCAGTGTCAACAAGTCAGCAGAAGAAAAGATGCAGAGTGCAAGGCTCTCCACAATGGAAACAGAGATAAACCTATGCGTAGAACCAGTATTGAAAAGGGATGAAGATAAAACTGAGGCTACTAATATCATACCTCGAACAGTATAACTGTTGGGATCCTTCTCATGATAAGACTGCTCCACAGAGAATGACAGGCCTGTGCCGCGGACCTGTGCCCCTGGATAACCACTCTAGGTTGAACATCCCTACTGGTGCTGAGGAACTCGTGGCTGACTGCCACGGCCTCAACCTCCACCCTCGCCCGAATGGCCATAAGAACTCTAGTTACCCGACTGTTGAGAAATTGGCGGTGCATATTTTAATGAGGAGTCATGGAAGAACCCTGGTCACTAGCTGCAGGTGAGAAACCCTGTCAGAAACGCTGAAGGTGACCCATCTTTCCGCAATATCGGCACTCCACGGGGTCCCTCTGGCACTGCGGCCTTCTGTGACCTGTCTGGCCACACTGATAGCATGTCACCTGGCTGCCTGATGATGCATCTCTCTTCCTCGAATCACCACGCGTAGGCTCCCTACGGTTCTTCTTGCTGTCATCTGAAGGATAGATAACTCTGGAAGCAGAACCTCCCTAGCTCGCAGCTCCAGAGTCCCTCAGATTGCACTCTGAAATTAATGCCTGATTGACGATAGATGTAGTGGAAGTCAGTTAGAAGATGTTCACCTACGAGAGGATCTCCCGCCTGAGTCTATCCTCAAACATCCTCTCCAAGAACACCCCACTCCCATCTCGAAGGAATATAAAACACTACAGATCAGTGAAATGAGAGGAATACTCCATGACAGATAGAGTTCCCTTCACTAAGCTCATGAACTCCCGGGCTCGATCAGCCCTCAAGGTCTCCGGGTAGAAGTAGTCATAGAACATACGATAGAACACCTACCGAGTCATAACCTGTTGTTAACCCGCTTGTGAGATCACATCCCACCTCCTATTGGCGGAGTCTCGGAACATGTATGTGGCGAACTTGAACCGCCTCTCTGGAGGTCTCTTCAGATGCTCGAAGATAGTCAGCATGGCTTCCAGCCATGACTCTGTAGCCTAAGGTCCTCCCTCCCATGAGAACGTGGGAGGATGATGTTGCTGAAAGACCAGCTTCAAGTCTGCCATAGACGAGGAATGAGGAATTGCTCCCTGGAAGTCCTGCATCATCCTCATGAAACATTCCCGGAACTACGCATCAACACCTGCAGTTGGTAGAACAACCGGTGCCAAGGCTGGCTCGGCTGGGGGATCGACAAGAAGTCCCGAATCAGTCATGTCTGGCATCTGATAAATGCTTGACGACAGACGTACGACCAGAGGATGTCACAGAGGCATAGCTCTAAAAGATCAAAATCACACCTTAGATCAGGAAAACAAGGACAGGGAACACAAGTGTACAAAACAGGAATAGGGAATGAAAAACACAAACCTTTACAAAACCCGACTACACGGCATGTATAAAAACTACACGACATTTCTTCTAAAGCTACAGAAATGGGCATGTACTCTTGCCCCACAAGTTGTGTAACACCTTAAACTAAACGACATGTTGAACCCAACACACGACATGTACAAAAAAACTAATCCCATGAACGAGTCTCTTTACACGGCTAACCCACACGATCCGACTTAACCTGAGACTACACGTCGTGTTCTAAACAATCCCGGCGTGTACTAGACAAGGCTTCGGCGGCCCATGTTGTTGAGTACACGATTGTCTAAACGGCTAGACATTACACAGCCTGTTCTGAACGCACAAGACGTGTATAGGTGTAGGCCACACCATCTCGGGTTGTTCGTGACATGGCCGGCTAACTGGGCAAGACTACACGGCGTGTTCCGCACAAACACGACATGTGGAAAGGAAGGTAACGTCGTCCTGTGTTTTCGTGACACGACCGGTACCTGAACAAGAAAACACGGCGTGTTCCCTATTAACATGGCGTGTTCTACACAAGCCTCCCTGACCTGTGTTGTTAGTGACATGACCGGGTACATGGCTCCGAACCTACACGACATGCACATACCATACACAACGTGTTCTTAATGTTACTTCACGTCACTGTGTTTCTTCTCACACGGTCAGTGATACGACCTGAAAACTACACGAAATGTATCCAAAAAGTACAGACCGTGTATTTTGGGTTTTTCTGGGCAGTAGCTCAGAAACGTCAAAGAATTACAGGAACACTAAAAACAAGGCAAAAAAGTGCCAAATTCCAATATGTGAGGTCCCATAACACCTCAAGAACCAATTTTTTTTAAAAAAAATAACAAAACAAATAGTTTTCTAACATAACAAAAGTGAATATATCAAGAAACTATCACAACAGCATGCATAATTTACACAAGGTCTATCAAAACAGCATGCAATCTCTAATGCACCCTAGATGGCATGGAAAGAATGCATGGCATGTGATTCCTACAAGTGTCTATATGATGAATGAGACGACATACCCTCATCTCATCGGGTTGCGACATAATTAGAACCGCAATATCAAAAAAGTAATAGCACTTGCCATGTGAGTAACTCTCTGTGAAATCAGATCAACTATAAAATCTCAAAACTAGCAAACTACAATTAACAAGGTAGTATGACCTTTCCCTATACACGGGTTAGCTACTCCTCAGAACAGCTTAATGCCAATTACTAAATCTGTCCTATCCCTAGCTAAAGTCTCTGAACAGTAAAGCAAGAGAAAAGAACCCCTTTGATAGCATTTTGAAATGACCAGAACCCAGAGCCCCTCCATTGGTGCCCCGTATGCGGTTCACCACATGACATCAAGCGTGTTTCCCCGAATGCCGGAGGCTCCCAACTAGCAGCGAGGGCCTTGGCGTGTTGGTGGGGAAACAATTCCCACACTCGGTAAGGTATACAAGGTAAGAAAACAACAATAATCATCATAAGCAGTAAACAACAAGCATAATAATAGAAACCCAATAGCGGAAGCATTGTAGATATATAACTACGATGAAAATGTTGCAGCAGGTAGAAGTATCTAAGGAAAACAGAAAACACGAAAATATGCTGAAGTAAAACTGAAACCAAGTGAAAAAGAAAAAAAATGTAAGCTCCTCAACATAGAGAGCCACGGATCGGTCCCATGCACTCCAGCTCCTCGTGAAATCAAGATCTTTAAGTAGAAGGGCGCTTTCCCTTGTCTATACCTACAGCAACATTGTCTGCTTGGGCCCAAAAGCATGGCCCATACAGGGTGTGAGATACAATCCGAGTAGGAAATCACCCAAATATTTATGCCTTACAATCAAATGAATACATGGCAGTAAATAAACAAGAAGCAGTAAACAGAAAATAACAAGCAGCTAAAATCAACAGTTCTAACAAGTATAGCACAAAAGTAAGCAGTCAGCAACAAGAAGAAAATAGGTAACCCTTTGGGAATCCCTCACAGCCTAACCCCTATGGTTCATCCTATAGTACTAACAACCCTCTGGGAGTCACACACAGTTTCACCCCTCTGGTTCAGCTACGTAACTAAGCCGACTCTCTGGAGAATCCCTCACCATCAATTCCCCCTATAGTCTTGTATCGTGTTAAATACTCTATGGGAATGAACTCATCCTCAATTCCACCTGTAGCCCATGTCGAGGATCTAAAGACTATATGGGGAAGAACTCAACGTAAATTACCCCTAAAGTCTCGCATCGTAATTAAAAGACACTCTTCAGAAGCCCTTCCGTCAATTATCCCTTTGGTCTGCTACTCTAGGTTCTCATAATCCTGAATACAACTAAACATGCTCAGCGCATGTATATCGTCCACGTAAACCTCACGAACTACTTGGCTATCATTCTACTGCCCAACAGAAATAACAAAACAACAGTTGCACTATCCTACAACTAGGCATGTCAACTGGAAAAACGCCCAACAGGGAAAACAAGCATGGAAAAGAGACCTGAGCAAAATATAAAATACTCTACTCACAAGATATTACCTCTACTAAAGAAAACAAGCAACGAAGGAAAATAAAAGGGGAAAAATAGGAAACACGCAATACCCCGTTCATGGGTATTGGTGGAATTTTCACGTAATATTCATTAACTTTATATAGAATGGCACAAACCACCTACCTCGATCTGAGGAGTTTTATATACGTGAACCACAACGACTGATTCTTCTTAGAACAACGTAGATCAGAGAAAACGCAAAAAATGTTCATCCCACAATAACATGGAAACGAGGAGGAATCAAGAAACATGGATAAAGCAGAAGGAAGAACTCACCGATGTGATTCCAATGCAATCGACAGTGCTCAAATCAGAGAACAGATGGCAGGGCGGGAGCTTGGAGAGGATTCGGCCGTACGGTCACTTCCCGGTGGACGAAATCTAAATAAGAAGATGATTTTGGGGGTTAGGCATGACCCTGGTCCGTTTAATGAAAAAAAGAGAGTACACGGAGTGTACTTCTTAAGTACACAGCATGTACTTCTATTTTCTGTACTCCGAATTAATCGGCCTCCACCTCAGCCTTACACATTGTGGGTGTGGCCCGTACATGGCCAGCACATGGCTTCGAGCCGGGAAGAGTACAAGGATTGTACTCATAAAGTACACGACGCGTACTTATGAAATTTGCAGAAAATTTATTTTATTTAAAAACTCGAGAAAAAAGGAATACATACCTGAAAAGTGATCCGGGTTCTTACACAGGCCTACATTGAAGTGTTTTCTAATATAATTTATCAGTTCAGTATGAATGATATCCAAATAGAACCAATATATGTATTAATGGAACCATCAATACTATATGAACTATCACTATTGGTTGAGATTAATTCATTCCCAATACCATCTTCATAATGATCCATGATGAATCTCATATTTTTTTATCTTCAATATAATTCGTAGTATTATGAATCATCTTACTGGTGTTTTCAACTCCATAATCATAATATAGGCATTGAATGTGGTTAATTACCAAATTATAGTTGCCATTTTTCAGAGGGGTAATTCAACCTATAAAATGAATTAGACTATCTAAAATTCTAATCCTTATTTCCATACGTGTACAATGGAAAAATATGTACTTACTATCACTATCATTATATAAATTTACATTTAGGATTCTACAGTTCATTTTCTCATTAGTGTTTTGGATATCATCATGCTCTTAGAGGGACTAGTTGTATTTCCTATAGAGGTAATAATGGTATTTATTTGATTATAAAAAATTAGAAATATATTATTAATCTTCCCCAATATATTTCTCAATATTAGAAAATGATTGTTTAATCAAATCCCAAAGTATTGTTTCTATTTTTTTGGGTTTCTGGAATGATTTTTCCTTGGGATTCGAATGAATTCATTCTTCTAATCATATAGAATCACATCATTACATCTTGGTGTCACAATCCTACCATTTTTAAAACCAAAAGTTATGGGGTTACCAAAATGGTGTGAATGGGATACTCTATAATGATATATCTAAGGACAAAATTTTATTTGGGATGGGTAAACCTATAAACCCCTACATCATCAATAATGTCTTCCATTTAAAAAAAATGTTGTCATGATTATTTTCCTATAGTCTATTAATAGTGTGATTATTCAACATGAAATCATCCTCATTAATTATAACTATAATAAGATTCCAACAACTAATATAAGATGAAAATTCAATAGAATTTTTTATGATGAAATTGGTTCAAGTTATCTCCACATGTTTTAGGAAATATTTAATGTCTTCCTAAATTATTTATTTATTTTTCATTCTATGAGTTTTAATTTTAAGTCCACATCTATTTACATTATCATTATATATTATGTGCATTGATTTTAATATATCATATATAAGGTATGACTCTAAATATATAATGAGACCGATATGGTTTGAGGAATTCTCATGTAATCATGGAGCTAATTTATATCATGCATAATGACCCATAGAAGATCCATATAATTATCATTTTAATTCTGGGAATCAAAATTGCATTCAATGTTCTCCCACATGACATCCTTCTAGGTGTTATATGTTATTTTTTTGTATAAATTCAAATCATGGAAGTATTTTACCCAACAAGATATTCTCAAAGGGCTATCACTATGTGAGATTGACTATGGCCATTACAATTCCATTAAAGGATATTCATTATTTTAGAGATTATACTATAGTTAGAGTCCATCCATATTATTTTATCTACACATGGGGTATATTCCCCTATAATTCTCCAATTTCACTTTAATTTTGGGTGATATAATATCCAATGTTTAATCAATTTCAAAATGAAATTGGTCTCCTCTATGATTTCATTTTGTGTTACAAATCACCTATTAAATTTTCTCATAATTTTCAATTGAATTAGTATAATTTATTACATGAGTGTATGGGTTCACTAGGGGTGTCCAGAGATGATTTAAAATAGAAACCATATAATGATTATAACTATAGTAATTCCCCATATAGATAATCTTTAGGGAAAATATTTTTATATAGGTTTTCTTGTGATACTGCATTCGTATTTTATGTGTATTACTCATATTATATAAAGTCTTGTAAAATCCTACATGGGATTATTTCATGAGAATATAGAAGAATAACCTTTTCATAACTATAATTCTAGGTAGGAACATTGAATGTTGTAGATTCATCATGTAAATAGTCTTTCAACTATAGTAGTGGGTGGAATTTAATGTTTCTAGATGAACTCTTTCATCTTGTCCATTATTAAATATCTGATCCATGCCATGTTCGATAATATCAAATATTATAACATTTTCCCAATACTCATAATTTCGTGCAATTTTTATTTCCAAAGGAAAGTAAATGTATTGTTTTTTTCAAATCCAATTTTTATTCCTCGGTAGCCTATTTAATTTCAGTTATTTAAAAACGATAAATAATTCTGCTAACCATATCATCATCTATTACATTATAAATTGATGTGGGTTGTGTAACATTTTCCATATCAAGAAACAAGTTTATATTTTTTTCATTATAACAGGATGAGGGCCATGGGATTCAATCATCGGTTGGATGGGATATACCATATATTATTTCCATTTTTCCCTTATTCATTATGATCCATCATGTCCATTTAATTTACCGAAGATTTATTTTTATCCATATTTCATTTAGAGATCCTATATCCAATGTCAAATATATTCAAATAGATATGTTGTCTATTTTCATATTAAATTTATAGTTTTATACATCATCCATCAATGTTAATTCAACCTTTTCACCTTGGATGTTTTCAATATCATCTTTTACTTTTACCATCATATAGTGTGAAAATCTACAATATTCAGTTCGATGATCAATTATAATTAGGTTTCAAAAAGTATATTCAATTTCCTATAATATATAGGGATAATTATATATCCAATTTAGTTTTTAGATTTGGATCCATGCCTAGGGGAATGTGTTTCAAACATTTCTATGAACAAAGCAGCTATAACATTTTTTGGATTTGGTGAATACTGGGCTTCAGTGTAACTGATCCAAAACCATATTCCATCATTTTTCATCCATAAAAATGTAAAATGATTTGATGGTATCATCTTCCAAAGGATTTAATCTTTCCTGCCTAAAATGTTAATATATCATTATTCTTTTTTGGAGTTCATTAAATCTTTATATTCTATTCTCTATTCGAAGTAATGGCCCACATGATAATTGAATGCCTACATAGGTTGAATTTCTCCTCTACAATGATATGGATTTCCATAACATTTAGTATATCCCAATGATTGATGAATCGTCCTAGGGATGGAATATTAAAATATTTTAAGGTTATATTTATGGATTTTTTGACCACCTCTATTAAATAGTTCTTCAATAAAAATTTGATATAATGAGTGATAAAAGTTATATCTCCCAAAAAATATCACATTCCAAATTATAAATGTCTTATTACATTTTTAGAATAGAAATAATAAATTTATTACAATACTTTTGAACAATTCTCTATTTTTTAACACACATTAAGTCCATTTTCAGGTATCCCATATGTTATAATCATCCTCAAAAAATGGAGAATCTAGTCATAATAAATGTGTGATAAAAAATGTTCAGTAAGTTAAACCATATCAATGTGTATAAATGTATAAATTATAAATATGATAGAATACAATCATATGGAAGAAATTTATAATAATGAAGCCTTGAGATCAAAGGATTTAATTATAAAACATGTTCATGGATTTAGGATTATGATAGAAGAACAAAAGTCTAAATAAATTTTATCATTGAAGCATACAAAATATAAAAAGTCTTTAAACCATATAAAAATAATCTTTATCCATTGGATCATGAAATAATAAATTTGAATATCATATAAGTTTGGAAAAAAATAAACAACTGAAATTATTACATTATGAGAAATTATAAAATTCCCATGTACTATATTATATTAAAACCCATGAAACAGGTGATTATAGTTGTTGGGACACGTCATTCCCATATAGTACCATATTAAAAACCTATCTTCTCTATAAATCAGTATCGTAGGGGATTTAAAACATAACCAATGCATTAAAGGGATACATTGGACTCCATCTATCACATTCATACATATGTTCTCTATGTGAAACCAATAATTAAAAATTTATTAAGGATCCCATGGAACAAAAATGTGTTTCATAAAATTTTAAAATAACAAGACATAAAATGATTTTAAGATTCAGACGAGTTTATACAAAAAAATCATTTACAAAAAAATGCGAATCTTGAATAATCTAATGTTAACATTAATTAATCCACCAAATCTAAAGATAACTTTCATTGGATTTTATTCCCCACATTATGTATGATCAAATTAATCCTACTCCATGATTATAATGAATTCATAGTGTATTACTCCCGCCACAAACACAAGGATTTTCACAATATACAATCCATGACTTCTCATGAAATTATCTATATTCTTAACTATTAAAATTAACATTGACCAGACCTGTCTGTATCCTAGATTCATGACTCTAAAATACATAGAATATATACTTTAGATGTATGAAATTATACTACATAGTATTTAAATTATCACTTGATAATTTATAAACATGTAATATATAATATTAAATTAATGCTAAACAAAAGTATACACTATAACCATTATTAGGAACACTCAAGAGATTTAGGTAATCTATTAATCACCTCTTGTTATTCTCACATAGAAAGAAAAATGGGAGATTAGATGTTATAATTTATAACCCTTATTGTAAAGATCATATGGAATATTTTTTCTAAAAAATGATATAGGTTCGACACACATGAAAAAAACTGTATCAATTTGATTCCACCATGAAAGACATTAAATCACTCAAAGTGGACCACTATCTCTAGATTCATCCCACCTATGTGATATATTTATCAAAATAGGGATCCACTAGAGTATAGTTTTTTTATTCCATTATCCTATAACAAAATAAAATTCTTATTCCTTTGATAAATCATTCTATCAATAAAAATTCATAATAGTAATAATATTTTTTCATATTTCATTAGTAAACTAGATACATAATGATTCTCTAATGTTTTATCTTAGGAATATTTGGGAAAATCCATCACCTTCAATAAACATATTCATATGTGATATTTTGATCCATGTTGTCGTTATCAGTGCATGTTTTATCATGACCATTCTATTTTCAGCAGTGATAACATGCCATAATATACTATTATTCCTCACTAAAAGATGTTAAAATGCATATCCAAGGTCTTCATCTCCTGATCCTAAATAGTAGAACACTATTTTACCCATCACATGAATTTTAACTTTATAGCATAAAGAACACAATATAAATAATCTCAAATTATTTTTCCTTAATTTATGACACCCATTAAACATACATGAGATAAATATTCTTTTAATATGCCATAATGTGTTTATCAATAATTATTGATATAAAATTAAAATTCAAAATAACTGTTTTTTGATAGAATCATATCAATTTATGATACATAAAAATTTGTAGAAATTTTTTCTAAGGACCAACCATAAGATAAATTATTATTTAGCCCCTCCCATGATATTTGTGTTTTAGGAAACCATTTTATTCAGGTTAGATTCTTTTTTCCACATGGAAATAAGGAAACATTGACTTATTTTTTCAAAAAATATACATACAATATATTTTTTTATTACCATTCATTGGGATATTTTTTAATACCATGTTCTTATCAACTATACCCAAAACTAAATTCCAATTTTCATAATTATTCACAGGTCATTAAATCATTATTCATTAACATTATGGTGTATATTTCCTTATTTTTTAAGGTTTTTTTGTTGATCTCACCAACTCATGTATATAATAAATAATTTAATATTGGTATACAAAAAAAGATATGTGTGTAATTAAATTTTGGTTAACACATGATATATAGTTTTGTTTATATCTCTTGTCAAGGGACCATTATAAAATAAAAAAACCCTCTATTTGTTCTTTATAATCGATTCATCACCATTATTTGGATTTTCCTTCAACATGTATGATCTGAAAATAAATATATGTCACATTTGATCATTCTTGAATGACACAAAAAACATTGATTTAAAGATTAATATCATTTTTCATTTCCTATAAAAAACATTCATAAAAAATAAGTGACATATCTATAAAATTTCCATAATTATAAGGTATTATTTTTTTAGCCGGTGCTTAGAAATTATTCTTCCCTCAAAATCATCAATTATGTATGGTTTATATGGATATTTTAAAATTTTCCTCTACATATTATGTGGTTCATATTATTTATGGAACAAATTATATCTCAAATAATTTTAGTACTATCTTTTATGACATTCATAAATGTCCATACCATAGGATATTAATATTCATGATATATATTCACATCATAATACAATAACAAAAATAATTCCATAATCACTATCATATGGTTATAACCTACATGAAATATGGTTCGTCTTAAATAATCATAAACTACATATAATAGTATGTAATATATGATCATACAATACCTATAATATATTTAAATACATGAAAGGGTTGATGACATATTGTACCCAAAATTACGATAATATTCTTTTTTTGTTAATAAATATCAATTTTTTGGTACATTATACTCATATTTGGCTATAAATTGGTGCACTGTCGAGTATATAACAATGATATTATTTATTTTTTGAATACTACACCATGATATTATATTACCCATATAATATATATCTTCATGATTAGTCTATGGTCTATTCAATATTTAGGACCTATTTTTTGTCTTCATTCATGTTATGTCATAATATAGAGTGATGTTTGAACTGTATATTTTCTTTAAAAAATCCACAAAAATTAAATCAGTTCCACTATATCATCTTCCCTAGATATTTTAATAATTTTTAATTTGGGATTGTGATATGAATTCAATTTTTTTATGTTTCCTTTCATATGTCACACATCGTGGTTTAATCCATTGAGTAAACACAAAAATTTATTAGTGATGGGTAATGAGTACAGTTAGATACAAAGGACACCACTAATTAATAATTATCATAAGTGATACCATGTTTTTCTCTTCCAACCAGCGTAATCTTCATCTTACGAATAAGGCCTGATAATTAGTATATTTATCTAAAAACATCACAATGGATTCAATAATTTGGATATTTTATATTATTTATAGTTAGAGAACTTTTACTATCTTTAATCCTAGATTTAATTTCTTGATAACAATATTAAAATATTTTTCATTCCATATTAAAATATATTGGTGTAAATATTATCTTTGAGGTCCTTCTTGGTTTACTTATCACATCTAGGATATTTTTACAGGTTATATTGTCATTAATATATCTACAATCACATTATATGTTATTTACTAAAATTAGGGTCTCAATTTAGATATGTTATTTAATATTCCTTTCTATGTAGATAGCCACTCACTTTGGTCCATGAAATACATCATTAAATTCCAAGAAAACTATTCAAATATATGTGGAAATAATTATAATAGCCCAAGTGCTTGAATCACATAACCATTAAAATGATGATACAAAAAACATAAAACATGTATGGTATAAAACCCATAAAAGGCATGCTGAGAAATAATTAATTCTCTAATCATGATGTCATTCCATTTTATAGACCATGTAAAATATAAATTATAAAAAATGAAAAATTGGTTAGGATTGTAGGGCCCACTACATAAACAATGAAATTGATGAACTTATCCCGATGGTCCTACTGGTCCAGGAAAAAAGTGATATTAATTCCATTTTATAACCCTTTATCGAAAATAAGTTTCCCTATAATGTGGTATGACATGAATGGTGAAATAAACCTTACAGAAGACATTTTATTAATAGATTTTTGAATATTCACTAACCCGTCACTAATATCTATAATGAGTATATCAAATTTCATAAAACACCTCTTCCAATTAATGATATCCATTGCCACCATATTCAACCATACATTCCCATGTAATATTTTTCATGGGGATACATCATCTTTTCCCTCCATTTATTTACATCATTATAGTAGAACCCTTCATTCACATGTACCTAATAGACATCCATTGATTACATACCCCATATCAATATATAAAAATTAATATTATCTAAAAAATAATTTTTTAAATTTATAATCAATTCATTCATGAGGGTTAAAGAACCCTTAATGCTACAAAATAATTCATCACACTCATTTTAATGTTCAAAATAAAATATCAAATTTCTGAACCTTTATTTTTCTCCATAACATGACCCTAAAACCCATTCCAAAATTATTAGTTCACTATGACCATAAAATTTGATGACATCTTCAAGAGATTGTTCATATAGGCATAATGCCTTAATTTTCGGATTTATTTTATTTTTCCTTTCCAAATAGACTATCAAATTGTTTTGAATGGTATAAGTCCGTAAAATTTTTGTAATTTGTTTCTTATTATTTAATATATAAAACATCAACAACCCATGGTCTGAGCAATATAACCAAGAATTTTTTAAACCATTCTTCATGTTTTTATACATTAGTAGAATTTGAATCATCATTCACAATGTTTTTTCCTCACATTATTTTCAATAAAAAAAGACCAAATTTAAATCAATATTTTTTAAAACTAAAGACTATTTTGGTCACATATAAGTACATAATATTTTCATTGGGAATATACCAAAAATTTAACCATATGAATTCATTCAAAGGTAATTCATTGAAAATGTCAGGATCAGGTTTGAAATTTTATTCCAGTATAGGGAATAGAAGAAAATCAATTCTATGAAAATGGAACCAATTTATTTTTTGGTGTCAATATATAATCATTTAAAAAGTTATATTACAATTTATAGGTCCCTTATCCATGGATAATATAATATCATTATCCTATTCTAGATATATTTGATAACATATTCATGGAAAATACAATGAATTGTCATAATAAGGATTCTTTATCACTATAGAACAAAATGATAATCATTCCAAAATTGATTTTATTTATTTTTATTGTAGATTTTAAAATAAGACGTCTCATATATGAATGTATTAAAAATAATGTTAGAGTGATGGTACATTTTGTTCTACTTGTACGTCAACCAGGCCAATGAGGAAATCATCTCATAATGGAATAAACTAACTATAATATTATAGTGATGGTATGTCTACCTAGAAGTGTTTTTCATATATTCCTTGTATGAAATATTCACATACCCATTAGACTAAATTTAAAAATATAGCGATTGTATGACTTCCAATAAACATATGTTAGAACACATAATGGAGGAAACATCCATTATGAATTAACAAGATTGTGATTAAAATTGGTTCATTCACATTAAATTATAATATAGATTCAATTATGTTTTCATTACTCTATTATAAATTCATATATTATTATTATTTGATTACTAGTACAGAGAAAAAAATAAATCAATAAACATCTAAATATATGAATAAATTATTTTCATTAATTGATCAGAGGAGAGGATGAAAATACACATTTAGAGTCTCTTCCTATTATTATATAAAAATTGAAATATAACTGAGATGAATAAAATAAAATGGTATTTGGCTAAATTAGGAAATCCTACTATGTTTTGATATGAAGCAATAATTGATCATTGGATATATTATCTATTAAAATCCTCATCCTCGACTATTTATAATATTTGTTAAATATAAATAGTTAATTATTAGTTCTTCCACATGGGGAATTTAATTCCTTGATCACCGCCAACAAAAATGTTTTCTCCTTCCTAATGTGAAACTCATAATCTTAATGTTCTATGATATTGCATCCACCCAATCAAGAATTCTATAATCTTCAATGATCACCTGATTCATATCTTCGGTAGTTGATTGTCGTTACTCAATATAATTATTTGTTATATGAAATGACTAATTATATATTTCTTGAGGAACAAATTATAGTGAATAAATTAGTATTTTAAAATGATAGAATGAAAGGTATAATAATCCAATAATACCATATATATGGAATAAAATAGATGTTCATGCATGTATACCTTATCTCAAAACACCTCCATATTAATATTTTTTATAATAGAAAAGAAAAGGTATTTAGGAGAATTATATATCTACAAAGTGTCAATTGAAATGCAGTGAAATGAAAATTTAAAAATGGTATCCATGACTATATCATTTGAAATTTATTTTTCCATAACAGATCCTAACTAGAGTTGTGGGATAGTTTTGTATGAATCATTATTTTCTATTGTATTAATTGTTTCATTGACTTATTTAGATGAATTTTATCTATTAGAGGATGAAATAATGCAATAATAGTACAATTTTTCCAATCAATATAACCAACAATATCAATTTGTAACATTATATTGTATATGTATTTAATGAAAATTAGTAAGAATGATGAGGATCCAACATGAATAATAGTGCGTATAGTTGTGAGGCCTTATTTTATGAGATATATTCCATGATAGTCATATGTAATGAACACTATTAGGTATTAGTCAGTAAAATAGTTAGAATATTTGTACCAACATGCCACCTATGTAATGATCTACAAACTCCATGTAATAATACCATGAAAAATAAATAGGAGAGCTAGTCGATGGATTTAATACTCCATAATTTTTGACATATTAGTTTAAAATTTACTAGAGATGGATGATACTAGTGAGGATAAGTTCCCATATAAATTCCGTAAAATTAAAAATAGAAAACCATTGTAGAAAAATAAACTAGAATGAAAATACATAAGTTGAACTAGGATTAAAAATAACAATCTCATATACTCAGGTAACTAAAACCCCCACAAAAAAATTAAACCATGATGTAACATTCACATTGGGTACCATCATAATTGTAATGAAACAATATTATAGTGAAATTTCCCACTTTAAATACTATTTTTTTAGTATATTTATGTATATGAATCAGCAAACTAAAATGAAAACATATGAAAATTTGTTAAAAATAAAATTATTAAATGTGGTGTATATATTAATTTTGATAAATAACGGGGTATCTATATATTTAAGAAACAATTAAATCTATATAAAATTAAATATTTATATAGGATTTACTTCATTAAAATATTTATTTCTCAATTATGTATTTTTTATTAAAATTAATTTCTATCACATTTACAACATGAGTTTGATATAATTGAATTATTATTTAAAATCCACATATCAAAATAATCCTATCATGATTCTTTTGTGATTTTTTTAAATATATTTCATTTTATATCAATAGAGAAATATAAAATTTATTACAAAAGTACGACCTCAATTATAATATAAATATAAAACAAATAACTAGATTCATTTTTAAAATTAAAATATATGTGTTTTCAATATTATAATAATAAATTTATTAAGATTATTTTATATTTTTAGACCTAATTTTATCCATTAATAAATTAATTTTAAAATTACAATTTTTATTTTTATTTCTGCTAATTAATAATTTTGATGGAATATTTTTTTTAAATTTATTTTCTAGTTAAATATTTTTGTAATTTTATAATAAATTTTTTTAATGAAAATAGTTATAGTTAATAACTAAGGCATACACATATGTTTTAATCATAAAATAACACTTTTTCAAAAAAAACAATTATTTAGTGTTATATGTGTTTATTATTAAATAAAAATTTAATAACATTAAATCGATATTTGATAAAATTTTTATCAAAATTAAAATAATATAATTTAAATCTGTTAAATATTTATTCAAAAAAATTATATGAAAATTATTTACTAAGGATGAAAAATATTTTCCATAGTAAAATAAAAAACTATATAAAACATTTCTAAGCGAAAATGACACAAAAATTGTTAGAAATATAATTACAAAAGGTTTTTGGAGTTGTGTCTCAAAAATAAACAAAAAAAACCCTCATATATTTCCCTTTTGATCATTTTAACAATGAATAGTTGTATTGTTCTATTGAATATTCATAGGATGCTTTTAAAATTTCAATCTACTTCATTTATAAAAGTGGATCACATCAACAACATCATGTTAAAATGTAACATTTCAATATATTCCTGAAACACAATAATTTTATCCCCATAAAACCTTATTCCATTTCTTTATTTAAATACTCACCATTATTTAGATTTATGCATCCACTAACAAATAGATTTCATAGATAAAACTCAAGATCCCGATGTTAGTATTAAATCCACATTAATCCATTATTATCATGATTTTATATACAAATAATTAATAATATAATTAATATCATGAAATAATGGTAATTAATATAACAAAATTATATTATATAATATTAATAATTCGTTTTGTTTACATATTATTAACTTAGAGAAACAAAGAATCATCAATCGTGTGTTGTGTGAATTATCACCTCCACAAAGAGATGTGTTATTTTTCACATTACCATCTATCGAGGACAATTTTAATGTTGTTAATGATAAACCTAAATTTCATTTCTATTTTAAAAATAATTGTTAGATTTATGTTTTTTTGTACCTTTTTTTAATCATCTTTCTCAATGAAATGATAATTTTAACAATGTGTATATTAAAACTACCTCCTCCATGATGTAGTGGTTTTATTTTTAACTATATAATTTTTATTCATTATAAAAAACATTACAAAATCATTCAACAACTTAATAAAAACCAAATAATTTCATTATACAATTAAATTAAATATTTTTAACTAAATTACTCCATTATAATTATTATCAATTAAGTTATGGTGTGATGTTTTTTGGCTGGTTAAACATCTTTCTTTAATATTGCAATTAAATAATATATTGGATGACTATTATAACATTATAACTGATATTATATTTTATAAATTAGAAACCAAATATTAATTTCTAATTGTTATGTTATAATAAATCTAATTAATAAAGATATCAACACCCATTCATTATAAATCATAGTAACATGATCATCTACTACATCATCTTTATTGATCATAAAAAAATCATATAAAATGAAATTATAACAGTATAAATAATTAAAAAAATATAATTAATTGTGTATAATTACCTTATAATTATAAAATATCCTTAATTAATTATTAATGACACCATCATTAAAAACTAGTTTTAATTGATCATTATTAACAACACCTCTAATTAAAAATGGATATTAATTAAATAATATAAATATAGAAAATAATTATGAATATAGTTTATAAATGTTTATACATATGATTTCTTTTATAAAATAGGTAACTAATAACATTTCATTTATTATATTGTTTGCTAAATCATTTTCATTGAATCAAAGAGCAATGTAATGTGTTTGTTGTCTAAAATTATCATCCATTGAGACACATTTCTTATTAAAATCCACATTTTCATTGAAAAGGTGTATTTATTGTGCCTTTCATATTTTTTATCATTAACCACTCATTATTAATGGTATTTAAATTTTCATTTTTTATAATATTAATTAAGCAGTCGTGATTTTATAATTTCTTATGTCATAATGGAATTTGTAACTCGAACATATTACATTTAGTTATATGAATTCATCATGAAATTATAACCATGATTTGTTTCTCATATATAAATGTAAATTTGGTTTTTGACCCAGATTTTCATCCATGACATCTATCGTAACCATGTTTTTAAATAAAACAGTCTATAAATTTTGAAAAGTGACTTCTGGCATTAAATTTTATAGTAAAGAATTTTTTCCGAAAACTCTTATGTGTTTTTTTCATTTCCTTCTTTTCATAAAAATTAAATCTATAATTGAGTTATTTTTCTTTTTTGACCCACAAAAGTTCAACTATTCTTCTTCTAATTTTTGGGGGATCCGGTTTTTTAGAAAAATAAAATTAATTCCAATTGTAATTTTATAATATTTGGATATGATATAAAACCCAACCTCATAGGATCTTTATGCTATGAATAGTGAATAAATTTCCATTTTATTCTTCATAATACCAATTATTAGTTCAATTGTTGTATTATAAAATGTTAATTATGTCATTTAAAATTTTAATATATCCAAATTTATATAAATTTTTTTATGATGTGATATGTGAATTATTTTCATATGGTACACATATGTATATATAATGATAGGATTTTCCTAATTTCACCATCCAATGAATTCATTAAAAGTTTAAATCTCTTGAGATATGTATAATTTGAATCAATATAGTTGGTCGCCTGAAAGGTGATGTGTTAATGAATCAATAAGTTCATGTATATATTGTTACGATTTTTTTAATCAAAAGAATAGGTGTAGTCCTATGAATCATGGATGAAATGTTTTTCTATGCCCATTTTGATTCCATAACTGAATGATTTTATGCATTCATTTATTATCCTCTCATTATTCATGTGTTATGTTAAATTTTATAAATATATGTTATGACATATCATTTTCAATGATCATCTTTTTTTCCAACTAAGTTCTTATAACATGTTATTCAAAAATCACTTACGATTTATGATTACAACTCATAGTGATATGATATTTTTCTTATTATTGTGTATTTCATGTTTCTAAAATAATCTATTATGATATTATTATTCATACATTATTCATATTTTGATATCCCACATTTTCTTATGTTTTCATTCACCATGTATAAAGCTATGTTTTTATTATATAGAATTTAGTTTATACACATATATGAGGTACTTAATAATAAATGATCATATGAATTTAAAAATAAAGTAATTACATATCTAGTCTCTAAGGAAAAAATACAAATTCATTCCACAAAAATTATTACTGTTCATTATGAAATGAAATGTTTATGTCATGTAAAATAAGAAAAATAAATTCATTTTTATTTCGTGTCACTATAAAAATTATCAAAAAACCACCATATAATGTTTTCCATGAGGGGATAAAATGAAATATTGATGACACGTACCAGGTTAGCAACTTTCTTGGAATTCAAATATTATGGATAAAAACAATAACTTTTAAGAAATTCAAGGAGATGTAATGAATAAGGGATTTCTATATTGTTAATATACTAATACAACTGGAATTATTCTATAAAAAAACCATAAAAAGCGAATTTTTTTAATGATCTAATATGGGGTCATTCATTAATATAAATTACCCAGTATGTGATAGTTCTATGTGAGAACTATAAAAAAATAATTAATTGGTCAGTCCTTCATCATAAAAGCTTTTATCTCCATAGTGTTATCCCTGATTCCAATGTGAGTATCCCCAGTAGGGAAAATTCATCCACTTGGAATCATGAGAATTATATACCTATAAAAATATAGGGTTTATGTACGATTAAACCACCTACAACCATTATGTGTAAGTACCCAAATCTAGAGATTTCTTATAACAACCTTCTTAGTTTTAATCATATGAGTTGGAAAACACATAGAAAATATAAATCTAGACCTCTTTTTGTTTTGATTAAGGATGATTTATTCCAATTATCCCATAAGCAATAATTTATAGTGGATTAAGGGACATTCCTAGTGTCCTTTATTAAAGGATGAATAAGTCTTCACATAGATGACTGTTTTACTCATCATCCAACCAGTCATTATATGGAGGTATAGACTATTCATTTATATTACTGAGGACTGGGATCATCTTTAGCTATTAGATATCCATAATTAAAATTTTTATACAACCATGTTGTATATAAATGTTTTTCAGGACTATACACTAATGACTAAACTATTTCTTTTATAATATCATTTGTTTCACACACCACGAACAATGAGATCAAAATTTCATTTAATTTTTAATCTATCATTATTTTAGTAGATCATTCAGAACTATGATGTTCATGAAAAGGCCCTAGACCATTCTTTAGATAATTTAAATCTATTTAGAAGATCCAACTGGAAAATAAATATTATACTTATAATTTTAGTGATACAATTAATATAGATGAATGCTTTCTTGAATTGGTATATTAACAATGATGTTGTATACCAGGAGATCATTGAGAGATATGCATAATCGAGGAACCTAGTCGTTCTGTCCCATAAATAGGATTTTCTTTTAGTGGTGATATTTTCCAAAAAATAATATATCTAAGATATGAACTATGTTGATAGTTTTTTTATGATCATGTGTGGGGATTGATATTTCATATATAAACCCGAGTTTTTCTATACGAATTTGGTAAGAAGGCTTACATTCCCAAAGATTTCAAATAAAAAAATTCTTTAATGATCTTTTTCATGGGGTGAAATTATATAAATGTCTAAATATTAAATTCTTATTAATGTTATACCTCCATTGAACAATGAAAATTAAATAAGTATAATGATTGCATTCTATAACCATCACCCCCTACTAAGAATAATTAACTTTAAAGAACATTCAAGGAGGAAACTACAATAATTAGAAAACAAAATTTATATGATACACTTATGTGTGTCAGGTATGTGCTACTTGAGATACACAGATTGTATACAATCCACATTGTTGATAAAAATTTCAACATATTTGATTAAAACAATCCATTGATAAATACATGGTATATAACTGATACATGATAGTCTGTGAGGTGAAACCATATTGGTAGTCTCTTAGAAAAAAATTATGTTTTTCAGATATGATTAATTTGAAAAAACATGAATTTCATTATTAATGTATTATGTTTCCATGATATTCTATATATATGGAGTTACCTCAATATCGACCACCTAGAAATCATATGGGTTATTTTCATCCCTAAAATCGAATACTTCCCATCCTGAATAGACCTTAACATGAGTGGGAAATTTTTCGAGTCCCTCATACACCTAAATATTGGGAAAACAAGAAATAAATTTTAAAATTAAAACCAATATAATACACCATGTGAATACTGATGAATAAGTTATATTATGAATAAACTGATGACATTAACAAACAGCCATGTCCTTGTTGAAGCATAGTTCATGAATTATGTTTATTGTTCCCAAAATATTTATCCTATAAAATTATTAATTCAAATAATAAATATTATGATTCATTATAAGAAAACATATGAAATTAATCTGAATCATTATAAAATTATCTAAAATAGATACTTCATCATATGGATCTAAAAAAATTCATGTTAGGAAATCCATATAACGATTCCAAAAATTAAGTTCATGTGTGAATCTCAAATATCTGTTAGAATACCATTTGACCATGTAATCTCAACATCATCATTCAATATAAGATGTAGTTATTCTTCACCATCAATAAATACCCCATTCATAACACTGAATATACAAACTGTGGGATAATAGTTAAATCCACGGATGTGAGGATTATAATTTTTTTAAAATATAATACATTTGTATCCTCATTCCTAGTGAAGTCCATGGTATATTTTTCTTTTAAAAGGATATCATAAAAATATAATATATTTATCCACATAGAAAATGAGTCTTTAAATCCCCCAATTGGATGAGAGTCTTGTCAGTCCCCTTAAAAAAGACGCCATCGTATGAAAACTAGGTGTGGCTCTACTCCTACGCTTCATACAAAAACATCTATAATATAAATGTGAGACCACCTAAAATATTCATGGACCTCCATGAAATTGAATCCAATTGTGTATCACCAAGTCCTCTTATAAATACATCATGAAACAAAAAAAGGGATAATAAATTTTTTTCCCATCTTTATAATCCTTATCATATGTCCATATAGGGATAACACAAACCAAAACGATTTTCATGGACTCCACCAACAAATATTAAATTCCTAAAAATTTAAAAAATTTGACCATTTAAAAAACTATATAACATTCATTATTAGTATTACCATAACATTGTATTTTCATTATTAAATTATCTTTTCTATAGATAAGATACATATCAGATAAGTTAATTCATAACTAGTGGTACGATGAGGGTAATAATGATCATTTACTCCATTGATAATGTGGGTTCCTTTTCGATGGTAGGAGTCAAATATTCAACGGATTGTGTAGCTAAAATTAGATGACCTAGGATTGATATTAATCATCCTAGGTGTTTGGTATATACATTATTTCAATCAAGAATACGTGATGTTATGGGACATTTTTTTTATAAGAATTCCCCAACAATTTTCGCATAGATAATATTATATTTAATGTGCATTAAGGATCCATGAAAACCAAATATAATTTAAATGGATCATATGCATAGTCTTCAACACATATACTGATTTATATAAATATTATCTAATGGGATTCTTCTTTAAGTACAATCCTTAGTCGTATGTTGTCCTATCTAGTTACAAATAGTAATGGCCTAGAACTTTATAAATGTAACATTACTTATTATAATCGTGTCGTGTATTATAAAGGCTGAACATCACTTAAGAGAAACCAAAAAAATATATAATTATCCCAAACAATGAATTATAAAGTATATAAAAAATAAACCATTAAGAATTCCATATATTACAACTGAATAATAAATATGAAATTATTTAATATTAATAGGATAATTTTGAACGTCTCGATCTAATAAAGTGACAACACTCACTGAAAATATTGTAAAAATTAAACATAATTCCAATAATAATATATTAATTATGAATATGAATGTATATATAATCATGAGATCAATTTGAAGAGAATTATTAATTAATGGAATAACTTGTATTTATAGGTTGTAGAAAATACATATGACCATTATATATATGACTGTTAGAATAGTAATATGTCTGTTGGAATAGTAACTTAACCATTGAATAGTAATATGATGATTAGGAATAGTAATATTCCCATTAAGATAGTATCCACACTAATGTAATCATAAAATAATACTTAGGTATAATATAAAATGAAACTGATATATATTTAAACAACATTACATGAAACTTATTATTTTTAAAATGATAAATTAAATTTTGGTGTGGTTTATAAAACAAAAATGTGTTAATATTTATTTTAACATAAAATAAATTATTTAAAATAAATCCTAGTTATAGGAAATGTTTTTAAAAAATAATATTAAATTTTATTATAAGGATATGAAAATTTTCTAGGACCTTAAGTAATATTTCAAAAGGTCATAAAATTGATTTTAATATCGTATTCTGTATTTTTCATGGAAATGATGATTTTATTTAAAAAAACTTATATGGATAAATTAATTATGATAAAATGGATTTAGTTTTTAAAATATAAACATTGATAAATTTTTACAGTGAATTTTTGTCATTTTTCTTAAATAGTTGAATTTTTGTGAATAGTGAAATATTGTAAATTAATGTATATTACATTACAAGCCAAATACATGAATTTTTTAGTCATTATTGTTGTAGTAACCCATTATTTTATAGTCACATTTAATATTTACTATATATATCTACAACAACAAAAACTATTTATAGAAAACAACAAAAAATAATAAACTCATGAATATAATAAAAAAAATATCCATGTCATCCGATTTTAAATACCACCCTTCTCCTCACCCATTATAATCCTTGGATCATGCCAGTTTCATTCCATTTCCCTTCCCCGGACTCCTCCTCATGTCCTAGTGATTCCTGTATAAAAAAAATTCAAATATATGATCCCTAAATAGGGCCTCAAGGAAATGACATTCTGAAGGTAAAATCCTCTATATTCCACATTAAATTTAATTCATTATTCTACAATATCATCAATCATATTCAAAGTGCAATGATAAATCTAGTTTAATATTTATTGTGTAATTGTTTTCAATGAAATATCAATCATGAAATATCTTCTCTTATCCTTTTATTCTAAAAACAAAAACAATATTTGTGATTTGTCAGTTCACTGACTTCGTTGACGATGAGTTTTTATTTCCTATTACCAATTTCATGTAGGGTTTATATTAATATATAATAAATTAAAATTATCTATATATATTTTATGGTTTTATATTATATAATTAATATATTTATATAATATTATGTAATACCAAAGTAGTTCAGAATAGTCTGTAAAACCACCAAAATAAACGCCTAAAATAACCTAAACAATTTTACCAAAAAATCATCCATAGATCAAAACCAGAAATTATATTTATGAATTTTAAAATTATTGGATGTTCAGGAATAATATTTAATTAAAATTTTATATAGTTACTCCCATTTACAATGACATCAATATTTTTCCACAAATTATTTGACCTTGAAATGATGAAACAAACACTCTCATAATGACCAAATTGAAATATATAAATCATTAAAATGACCAAAATATAACATATTAAATATTTGATTTTTAAAATATATTGGTAAGAGGTTCTGAATTTTTAAATTAGTTTATCTAATTTTATTTTTATGGCCATTAATTTAAAGTGAATAACATATTCAGACATAACGAAATGGATCGCGCTGAACATCCATATTTTTTTGGGTAATAATTTAAATCTCATTGAATCAAGTTATCTATTCATTATTAATATATATTTATCATATATTTGAAATATATGTTCCAAAAATATATTTTTATAACAATTCATATTTCTATGATGGAAAAATACATAATCTGAAATGTTTTTTCTCAATTCCACTCAATATGAAAACATTATTAATGGGAAGATCTCAGTTTCTTACCAAGTATCAAGTATACACAATTATTTGTTTTAAACAACCAATTTTTCTAACTTATTATTTTCATCATTAAGAAAACATTTTAGTTAATTTCTTGTTTTCTAGTAATTATTATTATATAACCTTTTTCAAATGAACATCATTCTTTCCCTAAAACTATGCTTATGTGTCACATCTGTATTGTTTAATTACAACTATTTTTAAATTTTTCTAATTATTTGGACATCATTATTCTTGGTCTTGACATATATTTAATTTTCTAATACACAAAAAATAATTAAATCTATTATTTCAGGTATAAAGTAATTATATGATCTTGTTTGTGCCCTATAATAATATTAAAAAACACATTTCATTCAATGGGTAAACCATGCATTTAACCCTTTTTTGATCTCAATATGTGGAAAACATATGAATGTACATGTTATGATGGTTTCACCCTAATAGTGATCTAGTGAATGGGGTAATGTTTTACCCTAATGAGACACTATGGATGGTATTAGGGAGTAAAACTAATCCACAATGGGACTCTTTACACCATGTGATATAGTCCTGGAATTTAGCCATGATGCATTTTTATTTTGTGATACATGTTGTTTCACATTCTTATGAATCAGTGATCATATTATTCAATGTTCTATATGTTTATTCATGATCCATTCCTTATATTTTATCATGTAATCCCTTTTGACTAATGATATAGGATTTATTTCCATTATTATTATTTTAAAGGGATTCTTATTTCATACCATCTGGGTTTGTATTCCCGAAGTTATTCTATGCAATTGTGGGAGCGCAAAAAGAGTTAGGAGATCTTTATGGATATTCATAAAATTATTTTTTATTATGGTTTCATGATTTATAATTTTTTAAATATTTTTCAAATGACTATATAATTACTTATCCATGGATTTTATTTTATTTATACAATGCTTAGAATATTTTGATAAAAAATTTAAGTGGTTAGGGTCTTTGTAGATTATATCATATGATAGTCATGTTATTGTTATGGAATCAGACTATAAAACATCAGTAATATCCCCATGTATAATTCTATTACCAGTTTTATCATATATTAAAATGTATGGAATTATAAGTTATGATATACATTTAATTTACATGTTATTTATTATATGTTAAATATATATTTCTTATTTCACCATTTGTTATGTATTAATGTCTCATATTTTTTTAGAAAATGGCTATAAGTAAGAGAGCACATGCTAAAAAAATATGATAGGATGAGGGATGATTTTCCTCATTATATTAAAAACATGTTGGGATTGAGAACTCATAAAATCCTGAAAATACATGTTCAACTAGCTCAAAATATTAATTAAAACATGATTCATGTGTTATGATCTTATAATCATAGGAAAATAATTGTTGTAATGTAATCCTTTAGAAGAAAAAGGCCCCTTATATTTCTTGTATCCTTTTATGCCCTCGTCATAGAACAGTTTATTAACTCTATTGAGATGATATTCGCTATCCTACAGTTCTCAGAACAAGTGAATGTCCTATTGGTGGCTAGTCATTTTGATGGTGAAGATTATTTGTGGATAAAACTGAACAAAACCATGATTTATAATGAGTAAATTGATAACATGTAATAGTAAGGATTCAATAATTTATTTTTAATGAAAATTTATCAGGAAAGCTCTGTCATAAGATGAAGAGGGGGTTCATAGGATTGAATAAAAATGAAGATGATTATTTCATTGAATATGAAGAAAAAAATGCAAGTATAACACTATATATCTCGGTTATATTCATTAATTTTGAAGTAAAGGTAGATAATTTATTTAGTATATTATGTTTGGTTCTACAACAATACATAAAGATTAATCACATGGATAGGTATAATGACATTTTCCATTATCACCTTATAGTTGAGACAAATATTGGAGACTATCATTGGTCTTATGGGAACAAAGAAAAATGAGGAAAATAAAATTTAATAAGGTAGGATCAATAGATAAGTCCCATATAGGCAAGAAAACACAACATTCCACATGTCAAAATTGTGTGAAGAAGAAACCTGAAAACATTCTAAAGTGAACTAGAAGATACATAAAATGTGGAATATTTGGGCATCAGTATAATCCATGATGAAGGTATATGGGGAATCACAAGAATGTGGATGAAGAAAATAATGATCAAATCATCACTTAGCCTTTATTACAGTGATTTAACTACAAGGCCCACATGCATTGTGTGTGAAGAGTACATAAGCCGTAGGTTTTTTGAGAAAATCAATGACAACAACCATCATGGATTAAAATAAGGGAAAATGATATTACTAATTTTATAGAGGACTATGAAAATTATTTGTTGATAGGTATGATGGATATAAATTCAATAATACAAAATGTAATTTTTAATTTTGATTGTAAATATTGTTTCCTATCATGAAATTTTAGTAGAAAAATTTATTGACCACCTCAAAATATGGAGAGTTTAGTTATATGTGAAAATATATAATGGGGAAACTATTATATAAATAGAATATAAATCACCCCCATTAAATGATTATGGACTAAACCACCCCGAAAATATCAACATATTTCATATATTACAGTTTTGATTCAATAATAGGCATGTATTTTCTATCCCAATATAAATTCAACAAAACCTATCGAGATTGGTAGATAACTCTTTATATATAATGTCGTTCACCAATTATATAATTTTATAAGGTGGACGATTAATAATTTTTATAATAATTTTCTCAAGTGTGATATTATTGACGTGACCTGTACCCCGAGACCTAGGCCGTGACATATTTCAAGCCTACCTCTCGATGGCCAGAAAATGGTGACTACGGTTGAAGGCATTGACCTGTAAGAGGGAGGAATTTTCATTATTACCTATATGCATTCACACACAACCGTATAGAAATTCTTGAAAAGTAAACATGCATTTCACTTTACAACCACTAAGTAAAATTACAAACTTTAAATCAAATGGGCCACAATAAAATCCCAACAATAGATAAACTAAAAATTGGAAGGTACAAGGAAAACTCTGAAAGTATCCCTCTAGAAACCCTACATGATGGGTAACAACATTGTAGTTGATTGATGTTGTAGGTGTGTGCCCCGCCTACCTAGTCTCACATTGAACCAATGGGTCTTGGGTGACTAGGTCCTCTGTTAATGTGGAAGTCATCAACTTTAGAAAAAACTGTTGCGGTAAAATCCTGTGAAGCGGTGACTAACAAAATAATCAGTAGGGTCCCAAAAACACAAGAGAAGACAACAAAGAAATCCATAAACAAACCAAAAAGAATGATAACAATTCAAGATCACCATGGAAGACATCTCACACCATGTATATTCCTGACTATAAAATTAGGAACATCAAATATATCATCGAACACCATGGGATGCTGGAAAACACATCCTCAATTAGTACAGTGGGCCTTCCAGGTCACATAGAAGCACTTGCCACATACCTTGGACTATTTTGGTACTCATCACTAATTAGTATTTTGGTTATGTTGGGTCATAAAGATTCTGATCCCCATAGTTTTCATATTGGGTCACAGAGAAGACACTTCCCACCATTGATATACTAAGGTACTCCTTTTGTCGAGTACCCTGGGTATGCCAAGTCACAAAGAGCTGCTCCCCACCATGGGCCTAAAGGGTCTCCAAGAACACGCTTCCCGCTGGGCTATAGTAACATATCCACACATGGTCTCATTTTATTAGTCTTTAGCTCTCATCCAACCACATGGTTTTCTCATGTAGTGCACTTGATTTCGAGAGAACCACTCCTCAATCCATTCATCATATTTTAACTTCCAATAAAGATTCAATAAAGTATGCCAAAAGATAAGACTCAACATGAGGGTCCCGAATCCATAAATGGATTTTCATTTGGGTGCACAATATTATCGATATTGGAATTTATTAAAAAATGGGGTGGTTGGGTCTGGGTCTGGTCCAACTAGGTAGACCAAACTGACTCATCTCGGACCCGATCCGGCCTAGTTCTGGCCAGACCCGATGGTGTGAGTCTATCCCTATGGGGTGTCCCATGATCTACTATATCATCCATAAGTGGACCGCCCTTCTCCTAGATGGGAAATGAATGGAATCCTTTTCCACTCCTCCTTGCCCCTTGGGTCGTCCGTAGGGTCAGCGCCACCGCCATGGTAAGTTGACCATGGCCTGCTGCATGCGACGCAACATAGTTCTGCATCTACGGTGCATCGACATGGATGGGTGGCCATGTATGCCCGCTGCCAGCTGCCATCATAGAGGTCAGTGGCTATTGCCACACCGTTGCGGCCTGAGATGGTTGTGATTCTCTTCCAAAGTGCCATCATGGCGCACAACCACCATCCTGTGACCACCACCACTAGTGCCAATGAGTTCTTCCATTAACCATTGGGTCCACATCAATAGTTTGTTCATTGAACCACTTTCACCAATGGTCTATGAGGAATTACTTCATTCCTACAATGGAAACTAAACATGTGTGTCTCCATATCACGAATGTGGAATCAATAAATAAACACGCATAAGGACTTTGGAGTTGTTCATGTCTTCCCACACCCTCCACATTAGAGTTTTAAAAATAATGTAGGCATGGGATCATAGTTCTATCGGAAAACCATCAATACCGATGAAAAAACCTGAAGGGAAACACCCTCTCGCAAGAACACATGATCCACATATCATCTTGTTTCTCAGTTGATCATCATTCATTGGTTTAGAATAATAATAGGGAAAACATAAAATATATAAACCCATGCCTCAAATTAGTTCTATGTTGACGCAGTCCACCATGAAGATTCAAGAGTCTGAAGGTATTCTTTAATATCTCATCCTAATTTTTTATAGGTGTCTAAGTCATAAATGATATGTAAGCATTCGTAGTTCATCATTGGATGGAGTTCTTGTTATTATTTCATTAGATAAAATCCACCCTACTATTCTCAAATCTACAACTCGTTATCCTTTAAAAGAAAACATGTCACATTGTTTCTATTATGCTGCGATGTCACGTCATTAAGTTGTTTTATTTTGGAATCAGTGTATCAATTATGATTCATTTAAAACATCGTTATGCTACATAAAAATGTGCCCTTAATGAGGTTTATATAATGCGCTACATCATCGCATCACAATGTCACCGTCTACCAATCAACGGTTTTAAAAAACAAAATAGAATAATTTGTCATGATATTTTATTTTTTTTCCGAAATGTCCAAAACTAACTTTTCAAATTGACCCTTGTCGTCCATATTTAGGTCTTTTTTTGGAAAATTTCAGCATTTTTATTTCCACAATGCCCTCATATTTTTTTATCCGAGCACCAGTTAAAATGTTAGAAAAACCTACATGAACTATTACTTAAAAACATAAAAAATGGTCAAAATTTTATTTTGGGATTACCAGGCCTTAGAATCACTTCTCGACAAAGGGTATTGTCTCTTAATGATTCCATATAATTTAGAAAAATTACATTGAAATTATTTGACAATACATTACTCATCTATTTAGGTTTTTACATGATCATAAGCCAAAATAAGGGTAAATGAACAAATAGGGGTACTGAGCTCGATTCTAAGACTCCAACTCCCATGTTTTTCCTGGGAGATTCTTTTGATTCAATCAAACGGTCACAAGAAGAATTGACCATCCATGAAGGACCTACTCCGGTGGATACCCTATCTCTACTAGAAATAATGAAAACTTATTCCATTATAATTGTCTAGCTCACCCCATTTGATGACGTGTGATGAATCTTGAACGTACCTCCTCAGTTACAACACCTAAAAAACATCGTGCACCCAGTTCATATATGGGAGAAGAGCGTGGTGGTATGAAACTTCACCAATTCTATTAAGAATATCTAAATCTCTGATTACCCTTATAGAAAACATTCTTCACGGCCGAATCTCTACAATCCCCACTGGGGAAAGACCCAAAAGAAAACATGGTATCTCTCTTAAAACACAAAATGTCTCCATCTACTTTTATCCTTGGATTTATTCATGCTCTGTTCCATACCCATATGCTTATGGAGGATTTAAAACTCCTCACGGGTAGCCCATACCAACACTGAACACATTAGTGAGTACCCCACTAGGTCTGTCTGGCATAGAGGAGATCTATAATTTCACTCGTACAAGGTCTCAAACGGTGCCATGACAATGGTAGAGTGATATATGTTGTTGAATAAAAGATACCCCATTATATGTTGGTCCTCCCAACAATTACCAAAACCAAGAATGAAATCATGATGCATGTCCTATATGGTCTGTAATGTCTGCTCCAACAAACCATAAGAATGATGGTGAAAGGTAGGGATCATGTGCAGTTGAGTCCCAAATGACACATGAAATACCATCCACATCTGTGAAGTAAAGAGTGAATCACATTTTGAGGTGATCATTGTAGGAAACATATGATTACACACTATCTACATGATGTAGAGGCATCGTAATACACTACCGGTCTGTACTCCCAGATGGGTTGGAAGTGAGCCGAAATGGTGAGTCGGTCAACAATCACCATGATAAAATTGTGGCCCATAGACATGTATGGTAACCTCATTATTAAGTCCATCGAGATACCAACCTAATTCCATTCTGGTACATCATGTGGTTGTGCCCATCATGCTAGAAACTAATGATTAGCCTTCAACTACAGACATGTGAGGCATCATGAAATGAACTCTGCCACCTCTTTCTCTATCATTGGCCATCATTACGGATTTCAGAGACCCTAGTACATATTCACTAAACAATTATTTATCACCAAATGGGATTCTTGGAACTCCCTCAACAACTCCTCCCACAACATCCCTAGTACCATTGTGCTCCCCTAAAAAGGATGGTGTGCTCCCCACCTATCAATAATACAACAAGATCATACCCTAAGGATAATTGAGGATGATGAGTCTTGCACTCAACATCAACAAGATATGCCTCAATAACACTCTTTATGTGTTTCGGATTGATAGCCATTGATTGATGGTAAGCTACTACATCATCATCCATGAATGATATCTACAATGCGGCTAGCTGATCTGTCGCCTCACTCAATAGTTATAAACCAAACCTCATGCTGAGCATTTATGCCCCCACATTCACATTCCCAAGAGTATAGACTATCTCAAAGTCATTATCCTAGATGAACTCAAGAAATCATTATTGTATCAACTACAGGTCCATCTATGATAAAATATCCCTCAGACTCTTTTGGTCAGTGTCAATTGTAAATTGTTCACCCATCAAGTAGTTTATCCATATATTCATGGAAAAGACCACCATTGCTAACCCTAGGTCACAAGTCATGTAGTTCTATTAATGCTTCTGAAACATCTGTAATCTGTAGGCAATAACTACTCTCTCCTAAAATAGGACACAATATTTCGATGAGCGAAATGTATCTCATAAAACTACATACCCAATGGCCTCTTCAGGTAGTCTCAAGATGGGGGTACTTTCTAGCCACCGCGTCAGGTCCTGGAAACTCTATTGGCACTTCTCCTTTTATATTAAGGGTTTCACCTTCTATATAAAGGATTATAATGTTTTTTCTCCTCTAGAAATGTTGGGAACAACCCCCCGGTAGAATCCCTCCAACCCCAAGAAACTCCACAAAACATTCACGCTCTTGAGTGACTCCCTAGAAAGAACTGCCTCTATCTTTTCCAGATCCACTTCAAATCCAACCATTGAGATGATGAGTCCCAGAATGTGGAACTCACGAATCCAAAACTTCCACTTCATGAGCAACCCATATTATTGGTTCTCATGGGGTATACTTAGGAATATCCAAAGGTCTGTAGTGTGATCCTGCTTTGATGCCGAGTACACCAAGATGTCACCAATTAAACCGCCAAAAAAATATTTAGGTAAGGCTAGAAGATTATTTTCATGAGTCCCCTGAATAGTTATGGGACATTGGTTTTGTTAAATGGAATTATCAGGAACTCGTAGTGGCCATACCAGCTTCTAATGTCTATCATTGGTACGTCCTCATCATGTACCTAAAGCTAGTGATAGCCTGATCTATGCTCAATCATTAAGAACCAACTCACTCACTTCAGATGATCTAAGAGGTCATTAATCCTGATTAGTGGACACTTGATCTTCATGGTCACCTATTTTAGTTGATGGAGGTCCACTTAAAACCTCAAACTCCCATCTTCCTTCATGGAAAACAACACCGGGGATTCCCATGGTGAAATGATTGGCCTCATGAAGCCCTTCTCTAGCATGTCCTCAAACATTACCCTCAATTCACAAATATCTATGTGAGCCATCTAATATTCTGGTGTGGGTATCAGTGTTTTACTGGTGTACAGGTTGATTCCAAACTCTTGGTCCTAGTGAAGATGTAGTCTTGGGACATCCTAATGAAATACATCCTCATACTCATCCACCACTAAAGGAAATCTTTTACTTATCCCATCTATCATACTTTGGATACGGAAATCCAATTTGTGACTTATCAGTTTCACCCTCCTCCAAGAAATACCATCATATTATATAGAAGTTCCCTACACTCTAGTGAACAAAAAATTGGTCCCATCCTCACATAGACACCTCACATTGCGACTAATGTAGTTGATCTGAGCATTGACTGTAGATAACCAGTTCGTACCCATGATGATCTTGAATGGCCACGATGCTGCTACTAGGAAATCCCATTTGAAGCTCTTTCCTCTAAGTGTATTCTCTCACATCCATCACCAGTGTGTAATTGTCGGATCCCTTTCTATATAAGTATGTAATCGGAGGGATCGATCCAACAACTCCACCAGAATCTCTAAGCCTCTGATAGAAATTTTTCACAACCCATCCCCAGTGACCCATGCCATGACATACCCCAACCCTACCTCATGATGGTTAGAGGTTGGATACTAGCGCTGAAGGCATCGATCTACTAGTGGGAGGCATTTTCCTCAGTACCTATATGCATGCACACACAACCACATCCCAAATATAGAAATGTAATCTTGCATGTCACTAAAATACCACTAAGTATAAGTAAAAAATGTTTGTCAAATAGTATAAAATACACACCAAAAAATAGATAAATTGAATAATTGATGTTACAAGGAGAACTCTAAAATCTATCTGCTGGAAATCCCACAAGATGGGAATATACAGAGTTTCATCTGTAATTTGTTGGTGTGTGCCTCACCAGCCTGGTCTCACTCAGAACCACAAGGTTTGGGGCCACCAAGTCCTCTATCAAGGTTTTGGTCATCTACAATAGAAAAAACATGTTAGGGTGAAGCCTGTGCAAGGGAGAGTAAAAAAACATGGCAGGGACCCCAAATAACAAGAGAATATGAAAAAACGATCCGAAAATAAACCATGATTCTTATTCACAAAACATGTTCCCGAAAAAAAGATCACACCAAGTATATTCTAGAGTAGGAATCTAGGACTATCACCCATATCACCAAACACCTTGGGCTACTTGAGTACTCATCCTCAAGGTGTAGAATGGGCTTTCTAGGTCACACATAAGCTAATTATCACAATCCTTGGACTATTGTGGTACTCATACCCGATGAGTACCGTATGTATGTTGGGTCAAAAAGAAGTTGATCTCTATTGTGGGCATGTTGTTCCACACAGAAGTCCCTTCCCACATTGGCCATACTGAGGTACTCCTCCGGTCATGTACCTTGTATCTATTAGGTTTTATAGATTTTCTCCCAACCATGGGCCTACCGAGTCACATAGATGATGAATCCCACATGTCCATTGTATATTATCAATATAGGTTCTCTTGTCTACAGTATTTAGTTCTCATCAAATTGTAGGGTTTCTACATGTACTAAACTTGAATTTTGGAGAACCACTCCTCAATCCCTTCATCAAATTTCAATATACATGAAAGTATAAATAGAGTATTTGAAATGATCCACCTCATTGTGAGGGTTACAAAAAAAAAGGTCTCATAAATCCGATGACTGTTTTGAAATATATTGGCGTTTTCTCAAAAAGGGGTCACCTGGGTCAGTGTCTGGTCGGACATGACTAATCCCAGATGGGGGTCCATTGTCCCGACCTTGGTCTGTAACGTCCATATTCTGGGTACTGCCCAAAATTTTCCCTTACTGAGTTGGCCATATTAACTCAAGTATAATTCTCCAAATCGTAGAGGTTTCCGACAAGAAGCGGGGCCTTGGATAAGATAGTTGGGAAAAGATTCCCTCATTGAAAGAGTATACATAGAGGAATAAAAAATAATAACTATATAAGAATTAGAAATACCAACACTAGAAGTAAAAAATAGAAAACTCATAGGAATATAAAGACCGGTGAATAAGTAAATTAGGCATCTGACATGTGTCTAAGAATGCATCCAAACTAGTCACAATGAAGGAAAATAATACAGAAACCAAATTACAATTAAAACAAAGTAAAATCTAGATGTAGTGAAAGCCTCATCTTGGTAACATGCTCTCCAGCTCAAACGTCAATCAAGTACATGTTTAAGAAGGGGGTTTTCCATTATCTACACCTATAACCATATAAACTATTTGGGTCCAAAATCATGACCCATAAAGGATATGAGATGAATCCCAGTAGCTATCCACAAAGATAATTGTTCTTATATGTAAATGAATATATATAGAATCTAAAATCTATAAATGAAGCAATAGATTAAGAAGTACTCAGATGTAAATAGTCCTATACTTTTCAATTTCATTCATTTACATCTATTATTTTTTTAACTGTTTTATAATGAAATCATGCGACCTAGCCTAACCTCTCAATCCAAGTGTAATAGAAATAAATATGTCTCACAAGACCATGTAAAAAATATTGTATGATATAGTTCAAGCTTGTGTTGTGTCCTGGAAAACTCATCATAATAATTCAATATATCAAAAAAACCCTCTAGGAAACCTCCCACGGTCTAACCCTTATGGTTTAACATAGAATAAATCAATAAAAATGACAACATGGGATTCTATCACGGTCAATAACCCTGGGTCAACATGGAATTAATAACTTATAAATGACCTCTGGGTAGCTCTCACAGTTAATACCCCTAGGTCAACATTGCATAAATAACTTATAAATGATATTCTGGGTATCTCTCACAGCCAATACCCCCGAGTCAATGTCTAAACCAAGGATCTCATGGTCCTGTGAATATAAGGATGGAAACCTCCATAGCTTTCCTGGTCCATGGATCTCATGGTCCAATGGTAAAATAGGGTGAATATCAATACAATGAAACACATTTAATTAATAACTTTTAGATGGATAATATTCAAATGAATAACCCATGAAATTCATTTAATCAAATAAACTCCATCCTAACAAGCTCATGGATTGGAAAAATGGAACACCTCAAAGGCATCACAGGCCAAACGTCTATAAAACGTCAATCTCGGGAAATTCATACATGGGGTTTCCTATAAATAATGGATCTAATCATACGCATATTCAACAACCCCTATTCAATCAATTAAACCATACAATGTAAAAATATGGTTAAATTCCCAATCATGTAATTCCCAAAATGTGGTTATGTGAGGCTTTTAACATATATAATCCAAATATAACCGATGAAAGAAACAAACTGCTTATCTCAATTTCATTGATCATCACTTTTTAATGTCAGTTGTCGAATATGTCTCGATTGAAAAAGATCTATAAAAATGGTATAAAAAATCGACCTTAAAATACACAAAAGAGAAGATGAATTATGAAGAACATCTCTAAAGAGATGGATAACTTTCTTGTGGGATTCCAATGAACCCGAAGACATCTCAATCAAAGTTTGGATAGATAACCAATATGGTTTCTTGAGTTCTTTGGAATTACGTCTCTCCCCAGTACGAACCACGGGGAGGAAGACGATATTATGGACATGGGACAATGCACAATAATGAATTCTCTAATAAAAAGAAAAGTCACAACATGTACATTTAACGTACCTCTCTTGAACTAGCCTCAACATGCCCCCCTTTAGGCATCATTTAGGTCACCTACACAACCATGAACTCAGTTGTTACACTGAAAATACATGTCTATAAACAAAAACCGAGTACATGCCATGTACTCAAAGGTTCACGACCTGTACATAGATAATTTCCATTTCTTCATTTTTCCTCAAAACAATCCTAAATCAAGATCTATACATGAAATGAATATCTAGGTCCTTGAAAATATACCCACATAATGAAATTCATCCTTGAATATCCCTTCCAATGGTAGTGAAAAAGAAAATTCCATCAACTCTTGCCACAATGATCATACGACTACCTTTGTCTCCCATGTCTCGTCCTGTACTCACCTGGTCAGTGATAGAACCCATTCCAATGGAATAAACCGGTCATTGATAACCTTCGTACTATAATCTATAATCTAAATTGGGTGATCCTTGGCAGATGCATCCACCTTCAACTAAATTTCCTTGAGTTGAAAAACATGGGATGTGTTTGAAAAGTATCGTTGTAACTAAGAATCATGAAAGACATCGGGCATAGCCTGGTACCTATGAGATGACTAGAACTAATAGACACCCATCCCAACTCCCTCAAAAACCTCAAAATACCAAATGTATCTCTGTGAAATCTTCCCTTGTCTCATAATCCTTATGAGTCCCCACCTCAGAATGATAATTTAGAAAACCTAATCTCCATCCTCGAACTCTAGATGTTGTCTACGATAATCAGCATATGGTTTAATGTGAGATTATGTAATAGACATGCTGTTATGAATCAACTCCACTTGAATAGAGGTCTACTTGGTAGGAGGTGGTCCCAGAATAGCTGCCTCTCCTGCCACCCGAAAACCTAGGGGTGATCGGCATGGGATACTATACAAAGCCTCATAAGGTTCCATCTGAGTTGTCTTAGGATACCTGTTATTGTAGGTTACCTCCACTAGGGGTATGTGTCTTTAACAAGATCCCCCGAAATCCATGAAGAATTATCGAAGCATGTCCTCCAAAACCGGAATTGTGTGCTCTAATTAGACATCTGCCTGGGGATGGTAAGATGTACTCATAAGTATATGTGTACCCAACACCCTCTACAGTCCCTTTCAGACCCGAGAAGTAAACTAGGCATCCCTGTTTGAAATTATCGTTTGTGAAACCTCAGGGAAACGTAAAATATCTAGGATGTACAAAAATATAAGCTCATCAACACTGATGTTTTCCATGATTGAAAAGAAATGTTAAACCTTCATGATTCTTCCTACAATAACACAAACTGCATCATCGCTTCACGGTGATATCGATAACCCAATCACAAAATCCTTCACGACAACATTTAACTTCCTATCAGGAATGTGTAATAGCTTTAAAAGCCATGGAGGTTGCGGATACTCCCCCATCACATTTTGATATGTGGAACAACTCATGAAAAAGCCAGTTATATCCCTCTTCATACATGGACACCACTACTGACAATGTAGATACTGATACATCATGGTGACACCAAGATGAACATCCCAAATTGAAGAATGAAAATATCACATCAATTCATCACATATTTCTTATGAAACACATATGTTTCCACGAAAACACAAAACCACATTCTTTACTATGGTATACCAAGGATTTGGGTCCCCTCCTAATACACTCTTACTTGGGACCAGGCCTTCAGAATATGACAGTGACATCATTCGCAGTCATTCTAGAAGGGTACAAGTAACTGTTATAGATGAAATAAACATCTTCCCCTATCTGTGGTACACTTCCCAATGCATGTCTGAGAAAAGATTCGTAATATTCCCCTCACTAACATCTTTTTTAACTACCTATATCTATTTTCCCATTCTCAAAGAATGAACCACACATTTCCATTCCTAGGAATGTAGTAATGAACGATGTCAAAATACTGAAGGTACTCAACCGTACATCGATGTATCAAATTCATATCTCACTGCGTAAAGTTATATTTTTGACATTGGTAGTCAGTGTATACCACAAAATTATCTCCAAAAATATAATTTTTCCTACAGTTTAAAGACTACACAACTATAGCTAACTTGAGATTTTTCATCGGTCAATTTCTCTCATCTGGACACAACTGCTGAGACTCGTATGCAACAACTCATTCCCCTTGCATAAGCACTCCTCCCATCTCAATACCTGATGCATCGTAGTAAACTAATTATATCTTGACTAGATTAGGAAAAATCTGTATCAGTGATGAAGTAATTCTACCATTTCACACTCGAATGAAAGAATCACAGGAATCTATCCACTATAATTTTCACTCCTTTTAGTCAGGCTAGTCAATGGAACTATTAAGCGTGAAAAGTATTGTATAAAGTGCCTATTGTAACCATAAATCCTTGAAATACAATGGACCTCAAAGATATTCATTAGATTTTCCTATGAAAATACTGATCATATTTTCTCTAGGTCTACTACTACTCCTATCTCTGAGATAACATGACCCATGAAGTAAATTTTGGCCATCCAAATGAGGAATTTTGAGAGCATTTCATATAACTTATTCTCCCACAGTGTACTCAATAGGATCTTATGATGGAAGTAATGGATCTGTAGATTGTGAGAGAACACCAAGATATTGTCATCTAAGACCACCATGAATGAATCCAAGTATGGATGGAATACTTGGTTAATCATTTGCATAAAAACTTCTGGTGCGTTCAAGAGACTGAACAACATAACCAAGTACTCTTATAAATCATACCTTATCTAAAATGGAGTAATGGGTATATTCGATGGTCTAATGTTAAAAATATGATAATCAGGTGTCAATTAAATATTAGAGAAAACATGGGCTCCACAAAGATGATCAAATATATCATCAATACTTGGAAAGGGATAACAGTTCATGAAAATCAACTAGTTCATCTTCAGATTATATAAATAAAGTCTACAGGTACTATCCACCTTCATCAAAAAAGGAAAGGCGAACCCTAAGAAGAAGAACCGGGTCATATAAAACTATCTACCTATAACTTGTACAGATGCTTCATGAGTTCCTGTATATCTAGGAATGACATCCTATAAGGAGGTATATACAATAGTTCTACTCCAAGCACATGATCAATATAAGAACCTATCTCTATCTCTCTAGTGGTAAACATAAATAGTCGTTTTGGAAGGCATCTCTGAAACAATACACTACTAGATAAATGTACATCCTTGATGATCTCTAGTCATAAATTTATAATATTGAAATATAGGATATAATTCCTCACAACCCAAGATGCTCAGGTCCATTTCTGCCAGCCTGGACATCCCATTTTCACTTGTGTAGAAGAAAACCACCCTCTAGTGATGTGAAACTCACACTGTAGTGATAACAGTCAATAAAGGCCTATAAAGGGAACAACCAATCCATTTAGAGGATGAAATTTAAGCCTATAATCTCTATGACATTATGCCCACATAAGAAATGAGACCCTCTATCCTGAAGATGGAACTCCTTGCACTGATGTACAATAGCCATCTTAATCCTCATTAGAGTGTACTGCATCATGATATCATTATAAGTGAAGATATAGAGGCCAATTCTCTTCACTACCACAATAGATATAAAACTATGGGAATACACTATATCAAAAATATCGTATGTTGAAACTGAGGAAACTATAATAGTACGACTAATTGTAGAGGGTTCGAGATCCTTCTCCAACTGGGTCTTCTCGATCCCAAAAAAAGACCAATATTGTGACACAATGACCATTCCTGACTACCCCGATGGGACCCCCAGAATACCGCTAAAAACCTGACATCTGGCTACCCCATCCAAAACCACTTCCTCGACCTAAATGACCAAATGAACTCTAGTTCCATAAAATAAATGAAACATGTTGTCCTACTCTTGAACATGGAGTTATAACTGATCCAATGTCACCAGATGTTTGTGAGAAAAACCGAATAAAATGATAATGATGACCCATCTTGATGCAAGATCAGCACTCAAATTGTTATCTCGGGAAATTAGGTCTCTTGTTCCCAACCATCCTACTCCGGTAGCACCTCAGATAACTATCTGATGATACATTCCTGCGACTAGAATCTTCACACAAAGGCTCCATGAAGCTCTTCCTACTATCAAACAATTGATTACATTACGTAGATGCTGAAATTCGCTAGGTCACAACTCCTAACTTCCTTAGATTATGCTCAGTAATCATCTCCTGATTTACTATAGCAGTCACCAATGTCTTCTTGAAAAAATTTGACTCTGATCGGATGTCGTACCTGATACCATATTCTATTTGACTAGCCAAAGATAACTCATCACCTCCCAATATATTTCTGATTCACTAATGGTCTTTGATACAATATGAGTAATCCATCACTGAAAGAGTTCCCTTCTCCAAAATCATGAAATATCAGGATTGATCGGTCCTCCACATCTCAGAGTAGAAATAATCATACAAGGTCCTCTCAAAAATTATCCCTAAGAATTATACCAATAATGTTCATCCTGTGAGATACCATCCCACCATATCATAGAAGAATCATGTATTATGTACATCTCAAGCTTCACCCTCATCTTCAGAGGTTTCTCTGTATGCTCAATGATACAAAGCATGGCCTCTAACTATGACTATGCATCTTGTGGTCCTCCACCCCCTGAAAATGTCAGAGGATGCAACTCCAATAACACCTTCATAAACTCCTCCATAGTCAAAGAAGGGTGTGTAAATCATTGGATAGTCTACGTAATCCTCATTAATCCTTCACAGAACTGTGCATTAGAGCCTATGAATTGTATATCAGTTGGGGCCAAGACAGTCAGGACTGCATGATCATCTCCTGGTCCCTGATCTACAAATTCTGGAGACTGATTGTAGCCCTGCACCGACCACACAACCTGAGGATGACTTTTTGGGTTGACTCTGCAAGTTCAATAACACAACTCAGTTCATTATTACCATGTTCTACAGTTTATACGTACATGAACAAAATAGAAGAAGTAGAGTTTTCATGTTGTACTGAAAAGTGTTATAGGATGTGTATAAACTAGACACAACATGTAAACTTATGTTGTTCACTTGGAGTGTACCTATGAAAATTTAGGTTGTGTATTACACCTACACATGGTGTGTTCCTTCTATGATAGGGAGTGTACATGAATTTTTTTCATCCATCCCCTGTTCTTCAACATTGCTATAACTACACATTTCTATCGCAATGTAAGACTACACGGTGTGTTGAACATAGACACAACATTTACCAGTTATGTCCCATTTAATTGTGTCATTGGTCACATGGCTGGATACATGGTTGGAACTAAACGGTGTGTAGAAACATGATACATCATGTACCACCTATCTTCCATCCATATGTGTCATTGGTCACATGGATGGATACACTGTTCATTACAACATGTCGTGTATAAACTATTATCGTCGTGTTCTACTAAATATATTAAAACCCAGTGTGTCTACACACACATTCTGTCACATGATCATGGACTACACAGTTTTTACTACCAGTACACAAAATGTACATAAGAAACGTCTGTTCTTCCAGAATAAAAGAACTCGTGGCATGTGTTCATAACAACCCATTCCATGTTTGTCTATTCTTCTAGATAATATAACAATGAAACTTCTTCGGAACCCTTTAAAACAATTTTTTTACAGGGAATGACAAATTATGACCTATGAGAGCCCATTATCCGGAAAATCATTTATTGGAGTCCCTATTCATATCATAACATGGAAAAATTCATTTATAGTTGAAACATGATCCACCAAATTCCGATACATGAGGACCCATAAAACCTTAGGGACCAATGTTTGGCATCCATCCAGTGGAAACATTACATATTATATTAACCTATCAAATTAGCTATTATTTTATCATGACATCTATCACAACATCATGCATATCTAGAACAACATCTATCACAACATCATGCAATCAGTATTACATCATAAATGGCGTCACAGTAATTAATGACAGGTGATATCTAGCAAGTGCATGTATAATTCATGAAATAAAATACCCTAATCTAATAGGGTTAGAACTGAAATAGAACAATACTTATATCAATTATAACATAACAAAACAAGTGTGTCACCCAATGGTTAAATCTAGTCAATAGTATAAATTCAAAAACATAAAAAATTGAAATATTCAGGATAATTAGATTTTTTCTGTACACTGGTTAGATGCTCCTAGAAACAGCTTATTACGAAGTAAATATTCCTTAGAATCCTTACCTATAGGCTTAAAATAGTATTTGAAAGGAGAAAAGAAACTCCATTGATACCACTTTGTAATGTTCCAGTTTTGGTTGCCGCCCAAAGATGCCACGTACCAAGTTGGTCTCATGGCCCCAAGTACATTTACCCAAATGCCAGAGGCTACCAACTAGTAGCGAGGGTATGGGGTGTGATAGTGGATATACTATTCCGTCATTGGAATAGTATACACAGTGGACTAAAAAATGGTAACAATAGCGTGGGCATTAATACAAATAAGTGAAGTAAAATCAGAAAACTGAAAGGAATATAAAAAATGTCACGTATATAAATGATGCATCTCACATGTGTCTAGAAAAACTTCAATAAAGTCACCATTATAGAAAATAATAATAAAAAATGTAAAATAGAAAAAAATGATCTCCAACAGTATTGTAGGCCTCAGCTTGGTCACATGCTCCCGAGCACCAACATCAATCAAATACCCATAGGAGAAGGGTTCTTGTCTATATCCATACTTGCATCCATAAAATATTTTTGGGTCCAAAATCATGACCTAAAAAAGGGGTAAGAAAAATTCCTCTAGGAAACCATGAAAAGAGGTGTTCCTATCTATCAATGGATATATAAATATATATACGAAGTAATATACAGAAATGAAGAAATAATCTAGGAATTACTCAAAGGTGAACAATCATAAAGTGTTAATGTACATTCAATTACACCATTTAATTATTTAATCCATTGAATAAAGAAAAATTATTATCTACCCTATTCTCAATATCCCATGTGTAATAGAAAAAAGGATGTCTCAAAAGACCATATAAACAATCTACAATTACTGAGTCCATGATTTTGATTTGTTTGGGAAGAATTGTCAAAATCATGCAATCAATAATATTATCCTATGGGAATGAACTCACTATTTAACCACAATGGTTTAACATATAATTAATCATTATCAATCAACAACTTGGGTTGCTCTCATGGTCAATACCCCTTGGACATTATGGAATCACTATATTACAAATGTATTTTAGGTAGCTCTTTCAGTCAATACACCCTGGGTCAACATATCATAATAACATATTAACGATCTCATGGGTATCTCTCATGGTCAATGGCCATAGGTCAACATCTACACCCATGCTCTCGCAGTCCTATATAAGTATGCATGGAAACCCCCATTGTTTTCTAGGTCCATGACTGTCATGGTCCATTTGAAATACATCCTTCATATAATAACAAGGCATCACAAGTAATTTATAACAACAACATGGAAAAAATTCACAAGAATAACCCATGAAATTAATATAATCAAACAAACACCATCCTAAAAAACACATGGAATGGAAAAAAGGGACACACCATAGGCAACAAAGGCCAAACATACATAAATAGTGATTCTTGGAAAACACAACCATGGGGTTTGCTGTAAATAAGGCATCTAACCTTACGCATATGAAAAAACCCATTTTCAGTCAATGAAACCTTATAAATTAAATTATATTGTTAAATTCCCAATCAGAAAATACACGAAATGTTGATACACGACAATTTTAGCATATATATTCTTAAGAAGAAAAACTAATGGCACCATCCACCAAACTCAACGTCGTATGATAAAAACTATTGAATGTCAGTCCATAAATTATCCTTGAATGATGTAGATATATAAATTGGGTAGAAGAAATAAACAATTAAATACTTACAAGAGATTATGAATCAATAAAAAAGGCTCTAGGAAAAGATAGAACTCCACGGTGGTATTCCTGTTCACCCAACGATGACCCAATTGGAGGTCGGATAGATAATGAGGAGGGGTTTGGAGTTCATCTAAATTCTGTCGCACTCTTGTATGAATCACATGGAGATGTAGGGTGTTATTGATGTGATACATGACCCCACACGAATTTATCCAAGTAAAAAATGTACAAGACATTTTAATTTATTTTCCACATTGTGTACTAGGCTCAACTGGCCCCCGCTTTAGGCAGTCTTCTAAGTCACATATACGGCCAAGTAATCAGCCGTTACATGGCTAGTACATGGCTATACGCGACATCTAGGTACATGGAATGTACTCAGAATTACACAATGTGGAATCAAAATTACATGGAATGTACATAAAATATTTCTATTTATTCTTTTAATTTAAGAAATGACACAAAATCAAGATTCGTACCTAAAATGAAGATCTTGGTCCATACAAGGTCTGTCGACCATACTTGGACCCAGCCCGACATAGGTCTGGGTAGTTCCAGCCAGAACTGCACACAACCTAATCTTCGATTGGCTGACAAGGTTTCTCCTGGATGGGACATGGATAGAAGCCAATTCTGCTCCCCCTAGGCCCGCGGGTCGTCCGTGGGGCCAAATTATTGACCGTTGTCAGTTGACAGTGGCCTTCCATGTTCGTGGTGCAATGACGAAGCCAACATGCCCTGTCCACCTGCCACATGACACAAAAATTGTGCCCATGATGAAATCAAAACTCTTATGGCGCATTGTCATTATGTGTCACCTCCCGCCCATGTCTATTGTCATGGACCACCACTAGCGGTTTCTTCTGCAGATCACTAGGTCCCTCCGATGGTCCATTCTTCATGTTGTTTTTTGAATATATTCTTCAGGTGATGCAATCATCCTTGCATTTACCTCAGACATTCTTTTTCACCTTTTTGAGGGTAAAAACATGTTGAATGCACAATATAAGGGCTCAAGCCGTGTTCATGTTTCCATGTTCCATCATTGTTAGAATTTAAAAAACATGAGAGGCTTGGGATCACAACATTATGGGATAATCATCAATACCTTTGAAAAAACACAAGGTGAACACCATCCCACAAGAACACACCATCCAGGGAGAAAATTATTCATGAATTGATCCACATTTTTTTTAAAATAATATCAAGGAAAACATAAAAAAATTAATCTTCTACCTTGAACGAGTTAAAAATTGAAGCAGTATTCCCATGAAGATTCAAGTGATCAAAAGAATTTGTCACACACAAGTTCTGTTCTTCACAATGAAATAAAGTCATAAATGATCCACTGGTATTCATCATTCATTGTTGGATGGAGTTCTTACCATCATTTCATCATAGATAACCCACCCTTTGATTCTCAACTCTCTAACACATTAACCCATTAAAAGAAAACATTTCATAATGTTTCGGTTATGATGTGATGTCACGTCATTGGGTGTTTCATTTATGAAACATCATATCAGTTACAATTATTTTAGTACATTGTTCTGCTGCAAAACAATGATACATTAATGAGAAACAGTTAATGCAATTTTTGGCTGCACCATAGCACCGCTGTCCACCGCTCATTGGTTCTGAGAATAAAAGAACCTTTTAATTTATTCTATATTTTTTTGACAAGTTGAAAAATAACTTCTCGGTTAACCCCTTACCAGCCGAAGTTTGGTCCTTGTTAATTGAATCCCAATGTTCTGTGTTCAACCGTCCCATTGGATTTTTTATCTCACAAACTATTTAAATGTTAGAAAAATTTTATTGCATGTTTACTTGAAATTTTTTTTTAAAAAAAGTTCATAATTCCATCTCAGGCATACCGGGCCTCAGAATAATGTTCTGTCAAAGCTTCATTTCTCAAAACAGTTACAAATAATTTTAATATAATTACATGTAAATTTTTGGACATTATAATTATTTCTTAATGGGAAAGAATATATAGCTCAAATTACAGAGAAAATGGAGAGGATCATTTTTAATGAATTTCTCATTTTTCAGGAAAACACTAATCATTTTCTAAAATAAATTATTAAACATACTTCTAAATGATAGGTTTAATGATAAATTGAACATATACACATATGTCCTCACATATCAAATAATCCATATAGGATGACCATGGATAATTTCTAAGAACTGTAGAAAATTTTACTAAAGTATGCTGAAAAAGGTTTCATACACTCGAGTGCTTCACTGAGAGGTGCACTAGTCATCTTCATGAGGAATTAGGATTAAAAAATGGGACAATTCATTAATTATAATGTTCTTGAAAAATCATGATAGACAAAAACTATACCTTCCCATGGATATATAATATGATCAATAAACTATGTTTCACCATGAATTTCATTTTATTAGATATTCCGTCAATATATCACTAATTATTGGTGGAGAAGGATGATATTCCAAACATTTCCTTTCGATTGCGGTATTGACATTATATATTCATAGTGATGGCCATCATAATTTCTAATAATCTAGAAATATTAATTTATTTAACAAATAGTGTTTTTATATTTTTCACAAGGAAAAAGATTGTTGTCTTTATAGATGATATTATGATATACTCCATGAAAATGGAGGAGAATGAGAATAATATTAATATTATTCTAATGGTATTTTTCAGGATAAACTATTAAAAATTTATAGAAAATGTGAGTTTTTAATAAATGTAGTTTCATTCTTGGGGTGTTGTATCAAAATAAAAGAGATATTTTTAGATCCTTCTATGAAAATGAAAATTGAGGTGTGTGATAGAAAAATATCTATAATAGAGATCCATAAATTACTTGGTCTATCATGGTATTACTGATGATTTTTGAGGAAATTGTCTTTATTTTTATACCCACTAACCATGTTTACATTAACGGGAGTAATGTTTTTCTAGACCAGTCAATGTGAACACTTCTATAAAGAGATGAATAATAGTATTATCAGTACAACAGTTCATACACTACCAAAAAGTGGATAACTCATCATGATATAAATAGATGCACAATAGAATGGATTTGGAATTGTTTTGATGAAAGTTTATAAATTAAATTTGTATGCCTTAAGGTTGTCGAATGTAGATGAGAAAAATGATTCCATTCATGATTTTGATTTAGATTCTATGATCCTCATGTTTAAAATATGGATGTATTATCTATTTGGGGATATGTGTGTGTTTCCTCATGGATTTCGTGGATGACCTCGTTGATTTTAGATTCAAACGTTCCGATCGGTTTCTAGCGGGTTTGTTCGTAGAACCGGAAACATCCAATGATTCCACATCCGTTTGGACTTACTTTCCAAAGGTAGGCGCTCATTAGCTTGTGGACTGATGAGGATTAGGAATTTTCATTGGTCGAGAGGATGGGAGGTCGGACTCATCACACCTTTTTGAGGGGAATAATTGTCAACTTCGGGACTCTCTTTATAGATTTCAGTTATGTTCGTGAATCCTTATTACATTGCCAAGTATAAAATGTTCTTTCCTTCAGTTTTAACAATAAATGATTAAATATGCAAGAAATTTAGAGAATCTTTTAAATGTATTCGAGGTTCTTCATAAATAGAGAATCATCTATATCTGTTTAGAGATTCTTGGTCAATGGTATCCTTCAAAACATTTATATAAAAGTCTCTTGGTCATTATGATGACCAGGCTGGTTTTAAAGCCACTCAGTGGGGCACTTGAAGTTTATCGTTATTCAGAAGGACAGGGATTATTTCAAAGTTGGGATCGAACCCAAAAATGGGCTACCTACGTATCCTTTGTTTTGGAAAAGGAATCAGAACCCACGTAGTTAGAGTAATGGAGTATGATGTTTATGATTGATGGCTCAAAGAAGAATGTCATAATTACTTTTACACTCTAAGCTCACGTGAGTCATGCTCGGTGTGAGAAACAAGAGGTATTGGTAAAAAATAGACAATTGTTCCATGAAAGATGCAATCATAAGAAATTGTTTGGGGATTATGTATGTATGACTGCCCAGATAGATTAAGGTTTAGGATTCACTTTTAGGGAGAAAATCCATGAACAGGGTCCATAATGTTATATGTGCTTCATGGAGATTTGAATACTCTAATCCTGGGGCTTACTCGTAAGGAGGATGCCCAAGTTAGGAGGGGACTTATGATTGGGTTTTACTCCTGAAAAGGAAACCCAAATCAAGGGTAAATTAGGACTGGTTAAGAGAAATTTAAGGGGGATTGGGGTTTACTCCTGAAAAGGAAACCCAAGATTATGACTGGGACTTACTCCTAAAAAGGAGGCCCAAGATTATGACTGAGTCTTATTCCTGAAAAGGAGACCCAGGATTGGGATTAAGGCTTGGGGCTTACTCCTGAGGAGGATGCCCATATTTGAGGTTGGGGCTTACTCCTATGAAGGATGCCCAAATTAAGGGACTTGGGGCTTACTCCTAAGGAGGATGCCCAAAGTTTGGGAACTTTAAGAATTTGGGGGTTACTCTTAAGGAATATGCCCATATTAAAGGATTTATAACTGGGGATTATTCCTAAAAAGGAGAACCAGGTTAAGGATTCTCTAATCTTAAAGGATGAGGATGAATGAACGAACTCTCAATATTTTGGTGACATAAATATGTATAAATCACTAGGTTTTGAGAGATATTCCACCGAATTCCTTTCAGATATGGAAGTCAAATCAAGAAATCATGCCATAAATGGCTTTGAAGAGTGTCTTGAAGATTGAATCTTGAATAGGAAAGGTGAAATGGCTTAATAAGGGTAATATGGGAAAGATGGGAACCCAAAAAGGTAGGGGCGCACAAGTCTTCAAAGGCGCGCGAGTCTTGCGTGGGCGCGCAAGTATTGGTCGCACAGGTATACCTGCGCGACACATGGTGTACTTGCGCGATTTTCAACCAGCATTGAAATACTTGAGCGACTCTTTTTTAAACCCTTTAGAATCCTCTTGAGGTTCCTCTAGAAAAGGGACGCGCAAGTTATATTGAAGTAATTAAGTCGGCGCGCAAGTGTTGATAAGTTTCAACACTTAGGCCTTCCTTCTTCTCTTTAGATCTTCCGTTCTAGGTAAGAAATTACCTTAGAAGTGTTCCGAAATCTTTGAGAAGAGACTTGGGCGTCGGGAGCTTCAATCCGAGTTTCTGGAAAAAAAGATCCTCTTGAATTGGGGGCCCACAGGGTCTATTTATAGGAAAAAGAAGACCCCGGGAAGATACCGGGCGGTTACCACTTAGGTCGCGCAAGTCACTTGCGCGACCAAGAGCGTCGCGCAAGTGTACTTGCGCGGCAGTGATATAACTTACGTAGTGGAGTTGCTGTTGATCCTTTGTTCATGCCTTTGTCGATTTTTGATGTTTTCTTCAAAGAATGAATCTCTTTGAGCTCAGATATTCCCTTTTCAGATCTTTAGATTCTGTGACGAAAGGAGCGTCAACAAAAGTCCCCCCTCAGAGTTGGATCCGGAGAGAAATGAGGATTTGACTCTGAGGAAATCGAATCCATCCAAAGGAAAAGGGGGGCGCGCAAGTCTTCAGTGCACAGAGGGCGGCGCGCAAGTTTGCTCCGCGCAGGCCTTAAGCGCACGGGCTACGGCACGCAGATAGGCTTCCTGGCCTATAAATACATGGCATCACCTCCGTACAAGTATCCGGATTTCCGGACTTCATACCTTCGAGCTCTCGCCGCGCAAGTATTCCTCGCCGCGCAAGTTGCTCTGTTTTTTTCTAGTGTTTTCCTTGATGTCGCGCTACTGTAAAGGTAATAGGGCTTGCGCGGTTTATACTTGCGCATCAAAAACTAGCGCGGCACACGAATACTTGCGCGTCATTCTTTAGACTTGCACGACTTAATGCCTTAGCCATTTTTTTCAAATTTCATCACAAATTTATGAAAAGTAAACCCATTTAAGAGTTAGTTTATTCATCTTTTGTGAAGATTCAGTGGTCCCCAAGGGATTTGGAATGGCTGATGAACTAGCTAGAAAGTGGATTGATGACATGATGAACATCATTGGCCATGATTACTATGATATCCGCAACAGCACTCTCCCAGATTTGGCTAAGTACTTGAAGAAATATCATCTTAATTTCCCACAGAGCATCTACCTGTCTCTATGTGGTCATGGTCACTTGAAAGGAGTCAATGTTTCAAATGCAAAAAACTATACACCTGAAATGCAGCTGCACTGCTACTCCTTTATTTCTGTTATGCTGTGCATTAAGAGCAAAAAAATGGTGTGAACTTTCAAATTCTCCTTCCATGTCATTTCCTTGCAGATATGAAAATGGAAAACCCATGGGCTGAAATTTTATCCACTAATGGTTGGTGGAGAGAAGACAAACATGGTATTAGAGTAATATCTGAAAAGAGTACTCTCTCCAAATGTCTCTTTACTTCCAATGCTCCATTCTTATATCCATGTATCCATCTTCCAAGTCTCTTGGACAGAAACAGAGTCACTGTTTGATCAGCATAAAATTTTCTCAAACCGCACTCAAGAACATCCTCTTACAATTGTTCCAAGAAGAGCTTGTATCACTGCATCTCTTATTGTATCCAGTTGAATGAATGAATTCTAGGTGGTTGCTGATGAAGCTCGGGATGTCGTAAATCAGATGAAGTGTTATGTTTGAAAATCTCTTGTAATTCTTGAAAAAAAAGAGAAGAGATTCCAGTCTGTGGATGTCCTTCTAACTCTTGTGTATCAATGAAAAACACTTTTGTCTTCAATCATTTGTACCTGCATTCTTTCATTACCTGCTTCAATTTTACTTAAGCTAATGGGCCTAGTAAGCATAGTTTGATTTTTACTAGGATTATTACAAATAATCCTACAAACTTTGAACCTTTTAATTGCTCAATATTAACTAAATCATACAAAAATTTATATTTAGTGAGCTGGAACTTGACTTTTATTCAGAGTTCTTTTGTCTTTTGTGGGCAGTGTAAAGTCATGCATGCCAGACATAAAGGGGCTAATGTTTAAGGTCGAAATAGCTTTGACCGAAATGGATTAGAATTGACACAATTCCTTGAAAGTTCATCTGAAAACATACTACCATACTCAAGTATGAAAGAAATTATTTAATCTATGGCTTAAGAATATTTTAATCTGAGGAATGATATGAAAAAGAGATAAAAGGCATTAGATGAAGTAGTTTCCAAGAATGAAGTTACTATTATTTAACAAAACCCGTTAGGGGGTTGAAATATGCAGGGCCACCTAAGGGCATTGGCTGCATGGTTAAATAAATAGCATCTTTCAGCTGACAAGTCTGTTATGTGGACTGTTTATGCAAGGCCACCTATGGGCACGTGCTGCATAGTCAGGCAAAAGAACTCCCAGAAATTTACTTTCCTAGTGCTAAAAGCCAGTGAATGTTTATGGAGATTCAAATTTTCTAAAGTATAGTGTTTGTTGTATGGAAAGAGGTACCTGAATATTGAGAAGATATTTCCGAACAAGAATATCGAAGAACTGGATGAATATCACTCCTACGAAGGTCTGACCCAAACATAGGGAAGAAGAATAAACCATAGACTTGAATACATTCAGATCATGAAAAAGGATATGGGACAAATATGTTAAGGATGGCTATTTTTTGCAGATCTCTACATACTTTCGTTTAAGACAAATAAGGACAAAAGAGGCATTCTTCCCAAGAATGAAGTTACTATTATTTAACAAAACCCGTTAAGGGGTTGAAATATGCAGGGCCATCTAAGGGCATTGGCTGCATGGTCAAATAAATAGCATCTTTTAGCTAACAAGTCTGTTATGTGGACTGTTTATGCAAGGCCACCTATGGGAACGTGCTGCATAGTCAGGCAAAAGAATTCTCAGAAGATTGATATTTTTGTGATTAGAAGTCATGAAAAGGGTTATGAAGATCTGAAAATATTTAAGGTTAGGATTATAACACATAAAGATGGGTATTGTCCAATGTATATAGAGATACATAGGTCAATGAAAACCATAATCATGTTGTGGCTGGGTCCTGAATTGAAATTTTGGACTTCACTACGTATCTCATAAAAATGAGAATCAAGCCATACGTAGTTCTTGAAAATGCAGTTTAACGTCGTGCAGGACGAAAGTATGAGTGATCTTAGTTTAGGGTCATAGAATTCGGACCATAATAATGAATACATAGTGTGTGTTTTCATGAGGTCTTTTCAACCAAGGGACTGAAAGTGAAATTTGGGGTTAGGCCCAAAAGGCTTGGGGCTGGATTCGAGGGATACTCGAACGTTCCTACGTATCCCATAAGGATGGGAATCAAGCCCAAGTAGTTCTAGAATTACCCTTTGTACAAATTTGGTTCGTACATGTGAAGGGTGAAAGGGGACTTTAGTGCAATGATGGTTTAACCTGAGATAAAAAGTTTAGGCATTACCATGTATGCACATAGTCTTTTGAAATGAAACATGATTGAAAAAATCAATGTCAATAATGGTTCCTTCTCAAATGAGGAAATCAAAGAATATTGTAGTTTATTATCGTACCGGACAAAAGTGTTGTATAGTTTAACGTCATATAACAAGGACGAAAGTGAATCAATGTAAAGATATTGATTCTAGGTGTGGTTTCATGAATCAACATCATATGAGATGGTGGTGAACCGATGTGAAGAGATTGTTTTTGGGCTTGAACCTTGGGAGGCTGCCTACATACCCAGCCTGGAGGGAAAGGATCAAAGTCCGTGTAGTTCAATTAAAGAATGAATTAATGATCAAGTTGTTCTTGGGGACAACGATCTAATTAAAATGTTGTTGGGACTTACACATGGTTAGCGGCCCAAAGGGAGTGTTATGGTTGATGTTCGCTCTAAGATCACGTGAGTCATACTCGGTGTGAGAAACAAGAGGTAACAATAACCTTAACGATGCACAGTTTAATGTCATGTAGGACATATAAAGGGACTATGCAGTTTAAAGTCTTGAAGTTATGACTATTGTTGCTGCACAATTTATTGTCATGTAGCAGGGACAAAATAACAGTTTAATGTCATGTAGGACATATCAAGGATTTTCTGTACGGTTTAGCATCATGTAGTTAGGAGGATGGGGATAAAATAGTTTAACGTCACATTGGACGAAAGGGGGACTGTGCAGTTTAATGTCATGCAGTAAGGACAAAATAGCACACCATTTATGTCATGTTGGACGAAAGTGCGAATAGTTTAAGGTCATATTCATGGATCGAGGATGGTGTAGTTTAATGTCATGCTGGACCTTTGATGATTATATAGTTTAACATCTTTCCGGACGTGAGGGACTTTTATACAGTTTAGCGTCATGTAGTTAGGACGTCACAGTTTAACGTCTTGCTGGACATAAGGGATTTGCAAATAGTTTATGGTCATATACATGGACCAGGGATGATACAGTTTAAGGTCATACTGGACCATTGCTGTATAGTTTAACGTCATATAGCAAGGGCGAACTGGTGTTGTACAATTTAAAGTCATGTAGCTAGGACTAAGGTGAACCAATATGAGGATATTAGTTCTGGGGACTTTTTATAGTTTAACGTCATGATGGATGATGAAAGTGCCACACAGTTTAATGTCATTTTGCTAGGACACAATATAGTTTAATGTCATCTCAGACAAAATATAGTTTTTAATGTCATCTCGGACAAATAAGGAACTTCTGTACAGTTTAATGTCATGTAGATAGGACATAATACAGTTTATTGTCATGTAGGACATAATACAGTTTAGTGTCATGTAGGACATAATACAGTTTAGTGTCATGTAGGACATATAAGTAACCAATGTGACTGTTTTGGCTCTGGGAATAATATTTTATGTTTATAAAAAATACTTCTTCAGAAATCTGGCATTAGTTGGAGTCGTGATGTGTTCTCCATCCATTGAGATTAGAGAATACGCTCCATTGGAGTAGACCTTATGTATTGAATAAGGTCCTTCCCATTTTGGTTCAATCATGGGAGGCTTCTTTCCTGGTATCATTGGTGCTCTGAAAACCAATACCAATTCTCCCTGAATGAATGAACGAAGACGAACGTTTTTGTTAAAAGCTCGTGCTATTCGATTCTGATAGATTTCCAAGTGGTGCAAAGTGCACAATCTTTTCTCATCTAACTGTTCCAAATCATTCAACCGCTTTTGGGATTTCTCATCTGTAGATAACTGATCACAAATGGCTATTCTGAGTGAGGGAAAATGAACTTCAATTGGCAAGACTACTTCTGTTCCATATACCAATGAATATGGAGTTGACCGCGTTGCATTGTGAGTGGTAGTCCGATACGCCCATAAAGCATGAAAGAGTTTATCAGGCCATGACCTCTTATCTTTATCCACCATATTTTGCAGTATATTTGAAAGAGTCTTGTTGAAGGCTTCTATCTGGCCATTAGCCGCTGCATGATATCGAGATGAATGGTTGGACTTAATGTTGTATTCTTGATAAAATTTCTTTACCTCAGAAGAACAGAAGTTGGTGTCGTTGTCCGTCAATATGGTATGAGGGACACCAAATCTAGTAATGATGTTATAATTGATGAAGCTAACAATTCATTTAGAACTGACTTCTTTGAGAGGTACTGCCTCTGCCCATTTGGAAAAGAAATCAGTAGCAGTAAGAATGTACTTAAAATGCTTGGCCGTAGCTGAAGGGTATGGTCCCACCACATCCATTCCCCATGTGTAAAATGGCCATGAGTATTTAGCTGTATGAAGCAACTCTGGAGGTTTATGAATGAAGTTGGCATATACTTGGCATGAATGACACTTCTTTGTAAAATTAACACAATCTTGTATCATTGAAGGCCAAAAGTAACCAAGCCTTCGAATTTGATCAGAAAGTCTATGTCCAGACTGGTGGGCACCACAAACTCCTGCATGCACTTCTTTTATGACCGCCATTTTCTCTTCACCATCAATACATCTGAAGAGAACTCCATCAAAACCACGTTTGTAGAGAATTTTCTCGAGGTGGGTTGGGCTATCATAAAGAGTAAAATTGACCACACGTCGCCGAATTTGTTCTTTCTTGGCTCTATCAGGTGGAAGTGTTCCATTTTTATGTTATTCCCTGATAGGTGACATCCATCCTGTAGTATGACCATACGGTTCAGGAATGGGACTAATTTCATTAATTTCCTCTGTTCTGACTTGAACATAAGGTGAAATTGCACGACGGAGGGCAATACAGATGGTTGTCTTGTCCCGATTTGGATCTGCTAAAGATGTGGCTATATTAGCCAGTGCATCAGCTTGAGCATTTTGTGATCTTGGGACATAAGAAAATGTCGGTTCTGAAGGGAATTCTGACATTAACTCTCTGACGTAATCATACAAAGGGATTAATTCTTCTTTTCTGATGGCATAATCCCCATTGACTTGTTTGATTACCAGGTCTGAATCACCTTTCACCTTTAAGTGATTCATTTTTGCTTGAAGCGCTAACTCCAAGCCTGTAATGAGAGCTTGGTATTCAGCTTCATTATTGGTACCACCTTCCCACAACAAAAAGGAATAAGGTAACACTTCCTTATCTGGAGAAATGAGCACAATTCCTAAACCAACTTTGTTGAATTTAGGATTTTCCATTTTCTTCCCTGTTGGACTTCTAGAAGCACCATCAAAATACATTTCCCATGTTTGAGGACTCTCTTGAATAGAGAAAATTTCCTCATCAGGGAGTTCGATATCTGAATACGTGTCTTCCACTGAAGGATGTTCAGCCAAGAAATCAGCCAGAGCATGGCCCTTAATTGCTTTTTGAGACACATACTGAATGTCGAACTGCTGTAGAATAACCGCCCACCTTGCCAGACGTCCTGTAAGCATTGGACGACTAAGGATGAATTTGAGAGGATTTTTACGAGATACCAATTGGACCTCATGATGTTGTAGGTAGTGACTCAGTTTCTGAACTTCAAAGATTAATGCTAGGTAGCACTTTTCAATACTTGAATACCGGGTTTCTGCTTCATGCATAGTTCTACTGAGATAGTAGAGACTAGTTTCAGTCCCAACATCATTCTTTTGAGTGAGAAAGGCACCCAATGATTGCTCTAAAGCTGTCACATAGAGGATAAGCGGTCTACCCTCAACAGGTGGCATGAGTACTGGTGGACTCAAGAGGTATTTCTTGAGAACATCAAATGCTTCTTGAAATTCTTCAGTCCACTGGTAAGTGACTCCTTTCTTCAATAATTTGGTAAAGGGTAAACTTTTTCCTGCCAAATTGGCGATGAAACGCCGAATATAGGCTAAGTGTCCTTGAAGTCCTCTTAGTTCTTTCAAATTATGAGGAGGTGACATACCAAGGATTTATTTGGTCTTCTCAGGATCGACCTCAATACCATGATGGCGTACAACAAAGCCGAGGAATTTTCCTGAGGTTACCCAAAAATCACATTTTAAGGGGTTCATCTTCAAATTATGTTGTTGAATCTTGTGGAATATGACATCCAAATCAGCCAAGTGATTAGAAATTTGTTTGGATTTAACCACCAAATCATCTACGTAGCATTCAAAAAACTTCCCTAAAAGAGGTTTGAAGATACGATGCATGGCGCGTTGATATGTTGCACCTGCATTTTTTAAACCAAAGGGCATCACCCGGCAACAAAACACACCTTGAGGAGCTCTAAAGGCTGTATATTCCTCATCTTCTGGGGCCATTCGGATCTGATTATATCCGGAATATCCATCCATGAAAGAAAGTACTTCATAGCCAGCCGTCGCATCAATTATGAGTTCTGTAATCAGAACTGGGAAATCATCTTTAGGACAATACCGATTAAGATCTCTGAAATCGATGCAAACCCTAATTTGTCCGTTCTTCTTCTTCTTTACAGGGACAATATTAGCCAACCACTTAGGATATTGAACTTCTCTGATGAAGTTGTCTTTGATCAGCTTATCCACTTCAGCATCAATTTTGGAAGCATAGGTTGGGTGTGTTCTTCTCGCGGCTTGTTTAAAACCTCGATGTTCTTTTGGTAAACCCAAATGATGAGTAGCAACATCAGGATCTAGCCCAGGCATTTAGGTATAATTCCAAGCAAAAATATCTTTATTTTTCTTTAGAAAAGAAATATACATCTCTTGCTCTTCAAGGGTCATGGCCGCACTAATTAAAGTGGGGCGTGTATCTTTCTCTGTACCCAGATTTACTTTTCTGAGTTCATCCACAGTGGTAGAGATACCCTCTTCAAATGCTGGAGGAGCATCTCTAAGATCTTCCTCTTCCTCTGCATCATGTGTTATTTCTTTCGTTTCTACTTGCAAAGTAGATGAAAAAACGAAATTCTCATGATCATAAGAGATGTCAAAATTTTCACATTTTGAAGGAGAAGCTTCCATTTCCGACCCTATTGATGATAAAGGGTCTTATTTGGGAAATAAAGAGGAGATGATGGATTGAGTATCGACATCATTATTCACCTCTGGTGTTGCTATAACTTCTTATGGCCTTATTAGCGAAGTATAGACTTGTTGGACTTCAGCAGATGAAATGAAAACGTCACCACTTATGATTTCATCACTTCTTGGTAGGTTACCAATTTCTCCCATGTTGTCTGGCTCGATCGCCGTAATTGACATTATGGATCTTTCCATAAGAGTATTTTGATTTGGGCCTATTTTGTCAATTTAACTGATAGGTAACACATAATCTGTACTCACATGTGAAAATGGGTTTATTGGAATTTTCTCCAAACCATATGGAGCATTAACTTGGGTAATTTCCTTCATTGTAGATTTTTTTCTTACCTTCATGTGATAAAATTCTTCCTCAATGTATTGAGACTCACATGTCTTGAATGGGGCCTTATCACCATACAATGTTCCAAATTGACCATCGAAACAGTATTTGAGACATTGATGGTATGATGAAGGAATAGCTACATGCTGATGTAGCCAGGGTCTTCCAAGCAAGATATTGAAAGCTGAGTCTTGATCAACAATCATGAAATCCGAATTGGATACAAGATCTCCAAACTGAGTTCTGAGTGTAACTTCTCCCAGTGGTTCTTGTTCATTTTTATCATATCCTTGTAACATCATGGTAGAAGGAGATAAATCAGATTTTGTGAGGCCCAATCGACGAAGTGTACGAATGGGCATGAGGTTGACTCCTGAACCATTGTCAATGAAATCTCTTAGAACATCTATACCATTGACTTTTCCAGATAAGTACAAAGGTTTTATGTGCCCATGCACAACATCATCTTCATCTTTATCAGTAAAAGATATCACTGCATGGCATTCTGCGGGATTATTCTCTATGTGATAGATTTCAGCTGCAGCAATTTCAGCTTCAAACTCCTAAGGACTTGACAAAGTTTTGATGAGTTCTTCCCGAAGATCTTTTGAGAGATTCAAATCATCCAAAATTGATAACTTGTCTGGTAGTTGGGCCATGTATTTCAATATATCATACTTTTGATCTAGAGGTCTGCGTTTCCCAATAGGAATATGCGGTTTAGCAGGTACCTTGGAAGCAGATGCTTTGTAAGCTGATGCATCTTATATTGAAGTGGGCAATATCCTTGGTTTTGTAAGATTAGACTGATTAGATCCATTTACTTGCTGAGATAAAGAAGATGGAACCTTTAATCGGTCTTCCAAAATAACTGTGCCAAAACTGAGTTGGCCCTTGGTAGAAGAACTTGCTTGTTCTTTTTGATCTCACTGAAGTGCTCTACCACGAGTTTCTTCTGCATATACAGTGCTAGCAGGGGTAAAATTAGAGTAGTGGCTTCGGAAATATCCACGTCTTCCCCTGTATCCTGAACCTCTAGAACATCCTCGGATTCCCTTATTTTATACAAGGAATTCAGGCTCGTCAAGACTGGAATATGGATCTGTTAATTGAATCATATTAACAGAACGAAAGATTAACTCTTCGTCTGATAAAGACTCTGCCTAGTTAGCCTATTTAGGCTTTTCCGTTTGGTGGGACGGTGCCCGTGGCTTTGAAGTAGATGGCATGAAATCTTCCAGAGTCAAAGACAATTTAGGCTTTGATACATACTCATCTTCTCCTGATTCCTCTTTCTTCTTTGAATTGTGCTTCCCTTTTGAGGATTTGTCTTTTGATTGAGGATTTACTGCAGCTTTTGTAGGAGACACAATTGGCTTCTTCAATTGTGTTCGAAAAATGGAATGGGTCCGATTGATTGTCTTTGTGACCATCAAATCATCATATTTTTTCGCAGTTTTGCTTTTGACTTCCTGCCACTCGCCTCCTTCCTCTGGATCTGTAGCGGTAATACACGGTACATGAGCTGAGGAACCCTTCAATTTGACTTGTCCCAAGTCAACCATATTTTTCAGGAGGTCTTTAAAGACAAAACACTCCTGGATGGGATACCCCAACATTTGATGAAAGGTACAATAATTGGGACGGTCTTCATCTCCTTCCTTGTTTGGCCTCTTGGGCACTGGTAATTGAACCTATTATTTTCCAGAGCTGAAATGAAGTAACCATGAACTTGCTCACTTCAGAAAGAGTATGTTTTACTCTTCATATCCTCAAATTGTTTTTGTCGTTGATCTTTTTGATCATTTGGACGAAACAACCTTTGTTGTTGGCGTTCAGGAGGTGGAGCCCTTTGAGACGATGAAGGTTTTGAAGTAGAAATAGGTACAAGTGCTTGTTTAAGCATAACTGTAGCAGTTTCTACTTTACCCATTCTCCTTCCTGGAGCTGATGGAATTATACGAGATTTAACCTTAGCCTGTATAAGGGAATCTTCAATCTGCTGAGCGATTGAAGTAAGGTCTCGAAACCCTCCTGTGTATTTCAAAGGGATCAATGGCGTGCGTAATTCGTCACACAAATTTTCCACACATATTGGCAACAGTTCCTCCTGAGGGAGTGCTAAACTCAGGGAATACGATAATCCCTTCCCACGAGCAATGCAATCAGAGAATCTTTCATTCTCCCTTTGCTTGCAGTTTGTAAGATCGAAAACTGTCATTTTTGGCAAAGTTGAGCTAAACTGAAGAAGGAATTTTTGACGAAGATCCTCCCATCCGATGACTGACCGGGATTGCAAGCTTGTATACCAGACAAAAGCTGGTCCTTGCAAGGTTCACACGAAGCATCTGAGTTTCACTGCTTCTTGCTGCTTTGGAGTTCCCATCATAGGATCACAACAAGACACGTAATGCGTAAAATGTTTTTCGGGGTCGCCTGATCCATTGAAAGTAGGGAAAACCGGGTTTCCAAAACTGGATGGAGGAGAAATTGAATCTACCCATTCAGGGTAAACTTTCTTTTCAGGTTGAACTTGTGCCCGTTTCCCTTCCATATTTTCTAACCGAGCTGTTAATGACTCAATAGTAGTTATTAACTTTTGAGAAACATCAGGTTGAACTTGGTTTTGGGTAGGTGCAATGAATGGAGATTGGACATACGTGGTGGTTGGTGCTGCAACTGATGGTAGTGCTGCCATCCGTTGTTGCGTTTGACCCGTAGGATTAGACCTCTGAGGGTGTACTGATAAAGGAGGATATTCCATATCCATCTCAGTAGTTACAACAAATTCCTTCGGCTATCGTACTTCAGCATTCTTAAGAAGAAGACTACTCTGAAGTAGTTCCGCATTCAACCTTCTTAATTCTTTCATTTCTTCCTCCTGTTGTGCAATCCATTGCTCTAATGAGAGCAATTGACCTCCTTCATAGGATGGTTGAGAAGTAACCTGATTCTTTCCTTTCCCCTTATTGGATCCTTTTCGGAGAGGGGGAAGTGGGTTACTTGAAGGAATAACCAGATTTTGGGTAAGCCATTGATTACGTGTGCGCTGACCTTCTTCATTTAGGTTTGTGTGCGCAACTTCTTGAGCAGGAACCTCTTCGTCTGATCCCTCTGATTGAGCCTCATCTGGTGAATCAGCAGCAACGACATTGATGACATTAATGGATTCATATTGCATGGAATCCTTTCTATCAGCATTTCTGTGATATTGTCTTCTTCCATGTCCATGATGAGACATGGAATTCCATTGACTTGATCCCTCATGAACTTCTTGGAGAACCATCACTTGGAGAGAATCTTCTGATAGTTTGGCTCTTCGTTCCTCTTGAGGCTTATTCCCTAATTGAGAGAATACTGACTTTCTCTGACGGAGGGATTGAGGATTTGAAAAATTCCCCAGTACGGTGGACTGGGGATGTTCCTGCTACTTCCGCTCAACTCCTCGAATCCCATTTGTTGACTCTAAGGGTTGGTTTAGAGAAGTCCCCAGTCTGACAAGCTGGGGTGTCTCTTAACATGCTATGTCTGAGATCTTCTTAAAATCTCTCTTGTTCTTGCGATTCTTAGTTCGGAAATTAGCTGGATGCATTAACATGTATCCACTTTTATCACATGGTTCAACAGACCGTTGGATGATTTCCGAAACATCGGTCATTTGATGACGTGTTTACTCAAGACGAGAGGCTTGTACAATATTATCTCATGCTTGATGTAGGAGAAATTCAACAACTTGTTCTCTATATACTTGATTTTGAGAGGAACTAGTTGAAGCCTGTTCTTGAGCAAGCTTTTGATTATGAACAAATCCCATTGACTGTGGCCGTCCATGGGCAATAACATTGCATGAGACCATTTTCGGCGGGATTTGCTGACTAGAAAGCACTGTGAAATGTAGTGCTCCGTGAACACCCCGTCCTCTGATATGAACATCAGATGGAGCATTGGAAATTAACTGACGCAATTTTCTTAGTGCGCCAAGGCATGAACGTTGAAGGGTTCTTTGTTGCTTTTCAGCCTTCGGATACCGAGAGACTGATAGAGATGCCAAATCAATCTGGCGTTGTAACCCTTATATTATCTTAATATGATTTTCATAATCACCGTAAGATAATACTTTCTTCTTCAATTGACAAAGAGTCTTACATATGTTGAGACGAATATCATGGATTCCATCATCTGTCAACATCTTTGGAATGTTGTACTGGGAGTCAGCCAAAGGCCAAAACATGACTGCTACTTCACCTTTTTCCAGTTTATTCTTCATTTTAACCATTTCCTTTTTATCATTAAATGAAGATTCTTCTACCTGTTTTGACCAGAGTTGGTGTTTCTTTGTTGCTTCATCAGATTCAACAAGATTGGTAGAGAGATCATTATTCATGCTGGAAGATAAATGACCTGGGGATGGTTCAGAGAATAACCTGAACCCCAGGCTATCATCTGATGGATAAAGAGTTTCACCTGCCGATAGTAAGGCTTCAGACATGACTGGCTTCACGTTTGCATGTGCCTCGAGATAAGAGGGCTTTCTCGTCACTACATTGCCTTCTGAAGAATTTTCGAGACAACGTGAATCACTACTACAGAGAGGACTTTCGCAGCGAAGTTCATCACCATGAGGAGGACCTTCATGATGGGTTACAGCAAAAGATGAAATCTCTTGCTCCTTGGTCTTCTGACCACACAGAGGGTTCCTGTGACTCTCATCTGAAGAAGAAACATCAAGATTGACCAAACTTTCATGAAGCAAGCCTTCATGAGGAAGTGTCTGTTGAAGACCTTCAAAATTAATGTTCCTGTTATTGGGAACTGAGGGAGTAGAATCTTGAATTCCAACAGATAAATGTCTGAGGGCTTCAAGAACACCAGCATCAAGCAAGGCCTTGTTGCAGATTGGCCTTTGATCTCTTGACTGTGTTGTGAAGATCTTTTTCTTAGATGCCTTCTTACTCACTTTAGAAACCACTTGATGACGAAAGAGGTTACTCTGAGCAGTCGTATGTGGCTGATCAAAAATGATGGTCAGGTTAAGCTGACGATCTCCACTCAAATCAGGTGTATGTGCCTGACTTGGTTGTCCGTATGATATGGGGGAGTATGCCCCATAACCCTCTTGGAATGGAATGGATGTGTGTGTCTGTTCCGGAGTGAATCGTTGATGTGCCACTCCACTGCTAGGGATAGATTTATGTGACTGTCCCTGTGATGATGCTGAAGCTGTTATGATATCCTGGCAAGCATCCAGAATATGAGCAGGAATTTGCTTCTGCTCTTTCACCATTGACAAAATATTTTTGGTGACTTCAGCCACCGGAACAGGGATATACGTTCATTCCGGGCTTGGAGTAGGTGTATGTGCCTGCTCCTGTCCTCCTTTTCCTGTCAGTGAATCCTGACCGTACTCAAGTGTGGAGGCAGAGAGTTGAGTCTGCCTCCTATTTGTCATCGGGCTTTCCGACTGACTTCTCCGTGCGCTACCATGCGAGACTGTTGGTAGGCTTGATTAGTATTAGCAGGTGTATGTGCCTGCTGATTACACTTCGCCAAACGCGGTTGAAGAGATCCATCATATGTAGTTAGACGAGCCTGCTGACTAACTGGTGATGTATAAGCAGGTGCATGTTCCTGCCTATGGTACTCCACCGGAATTGCCTGGCGGGATTGGCTTGATGCTGCCAGACAAGTCTACTGGACAGCGGAATTAAAACGGACAGGTGATTGTGCCTGCTCGTTATTTTCCACCAAGTTATGTTGGTGGACTTCTCCGGAGATGGCAGGGATGACAACATGCCCATTTTTAACCGAATTCCGTCTCTGGCGGTTCATCTTGCCTGCTCGGGTTCGAGGAACCTGAGCTGCATGCCTGGAGTCGGTACCCTCATCATGTTGAGGGCGCACTACCGCACGAGTCTGGCGGCGATTGTTGATGGGATCCCTCGAGAAGGACTCCTGTCTTTTTGAATTAAGGTCCTGCGGGACCAGCTCATTCACTTCCTTAGAGTAAGGGAGTAAATGGAAATTGTGTTCCGGGGATAACGACCCGAAATTGTTGGAGATGGTAGTCAGCACCGCCTGCTTCTTGATCGCTGGCCGCCGTTGTCCGGACGACCAGGTAGAGTTGTTAACTTGGAGGTCTTGACGAGCGACCTCCAGAGTTGGGATAGTACAGTTGCGACGGTACTCCATAACCAGTGCATTAGAAACCCGGCGTTGAAGATGCTGAGTTGGTGATGTCATCCTCAGAGCGGACGACATTCCAGCAGGAGTAGCAGCATTGGTTTTCACAGCAGCAGACCTCACAGTAGAGGTGTTCACATCAGCAGTATTCACAGGGGTGAATTTAAGGAAATCCATTTTGCAGAAGATCTTGAGAAAAGAGTGCCTATTCCATATAACAGACAAAATCAAGATGAATCTGGCCACTGCATCTTTTTGATGAGCACATGTCAATGATTGCTTTGTTGGCCCAAGGGCCCTAACAAATAAGAAGAACATCACTTTAACATGGTTAAGGATTCACGTCGGGTTCACCATTTTTGTTTCCTCACGGATTTCGGGGATGACCTCGTTGATTTGAGATTCAAACGTTCCGATCGGTTTCTAGCGGGTTTGTTCAAAGAACTGAAAACATCCAATGATTCCACATCCGTTTGGACCTACTTTCCAAAGGTAGGCGCTCATTAGCTTGTGGACTGATGAGGCTTAGGAATTTGCATTGGTCGAGAGGATGGGAGGTCGGACTCATCACACCTTTTTGAGGGGAATTATTGTCTACTCTGGGACACTCTTTATAGATTTAAGTTATGTCCATGAATCCTTATTACATTACCAAGTATAAAATGTGCTTTCTTTTAGTTTTAACAATCAATGATTAAATATGCAAGAAATTTAGATAATCTTTTATATGTATTCGAGGTTCTTCATCAATAGAGAATCATCTATATCTGTTTAGAGATTCTTGGTCAATGGTATCCTTCAAAACATTTATATAAAAGTCTCTTGGTCATTATGATGACCAGGCTGGTTTTAAAGACACTCACTGGGGCACTTGAAGTTTATCGTCATTCAGAAGGACAGGGATTATTTCAAATTTGGGATCGAACCCAAAAATGGGCTACCTACACATCCTTTGTTTTGGAAAAGGAATCATAACCCACGTAGTTCGAGTAATGGAGTATGATGTTTATGATTGATGGCTCAAAGAAGAATGTCATAATTACTTTTACACTCTAAGCTCACGTGAGTCATGCTCGGTGTGAGAAACAAGATGTATTGGTAAAAAATATACAATTGTGCCATGAAGGATTCAATCATAAGAAATTGTTTGGGGCTTATGTATGTATGACTTCCCAGATAGATGAAGGTTTAGGATTCACTTTTAGGGAGAAAATCCATGAACAAGGTCCATAAAGTTATATGTGCTTCATGGAGATTTGAATACTCTAATCTTGGGGCTTACTCCTAAGGAGGATGCCCAAGTTAGGAGGGGAATTATGATTGGGTTTTACTCCTGAAAAGGAAACCCAAATAAAGGGTAAATTAGGACTGGTTAATAGAAATTTAAGGGGGCTTGGGGTTAACTCCTGAAAAGGAAACCCAAGATTATGACTGGGACTTACTCCTAAAAAGGAGGCCCAAGATTATGACTGAGTCTTATTCCTGAAAAGGAGACCCAGGTTAGGGATTAAGGTTTGGGGCTTACTCCTAAGGAGGATTCCCCTATTTGAGGTTGGGGCTTACTCCTAAGAAGGATGCCGAAATTAAGGGACTTGGGGCTTACTCCTAAGGAGGATGCCCAAAGTTTGGGAACTTTAAGAATTTGGGGCTTACTCTTAAGGAAGATGCCCATATTAAAGGATTTATAACTGGGGATTATTCCTGAAAAGGAGACCCAGGTTAAGGATTCTCTCATCTTAAAGGATGAGGTTGAATGAACGAACTCTCAATCTATTGGTGACATAAAGATGTATAAATCACTAGGTTTTGAGAGATATTCCACCGAATTCTTTTCAGATAAGGAAGTCAAATCAAGAAATCATGCCATAAATGGCTTTGAAGAGTGTCATGAAGACTGAATCTTGAATAGGAAAGGTGAAATGGCTTAAGAGGGGTAAAAATGGGCAAGATAGGCACCCAAAAAGGTAGGGGCACGCATGTCTTGAAAGGCGCGCAAGTCTTGCGTGGGCGCGCAATTATTGGACGCGCAGGTATACTTGTGCGACATATGGTGTACTTGCGCAATTTTTAACCAGCATTGAAAAACTTGAGAGACTCTTTTTTAAACCCTTTAGAATCCTCTTGAGGTTCTTCCAGAAAAGGGACGCGCAAGTTATATTGAGGAAAATAAGTCGGCGCGCAAGTGTTGATAAGTTTCAACACTTAGGCCTTCCTTCTTCTCTTTAGATCTTTCGTTCTAGGTAAGAAATTACCTTATAAGTGTTCCGGAAGCTTTGAGAAGAGACTTGGGCATCGGGAGCTTCAATCCGAGTTTCTAGAAAAGAAGATCCTCTTCAATGGGGGCCCAAATGGTCTATTTATAGGCAAAAGAAGACCCCGTGCGGTTACCGGGCGGTTACCACTTAGGTCGCGCAAGTCACTTGCGTGACCAAGAGCGTCACACAAGTGTACTTGCGCGGCAGTGATATATCTTACGCGGTGGAGTTGCTATTGATCCTTTGTTCATGCCTTTGTTGATTTTTGATGTTTTCTTAAAAGGATGAATCACTTTGAGCTCAGATATTCCCTTTTCCGATCTTTAGATTCTGTGACGAAAGCAGCGTCAACATTGTGAGATAAATATTGATCACCAGAGCGAAAAATATATATTCACACTGAATTATCATAATATGAAACAATGACATTGGATAAATATAATCAATTATTATTACTACCCAATCAACTACCTTCCTCGTAATGAAAATAAAGAGTAATATATACTAATTATAAAGGATCCAAAAACATTTTCAGTAATTTGAATTGTGAAGGTTCCTATGTTTTTAGAGTTGAAATGGATTAACATGGTAATCCTAAATATAGAAACATAATCATTCCATTATAAAATGATTGATAATCTATCCACTTTAGATAACTTGGTGTATGGTCCAATTGTTTATGTGGAATTCAGAAGAAGTCGGTAGATATTATAAATAATGAATCCTTGCAGTTCAAAATTAATGAGGAATGTGTCATAATATTTAGTTCATGGCTATATGTACCATCAAATCATTGGATAAATAAATATCATTTGAATGATGCCATATGTCAACATTCTGCATCCAACAAGGGAACAAATAAATGAATTGTGCCTTCCAAGAGAACAATTGGTGAGACCACATAGAGAAATGAGATCACTTATTATTCATCAATGTGTCTGGTATGTCATCTAGTGTTGTCTAAATGTAAAAATTATAAGGTTATGATGAAACCATTACACATAAATATATAGAAATGAAAAAAACCATCATGGAATATTTCATAAGACGTCAAAATAATTCCTGAATAAATAATTCTAAAAGGGTTTTTTGGATATTCCTATAATGGATGCTCACTTATTTAAATTCGAGAACAATTCACATAGGATCAACATTGATATATTTAAATTAAGGAATTGTTGAGGCTACTTGGGTCACCAATATTGATTATTCGTGATATGGAATTTATATTTTTCTCTATGTTCTAGAGAATTATCCAATATTCTCTAAATTATGAGTTTAACATTAGTACACCTTATCGCCCCAAAAACAATTGTCAGCCTTAGTGGTCTATTCATACATTGAATGATTTTTTGAGATCATTCTCGATGGACTTCAAGTTACGATAAGAGAAATAACATCCTTTGTTCAAGTGAAATTTCATAAAAGTTTTCCAATCAATCATCCAACAGACTCGATATGAATCCCTTTATAGGAAAAAGTCAAAGAAAAGCTATATGATTAATTTAATTCATTGAGTGTATGATACTGGTCCATAAAATAAACAATGAAATAATAGAAATGTCGAAGTCAATTCAGCAGCACAACAGATCATTCCAATGTTAAAAGAATAACTATTTAGACAACTATCAACAAGACCCATTTTGGGGAAAAAAAGATAAGGTATTCCTCCATATATCTCCATGGAAGTGTCCCATGAGATTCATGAAGAAGGGAAACCAAACTCCTAGGTATATCGGCCCTCTGGAGATTCTCGATCACGTCAAGGTTGTGGATTTATAACTTCCACATCCACCAACTATGTTTTATATACAAAATTTATTTCACATACCCCCATTGAAGATGTAAATTCTATATCAATCACATATACTAAATTCAGATGTCGAATAGCTTGAAAATTACCTCCCTTACGAGGGGAATATAGTGAAGGTCTTGAACCATCCAGATAAATTTATACACAACAATATTACACACATAGTCCAAATAATATGGAAGAACCATAAATTTGATTATGTGACTTGGGAACAAGAGGTAGAAATGTTGGAGATGTAACCTCACAAATCATAATGATGTTATGTAAAATGATATTTCGAGTGTGAAATTTCATAAGGGGGATGAATGTAACACCATAGAATTTTATCAATGGAATTTACATTCTTATAATTATGTCATGTAGTATAAATCATTAAAATCACATAGAATGATCAATAAAACATTTACCCTAAAAATGAAAAATAATATATTATTCGAAAGATAATCCTAAATGAATTCCACATATTAAAGTGGGATAATATATAATAATAATTGAATAATCAAAAGATAATTTGGATCTTTTGGACTTTCTAGAATGACCACACTCATGAACAGAGCTGTAGAAATAAACATAATGTTTGTAATTAAATATTCATTTTAAAGATGTATGTATACATAAAAATGATAAAAAAGTATAAGTAAATTTAGAATGAATATATTAAGAGGTATTTATAGGATATTGAAAACCCATATAACTTTTTACATATGACAGTTATAATAATAATCCGAATCTTGGAATTATATCATTACCATTAGAATATTAACATGACCATTAAAGAACAGTAATATGACCAATTGGATAATAACCTCACCTATGAAAACGTAAAATTATATTTATACTTCATATAATTTTAAATTGTAATATAAATTAAAAATTAAAATAAAATATATATTTTAAAAATGATATTTTATGTTTTAAAAATTTCTATAAAACATAAATGTTTTTAATAACCCATTTAAAATAAATATAATTATTTAAAATTGATATTATTTCCATAAAATGGATTTATAAGTTAATATTATTTTTTAATATAAAAATAATAATATTTTATGAGAAAATAATAAAATTTTTAAAGGGTAACAAATCAATTAAAATATTAGAATATGTATGCTCTAAATAAATTATTATATTATTTATAAATTAAATATCTCAATTATAGAAAAATATTTTTAAAAAAGGATCCATTTTTTGATATATAAAACTCTAAATATGATTCTGTTGAATTTTTGGGATTTTTATAAAAAAATTTAAAATTTTTTTAAAGTTGAAATATGATTATTTATTGTATTTAATATTATAATAATAATATAAGAATATTTTAGACACAATTGACTTAAAAAACCATTAGATAAAACTGAAATTCATAACTAAATTTATATATTCTTAATAATAAACCCTATTTTTAGTCTTTATCCAAACTAATATACTAATTAATATAATAATAAAAAAACACCTCCCACCCCTCCTTATAAATAACACACCTTCACCTCAAATCATCTAACCCATGGATATTTCTAGTATTATGTTCAATTCATTTCACAAGCCTATTCCCTACATTATTGTGTCATTGTTCTCTCCAAAATACCAATTCAAAATGCCTTAAGGAGCTCCTTACGGAGAGGAAATTCAAGTAGTAAATTCATCTATCTTCCTCTTTTATAGTATTTCTTTCGAATACATCATCATAAAACCCCTATATAAAGTTGAATATTAACACTATTATCATATATAGACTATATATTTATTATTTTATTTAAATTTCTTTCATTAAATCATTTTTCTTGTTCTTGTATTCTAAAAATAAAAACATCATTAGTTATATGTCGGTTCTATTCCTACGTATAAGATGATTTTTAGTTTAACGTTACTACTGTCATTATGGGTTGAAATTCACATAAAATTCATAAAAATGACATAAATAAATAAATAAATAAATAAATATCTTATGGCCTCAGATTATGTAAATTTATATATGTCCATAATATTATATAAAAGTAAACTAGTTTGTGATGGTTGAAATTACCTCCAAAATAAAGGAATAATATAAAATTAATTTATATAGTAAAAAAATAATCCCTAAATGAGAAAAAAAAAATTTGGGAAGTAATTTTTTTGGAAGTCCATGAATATGGTTTTATAACATTTCAATAGTTTTCTTCCCATTTTACTATAAGATCAAAAATTATCCATATGTTATTTTACCATGAAATCATAAAACATGCTCTTCTGGAATGATTAAATTAAACATTTTAAATCATCTAAATGTCAATAAATGATTTTAAATAAAATATAATAAATAAATTCATATAGATGATGTTTTGGATAAATAAATGAATTTTAAATAATTATTTATCCTATAAATTATTTGGAATTGTATAACACATTCAAACTTAACATAAGGTATCTCTCTGACCATCAATATTTAAGTTGGGTAATGCTTTATGTATAATTTTTAAATTTTATATATTTATTACTATAATATAATTATTATATATGTTTTATATATGTTAGAAAAATTTATATCTATATCAATTCCTATTTCATTGATGGGAAAATACATATTTTAGAAGGTCCCCTTATCGTTTCCTCTCGATAAGAAAACCAAATTAAAGGAACCATCTCTATTTCAAACCCATTTTCAAGTAAACCCCAAAAAAACGTTTGAAGCCAAAAATATTTTATAATATCAATAATTTTAGAAAAATAACCCTTTTTAGTTAATCCTTTATTTAATTCAAAATATTAGTCTATTACCCATTGTAAACAAACATTGTTGTTTTCATTAAAACTATATTTAATATGACCATTTATACTGCTTCCTAATCACTTATTTAATTTTTTCACCTCATTTGGACAAAAAATATCATTTTATACAATTATATTTCCATTATTAATGTATAATAATTATTTATGTATCTTCTTTCCTTGATTACATTATTATGTGGCCATTTATTTTTTTCTTATATCATGATTATACAATCATTATCTTTCCATGGGTGACCCTTCTCTTTTTTTCTTATGTTAGTATTTTTTAAGTGCCACACATATTCATGTACCTGTTATGATGGTTATAACTTGATAAAGCTCTAATGAATTGGATAACGTATTAGTATCAGGGAAAATAATGTATGGAATTTGGGAGTACAACTAATCAGTTATGGGACACTGCATATAATGTTATGTATTAATAGAAGTTATCCCAGACACAATTTTATGTCCTGATATATGTTGTTTTCTCATTCAAATATTTCAATGATCGTATGGTTCCGGGTTCACTAATTTATTAATCCATATGTTTCCATGATCCTTGCATTTTATGTTATCCTTTAATTCCTTTTAACTCATGCATTATGTTTCGTTTCAATTTGTATTCCCATAAGAAGTTTTTTACATCATCCATGTTATCAATGTATTACCAAATATATCATTTTAAGATATAGGATATCAAATAGAGATATGATATCATTTTGGATATTAATAAATATATGTTCTATCCTAATTGAATGTTTTTTAATTAGGTACATAGTCTTCCAATGTCACTAGTACTTTTGTTCCACAGTGTGTCCTTGATTGATAATAATGCTGAAAATAATGAAATAATATTTTTAAAAGGATAGGGTCCCTAATTCAGTAGATAAGGTGAAATAAAATTGAATCCCACGACATAAGACCAATTGAATCCTTTATTGTATCTTTTTATATTATGTTTATGGACAATTAACATGATGCTAATCTATATAAAAACTATAACATGATGTTGAAATATACTATTAAATATTATTCAGTTAAAAAAATATGATAGAATTATAGTAACATGAAATTAAGGTATATGACATCATCATAATCACATGATAAAAAACTACATTGTGCAGTCTTTTCATACAATATTAATAAATGAACGTCAAACTATGTATGCCTTGGTTCATATTATTGAAGATATTAATGATGATTATTTGAGCTTAAAACAAAATAATATTTGTATTATTTTCTAGTTAAAGGATATATTATAGGTCAACCAAACATCATGGATCCATATTCCACATTAAATCAATAATACCCTTCCTCTCCAATATATAAACACTTTTTTCCAATATATCTATTCATTCGGGTATATTACCTGGAATCCATTCATATTTGTCCATGTTGCTGAAAAATTCTTATCCCCTCATGAGGGTCATATCCATACTATAAAAAATATCCTCATTTTAAGGGGTCAAATTTCTTATTAAACAAGGCATTACAAATTGTTCCATGTTCCATTTAAGGTAATATTGAAAGGTTATCTCATTAATAAGTCCCTTATTGACTGTTTTTTGAAATATTTCAACTAAATGTACATTCTGTATGTCTATAAAGCACATGCACATTAAAATGGATAGATGACACTTCAATCCATCATGGAAGTCCTTATCACATTGTTATAAAATATATGTTGTGTCTCATTACGTTTCAATAATATACATGGGTTTTGATTCCCTTTATAAGGACATGTAGAAATACCCTCTTATGGGTTTGATGCTAACAACATAATGACCTTCCTCCTTGGATGGTGATAAACCCTATCACACCGTACCATGTTTCTCTAAACATGAGAATAATCAATCTATCAATGGGATGATGGAGAATAAATATTATATATATATATGTGGTTCCATAAATGAAAAAACTCTAATAATTTTTTTAATATTAATAATGAACAATTTATTAAAATATATATTCATATTAGTGCATGCTGATGACCCATCAATGGAACATGGGAAAACAATACCACAATTTTATTTTGAAATATAAATGAATATGTCCTAAATATATAAGAAAGATTAGATAGGGAATATTTATTCTATAAATAGTTTAGAAGTTGAAAACTCTCATCCTACTAACCATTGTTTATTCCAAGGTTTCATTTGTAAATAAAAAAGGTCCAAATACATTTAGAAATAATTTTCCATTGAAAAAAAAATTCCCTTGATTTTATTGATGAAAATTGATTAACATCCAATATTTGGAGCATTAGTATACTGCCCATATTTATATTATAGTTGATCGATCCGTGTATGGACAATAGAAAATACTTTCTAATGATCTCACAATGATTGACAATGTGTATATAGTGACTAACCCTGGTTGAGATGGTGGTGGTTATGATGTGATATAATAGACTAAAATTTGTGATAAGGTAGTTTTCAATCTAATATAATTTTATTATGAGATAATGAAATTTTATTTGTTTTAATTCATGATAAATATGGTCCTTATTCTGATTTTAAATAAAACCCATTCTGGAGTGGTAATATAGTGGTCAGATAATCCACCCATCCTATGCTAAAATATGACTGCATAAACCAACTCGAGGGAGAAGGATGGTCTTGAGTAAGATGAAAACCCCAAACTTATGTAATAAATTAGTGCCTCTAATGTGAAATTAGTCCCTACCTTAAGTTAAAAGGTACAATATCGAACATTATGGGTAGTCTCCCCTTAGATATAATGGATGGTATCATATTGGGATGTAGGACCCAAACATGGTCTATAAATAATGGTTATAGTTTAGTGATGTCCCATGTTGAGTCATTGGGTACAAATCGAGGCAAGTGTTATGAGGTGACTTGATTCTATCCCAGGATGAAGAATGTATGGTGTAGTATAATTTCATCCTATTTATCAGATGATGAAAAAACAAGTGTGTGTGGTGATGGTGATGGCATGATGTGGATTTCAGTATTGGATGATGTTGGTATTGTTTGGATTCACAGTGACATAGCCTTCATAATATGAATTGAGATTAATTTTATTTTCTTTTATTTTTATAAATCATGAATATCTGAATATTATGGTTTCAGAATATGGGATATTAGTGAGACCCTATTGAGATCAACTTCTCACAACATGTTTCAGAACAATATTACTCATGAAGACATTTTGTTGGATTTATCATCAAACAATGAATTATTAATGGATGAAGATATGGAAAATATATTGGGATTGGGGATTATGATTTTAGATGAGGCTTGAGAATAAATTTACAGCTCCTTGTGTATTTTCTCAAATTCATTATTTTGAAGTTTGGGTTTTCCTGATGGGTGATTGGGGATTTATGGTGTATGAAACTTCTTTTAATATTTTGGATATAGACTGTTTCATAATTATTAATAACTATATATTGTTATGTATTTATTATTTCTTTATCATTTTTTATGACTATAATTATATGAAAATGTTTCGCAAATGTATGGTTTATCCCATCACCAATACTCATCATCCTCACGCATATATAGATTCACCCTTTTGGCCGCATATACCTCAATCTTTGACTAGTGAATTTGTCCACATTGATATAGTATTACAAATATATTGAAACTAAATTTGAATATAATGTATCCTGCTATATTTTAATAATGACTAATATATTCATTTGTATTGGTAATACAACCATGACTTGTATAGTGGAGTTGATATCTAACTCGATAATGATTCTTATGAATATCCCAATGTAAGAATATTTTATAGGACTATCCATGTTGATCAGGATTCTAATTATAAAATACATATCAATGATAATTTGTTGATTCATTGATATTTATCTCAAAGAAAATAAATCTAAATCCTATAATAAACAATACGGGAGGCACCATTCTTAAAATCTATTGATATACAGATTTTAGGTTATAGATATAATAATTCAATCTTGTCATTTAAGATCATTGAATTGAAAGAGTATAAGGATTTACATGTTCCATTGTTGATTACAAATCTAATTATAAAACCAAAAAAATGGAACTCATATAGTGAACAAGTTCATAAATTATACATGATTTTCCAAATATTGGTAAAAATCCTTGAAGTAATCTAATACATGAAATAATTAGTTATAATAAAGATATCATTGTAATTTCAGTCACATTATAATGGGTAGAAAATTTATTAGTGGGATAGATTTTTTTCGTTGTGGATGGGAAAAATTTTGAACTGATATTTGGAATAAAATTTAGAGGGATAAAACAATTAATAGTGTTTTTTCGTCTAAGATTAAGGATCATGAATTGTATCCAGATTTCAATTGGGTTGTAGGATAATTCAGTTTATAGGTCATTTTTAAAAGAAAATAGAGTTTCATGGTTATCACTAGGTTACTACTAACTGTGCACTCAAACTATCAATACGTTGAAGGGGGAAACATGGGTTTCAATGTTGTATAAGGGAGGTGACAAAGCCATTAAATGGGCCTATTATAAATTTATTAGGGTAGCATTGAGGATTTTTAAGGGTTTGATTAACCATATGGAATGTCTTGTGTGTTGTTAGGGTGATATAGTACCAATAACATGGTTCTTTATAGATTCCATAATTATGCATGTAAACTATGAGAGTTGTCTCCCATGGAAGTGGGAGATACATAGATAGTGAATGGTTTAGAAAAATGTTCCTCTAATCAATGTTCCACTAATTGGTGTGGAAAAATAAGTTTCTCCCATCTATCCTTCTTGTACACTTCATCGTTTATCCATAACATCACACAAAATATTGGTCGCTCGAGTTTCCCCAAAATCCTTTTTGTTATTTGGTGGATATCCTTCATATGTAATCTAATTCGATTGGTGATCATCGTGATGAATAACTAATGGCACTTCCATGAATCATTTGTCTTCCCTTCTCTATTTATTTTTCTATTGTGGTTGTAATTTCAATGAATGTTCTTAAGGATTATTTTCAGGGAGTTTATCAATATTATATATTTCTCTCATTTTGTATCAATACTAAGGACAATAATATATCAGTAATCCATACATGGTGTAGAGTAGGGCTTATAGGAATTTTCCCTTAAACAATCCCATTTTTATAATATGTTTTTATTTTTCCATTTTTTGTGTTTCCCTTTTTCAGACTCTAAAATTATAATTTGATTCTAAAAGTTATACAACCCTAATTTAGAGGGCCTTAGTAAAGTTAATTGAATCGTTGGAGGTTTTCTACCTCGTTATGTAGCACCACTAGGGTTCCGTTTCATATAATCCCATTACACCTATGGCTTTACAAGTTTCTTAGAATACCATTTATGTTTGTTGATATCCCCCGCTATATAAGAAGGTTGTGAATTCAATTAAATTATTTATATGTGTTTCAAACCACTCGATTATATTTTGATCATTTTTTATATTTTAATTAGTGATTAAAAATTAATAAAATTTTAAAATTGAATTTAATGAATTGTATAATGATAAGAAAATACATCTGGACATATTCATGTAGTTAAATGTATTACATTACTTTTTTCTATTTTAATGTGGAATTAGAAAAAAAAAATGATTTATTTTTATTGTTGGGGATGTTGAAATGATTCATTAAACCCCCTTCTTCCATGATACAACTTCCATATTAATGACTATTATGAATTAAATGCATATTAAATCAATTATATTATCTCAAGGAATGTAATCAATCATAGAACACTTTGTTAGGTGTTGAGAAATTGAAAAATAAGACAATATTGATAAATTTTATTTGGTGGAATTGATTTTTATAATGAACATAGTTTTCATATTATGTGATATATGGTTGGGTTACCATATCCTAGCTTTTCATAACGAATTATATGATGAAATCAATGATTAGTAAAATTATGAAGCCATTTTTGGTATCATCCTTATATATTGGGACATATATTATTCAGATATATTTAATATTTTCAATACTATTCATTTCAGAAAAATATTATGTTATCTTGTGTTAAATTAATCACTATGTTTTGCTTGTGTTAAATGGAACACTTAGTGTTTCTTTCATTACATTCAACACATATTATAAATTAAATGTAACATACTATTAAAATATTATTATTTAATATGTAAATTGTCACATATTAGTTATAATGATATGTATGAATAGGAGTAACAAAATTTGAAAATATATGGGTGAAAATGTCGGTAAATAATTCATTAAAATAAATTTTTTTTATAATTCAATGTAAAAATCTTTTAAAAACAGATTATATAATTTTCTGAAAACAATATTTTTAGGCACACAATTTTTTTACATCAATAAATTTTAAAAAAATATTCAGAGATATATTTTAATGAAATTTATATATAATAAATATAATCAAAATTGTAACATTAATCTGGTGATCTTTATTGATGAGTGATAGGAATAAATCCATTTTTTTCTTCAACACTAATTATTATATAAAGTATTATTCTATCATTTTTCAAAAATATATTAAAATTAATTTTTTCACTTTTAAAAAGGTTAGCCTTAAAAATAATCTTCATTTTTAAGCAAATTAAATATTATATTCTACTGAAACTTTGAAAATTTTCAATGTAGTTATACTTTTTCAGGAAATGTAAATAATACATTATTTTTTAGGAGTTGTAATTTTTATAATAGAATAATAACATGATTTAATATTATATTGATTATAATATTATTTCATTTATAGATATATTATTCCAATTTAGGTAATTGGAGTCAATTAAATATTTAATTTTTATTCAATTAATTTTTTATATTGTGAACAGTTTCTCCAGGAAAAGTACTTTATTATCACAACTATTGGATTAATTAGAAATTAATTTATACCACCTAATTGAGTTAAATTTATCAGGATAGAATCCAAAATTGGAATAATATTATCTTAAATTATGTAATCTGGTTACCTTAATTTTTTAACATAATTAATATTATAAATAGTTAAAATTATTTATTATGGTTAAAGAAAAAAATTGATTTACCTGAGTTTAAACTAAATAGATAATTGATAAAATGACACATAACATTTCCATCACCAATCTTCTATACATATTTAGACCATAAATATTATATTATTTATAATGGACTATTTTTATGAGTTTTGGATAGTAAAAAACATGGGTGCAATATTTTATTTGAAAAAATACAAAGTGTCCCAATCACCTAACATGTAAAAGGAGACCCTATATTTACAACTCTAAAAACATAAAAACCCCAATATTTTGTAAAATAAATGACCAAATAAATTAACTGAGTACTTGATATCATATAAAAGGATTTATTTTGTTTATAAATCCATCCTATTAATCATGTTGGTGAAAACCAAATGGTGTTGTCTATAGAATAAGTAACATATTTTATTGACGGATTAAATTAATTTCTTCATCCAACACATTAAATTACTATTAAACCAAAAAAATATTTACCTTAGTATATAAAATATAAATATTATTTGTTGGAATTTCAAACATCATTTTCCTATTCCAAAAAATGGGATACAAAATCATCAGTCGTGTGTATGAAGGACTTCCACCCCATGATCCAATGTTATTCATTATCCTTCAACACCACTCACGACTGGATATAATGAGGTATTTATTATTAATATATGATATTTATGTTATAATTAAAACTATGTAATTATCATAAAATATATACATTATTAAATATCAACACATATTAATATCATTACATCATTAATGTGTATGAAAAACAACCACATGAGAAAGCGAAATGATTTATTTTCAAGTAATCTTTATAAGGAAGGTAATATATATAGGATTAAATAAAAAAATATTTTATATATGAAATATGAATGATTATTTAATTCTATTATATCATTTAATATAATCTATTTCATTCGGTCAAAAAATTGGCAACAACATTATTGCATACATACGTAATACCTTCTTTGTAAACAAGGTATTTCGTATTTTATCATGATATTGTATTGAATAAGTTAAATAATTATATACTGAATATATATTCTATTTATATAGTGTATAAAAATATATTTATTATATAACCATGATCAATGTATTAGGGTTGATAATATGAGTCAAAAACATACATGAACAACAAAGCAATTATTACATGAAATGTAATTAAAACAAGGAATTTTAATTAAAATGGAAGTAAAAGTATAATATAAATATTATTCTGTACTATATATATATAATTATGGTTCAGTCATATAATTATAATGAAATAAAATTTATTATACATGATTTTCAAATGTATATGAATGAAGTCCAAACTTATAGTAAGGGATTTTTGTCTCTCTCATAACTTCTATATGACACATTCCATATTCAAAACATATTACATTTATGTGGTTTATATACAAAAAATGAATGTATTTTAATTTTTTTTCATAAATTTTATGGTGATTTACATATCCAATTTATGATCTATCACTCATGAGGTTTACAGTTCAAATGTTAACAATGTGATATGGGATTTAATTTCCAATTTTGTTTCTTTGAGAAATATGTTATGTATTGTACATATCATAATTTCGGATTTTTATATACCGCCCCTATTTAATTTAATATCGTGAATATATCTATTCTAAATATATTAAAAAAATTATTTATTTATATTGTAATTTGGAGCCCACATTTCAACATTACCAAAGATGTAAATGTTTTATAGTACATTGTCACTGTTTGTCTGGGTGGTTTCTGACTACACTTTTGATATTGAATTATTTTGATCCATATGTCAATAAACTAATGAATTTTCTTCACATATTTATATTTAATGTTAATAAATTTATTCCATTAAATTTACGCTCTTTATGTACTAAATATTTAAAATAATTTTATTAAGAAAAATCAGCATTATTTATCACTTCTGTTTAAAAAACTTTTTCCTCTAAAACCATGATATCATAAAATGTGTTAAAAATGACATTAAAATTAATTAATTAATTTCCAAAAAGAAAATTACCTATATTTTACGCTTTAAAAAAAATTCAAACAAATCTTCATGAATTTACCAAACAATGCTCATTTGGGATTTAAAACATTTGTGAATTGAATCATTTTTTAACATGTACATAATTGAAAACATTCTCCCCCATCCATTAAATCAATTCAATTAATATTACCTTATAATATTAAAACGTTATATTTAATGAATGACATTTTGAAAGAACAAATTGTTTTAAAAAGTGGGTTTTCTCATGAAATATTTTAAATGTTTTTACTACATCAATTAAAATATTCAATGTTTCTTTTGAAAATTAATAAATTATAAAATGCATCATCAATATGTAGTTATAAAAAGTGATTATAATGAAAATTTAATTTTTTTCTATAAATGTTCCATGTGTATTTTCAATATCAGTTTTGATCTAATATATAGTTATGATCTCATTTTGGAGAATAAAAAATAATTGTTTTATTCTAGTTTATGGTTTTGTAATTATGTACCTTGTTTTCCAATTTCATAATAAAATTTGATCCTTAGACTGTATTTGAGGGATAATTAATCTTAAAATCATGTAATAAGATGTTTTAAAAGATATAGTCACTATTCCAATAGATGAGGTAAATGAAAAGTGCATCAAAATGCATAACAAAAATTAAATCCTTTATTTTATCTCCTTTCATGAGTTGAGTTACTGTTAACATGATGTTAAACTATATCAAAATGGTCACAAGATAGTAAACTATACTATAACATATTTGAAAAAAATGATAAACTATGTGACATCATTTGAGAAATATTAAATTAATCTATACAATAACATTATAGTAACATGAAAAAAATTACATGATACAATCATATTAAATTGTATTAAACTATGAATGTAAAAATATGTAGACCATGGTGCATAATATTCATGATATAAACAATGGAAGTTTGGGTGTCCCAACCAAATAATATATGAATTGTTTTTCCAAATAGGGATCTATTCTATGTGAACTCAACTTCATCGATATATCTTCCACCTAAAATAACTTTTTCCCTCCCTCTCTATGCATTATACCCTTTGAAATTGAACATCAATTCATAGGGGTTTTATTCCATGTAATCCATTCTTATTTTGAAATGTTTTTATAAATCCATGTCCTCTCAATTTGGTGACATCCACACTGTGAAAAGTATCATCATTCCATTTTTCGTCATATTACATATAAACAAAACCCATTATCAATATTACATATTTTATTTGAGGTTTTTTCAAAAAGGGTTTATCATTAAACAGTACCTCATTGACAATTTTTTAGAATATATCACATATATGACATTTATATATGTCTATCAATCACGTAGTTATGATCATAGATGAATAACTTCAAAATCCACCACACTGGTCTTTGTCACATGACCAAGAAATACATGATGTGCCTCATTATGTAGCACTAATATATGTGGGATTTTATTCCCTTCATTGGGTACATAGAATAACCATATTATGGTCCTAATCTCATCACCTTAATCACCATCCTCCTTGGATAGTAATTAACACTAGTGTGTGAAGCTATGTGTCTAAAAACATAATCACAATCAAACTAACATTATATTGAGGGAGAGACACTAATATATTTTGATGGAACCATAAATGTATAATATCTAACACCTAAATTTTTTAACATTAACTGGGAACCTTTAATAAAATTTGTTATTCAAATCAATTAATGTTGATGACCAATCAATGGAACATGGAAAAAAAATCCCAGACATGTGGTTATGAATGATTCATGCATTCATTATCAATCATTAAGAAATTATACGAGTAATAATCATTCCTCCTTGAATAGTTTTAATGAGGAAAAACCATCTTCCACATGAGAAATGTGAATTCAATGGTTATAATTATAAATCAAGAATTTCCAGAATCATTTACAATTAAATCAACACCGAAAAAAATAATGTTATGATTTTATTGTTGAATAAAGAAGAATTTCATATTTTTTGGTGAATTAGTGTATTAAGCATATGAATATGATAGGTGATGAATACTAGTGTGGTCAATAGATAATCCTAATGAATGGTATCACCTTGACTAAAATCATTTCTATATATCATTATCATGAATGAAAAGGTGGTGGATATGATCTGATATCACATCCTTCCATTGGTGATAAGCTATAATTTAATATTACGTATTTTCTTTGAGTGATAATAAAATTTCATTGGTTTTATTTTGTAAAAATATTGGTCCAAGTTGATTAGTGAAATCATATACATTTAGGAGAGATAATGTAGTGCTTGGATAATGCACTTCTCTTGAGTTTTAAGATGATGGTATGGGCCTACGTGAGGTAGAAGGATGGTCTATGGGAAGATAAAAACCCCTTCAATAATTAATAATGTAGTGGTTGGAATGTTAAATAAGTCCCTATATTGTGTGAAAAGGTATAGTATATAACATGATGGATATCCTCCCATGAGAGATAATGGATTGAACCATATTGAGATAAATATCCCAAAACATATTATATAAATAATTGTTGGGACATTGTGACATCTTATCATGAGTCGTAGTGTATTGGTCGGGGTGTGTGTTATGAGGTGACTTGATTATATCTAATGGTGATTCATGAATATATGTGTATAATTATATTATAGTAAGCACATCGTGATCTAATGTGTATGTGTATTTGGGGGGGGGTCATGATGTGTGTTCCAATGTCAAGAGAATTAGATTTTTTAGGTTTCTCAATGGCATGGTTATAATATGATGTATCGACTTTTGTATTTATTTTTAGTCATTTATATTTATCTTGAATGCTGGAATATGATATTTTCTGGTAGGGCTACATAGTGAAACCCAAGACATATCTATATCTCACAAATTTTGTTGGCATTATAGTGTTCATGTAGACCTAAGGTCTACATTGAAGCCATCGAGGTTTTTTAATGGATCACGATAGAGCTACAATATTTGGATTGGTGATGATGAGATTTTGTGACCCTTAGGGATAATATTAGAGCATTTTCTACATTTCTTTCTAATTTATATTTTGTAATTATGTTTATCCCGAAGGGTTATTTGTTATTTATGGTGTATGACAGTTTCATGCAAAATTTTGATGTTGAGTTATTATTGATTATTAATAACTACATATTTTTGATATTTCTGTGTATTTTTGGTTATTTATTAAATTTAATTACTCCAATTGAATTTCAATGTATGAAAAATGTATGATTTATCCCATCAATACGAGTTACCATCCTCTGGAATATATAGATCAACACATGATTCCAGATATCCCTTTATCTCTAAATAGTGAATTGGTACATGATGTTATAGTATTACAAATTTATTAAAAATCTATTTAAATAAATGGTACCCTATTATTGTTAATTTAAATACAAAATCATCATCTAGTATATACAATATAACCATTATTGCTAAAGTAGAGATTCTATCTATGTTTATGAACATTTTATAATGTTCCCATATTAAGACTATTTTGTAGTTCTATCCATTATGATCGGGATTCCAATTAAAAATTAAATTCCATAGAGAATTTGATGATTTATTAACATATATCTTAAAGAATAACATATAAATCTATAGTTGAACTTTATTAGAGGGATAATGTAGTAAATTAGGTGATTCATAGATTTAGGATGATAGATTGAATAATGGATTCTTGTCATTTATGCCATTATATGGGAAGAGTATAAGGATTTACATATTCCTTTGTCATATACACTTGAAATTATAAAATTCCCAAAATTAACTAAAAAAATGAATGAGTTCATCTATTATACCCAATATTCTACATATTTTTAATCCAATCCATGGAATAATATAATTCTTTCTTTTCATAAATATATCAATGATATCATTTAATGTCCCTCATATTAGAATGGGTTGAAAAATATATAGGATGTCGGATTTTGTATTGGTGAACTGGAAAAATTTGGATCCAGCATTTGGAATGAAATTATGTGGTTTTGAACAATTAAAAGTGTTGTTTTTGGTTTGGTATTAAGGTTTATTAATAGTAATATTATATTAGACCAGTTCTCGGTGCATTGATTTTTAGAAACCATGTTTTTTGAAAGGTAAAGGGATGCAAAACATTAGTACATTATTAGTGCTAATTGTGAACCAAAACAATGTGGCCTAGAAAAAGTGAAACACAGATTTTCAAACAATGATAAGGATGACATAAAACAATGAGAGGGGTGTATAGTAAATTATAGTGGTGAACAATAAATATTATTCATGGTGTGATAAAGATATGCATAGTCATGAAGGGTGTTTGGGTGAGATAGTACAAATGGTTTCCTTAACTGTTCACATGGCTTGTTTGAGGTGTGGCCCATGGAAAGTGGGAGATACATAGATGATGATAATTTTGGAATGAAATGTGCCCAATAAATGTTTCACTTAAAAGTGTGGGAAAATACATTTCTCCCCTCCATCCATTAATGTTATTTCTTCCTTTTCCCTAATTTCTCAAAAACTGTGAGCTGTTAATTCTTCCCGATTATCCTCTTTATTCATGGGTATATCACTTTTATATAAAATATGATTTAATATATTTTATTCATGTTATATTTACAATTCAGTTTCTGTGATTACTCCATCTTCCTATCTATATTACATTTTCTATAGTGGATTCTATTTCCATGAAAGCTCATATGAACTATGTTTAGGTTGTTTTCCAATTTCCTTAATTTATCTCTTCATAACCCAACCAAAATGACATTAATTTATGATTGAGTAATTTTATGTATTAGAATTTTTTTTAAATATCCGTCAATGTATCATATTTTTATGATATGATGTCTTTATTTTTTGCACTGTGTTTCACCTGTGTTGACACTAAAATGTAGAGACGATTATAAATGTGATATTTCCCAAATTTAAATGACCTTAGTTCACATAATATGATTAGTGGAGGTATTCCATGTCATTTTATACCACCAAATAGGTTCTGTTTCATATAATCCCATGACAAATATGACTTTACTATGTACTTAAATAAATATTTTATGTGTTTTTTTTACTTTCATCTTGATATATAAACAATTAAAATGCAATTAAATAAGTTATATGTGTTTTGAACAAAAAAATAGAAATTTTGATCATTATATATATATTTTTCCTCTGTCCTACTAAATTAATGATATTTTCAATTTGAGATAAATAAATTTTTAAAGGAAAATGAAAATCTCAAATCCATATTCATGTTATTAAATATAATGCTAAACACATTCCAATTTGTTAATCGAGTGATAAATTGAAATAAATCATTTTTTTGGTTAAGGATTTCGAAATGATGCATTATGCACCCTCGATCCTTGATCTTTTATCCAAATAATTTACTATTATAAAGAAAATACCATTATAATAAATTAATTTATATCAAGGAATGTACTTAATCATAGACTTGGTAATTCAATGGAAATGAATTGAAATATGAAACAATAACGACGAATTATATTTTATGGAATGAGTTTTAATAATGAAAATTGTTTTAATCATACATTTTATATGATTGTTAAACCATAACATAGATTATGTTGTGGAGTTACATGATGGTATTGATTATTATTATTATTATTGTGTAATTTTTTAGCATCCATATATTTTCTGAAATATTATTTTCAAATAGATTTTATATTTTCAAAATTTATCAATAGGCTCACAAATAATTTTAACTTGTGTTAAATGAAACACGATTTTTTTCTTTCATTACCCGCATTAATGAGTGTATATTCTATTACATGCACAATAGTGTTTAAATGATACATTAAAACAGATTAAAATATTACTATTAAAGATAATAATTATCACCAATACATTAGAATGGAGGGTATAAATAAGAGGAACTAAATTAATAATATATGTGGTTTAACCATGTAGATAATTATTTATATTAAAGTAAATTAATTTTAATTGAAATTAAAAACCATTTGAAAACAAAGGAGACTGTTCTTTAAAAAACTAATTTTATACACACAATTTTCTCATCATCAATAAAATAAAAAAAACACTACTTAGATATTTTAATGAAAATTATATATGATATATTTAAAAAAATTAACATTCATATTGTATTTTTTATAGGCCGGCTATAAGAAAAATTCAAATTTTTATATTAATAATTAATTTTCATAAAAAGTATTATTGTTTTCTTTTACACAATTATAATAATATTAATTTTTTTTAGAATTTTAAAATATTTATTGAAAAAATAAATGTGATTTTTTATGTCATTGCTTCAAAGTGATCTTTTTGTGATAATGAAAAAAAACCTAGATTGTAGTCTTTTTTATGTATACTGAAAATTACTTTTTTTTTTAAGAATTTTCTTGTCCATAAAAGAATTAAAATCATGAAAATCAATTTATTAATGTTTATAAGGTGAAATTAGTTCAAATATATATACTTTAGTCCAATTTATGTGATTTTAATTAAATAAATATTGATTTTAATATAAAAGATTTTTTATATTTTGAACATTTTATTATGGAAAATTGATTTCTCATGGCAAATGTGGGATTATTTTTAATTTCAGTTTTACCACATCAGTGAATGTAATTATTAGATATAGATTACATAATTGGAATCAGATTAATTTTTATTATCTTACATGTTATCCTTAACATATTATTATAATATACAGTAAAAATAGTAAAAATTATTTTTCACGGTTTAGGTAAAAATTGGTTTACGAGAGGTGAATCTTAAAAGATGTGTCAAAATTTACCAAAAAACTCGTCCAAGAAAAATTATCTAGAAATATGAATAGGTTAAATCTTATATTATATCAAATGGTCTATTTTTATGACTTTAGTAATTTTAAAAATAAGGGGGAACCTTTTTTATAAAAATTTACAACTATGCCACTCACCTCTATTATAAAATGCCACAACATCATTTCTCCACAAAATTTAAAAAGAATCATTATTTCATAAAATAAAAGACAAAATAACTTCACTAATTCAATTATATCATAAAATAATCATTATTATAGTTATTAATCCATCCTAATAATCCTTTCATTTCAACCCTAAGACAGTTCTCTGAAGAAGAGGTAACAACCCTAACCGATCTTTTTATTGTATTTAATCCTTCCCCTCATTAAATTATTATAGAAACAATGGAATTTAATAAAATAATTATATTCAATATACTGATAGTTTGTTGTGTTGATGAAATTATCTATATCCTTCTCATATTTAATCATATGGGATATAAAATCATTATCCGTGTTTGTATAGGACTTCTACATCGTGAAGCTATGTTATTCGTTTTCCATCACGCCTTACCATGAATGGATATAATGATGGATTTTAGGATAATATATGATATATTTTTTACAACTATACCATGATGATTATAAAAAAAATCTATACCTTTATACTTCCTAACACATTGTAATTTGATAAAATCGTTCGATTATACTGAAAACTACATTCTCATGAGCCAATTTGATTCTTTTTGAACATACTCATACATGAAATGTAATAATTATATGTTTTAAAAATTATTTTATGTATTTTAAATAATAATTATTATATAGTGTTAATATATCATTTACCTTTATTTCTTTCTTTCCATCATGAAATTATATACAATGTTAATACGTACTGACGTCTTACCTTCTCCATGAATGTGGTATTTCATTTATTATCTATAACATTTACATATTATGTTATGTAATGATATATTGATTATATATTATATTAATTTAATGTAAAAAATTATTTATATTATATAACACCGAGGGTCAATAATATAGAACCAATGTATATGGCAAAATTTAATTAATTATTTCCAAAAACATAATAAAAATAATGATTTGTTAATAAAAGTGTAATAAAGGCCATATTAAAATAATATATGGTATTATATATATATGTATTGTCGTTTAATATATTAATACAGAAATTATATCTATTATACCGAATGTTCAATTGTGTATGATCTATGTCGAGACATAAGGTAAGGGATATTTGTCTCAGTTTTTAATTCAATGCGACACATTCCTTATTCACCAGCAATTAATTTTTTCATGTTTATACACTAAGAATTATAGTATTTTATAATTGTTCACATGCTAATAATGGGAATTTAAATGTTCAATTTATATGGGAATCTTGGTCGCATATTTCCAAACCTACAGATGATGGGGGAGTTGGTCATTAGGATCTCATCGAGGCCATGAAAGGCATACAAGGCCATTTGGCATGGGAAATCCTCGTAGGGGAGTCTATGGATGTAGGGTTCTTCAGGGAATGACACGATGAGCCCTAGATAGTGACTATTTCTCATGGCGAAAAATTTACAAGTCTTTCGCACATTTTAGTTCTACATCTAGAGGTCCTGCGTGAAACTAAGCATTGGATCATTGGAGTCTGTGAAATCTATTTCTGGACAGCCAACTAGGTAGGAGAAAGACTGGCTTTTCCGAATAGCCCCTTCTCAGTTCTATTATTTAATAAGGCATTCGAGATTTATGAACTTATTCACTCGACCCTCATGATTGATCAAATACAGGTTTTCTACAATTTTTTTTGGAACAATAAGACTAAAAAATATTGCTTTATCTGGTTCAGTTTTGAAAGGATTTCATCATCTAATTACATAACCTTAATTCGCGCTGATTCTAATAAGGATAAGTTGTCTCACCAATTTTTCTGTAAATAAATTCCCACGAAAATGAGTTTCCTTGATTGGTAGTTATGGAAGAAGGAACTACCTACCGATGATAACATCCAAATGAATGGTATCCCACTAATATCCTAATGCCACTATTATGTGAATCTGAAAACAGATACCACAATTTATTTGTTCATTCGTAGTAGTTGGGCGAAAAATATTTTGTCCTTCTTCATGCCACACCCATGTATGGATTCCTAACAATTGCCGATTTATGGTTTGATGTCTGTATGGCTTGGTGGTTTGAATGCCTATGGTATAGAAAGGATGGTTTGGTTGGTGATTCTCATATCAATATGTTGGACCACATTGGACGCTCGAAACCAGTCCCGACTTAGTAAAACCCTCTATCTCTATTTTCTGCAAATGAGAGTATGATATCTCATCTTTTAGCTCACATCGCTATTGAAGGGGGGAACCGATCTGTGATGGTTTTTAATCTTATCTATAGACCATGATCGTTTGCTATATTGAGAGGATTGTGGATCCTTTGGGATCCCCTCTCGGTGGTTTGAAGTTGAATATTGATTGTTCATTCTCTAGTGTGATAATGAGGGCCAGCAGGGTCCTTTGAAACTTATAGGGCTCTGTTAAACTAGTCTACATCACCTACTTTGGTCCAAGATTTTCGCTAGGTGCGGAGGCATGTGCACTGTTGACCAGGTTCACACTTTATTGGGTAAGCTTTCTTCAGGTGGATGAGGTGGAATCTAATTCGAATGTTTTGGCTAAATAAATTCGAGTATGTCATACGGTTCCTTGGGAGTGGGTATACACAATTCTCATATGTGTTTTGGAGACCAATAATGGCATATTATTCATCGTAGTTTGAGAAAGTCTAGCTTTTCAGTTGAATATCTTGCACGTAGGGTATGTCTGGAGAATTTCATGGACATTTATGATAATATAGGTTCCCATTTCAATGCTATCATTCATAGAGACACCCTCGGTCATAATCATTTTCACCCCCTTGAAGGGACATGTACCTTCGCCTTGAGTTTTTATCCTTAATAAGAATTAACATTAGTAGTAAATTTACAATTTATGTTCTATCTTTCCCCGGATTTACATTTCAAATATTACCAACTTAATAAGATATTTTTGTCTCAATTTTTATTCGTCGAGACATATGTTACATTAGGAACCAATCATCTTTTTCATGTTATAAATGCATCATTAGTGAAATTTAATATAATGAATTTATTTATTATCTTGATATAATAATTTTTAGTTAATTTTATTCTAAAAGTGGCTCTCTCTTCAACTAAAATAAAGTGGTAATTGTTTCACAGTATATTGTCATCATATATCCGGATTGTTAAGGATTATGAATTAAAGAATGAAATAATTTTATCAATATTTCATTATATAGATAACTTTTTTCTTATATGATTATTTCATGATAACAATTTTTTTTCTTTCACTTTATACTATATATGTACTGTCTATTTCAAAATAACTTTTTAAGAGAAATCATCATTATTTATCACATCATTTGAAAATATATTCTATTCTAAAACCATTAATTCTAAAAAAAATTCACTTAGTTTGTAAATTTTTTGAAATTATTTATTTTATACAATTTTACACATTTTTTTCTTTTTACAAAAAAATAGGGATCTTCTTATCATTTTCCAAATAATATTCATTTGTATTTTTCTAAAATTATGAAAGGAAGAATTGTTTTAACATGTATGGAACGAATAGAATTCTCTACCATCATGAACAATAATTTTTATGAATATTCCATTGTAATATTAGAAGGTTATTTTCAAATAATCGTAATTTGAAACAAAATATTTTAAAATTTATTCCTCAAAAAATGTTTTAACTTATTTGTAAAGAATCCATTATAATATTCAATGTATTATTTTGAAGAAATGTATTTAAAATTATATATGAATATATAGTGTTAAATAGTTATTTTAAATGAAATCATATTTATTTCAATAAATATTCATCATGTATTTTCAAAATTTGTTTCCATCTAAGATGATATTCATTGATGTTACTTGTTCCTTACTTTGGATATGATCAATGGTTGTAATTATTTTTATTTCATTGAAATAATTATTTTTATGGTGAAATTATATTTATGAAACCTTTTTATCAACCTTGTAATAGAAAAGTTGTAAATTCTTATGAATTGTGATTTGTTTCAAAGGTTATGATGTGATGAAATGATGAAATGATTATCTATTATGTCCATTTTTCATATATTACGATATTATGAATTGTTTAGGAAGCCCATTTCATTTGAAGGATAATGATAAGACAAGTGTTTTATAATCTTGGGGCATATATAAATATTGTTTTTCTTATGATAAATTTGTGACCTATACTTACCTAAAATTCAATGTTTAATGATTTATATCACAAGAGATACATAAGATTATAAGTGGGAGTCAAATCAGTTCAGTAATTGACATTTTCATATGTCATGGTCGTGGGTGCATAACATGATTACTATGACATCATGGGGAGTGAAACCATTTTACCTTAATATATATAAAATTAATTCATAATTAAAATGTATAATAAATTCTATGATTACATCTATTTCACAATTCTTTGCCTTATGCAAATGTTATGGTCTCCAGGATAATGTTCTTTGATTCAATTCTAATTAATTTCTTATGATCTTCTAAATTTTTTCCATATATCACGATTTTTAAATTAATATATATGGTTTGGATTTCAAATTTCAATGTCTTGTTCTCATATACTTATACTCATTTTATTCATATGGGCTCATCGATGTCACACATTATAATAATTATTGAGCATCTGAGCTCAGCCTTTGTTATCATTCCATTCCCCTTATTATAAATCACTGTTTCATGTATGTTATGATTTTGATGAGTAATGAAGGGTAATATAATTATGGGATTTGTTTAATATTCTTTACTTATTATCCAATGATAATAAACTGTTATAGTTTCAAGGCATGGGATTGAGTAATTTATTAAATATTCATCAAACAATACATAATATATATGTATGAAATTCCAAGGTAACCATTATTATTATCAAATTAAAATTTTATTATCCTTTGGAATGTAGTATGTGAATATTTTAGGGAGAACTCAATTGATATGTGTAAGTTAAATTTTTAAGATTACACAAAGTATATGAAAATTACCTGGAATATTTGTAAATGATAGAGTTAGTGTTTTCCTTGGTATTAAATTTGAATAAGGATAATGAAAGTAGATATAGATTATGTAAAAAGGATCCATTCATCAATAAATATACAGAGTGTCTATTTATTGGGATTGGATCATCACCTTGTTCATGACAACAATCCTTTTCATACACCTGGGATGACACTCCCATTTTATAAACATTGGAAATTTAAAAAATTATTTACGTAATATCATTATGGATTAAAATAGATAATGATAATGAATGACCAAGTATTATCATAAGTTATCATTGATTAAAAATATGGTTTCATGATTTATAAATCCTATATGTGATTTTACATGATAATATATTTCCCCACTATGATAATTGTTTCTCATTATATCCATTTGGTTTTAGTCGACAACTAAAAACCAAATAAACTCCTTAATATTTAATAATATAGAAAATTAAATTTGTTTCATCATAAGAACCAAAATTTCATGGGGGTTATAATGAACAATATTATTTCTATTCTAACATAGATTTATCAAGATATGAATCATACGATACATACTAATGAGAATATGAGGGAATAATATTAAATTGATTCCATCATGAAGAAATTTATACATTATTTTAGTGGGTATTTTAAACATCTAGATGTATATCAATTAATCTATACCACTATATAGTTATCTTATATCCTCCATTTTTTTGTTCATGAGAAATTATTTTTTATTTATCCAATTTAAGAGGTGAAAAAGATAACGGTGGAATATTATGATGAACATATTGACACATGATTAATTTTAATCCATGGATTCGAAATAGCTCAACAACATATTTTTCAATAATAAACTTCTTATCAAACATTATATTATTATGGAGAAGGAGTTACATGATCTAATGGAAAAGGATTATGAATGTGTTGGTCCCTACAAGGAAAATGTTTCATGTCATACATGGGACACATTTCTTATTATCATCAGACCTAAATGTTTGTTTGATCTTTTATAAGTTGTAAAAAAAATTTATTATAAGGGAATTATCCATTTGATAATCAAGTATCAATGAATTTATTGTTAAATGTGATATAGTGGTGGGAATTGAAGTTGGATTTACGTATCAATATCATGATTTTAATAATAATATAAAAAACAATTGAAATGTAAATAATAAAACTAAAGATAGAATAAGATTATAATTCAATTATTCCCAATTTTTGGGAAGAAACATGCATGAAATTGACTTAAGGGAAAAATTAAATTTCTTATGTGTGGAAGGGAAGGTCATCGAGTCATAAAATTATGATTAAATTTGAAGAAGTTTCCTTATGATGAAAATAGAGATAACGTTGCACCTAACGAACTACCACACTCTTCTATTTATAATGTAAGGAGTATTGGAATTAAGATAATTGATGGCCCAATTTAATAGATAATGAGGATAACAAGCCACAAAACCATTAAATACAGTGGAAAAAGATAAATCTTATAAAATCAATGTGGTTGAAGTAAAACATTATAATTTGGGAAAACTAATCCCCCACTACCATGTATGGGATATCAAGTTTTATTTTTTTTAAATGATCAATATTAATATCATATTATTCATCATTTAGTTAAATTTTATTTCAGTTTTATAATTTATAACATCCTCTATGAGGATTATAAAATAAGGAAATCACATTTGATATTCTGTCAATATAATGTTTTTTATAGATTCCAATAAAATTTGTTTCATAAAATATATGATATTATTGAATAATTATATGTTAAATTATTATTTATAAGAATATATGAAATTGGGTAAGATTAACATAAAATTTATGGATACAATCATCGTTCAATGAGATTATAATTGATCATATTTTCAACGTCATTGAAAACCCTTTTGGGGTTTTATATGATGGGAGTTTGTCAAAATTATGGATATTTTAATGTGTCATTATTATAATACAAACCCTTGGATTTTATATGTTTTTTTAAAATTTTATAAGATAATGAATACCTTTACACTTTGAGTACATATGATTAATTTTAATCATAACATTCAAGGATTATCTTATAATTTATGTTGTTTTAATTATGTGTTCGGTTATTCACCTTTTGAGGTTATCACACTTCACTTCAATCAAAAATGGTTTATCATAGGATTATTTTATAATCATACACATTAAAAAAGTTGAATGGTTTCATGTATTACATATTTTAATTGTATCTTATATAGATATGATTTTTACCATAATGTTTTGGAAAATCCTTTATCAAACTCATAAACAAATTATGCTTCCAAAACATTTATCATCCACAAGTAGATGGGCAATTTGAGAGAATAATTTAAACCCTAAAGGATATCATAATATCCTTTTATATATAATTAAAATGTGTTTGGGTTCAACCCCATCCTATAGTTGGGATTTACTATAATAATTTAATTTACTTGAGTATTGAAATGTATCCTAATGAATCCAAATATATAAAGTATTGTAGAACAAATTTATATTAGAATAACGTTGTACAGGTAATGCTACTGGGACCGGTGCTAGATGATTACATGTAATAGAATGATAGATCCATTCAGACAAAAAGTAATGGAAGATATAATTTGAGAAAAAAGGTATAATGATAAATGTAGATGTTATCTATAATGTTATGTTATATATAACATGTTTAAATTAGTTTATGTGTGTAAAAAATTATGGAAAATAATTCCTATGTATAACACATTCTAGAAAATTATTGATCATATCAGGACAAAAATGTGTTTCTTGAAGCATCCACAAAACCTAGCTCAGGATGATGTTGTTTTCCATGTATCTATCAAAAATAATTTCATACAATATTAATCACATTTATCTAATTCATAGGTTATACTACTAGAGACTAATCATTCTTTTGAGGATCCACTACTGGAGTCTCTAGAATTATTAGATAAATTTCCATGAAACAAGTCCAAACTTCTTGTCAATGTTTTGTGGAAAACCCACTACTAAGAGATGTTACAAGGGAACGTGATGACATAATGGTGAATAATTACCATTTTTTTAACAAACTGAAAAATTTCAAGGATGAAATTGATTTTAAGTTGGTAGAATTTAACATTCTGATGTATTTGTTAAATATCATTATCAAATAAATTTTATACTTTTGATATTTTTTGTCACATGATACACCAATTTAATCTTTCATTAATCAAAATAATATTTTTAGTGTTCATATACGGACACACTGAGTGTATATTAAATTACATGCAACAATGGTTTTAAACAAAAATGACATACTATTAAAATAATATCATTTAAAACGATAATCATTGCATAGCTATTAAAATAGTGGGTATGACTATGATAATCATAATTATAAATATATATGTTTTAAATATATATATATATATATATTTAATTATTTAGTTATTAAATAATTATAATAAATAATAAAAAACATTTCAAAACAAGGGAAACATTTTCAGAAAAATGATGTTTATGTTCACAAACACATTTTACCATAATAATTAAAAAATTAATAATTTGGTGAATGATTTAAATAAATTTATATATACTATGTTAAACATAATGAATAAATTAACATTATGTGATTTCTTAATGGGATATAATATTTAATCTAATTTTAGGCATATAATATTATTATTCAAAAATTTATATGGTAAACTTTTTTAAACACATTTTAGAATTAAATTTTCAAACTTAGAATAAATTTAATTGAAAAATTAAAATTAAAACATTGAATTATCATTTATAAATTATCATAGGTTTAATTATTGATATTTTTTTAAGAAGATAAACATTTCAATGAATAGTTAAAAAACAGGTTTTAATTAAGCATTATCATTTTTTAAACCATTTACAAACGTGAAATTTTATTTAAAATGGTGATAAAGGTAAAATTAGTCAATTATTTATCTATAACATTAATTTTTTTCATTCAAATTAATCTCGTATTGAATTTTTATTCAAAAACATTTCAATATTTTTAAAAAAAATTCTTTGGAAACCTCATTTTTGACCACGACATCGGGGTTACATTTAGATAAAATTTGTAAATTTCTATGAATTGAATTAGTTAAATTGTGTTATATAATTTGAACATGGAGAATTTATATTTTCTTATATAGTCATATAAATATTTCAATATAATTAATATTAAAAATATTAAAAATAATTTATTGTCGCCAAGGAATAATTGTGTTTGTTGAATGGTTAAACGAAATAAATAACAGTTAGAAAAGACCGAACATTTTCTCAAAACCCATTTTATTACCATATTTCGACCTCATATATTCCATTATTAATATTACTTCATTTTTAGTCTTTTTAGTTGTGACAAAAATGTGTAAACTTTTTGCTTTTAAAAATTTACATGTATTCCACTCACCTCGTTATTACCCTATCTCTTCTCATATTCACACATCAAAAATACATTAGGTATACAATTATTAGAAATAATAACTTCCCTAAATAACTATGTACATAATATAAATCATATTTTTATCATAAATACATCCCAATACTATTTTTTGTGTAAACAAAAATAATTTTTCTAAGGAAGTGGTAGCATCCCTAACCGAGGGTTTTATTTTTTTCACCTTTCATCTCCAAAAATTATAATAAAAACATGATTATATAATTATGTGAATATATTCCAAATATTTATATTTTATATGTTACTCCCATTAGCTACGTTAATCTACTATTCCATCAAATGGGTTACGAAATAAGAATTCATGTTTATAGAGAACAACCGCCTCAAGAACTGATAATATTCCTTTTATATCATAACATGACATGAATAGATATAATGATTGATTTAATTTACCTATACATAATTCATTATATTATTATAAATATTTTATTATTACACCACATCAAAAAATTTACATCATAACTCTTTGAAATTTGTTAACATCATTCTTGGGTAAGATAGAGTATCACATTACATGAGATTGTGATTCGTTTATCCCAAACTCATTAAATTGATGGTCAAAAGGATATCTTAAAATAAAAATATTATATATATATATAATTAAAATTATTATTTAATGTTATTTTATCATTTCCCTTCTTTATTTTATTCCTTTAATAAAATCAGATCAAATATTTTTTCATAGGCATAGATTAGCATCTTCTAGAACATGTAATTTCACATTCAATATCAAAACATTATAGATTATGGTAAAAATATATACACTAAAAATATTTAATATATGTATCATCATGGACATTATAGAGATTTCTAAACCATGATCAATATATTATGACCAATATATGAAACCAAAATATATGTGAAAACCGATGTAGTTATTTCCCAAACTGTAATTTTACTATGAAATTGTTATCAAATGTGTAATAAAAAGTAATAAGTAAATATTATATGGTATGATATATATAATTAATATTATGTAATATATTTATATTAATATTAGATTTATTATTTTGCAATTTCTTTCATGTATGATGTATTTTGAGACCGAAGGTGTGTTTTTTCTGCCTCTCTTTTTTACTTCTAGGAGACACATTCTACATTAACTACATATTTTATTGTGGGGAATATATGTACAACGAATTTTCATTAGTATTATTATACTGATTTTTTTGGGATTTTCATATCCATTTTAGGTTCTAACATTCATTGGGTTTATAGTTCAAAAGTTACCATTGAGTTATGGGATGTTTGGTTTAATTTTTCTTCATTAAGCCATATGTTATTGTTTTGTTCAATATTATTTAATGACGTTTATATATATCCCCTTTGATATGTAATATCATTAATATATTTATTATAATTTTATTCTGTATTTTGTTTAATTTTATTCCATCATGGGGTTACTATTTAAGGTTTCTGAATTTGTAATAGTTTTATTGTAATCTCTCATCATTTTTTTGAGATTGTTTATGTTTATGATTCCAATAATGAATAGTTCTTATCCATATCTCACGAAACTCATGATTTTTTATTTACTCTAGTTACTCAATCAAAATACAATTTTTCTCTTCATTTTCTTCACATTAATTACTCAATAGTAGAAAATAATATTTTCTATGAAAATCTTCTTTATTTATCTCAATGGTTGAAAATAAATTTTCTTCTAAAACCTTGATTTTTAAAATTAATCAATAGTTTTCTTAACATTCCTGAAATAAATTATTTAATATTTTTTCCCCATTAAAAAACTATTTCAAAAAAAATTAATGTAATGTTCTTTTCCATTTCCATGAAATTTCCTTTTTTCACTTACTAAATCAATAAATAAAATCTTGGTTATGACATGTAAATCATGAATAGAAGTCACTAGCATCATAAAAAATAATTAATTTGATGTTAATTTGTAATCATCCTAATTTATTTTCAAATGAAATTATTTTTTATATGATTTATGTTTTAAAATTATTATTTACCCAATTAAAATTTAAAATTATTTTTAAATACCTCTATATGGGTTTTAAAGTTTATTTTCATTAAAATTTATTTCTAGAATGTTTTACGAATATTTTAATATAATAATAATATGACTCAAAAATTATTTTTCTTATAAAATGCTTTATGTACCTTTTAAAAATAATTTCTGCTTTTGAAATTACATACATTGATGTTAGTTATGTTATACAAACAGTATTATGAATGGATATAATTATTATTAAATCCATCAATGATATATGTTTATGATTGGATGATGTCTATGAATCCTATTTCACCTCCATTGGATATACCATGATGAAATTCATATGGTACATAATTCATTTCATGGTTTATGATACAATTAAATGACTAATTGATTATTTATACAATATATTTTCCACATGTTTCGGTGTGATTAAATTTTTATATTTGATGGAAATGTATATGAAGATGGAAAATACATGTTTGGGGTGAAATATATGTTTAAAAAATTCTTTTTTTACTTAATGGAAACTCACTTTAATAATTTTTAAACTAATTCAACTCTAAAAAACTCTTAATGAATTAAAATAGTAAATAGACATAGAACTGCATCTGATTGACATTGTATCAAAATCAGTAGGTCATGATTAGTATTACCTTGGTCATGATTGAAATTAATTGTATTCATAATAAGAAAATGAGTTAATCAGAGTAAGTGTGACATATATCATATTCACAATGGTTATGATAAATAATGTGAAACAAATAATTATTCAATAATGAAGCATATAGTAATATATTGGTTAAAAAATCTATCATAATCAATAAATTCCAAATTACCAAGATAGTCACAACTAAATAGAGAATAAAATGATGAATATATAAAAAGATTCGCATTATTTTAAAAATTAGTGGAACTGTAAACAATTAATGAATAAATTCTATTAACCTAGAGAGAAGGTTATACAATAACCTTGGATATACATCCCTTGATTTATAATTTCATGAAAGTATTATTACACACTCTAGGGTAATACCTTGATATAATGCTTGAATTATATCTTATTCTCATAACAATCCATTGACCAGGAAGGTGATTGGTGACTATGTCTTCCTAGACTCAGAATCCTTCAATCCGCCAATGACCGACATAGTATTATTATTATCCATGAAATACCTTGATCGAAATAACGAATGATAAGTTCCACAGTAAGGAAATAAAAACACGTTAAAGTCACTAGAATGTAGAATGAATTGTTCAGATCTTATACCCTTATGTGTGTTTCTCAAGAATATTAAATTTGAATGATCTCTCACAGAGTGTCTTGAATTCTTCAAATAGTTCTTTGATGATTCAAATGACCTGGTATTTATGATCCAATATCCCAATGATCATCTTGGATTCTAATAGACCGATTTCCTCCTAACAAATCAGAGGGACATTGAAACTCAGAACTCAAATGGTCATCTTAAAAATAAAACAACAACATCATTTTATATTAAATATTGAAATCGAATACACGACATCACTTTGATTTAAAGGGTTTCCAATTCATTACAATATATTTTTCCTGTTATAATAAAATTATTTTGAATCAATTGGATGATTCTCATTATAATATTCAGTAATATTTTTATCATTATGAAAATAATGTTTGTATAAAAACTCGAGAGGGTATGTGATAAAGATCATATATAGTGTGTGGGATAGATATTTTATATGGTCTAATTATAAGGATCATAAAATGTATTATTTCGGTGAAACTAAATAGTATAGATTTTAACGTCTGTATATAAAGAATTGTAATGAAGACAGGTGAAAGGAAGTCATTATGGTTCATAAGATAAAACAATATATGATTTCATTAACAAAAAGAGAGTTTGTGATTTCCAAAACAAAAAGTAATTGATAATTAAAAAGAATAATTTTGACTCAATGGTCTCCACCTTTTAGAAAGCCCAAACCATGAGTTAAACCAAATAAAATATTTCTTATAAAATTTTAATTAGTTGAGAAAAAATAAAATTATATCGCTTTACATTACAAACACATTTGAATATGATATTGAATATGATTAACCTACTTATAATAAAAAAATCACTAATTATTATATTCATTTTACCCCCATAGATAAAGGATTATCCTTTTTTATTATATAATTATCCCCCTATAAAAACTTTTGTCCACATTTTTAAAGAATATAATTCTTTGTGATTAAAAAAAAGAATACGGTAAAGTGTAGATGATTATAAAAAAGGGTAAGAGAAACATTACTTATGAAATAATTTTTTTAATTGAGATTTTATAAAACAAATAAAAAAAGAGTTCAAAAAAATTATTTCTTATCCTTTTAATTTTAGAAAATGTTGAAATTGGATAAATTCTACATATTGAATTCATATCCATCTCTAACTAATATATCATGAGTCTCCTTTAGAGAATGAAATCTCATTTATTTATCGGGAAAAACATATATTGTTTATGAATGTTTTCTTCTTACCATCAATAATCCTCTTCCAAAGCCGGAATATTTTCTTCATTTAACTTATACATTTCATTTTAAACTCTGTTTAACATTCATGGATTTCAACTCTCTTTCTCGTCAATTCATGATGATTCTACAAATATAATATCTCATCCATTATTACTCTATTCCTTGTAATTTTAAAATATTTTTTTTGAGATTTCCAATTAAATCATAGATCTATACAGGATTTGTATCTTCTAAAGAATTGAAATTTCCTAAAATAATTACTATTGTAGTGATTTCACATTTTAAAATATTGACGGGACTTGATAATTCATTCACAAGCTACCTCACATATTCATCAATTTTTTATTTAATATTAAGACAAGAATCTAAATTATTAGAACATTTGAAAATCTTTTTAAAATATTTTTTGTCTCCTTGAAATAATTCATCAAATACATTGAAATATGACTCAAGACATAACGACATGTCATTCACATCTTTGACTAAGTCTACACTACCAATATGAATATCAAAAATAAAATCAATCCATGTTTCATGTTTTGGAAAATAATGAATGATATTTTATATCTTTTTTTATGGAAAGATCAATATATTTGACTCCTTTGATTGATATTGTTCTATTGGAATTCAAATCCTCTCTAAAATAAAATAACTCACAGTAACGAGTTACAATAACCACATCCTATAAGGATTGATTCATATTAGAATCATATTATATTTCCACTTCTTTATCTAAAATATGGACCACTTTCAAGGGTATGGTATCTTAATAATTTTTTCTTGAAGAATGAATATCTGGTGATGGAAATTTAAATGATGGTGCATTATATGATTTTATGGTAATATTATATTAAAAATGACTTTCACTAATAACACCTTCTTCTTTATTTCCATTCTTTTCATATTTATCTTCCATTTTTATTCTATTATTTTTAGTTTTTATTCTTTTCATTGATATTCTTCATCTCCAATGTATTCATCTATTTTTCATAGATCATTGTCTTCTATATATTCTAGAGTTTTAATATGTGATTTATGTGGTGGTGTCGTTTCTTCACCAACATTTTATTTTTCTTCCTCATATTATTTTACATGATGAATTTCTTTTCTTTGTTCAACATGTTGTTTACAAAAAATATCAACACTATATTTTTGAACTCCATTTAATAAATAATGATATCAATGGTTCCAACATTTCTCTTATTCATTATCATTTTCATCACTTTGTCCTTGATAATTTAAGTGGTATGGATTCTTTATGAAAGTTCCTGAGTAGGTTCATGACAAAATTATGGGTGACACTATTTAATTCATGTTTTATTCCATCATCAACACATCTATATCCTTACCTAGTACTACTTTCTCAAAGGGTTCAAATAGGGATTTCTCCTCATCTAAAAAACAATCAGTACCAATTTTTTTAAAATATGATTACTTCCTCTAGTTTATTCTTCAGATTGTTCGACATCATAATTTCTCCAGAGAATATTTATTTTTAATTAAAAATTAATCTCAACCTATTGATTTTATCACTACTAATAGAAGGATATCTTATTCTCTTATATTTCGACACTATTTCCACATCAAAAAAAATTCAATTATTCAATTGAAAATTTAATTATAATTCTATTGAATATAATAAATTGAAATTTTATTACACTATACATAAAATTAACTACATTAAAAAAGATGAATAAAATCTTTTTGATGTTCTTCATGTTTACCAAATAATCATGTAAGAAAATATATGAAACCATGAGGGTTTCATTATATCGCTTTCTTGGAACTAAAACACAATACATCCATAAATATGTTAGATTGCTTCATTAGAATGATGATAAATTTTTCATTTATCCTCATGAATATCAAAAATAGAGTCTTATTTTATTTTATTAGTAAAATTTATTTCTTATATTAGGATTTATGGAAGGACAGATAGCATCTCCCTCACAATGTATTCCTACAAAATTAGGTGTTTTTAATATAAAAGGTGTGTTCTTTTTCATACACAGATATTGAAATCATTAAATATTAATCAATTTTCACAGACAAATAAAAATTTAAAACGTTATCAACATGAAATAGATCCTAATTTTTTTGGATTATTCAAGACAAAATGACATCATTGTGAAATCATTATAATTATTTTTAAATAATAATTCTATTTCTCATAAAATTAATTTTCAACTAAAATTTATCATCAAAAAATAAAAAATGAAATGATATTTAATAATATAAATTTTGAGGGAATTTAATTGAGAGAGAATTTAGTTGACTCTAAAATGAATACAAAACATTTAATTGATCATTGAAACTCTCAGAATCAACTATTTTAGGAGGAGGAGATCATTGTTGTAATGTATGAAAAAACAGATGTGGTACAGGGTGAGGGTTCCTTTATATTGAAATGGTATGGTGACGTTTTTTATTTTGTGTCTCAATGTAGACCAAATAGATCAAATATTTGATAAAATATTTGATCACTTTAATATTTTAAAGTAAATGGAAGAAAATTATCATTTTCAATCTTATTTTGATAATGTGTTTTTTTAAATAAAAAATAATAATAAACTGAGTGAAACAAATTTTTTCTGACCATTTATTGTATTCGTATTGATATATTGGTTTCAATATGTTATTATTAATTATTTAAAAAATAATGAAATATAAAATCCCATCTATGATTATTTTTCTTATGATATGTATGATTATGGGAATTATATAAAATATCATGAGTATGATGACTCTGGGTATGAGAACATCGGGTACAATACTTATGGGTATGATAAATATAAAGCATAATTTTGAACATGAATATTTGGAATAAGTAAATTTTGAAAAAAACATTACATGAATATTTTTATTAGAAAACATTTTATTATAATATTATTTATTACGAGGATTTTAAATATGAATGTTTTTAATATTATTATATTTAATGAGAAAATTTTTAATAGAATAATTTTTTGGCTCCAAAAAATTTGTTCAAAATATCTATACTTCAAAAATATGTACTCCCCTATTGAAAAAAAGATTCACAATGTAAGTAGATGATTTTAGTAAAAAATATATATGAATGATTATTTTTTATTGATCATTCTTGGCTTCCCTTTGTAGTATTCAAATCTATCAAATGGTAATGGTTTTGTAAATATATTATCATGTGGTTTATTCCTTCTGAATAATTGTAAAATTGTATCAACATTTAGGGTATGATCCATAAGAACGTGATTCCTAATATCTATTATTTTTTCACATGGGTGGTGTACATGGTTTTTTAAGGATATAAAATGACTGTTATCACCTGGTATTTGAGTTTTATTAAATTCCATTCCCTAATCAGGGAGTTTAATTTTCCTCCACAACACTTTAGCATAAGAACATCCTACTACCACATATTCATATTTTGTAGTGGAAATAATTATTCAATGTCATTTCATAAAATAACAAGAATATAATGAATCACCTAAGATTTTAATAGTTCTCAATGTATAATTTTGATCCATGTTATAACCACAAATTCCATCATCTAAAAATATTTTTATCTAAAAAAATTTTCCTAGGGAATATAATATATCTAATCCCTTTGTTACTTTTAAATAATGAATAATTTATTTTTATATAATTTGAATGGGATTCCTTTTTATTTTCTTGATTAAATTCACATTATCATTCATAAAATATTTTTTCTTGATGACAGTCTATTACCTATAATAGACTTCCTATTGTCCCTCTAAATGTTTTTGGATTTACTTGTTGTCAAACTTCATCAATATCAAAAGTATTTTAGATACTGATTCAATAAATGAAAATTTTATTATTGTTATACCCATTATTTTATATAGGATATTTAATATACTTACGATGTGATATATGTTTTCCTATATATTTTTGAGGAATTTTAAAACTATGAATGAATGTTAACACAACCATCATATTCATTTAAAACTAATAATTAATAATATCCATAAAAGAAATAGTTAAAAATTATTGAGTTGATCTGAATATAATGTCATCAACATGTATTTTAATGATAAAAATATTTTTTAAATTTCATTATAAAAATATATGGACCAATAGTTCCATTATCCAAATTGGTTTTTATAAAAAAATGTGTTAATCTATCATAAGTGGCTCTAGGGTCTAGTTTATGTCCACAAAAAGATTTGGTAAATTTCAAAATATATTAAATATTTTTTGTATCATCAAAATATAGATTTTGTTAAAAAAAACATCCACTTGAACATATCCATTAAAATAATAGTACCTCACATCCATTTGAATAAGTTTGAAATTGATGATTTCTATAAAGGCTAGTAGCTTTTGAATTGATTAATGTCAAGATACCACATAATGGGTTTTTTCATAATATATTCCATATTAATGAATATAACCTTTAGCAACTATTAATGATTTACTTTTATTGGTGATAACCTTTATATCACATTTTTTTTTCTGAAGACCCATTTTACTCCAACAATCGAGGTTTCTTTAGATATTTCAACCATGGACCAGAATTTTTTCCGTTCAAATTAATTTTGTTCATATTTATTTACATTAATTCAATATTTATAACCTAAAGCCTCAGCAAGACATAAATGATATAATTACTAACGAAATTATATATATTCTACTATATTTCTCAATAAAATTATAGTTTATATAGATTGATTTACCTATCTAATGATATTATCACTTGGTTGATTCTTAAGAAACAAATGAATTGGGTTTTGAAAAACATTTACATAAACGTAATATAGAATGAATTCCAATGTCAATACTTCAAAAAAATTCTTAACTATTTTCTTAATTAGGAGAGCCTTACACCAATGGTTGATAATATGTTTTATAAAACACATCAGATGATGTTGGTTGTGATTGTTTGGAAAACATGAGGATCAGTTTCATCAAATTTAACCAATACAATTTCCTCAATAGTACACTAATTTTACTAAAAAATCTAAATTCCTTAGATGTACTGGAATAGCTTAAGAAAATTGCCTTATCAGATTTGGGTGAGAATTAATATCAATTATACATTGTATTCATAACTATTACCATGAATCCAATTACAATTAAGTATTAAACTTTTATTTTTCATCCAATCTATAAATAAAAAGGATTTTTACCAAGAAATGGTCAAATTAAAATTTGATTTATAGCATAACATTTAGTACTCATTACTTCAACAATATTTTTTCCAATATAATATTAACTCAACATGGTTCGTGTTATCTAATGAAGAATACAATTTCTTTTTTCGACAAAACCATTTTTTTGAGGAGTTCTAGGTGCTAAAAGGATTATTTTTATTCATTTCTTAGTAAAAAAGGATTCAAAATCAGAATTTAAAAATTCTATACCATTATAAAATAGATACATATAATTTAGAGGGTGATCTCATTATTATTGTTTTCTACCAATGTATTAATATTGAAATAGGCTTCATATTTATTTTCTAGAAAGTAGACCCATATATATCTAATGTAGTCATCAACTATGAAAAATACATAATACATTCCACCAATAATTATTGTTTGTGAAAGACCAAAAATATCAATAATAATTAACTTTAAAGCATTAGAAGTTAATACTTCACTAATTTAAAAAAATCTCGACATTTGTTACATTATATATTTACAAGGGTCACAAGCCTTTCTTAAATCAAATCTATCCTCTAATAGATCCTTAATAATTATTCTCTTTTTAAATTTTATAGGTTCATAAGTATAGAGTTTCCTAACATTGTAATAAATAACAATGATTGATCTTCCTTTACACCAATTGTAGGTATTTATGATCTCCAATGGTATTCTTACTTGAGTGTGTATACATTCTCAAGCCGATGAGTATGAAGATTAAATTTATTCTCAGAATTGTGTACTACACATTTATGACTCTTATAACTCATAGGGTAACCATAATCACATAATTGTCTTTTGAATGTATGGTTTTTAAAATAATTTCCAAATATATATTTACTTAAATTATTTCTTTTACAATAAGAAAAATATTACTTATATCAACCATCATGCCATGACAATTTTCTTCAAAGGATACTCTTACACCAATAATTTCAATATTATTTTCATTGAATTTGTTTTACCCATTATAATATAGGAATAACACCTATCCATGTAGCGTATTGTTTTTTAGTTGAAAATTCATTTGTTTTCCAAAAAAAAACAATTAGTTTTTGGAAATACAAAAACTTCCTGGATCCAAAAATTATAGAAAGAAAAATTTTGGGAACCCACACATATGTTGAAAAATGGTAATTGTTGAATCCCAAATATTTAATTTTATTCAAGGATCAATTTTTTATTCTAATGAATTCCACTTGGATATTTTGTGAAAATTGGGGAATTTTTTGAAAGAATGTAATTGTAACTAAAGACATATTTTTAATGACTATGTCACATTAATGAACTATTAACTTCTAGATGAAGTTGATTATACATTTATCAAATCCATCATTTCTCATGGTAATACTTGATAACAGGTTATACAAAGAAAATTATTTCATACATTAGTCTTATAACTAAATTATTTTCCACATTAGAATTATCTTACGAAAAGAGTATTTAATATAAAACACTATTATTAGAAATTATTTTTCAATATAATAAGAAATATTATCCTTTACAAAATTAAATTTCTAAATGGTTTTTTTAATAGATCTAATTTGAAAAACTATCTTATCGTGATATTTATAAAGATCAGATACTTTATTTGTTAAAACACTTATTCTAGAATTTTTTTTATCATTTTTTGTTACTAATAATGTAATTTCCAGCCCCATGTAATTTTGAAAATATAGATACCTATTCATATAAATTTAATGTATAATGATCACATGATGAATACGATTCTACATCCAAAGATGTGAAATTCTTATAATGAATATAATTTTGTATTAAATTTATTTTTTAAGGATTCAACAGTGCATACCAATGCCATGAAACAATAATTTTTAATAGGTATCATGGTAAGAAGCCCAATATTATTTTATATAGAATTAACCATGAATGAAGGTTAATCTAAATAATATCCTACACTAGCACTGCATGAGTCATTTTATTTAAAAAAATTATTTTTTTTAGTGTATTGCATTGGATTCTATTCAGAATGTATTTCCATTCTATGTTTCCTTTCATATTTGAGAAATATGTTATGATGTGTCTTGATTTCATACATTCATAACAATCATTGTCAGAATCATTATACTCTTTGATAATTATCATATAACTCTACTAAAATTATTTATTTCCAATAATACTATCCATTCATAAAAAATAATGGTTAACTCGTCTTATGAATGATCGTATTCAATTGAGTTTGATTGAACTAAAACATTCCTTATCATTATATAATTTATACCTTTCTATGGAGTCTTGGTTTTAATTTTTTTATATAGATGTGAAATCAAATCCTCTACTATTTTTCACATCTTTCCCTGAATATCTTTTCAATCTATTCTAATATTTCAACAGACATCCAAACAACTCATCAAGAGTTATATTAGCGACTTTTCTTAATCTATCAATCATGTTCCCTATATGATTCCCATTTTTGGCATGATATTTATAATATTTACTATATGGATCTCGTTATATAATATTTTTTCTCCCATGGTTTGTAAACATATCAAAGATATCATAAATATATTCTTTACCTTACAAACTAGTTCTCCATAAAGAAATTCAAAATCTTTATAATCTTCTCGTAGAAAACTCCAATGGCCCGAAGGCCTTCATTTTTTATTGATTTTTGATAATCCATCTTTCAAGAGGTGAGGTGAAACCCTTACAAGGATTGTAGGAATATGTATTACACGGCCCATAGGCCTTTGAGGAATTAATTGCCGTAGGCTTCAAACATTACATACAACCCAGACTAATTACTTGGAACTTCTCCTCCCCAGCATCTTCATTATGATATCAGCTCTCCACCTTCGCATGGATGTTCGGCTAGGAATTCCCGTGCATGCACAAGCTTGTCCCGATGGAAGGTTTCATACCCTCTCATTCTTCCAATCTGTTTAGCTTCTACTATGGTAAAAGCTCCTTTGCTCATCCTCTTTGTAGAGCTTGTTCCTTATAGGCTATCTGGTTTGCATCTATACTTAAAGGTGTCCTAAATGACTTGAGTTGACCCTAAGGGCTTACTAACCCGAATGTCTGGGTGGCCCGAATGCCTTATAGGACTTTGGGACCACATTAGTGGCCCTAAGGCCCAAATGGGGTAAAATTCTCGGCAACTACAATGCCAAAAAGTGACTGCTACAGTCCCCGCAACAGTACCTTCTATAGTACTGCACATTTCATGCAACAGTACCTTCTACAGTACTGCTATAGTAAGAGAGAAATTCTGCCTCTGCGTGGATTTGATCCCTGGTCGCTTGGAAGAACATATGGAGTCCTTACCAACTGGGCTAAGGCTCATGTGCTTCTCTTAGAATAGATCTTCTAGTCTCAACCACTATAGATTTACTGACATTAGTAATTTCATTATTCTTCCCAATATTTTTGGCTTCTTCAAAATAAAAAATAGTTATTTTTTATTCACATAAAAATGTATGGTATTTTGTACCTTATAATTAAATTTATACATTTGAATTTCTAGACTGGTAAAGACTGTAACTTCCTTGTCATGAATTTTATAGTCACCAATTAGCATAATAATGTTTTCAACTCTAGTTTGGATTATGAAGTTATTCATTTTATCACTATAATATACATAATTTTGTCATTAAAAAATTAGTGGTCTTATAGTATTTCTACTTTTTATTAAACCAATATTATGTACTTATATAATATAAATAATAAAAATTTTCATTTTCCATAGTACACGTTTGTTTAACAAATATTTACAGAAAACATGATTATAAAATAAATATAAAAAACATCAAAAGTAAATGAAGAAAATATATATGAGTAGTGGAATACTCCTCTAATACCATTTTATGGATGAAATATTATATGAAAATGGCACAATAAAATGGCGTGGGTAAACTGTTGGTTTGGAAACATTCATTTTTATAATTAAGAGAAACTAAGATTTATAGATTTTAAAAAAAATTAATTAAAAAATTCTATTAATGTATTGAAACATTCATTAGAGAAGGCCATGAGTCCAATGGAATAATTATCTTAATGAATAGGTAAGGATATGTATTTTACACGTCATGTTTGAAATTAATCATATTCATAATTAAGAAATGATTCAATCAGATTAATTGTTAAATATATATAATATTCACAGTGGGTATAATAAATAGAGTGAAAAAATTAATGATTCTACTATAATGCGTATTGGATCATAGTGGGTTAATGAATTAATCATAATCACTTAAATCATAATAAAAATGATTGTAATCACTAAATAGTGAATAGAGTGATGAATATATAAAATGATTCAGTTTCTATTAAAAAGAATCATAAATGTATAGAATCAAAAGAATAATTTTATTTTAGACCAAAGTGAAGGGAATGTAATAATGTTGGATAATGGTCCCTTAATTTACACATTCATGAAAGTTTTTCTTATACACAAAAGAGTAATCCATCGATATGATGATTAACTTCACTCTTTCTATCTCTGTAAGCCCTTGATCAAGATGTCGATAAGTGCATATGTCTTCATAGGCACATAATCCCTCAATTTGAAAACGATCAAAACAAATGTCTTCTTATACATGAAAACCCTTTATCATAATAAAAATTTATTAGTGTCCCTCTATGAAATAAAAAACATTTAAAATTCATATGTATATAGAATGGGAAGTTCCAAAATTGTAATCTTAAAATCCTTTCATAGGAATCATCAATTTAACAGAGATCATATAGATTGTCATGAATTTCTCAAAAAGATATATGATCATTCAAAATAACAAGTACTTATAGAACAATGTCCCAACATTCGCCATGGATTTCAATAACCATATATTCTCCATTAAATTTGTAGGGACATGGACACCTACAACTACAATTATCCTATTTAAACAAATTTTTTTTATCATTTTATAATGTATATCGAAATAGAATACATGAAATCATTTTGATTTTATCGGTTTTCAATTCGTTATGAAATAGTTTTCTGTTTATGATAAAATGAGTTTGAATGGATCCCATGTTTCGAAATATAATATTTAGTGTAACATAACAAGTAAAGAATAATATATTTTCATATCTATGTCTATTTATTAATTAGATAGTGTTTTAGAGGCTTAATATGAGAATAAATCCAATATTAAGCATAGAATACTCTAATATTTTTATAATATTGTTTTACCGCTTTTTAATAAAAAACCTTTTTTAAATAAAACTTTTGATAAATTTTTAAGCATTATTTTTCAAAATAAACTTATTCTTTTGGATTAGGAAATTTAAATTTACTTTGGATAATTTTTTTTATTATTCTGACAATGTTCATTTTTTAATGAATAGTTAAAAATACTACATTTTACTTCAAAACTGATTTTTCATCTTCTTTAATTATATGGATAGATTATATTTTAAATTGTTTTTAATGATTAAGTATAATATATATTTACCACTTAATCCAATGTTGGTCATTGTAATTAATTTTACTTTGGAATTGGGCATAAACGGGTGTCAAACTTTTGATAGACACTATTTCCAAAAAAACCCGCTATTTGTTTTGACAACGGAAATTATTTTTAAATTAAATACTATAATTTCTGTGTTTGTAATTTGGTAACTTGGATTCCATATTTTTAATAAGAAGGTCCAAATTTTTTAATTAATATTCTTTTGTTTTTGGGCATTATGAAATGTATTGACGATAATTATCTTTAATTATCATGATTAATTACTAATCGGGTAGCTAATGGTAATAAAATAAAATAATAATAATATAAAATGACACCAACATGTGTCCTAATGCAACTGGTTGTGTCATGGAGGACCATGGAATGCCTTGTTCCTTCTTTGGGACCCCATGTAATCACTTTTTTTATAATGACATTTTATCATTTTATTTTTAAAGAAAAGAAAAATATAACAAAATTATATAACAACTAAGTAAAAAACATTAATATTGTCTAAATAAATGATATCTTAGACTATAAATTGTTATAATAATTATAAATATATTTATTACATCATGTAATTTTTTTCATAATTTTTATACATTAAATAAATAAATTTATTTATGACACCATGATTATGTAGTGCTTACCTCATTAATGATCGATTTAAATAAAATGAAAATACAATGTAAAATATAATACATACAGTTGTCACAATCCTATTAGATGGGTGGATTTCTAACCCTTATCACCATATACTCAAAATATATCATTTTTAGACCTTCAAAATCCGAAAATCATTCTATAATAAAGTAACATTTCAAGACATTCCTAGAGTGACCCTCCTCCCTCTTATAAAAGGCCTCAACCTCTTCCCCCTTACCCACACCTCTCAAGCCATTGTATCGGACAAAATTTGCTCATTTTATCTCCCCACATTCCTCTATTCATCCTATATGACTTACCATAGTCATAAAGCTCTTCAAGAAACCCTTTTGGTTCAAACTAAGGGGAGTTACCCAATTTAAAGGTAATGTCTTCTCTTATGAACTTTTGTTTGATTTTGCTTCTCCAAGCCCCTAAAATATTTTTTATTCTTATCTTTTGTAACAAAACCAGCATATTAAATACATTATGATGTTTTTATGAGAAGTATTTTATTTACATTTACACACACCTTTTTCTAATGGTTAAAGAACATACTATTTCTGTGAGTGGGAAATTACTACCTCACAAAATGATGATTGTTCAATATTCTTTTAACATCTTTAATGGTGGCCAATAAGATATCACTATATTTATATATGATATATATTATGTTTCTGTTTTCCTAATTCTTCAGTATTTTTCATTTATGTAATACCTTTATGGTTTCCATTATTGGTAAACGCGATAATTTCATTTTACGAAGTGCGGACTACCGCCCCCTCAAAGTGATTTGATTCGTTAATTCCATATATGTGACATATAAAGGATGGATATAATGATATTATATATGATATTATACTGTAATTATAATATTCCTTTATATAATTATGATTTCATTCCATTAAGTACGAAATAGAAATGAAAATAGAGTTCATGTGTACGCACGGCTTACCGTCTCCATGAACGTTGCAATTCATTTCTTACCACTAAATGTTATGGAATATTATAAATACATGTATATATAAGATATATATGATATATATTATATCTACTTCATGAATATAATTCTGTTTATAATGTATATTTTACCACATAAACAACTTGTAATTATATGATGTTTATATTTTACTCAAGTACCAAAGATCGAAAAAACGACTGTTATTTACTTAAATAATTACATAAAGTTCATTACATATTAATAAGTGATATAAAAGGAATAATTAACTTTAATAATTTTTCAATCAAGTAAAAATTAACTCTAGTTTATTATTCAGGAGATTAGATAACGACCGAGTCAAGTCAGACACGAGGTAAGCGACTTCGTCTCAATATCCTTTCATTGAGACATATTTTGTTTTATACAGAACTTTCTTTTATATAGTGTATAAATCCCTATCACTTTTAATTTTATTCAAATGGAATATATTTATACGAATCATTTTACTAAATGAAAATAGGGAATTTTTTTGTATTATGTATGCGGCCACAACGAGTTCTCCGCCGCTGTGACCATTATTTGAGTTTTGGCATCCTCTACAAGCCATTCCATTTTTTAAATGAAAATTAAATAAAATGTATTTTTTTTATTTTATTTTATTATATAATTTTTTTATAATGTTATTATTATATCAATGTGTTTTTGATATCTTGTGATTGGAATGTGTAAATTTTATGTTTACATTATTCATGTTTTATTTAATATGATTATGATATGGTTCTTGGGCATTGTTTATGAAGACGGGTGGTTCCATGATAAACAAAGGGAAGGTGAGACAGAGATAGATCTGCAATGCATTGGGTAATGCAAAGGGGTTAAACGCAAAGGATTCTTTGAAGTGATTTATAGAATATACTATGATGGGTATTCCAAATGTAACAATGAGGGATACTCCCTACGTAATAATGTTATGAATGCCTCAAGTTACATTAATTTATTATTATTTCTATGATTTACTCATAAATATTATTATTTCATGAGGTATGTTAATGTGAATATATTTTATGAGGGATGTATTATTTCATTAATTCTTATGTATACATGGACTAAGGTTCTTTTTCGTATTTTTATATCCCTTACTAAGATTTTGAAGCCCATCCCAAGTTTTTGAAATGTTTTTCAGAGGTGAAGGGAAAAGTACATGATGTGATGATAGTGTCGATGATGTTTCAAGAAATAATCCATGTTTTATTTTAAATATTTTTCCTTTGATGAGAAAAGTGAATATTGTCGTTGATGTATCCACCATGTTTAAAAGAGGAATGTAATGAATGATTTATGGTATAATTCTCTAAAACACTAAACCTGAAAAGATCCTCAATGTGTATTCCTGAAAAAACTCAAGATTAAGTAATGTTTAATGATGGGGACTTATAGTTGGTATCATAGGTCACTTTAGATAACATTAAGAGTTGGAATTATATTAAATTATTTTCCAAAAATATTTTTTATGGTAAAATTGAAATGATATAGCATTTGAAGATTATAATATTTCTTCATCTAAGACATGTTTGTTCAGAATGGTTTTCCACAGAGGAAATAGGGAAGTAGTTCAAGGAAGGCATACAGAATGAAATGTCCTTCGAAATCCACATCCTGAGATAGTAGGAATTGGAACAGAACATTTTGTTGGAGTAATGGTGCAGTTGACTCAAGCGATAAATGGTTGTTGTATCCATACATGAGATCATCCTGATCAACCGTAGAGGAACATGCCAGTGGTGGAACATTTTATGAGGGAACATCACTCGTCATTCCTAGGATCATCTGACCATGTGCAAGATGAAGGGTGGATTAAATCACTGGAGAAGATTTTTGATGTCATGGGGTGTTCAGAAAATCAAAAGGTTAGTCTTGTTGTTTACTGTTTGGAGGGTGAGGCAGATCAGTGGTGGTCAATGGTTAAAAATATCAGGGATGCTGATGATATTGATGCTCTTGGCAGGGATGAATTCAAAGGTAAGCTTCTTGAGAAATAGTTTCCTAAGGCTATTCGACTTAGGATGGAAAACCAATTCTTGGAATTGAGGCAAGAGGATGACTTGGTGGATGCTTATGATGAAAAGTTCACTCGGTTGAAAGGCATGCCCCAAATTTTATCTAACACATTACTAGAAAAATCAATCATTTTTACTCAATATTAAATCAAAAATATCGAAGGGATTTAGCTTCTCAGGAGTTCAAAAGATATGAAAAGCTTGTTTGATGTGCTGAGAAGGTGGAAATAGATTTTTCCGTTGATAAAGTGTTTTATAACAGCCAACAGAATAAGAGACTGAGGTGGCAGGAGAAAGGGAAGAATCCTTCAAAAATGTATGATGGTATGAAAACAAAGTTTTCAGTTTGTGATAAATGTGGTAAAAAACATGCTGGGGAATGTCTTTTGAATTTAGGAAAGTTCTACCGTTGTGGTAAGATGGGACATAAGGATCATGATTGGGATGAAAAAGATTAGGGTAATGGTAAGACCAAATTTGATTAAGAGTTAGTGAAATGTTTCAAGTGAAATGAGATGGGTCATTATGAAAACGAGTGTTCGACAAAGAGATCAAATGATGGGAATTAGTCAGACTACAAGAAGAAAGGTGTTGTGAAATCCTTTGAAACTACTTCAGCAGATGTTGGGCCATCAAATGAAGTGTTATAAGGTAATTTTTTTGTTTTTTCAGATTATGCCAATGTGTTTTTTGAGTCAGGGTCTATACATTCTTTCATCTCTGAAAAATTTTCTAGTAAATTTGTAATTACATCTCATGAAATGACTCCTGAACTTGTGGTAAAAACACATGGTGGAAATGTTGAGGAAAAAATAATTTATAAGAATCTTCATATCCTTATTCGTGGAAAGAACCAACTTGCTAACCTTATTATTATACCTCTAGTAGAGTTTGATGTTGTCCTGGGTATGGATTGGCTCTCTGTTTACCATGCTAAGATTGATTATAGAGCTAAAGAAGATTCTTTTCAGAAAGACATTCAGTTTTTGTACAAGAATGAACCCTTACTATTGATAACATATCAAGAGGATGAGAAACTTGTAAAAGATGGAAATGAATGTTACCTTGCGCATATTGTAGAAAACAAAGGAACTGTTCATTTTAATGATGTTCCAGTGGTAAATCAGTATCCTGATGATTTTCCTGATGAGTTTCTAGAATAATACCAGATCAGGAAGTTGAATTTACTATTGACATAGTTCCTGATGCTAATCCAATTTCAAAACCCCCTTATCAAATTGATCAAATTAAACTTTTAGAGTTGAAGGAGCAATGACAGGTTTTATTAGAGAAAGGTTTCATTCGACCTAGCACATTACCATGGGGTGATCTTGTCTTATTTCTTAAAATTAAATATGTTTCAATGAGACTTTGAATAAATTATAAAGCCTTTAATAACATCATTGTTATGATCAATTATCTTTTTCCTCATACAGATGATTTGTTTTATCAGCTGTGGGGAGATCTGTGTTTTTCAAAGATTGACATGAGATCGGGGTACCATCATTTGATGGTAGAGGAAGTAGATATTCCGAAGACTATGTTTCATATAAGATATGCCCATTATGAATTTGTATTAATGCTTTTTGGGTTAACCAATTCACCTGCTGTATTCATGGACCTTATGAATATAATTTTCCATGAGTTCTTGGATAATTTTGTGGTTGTTTTCATTGATAATATTTTGGAATTTTATATAAGTAAGGAGGAGCATGCATGTAATTTAATTGTTATTTTGCAATCCATATAAGAAAAGAAATTGCATGGGAAATTCAGAAAGTGTTAGTTTTGGTTGCAACAAATTTCTTTCCTTGGTCACATTGTTTCTAAAGAAGGAATAACTGTTTATCCTTCAAAAACAATGGTTGTTGAAGAATGGCCAAGACCCGAAAATGTAATCGAGATTCATCATTTTATTGGATTGGCAGGCTATTACCGAAGGTTTGTTAAAAAAATTTCATGGTTTTCTATCCCATTTAATAAGCTAACTCGGAAGGGTGTTGCATTTATCTGGACAAAATAATGTGATGATTTTTTTCAGGAATTGAAATGAAGATTATTGAATTATTCAGTTTTGGCACTACCTTCCAGGAATAGTGAGGTTGTTATCTACATTGATGCTTTAGTTAAAGTACTTGGTGTTATCCTAATGCATAATTATAAGGTAATTTCTAATGATTCACTTCGGTTGAAAACTCATGATGTAAATTACCCTACACATGATTTGTAATTAGCTTATGTTGTTTTCCCTTTAAAAATTTGGAGGCATCATTTTTATGGAGTAAGGTGTGAAATATATACCTATCACAAAAGTTTAAAGTATATATTCACTCAGAAATAATTGAACATGAGACAGAGGAGATGGGTAGAATTAATCAAGTATTGTGATTCTACAACTCATTATCATCCGGTAAAAGAAAATTAAGTGGATGATGCTTTGAGTCAAAAAAGTAATGATTCATTAACCATGTTACGTTAAGAACATGATCCTTTGGTTTTAATGAACTTGGCATAGAAGTTTTTGGTGTGGGATGTTATTCTGTTTTTTTTTCAAGTGTCATTGAGATCATCTCAATCAGACAGAATTAAGCAATCTCAGAAGCAAGACAACGAGTTGAAGAAAAAGGTAGATCTGGTTCATAAGAGTAAGTTGCTTAATTAAACATTGATAATGATTGTGTTTTGAGATTTTCGAATAGATTTTGTGTGCCTTGTGATTCACATTTTAACAGAGAGTTGTTATGTGAATCTCATAGTTCTATGTTTTCAGTTCATCCTGGCAGTACTAAGATGTATAGATATCCTCAGGAGTGTTACTGGTGGGATGGAATGAAATGAGATATTGCTGATTTTACTATGAAGTGTTTGATTTTTTAATAGGTCAATGTAGTGCAGCAGTTACAGAAAGGGATTCATCAGCCTTTACCAGTTCCAGAGTGGAAATGGTTGAATTTATCTATGGGCTTCGTTGTGGGATTTTCGAAGACACCTCATGGTAATAATGTAATCTGGGATATTGTTGATCGCTTGACTAAATCTTCTCATTTCCTTGATATATTAGATACTTTTCCTCTAGATCATCTTTCTCATTTGTATATTAAGGAAATAGTCATGTTACATGGAGTTCCACTCTCCATTGTATCTAATCGTGATCCCAGGTTCACTTTTTTCTTTTGGAAAGGCCTTCAGAATTCATTGGGTACTGAATTAAATTTTAGTACATATTTTCATCCTCAATTAGATGGGAAGTTTGAACAATCAATTTAGACTTTGGAGGATATGTTTCGTGTTTGTTCAATGGATTATTAGGGAATTTGGGACCATCATCTTTCTTTGGATGAATTTTCTTATAATAACAGTTTTCATTCCAGTATACAGATGGAACCATTTGAGGCATTATATGGGAAGCAGTGTCGAACTCCAGTTTTTTGGGATGAAATAGGTGAAATGAAGTTAATGGGACCGAAATGGTATAAGATTTGGAAAAAAAGGTTCAACTGATACAGAAACACATAAGAACATCTCAGAGCAGGAAGAAAAGTAATGTGGAAAACAGGAGGAAGGATCTCTATTTTGATGTAGGTGATCATTTCTTCCAGAAAGTTTCCACGTGTAAAAGTGTGATGCGATTTGGTAAGAAAGGAATGTTATTTCCAAGGTTCATTAGACCATATGAAATTCTGGAGAGAGTTGGATCTATTGCATACCGAGTGGATTTACCTCTGAGTTTATCTCAGGTACACAATGTTTTTCTTATTTCATTGTTAAGAAAGTACATGCTAGATCCATCTCATGTTTTTGAGTCTTGAGGTAGTTTAGCTAGAAGTGAATCTATCTTATGAGGAAAAATCGGTCCAGATTCTTGACCATATGGAAAAAGTGTTGTAGAATAAGGTGATTCATCAACTAAAGGTTTTTTGAAAAAAACAACATTATTGAAGAGGAAACATGGGAATCTAAAAATGCAATGAGGGATAAATACCCCCACTTATTCGATAAGTAAATAAATTGTGGGGACGCGATTTTCTAAATGGGGGAAGGATGTATCATCCCATGTGAGTAAAGAATAATAGATTTTCATATATATGTCTATATATTAATTAGATAGTGTTTTAGAGTCCTAAAATTAGAATAAATCCAATCTTAAGAATAAAATACTCTATTATTTTTAAAATTTCATTTACCGCTTTTTGAGGGAAAACCTTTTTCAAATCAATATTTTGACAATTTTACAATCAATATTTGTAAAAATAAACTTATTAATTAGTATTGAGACATTGAAATTTACTTTGGATAAATTTTTGGTATTTTTCTGACGATGTTCATTTTTTAATGAATACTGAAAAATACTGCATTTTACTTCAAAAGTGCCTTTTCATCTAATTTAATTATATGAATACATTATATTTTTAATTGGATTTAAAGATTAATTAGAATATATTTTTACTATTTAATCAAATTTTGGTCATTGTAATTAATTTTACTTTGAAATTGGGCATAAACAAGTGTCAATCTTTTGATAGATATTGTTTCTAAAAAACCCGCAATTTGTTTTGACAATAGGAATAATTTTTAAATTAATTAATGAAATTTATGTATTTTGAATTTGATAAAATGGATTCAATATTTGAAATAAGATGGTCTAAATTATGTAATTAAGACTCTTTTGTTTTTGGACATTATGAATAGTAATGACGATAATTATCTTTAATTATCGTGATTAATTAGTAATCAGGTAGTTAAGGGTAATAAAATTATATAATAATAATATAAAATGAACCTAACATGTGTTCTAATGCTACTGGTTGTGTCATGGACGACCATGAAATTTCTTTTTCCATCTTTGGGAACCCATGGAATCACTTTTGTGTGATAGTGAAATTTTATCATTTTATTTTTCAAGGAAAATATAACAAAAGTATGTGACACCTAAGTAAAAAAAATTTAATTTTGTCTAAATAAATGATCTATTAGACAATAAATAGTCATTTTAATGATAAAAATATTTACATAATCATGGTATTTCTTCTATAATTGTTAGACATTAGATAAATAAATTTATTTATGACAGCATGATGATGTAGTGATTACCTAATTAATGAAACTTTTTAAATAAAATGAAAAGATAATATAAAATATAAGACATACACTAGTCAAAAACATATTGTATGGGTGGATTTCTAACCCTTATCACCATATCCTTGAAATATATCATTGTGGGACCCTTAATATCTAAAAAGAATTTTATAACAAAGTAACATTTCGAGACTTTCCAAGAGTGCCCCTCATTCCTCTTATAAAAGGCCCCCATATCTACCCCCATAACAACACCTCTCAAGCCATTGGCTCGGACAAACTCTTCTCATTTTATCTTTACACATCCCTATATTCATCCTAGAAGCCTTAGCTTTTCCAGAAGGCTCTTCAAGAAACCCTTTTGGTTCAAATCAAGGGGAGTTACCCAATTTAAAGATAATGACTTCTCTTATGTTCTTTTGTCTGATTTTGCATCTCCAACCCCATAAAATGATTTTATTCCTCTCTTTTGTAACAACAGTAGTATCAGAAATATACTTTTATGTTTTTAGGAGAAGGATTTTATTTACACGTACACACACCTTCGTCTAATGGATAAAGAACATTCTGTTTCTGTGAGTGGCGAATTACTACCTCACGAAATGATGATTGTTCAATATTATTTTAACACCTTTCATGGTGGCTATTAAGATGTCACTCTATTTATATATGATATATATTATGTTTATGTTTTACTTATGCTTCTGTATTTTTCATTTATGGCATAACATTATGGTTTCTAATATGGGTAAACGCGATAATTTCATTTTAGGAAGTGCGGACTACAGCCCCTCAAAGTGATTTGATTTGATAATTCCATATATGGTATGTATAAAGGATGGAGTTAAGGATATTATATATGATATTATACTGGAATTAAAATATTTCTTTATATAATTTTGATTTCATTCCATTAAAAATGATATAGAAATGAAAGCAGCGTTCATGTGTACATACGGCTTACCGTCTCCATGAATGGTGCATTTATTTTCATACCTCTAGATGATATGTAATATTATAAATTCATGTATATACTGGATAAAAATTTTATATATCAAATCATAATCATGAATATAATTCTGGATATAATGGATATTTTACCATATGAACAACTTGTAATTATAAGAATTTTAGTTTTTACTCAAGTAACAAAGATCGACAAAACGACCTTTATTTACATAAATAATTACATAATGTTCATAACATGGTAATAAGTGATATAAAAGGAATAATGAACATTAAAAAGGTTCTTAAGCAAATAGAAATTAACTTTAGTTAATTATTCAGGAGATTAATGAACAATCGAGTCATGTCAGGCACGAGGTTAGGGACTTCGTCTCAATCTCCTTTCATTGAGGCATATTTTGTTTTATAGAGAACATTATTTTATACTATGTATAAACCCCTTAAACATTTACTTTTATTCAAAAGTAATATTTTTATATGAATCATTTTACTAAACGAAAAAAGGGAACGTTTTTGACTTACATATGCGGTGAAACGACTTCTCCTCCGCCATGACAATTATTTTAGTTTCAGATTCCTCTACAAGCCATAATTATTTTTTAATGAGAAATAAATACAATGTCTTAATTTTCATTTATTTTGGTATCGAAAATGGTATTGAAAATATTTTTATTATATAAATGTGTTTTTGATATCTTTTTATTGAAATGTGGAAATGTTATGTTTCCTTTTTTCATGTTTTATGTGATACGATTATGTTATGGTTCATGGGAATTGTTTATGAAGACAAGTGGATCCATGATAAACCATGGGTGGGTGATCCCAAGATAGCTCTCCAATGCATTGGGTAACGCAAAGGGGTTAAACACTATGGTTTCTCTGAAGTGATTTAGGGAATATACTATGATGGATATTCCAAACGTATCCAAGAGTGTTACTCCCTACATAAGAATGTTATGAATGTCTCAGGTTACAATTATGTCTTATGATTTCTATGAGTTATTCATAAATATTTTGATTTCATGAGGTATGTTAACATGCTTATGTTATATGAGTAAAGTATGATTTCATAGATTCTTATGTGTACATGGACTAAGTTTTTCTTTCCGTATTTTTATATCCCTTACTGATATTTTTATTCTCATACCATGTTTTTGAAATGTTTTTCACAGGTCGAGGGAAAAGTAAATGATGTGATGATAGTGTCGAGGAAGTGTCAAGAATGAATCAATGTTTTATTTTAAATATTTTTTCTATAATGAGAAAAGTGAATATTGTCTTTGATGTAACCACCATGTTTAAAAGTGGAATGTAATGAATGACTTATGATCAAATTCTTTAAACTCTAAACATGAAAAGATCCTCAATGTGTATACATGAAATAACTCATGATAAGGTAATTTTTAAGGCTCAGTCCTTATATTTAGTACTATTTTTACCATTAAAAAAATATTGCAAATACAAAAACTATATAGTGTATAGAATAGAGTTCGTATCCATTCAGTATGAAAAATAATTATATAGGATTGTTGTGATTATTATGAAATATCTTATTTAGGTAATATGAATGAGTATAGATTTTATCATATTTACATTAATAAATTTAGTGATGAAATATGAAAATAAATCATTAATGCGATTTTGATAGAACAATATATGAATTCATTAAAAAAGTGAGTTTTTGATATCAAAAAATGGAATGAGAATGTCACAAGAGAGCATTTGATTGAACACATTATGAAACCCATTTTATTTTGGGTCTTATGTTGTGATGACTATTTTATGAACTTATTGAGAAAATCATTATTATTTTAATTTTGTGTGTGGTGAAACCTATGTATCCCTATAATGAATTGGATAAATATTTGTATCTCATGAGATACACTAGACTGTAATTGGGACTGAAGCTAGTTCAGAATGGGAGTTTTACATCTATTATAGTCTTTGGAGTGAATCATGTTTACAATGTTGTTTTGAAGAGTGATCCCATTTTATAATAATATAATTGAAATTGATCCTTAACAACAATGGAAGTCATTTTCTGTGCTTAATTGTATTCCAAAATTCCATTTATTATGCCAATGTTGTTATCTCATGGCTCATATTCAATGATTCCTTTATGATTCATGTGTTGTGAACTACTAGGAATTATTCAATGTCTCAAGATTATGATCATTGGTATAGAGGGTATGGTTATCAAATGTTAATATCATAATCTCATACCCTTACGCTCATGTTATAATTATGTGATCATTTATATATGACATTCATACCTTTAATGAGAATCTATGCTCACCCTATCTTATGTTTACATTCTTCTAGTAAACAATATTGACATTAAGTGGTGTATTTCTTTTAATGAGTACAAAATGGGATGATATTTATGGTATATGATTAATATTTTTCACTAAATTATATTATTGTGTATGTATTTTCAAGAGACACAAATTTATTACAATCCTTGTGATTTTTTTAATTTTTTAACAATTAATCTCTAATTGTATAATATCAATTTTTTAAAACCATGTGTCATTATTATAGGAATTTTTGGGACATGGTTAATGGATATTTGGGACTTAAAACTTCCGAGTCACTTGATGTGATATTTTTAATATGACACTTCATATCATTTATTTGGGTATTGGGAATAAAATCCCTTATGATTCACCATGAATTTTTTTTCATGAAACCCCCTATCATTTATGTTATACTATAGGGAATGTTATACCTTATCATTATTTGGAAACTATGGTTCATTATATCCCATATAATTCTTCTGAGATCATTGGCCAAGATGTCTATTAGGTAAAGTATGAGAATTGTATGATATCCTTATGTGGATGATTGTGTCTTAAGATTTGAGTCCTCGTCGATAAATATATATCTCTATTTACATATATCATGGTATATATATATATATTTGATATCATATATTGATATGTTCCTTCATAGGGCATAACAGGTATAGTCTGTCAGCCGATCTACGGGGAACCCGATCCAATATGGGTAATATTTATATTCATTAAAGTAATCATCATTATAACTACAAAATAATTCATTTAATTATCACAAAAAGGATGAACATCAGAAATATTTGTTCATGGCCTTCAGAATTTAACTCACACCCTATCCAGGCCACTAAATGGTAACTGCATATATCTCTTGGATTCATGTTAGGATCTCATATTGTGCTTATTTGATGTTACACATTATAGACATAGACATAACATAGATCATGGTACTAAAAATGTATTTTGAAATATTTCAAGAGATTATTATTCTAGTTAATATGTTATTGGTCTATCTAATATAGTTATATATTGGAATTTCATGTGTTTAATTCATTTATTTTTTACACAACATGGTCATTCTTTGATGTTTTGTTGGATTTTTCTAGTTTTCTTCTATTTATTAATATTTTTTCCCAAAGATACATTCCATTTCAATTATTTCATTATTTATTAAAAAATATTAAATAATGATATAGAGATTTTACTGTCCCCACTATACAATTATTAAACCCTTGTTTCTAGTTAGTATCTTCTAGAATATGAGAATGCACACCTGATGACTTATTATTAACTAGTTTAGATAATTATTATATAATAACATGATAAGGATTCCACGATGAGGGTATCAATGCAAATTTTTTCATTATATCACTATTTTGGACTCATATAATTGAGACTAGGAATGAACTATCACTTTGTAAAAAACTCGTGTCACAGATGACCGAAACTATGCATGGGGGATATATCAAGTTGTGAGGGTTGAGAAATTGTTTTATTCTATTTTTTATTATAATTTATTATTATTTCACCTTGGATGATTGATGTTACTCTACCAGTTTATGATTTATGGTATTTTTACTATTTTATTGATATGGTAAGATGATAGGGTGCGTTTGTGGTTTATTTCGGGCACACAAAATTCACATGTCATTATCATGTTTAGTTATATATCATATTTGATTGATTATGTTTTATTCTTATTTTTATATCATTATTGGATGATTTTTTAGTAGGATTATTTTTATACCATGTTTATAGAATTAATTTCATGTATATATATATTACAAGAGGAAATAATAGATTCTTTATTGTAGTTATGGTATATGGGTGATTAAATAAGGTGATCTCATCATCCTTACAAAGTGTTATACTGCATAGCTGGATGGTGGAATTATATATGATCATCCATAAATGATTTAAGAAAATAATATTTAATGAAATATTTAATATATTAACATTATGTTACATGAAATTTTATAAATTAATTGAAGTTATTAAATAGAATAAAAATATTATATTATGGGGTTGTTGATTCCATAACATGGGAATGGGTACCCACCTAAATGAGTCCAATATGGATGCTCTTTTTTTATAATTATAAATGATAATTTTTTTCAGTTAAATTGATTTCCTATTTAAACTTATATGGGATTTTACCATCATTACATCAGAATGATGGCCCACATAATTGGATCACTATGCTTGAGTCTGTCTGAGTAGGTGATTCATGGAATAGTATTCGTTTTAGACAAACCCATTATTTTTGTGATTAATCATTAGTAAATCAACTCTTACTGGGATACACTTAAATGTTATTACTATTTTCATTTATAGAATGTTTCATCCATAAAATAGAAATGGATACCCATATAACTGAACCCATGTCTTCATGATGGGACCCTCATAGGTTTCTATTATCTTTATATTCCCTAGTATTTTTTCCCCATTGGTGTATTATTCTAATAAATAATGATGGGAATCTAAAGTGTATGTGTCCACTTATATAGTCTTATTTATAAATTTATGTTTACATCTTACAAAAACCATTCCCATTATTTGATTTACTACATTAATTCTTCTTTTATTCTTTGTATATATGATTTGTTAGTTATATAAAATTCTAATAAATACCTAAAAGTTGTCTTTATCTATAGCATAGAATTTAAATTTTATATATCATTTCCATTTTTAAAAACTAATTGATAAACTGGGGATTAAAATAATAATATTAGATAATTTATCTACTGATTCATTTAGTCAGCTAAATAAATTGTTCTGTATAATTTGTAATATGATTTGTTTTATAAAATATACTTGAAATAAAGTATATTTGATCCCCATTAATTCTTATTAAAATTAAATTAATGAATTTACAAAATAAATAAAACATTAACGCTATTAACATATTGAACCCTCATATAATGGTCAATAGTAGTTTATCCTTAACAATTTCCAAAGATGGTAACGTGGAAATTTTCAATCAGGTTTAGAGGAATATTATATTTCCGGAATCTTATGGATAGATGTTAGTTACTTGTTACCTTTTAGGCAAGACATTGGATTAATGGTCGATGCCTTTTGTTAAATTGAGGTGTTATTCTACTTTGGAAACACCCTTGGAAATTTAAAACATCTATGATATTAATCCAATTTTCTAGGAAATGTATTTTTTGATCATTTGATAAATTGAATTAGGTAGGGGTCTTCTATAATGGAATGAAACCCTAGGGTGGTGGGTGTTGGTCTGGTAAGTTACTCATTGATGGGGGCATTACCACATGTTAATACCTTTTGACAGTCTACTCCATTTTCTTTTTTTGATAATGTGAACCTTCATGAAGAACTCATATATAATTATGCTTAGAAAATATAATGTCCTAGAATCACAATTCATGTAAGGTGACATTGTTTCTCTTATTTCGACTATATTAGACACTTGTGGGATAAGGAACGTTTTTCTATTATTCAGTATTTCCTCTTTTGGGAGAGAATATAGGAAAGAAATTTTATATGTATTAGAAAAAAATGATATATTGTTCTCATCTAAGAAACCTTAGGTCTCTGTGGAAATCTAGAGACCCTTGTTTTTTTACATGGACAATAGTAGGTATGTGGCCTACGTTTTGATTGAGGGAAACAAACAAAATAGTCTAAAAAATATTACATTTTCTATAAAGGTTGTCATATTTATTACGCACTATATATGAGATGAATTGGTGGTAGGTGATCAGGATTATTGATACAGTCATGGTGGAGAAAGTTTTATTTTAGGAAGCACTTATGGTTCATGGAGATCAATAATTGTTAAATGAAAATTTCCTTTTGGGTATCAGACCTATTGACCAGAGGATGTGTAGTTGATGCTTTAATTTTTGAAGTGACATTATGGGGAATGTGATATTTTGATAAATAAACGTACATGTACATTCCCTATTTTTAAAAACAAGTTCCCAATAATATCATTTAATGTTGAAACTAAAATTCCATATATAATTATTGTCATGAATTTATTGTTTGATGAATTAGAAGAGCATGACTTGGATATTGAATCAGGTGGTACTTGATTGTACTCCCATTGTTCGTGATAATATTATTTAATGTTAATTACATATGATATCAATTCATGTGGAACAGTAGTGTGCTATAAGGTGTATAAAAAGGACTAATGGATTAAAATATTATGTCTATGGAATGTTTAACATGAGCTTTGGGTAATTTTTATGTAAGTTCATTTTGATTTTATCTATATATTAATATGAATCAGGTAACATGATGGGATTGATATAGGGGTGATCCTGGACACACAATGTGATTCTACCTGGGGGCATCTATTGGTTTATGTCAAATATAACCATTTTTGTTAAGAGTGTGGCCTGGGGAGAGTATTGCAGTCCTATAATTGGAATATTAGGGTACATATAGTTTGAGGGAATCATACCTAATAACTTTACATCAACTTCATCATATATAGAGAGAATATAATATACATCGAGATACCTATATATAATTTTCAAGTATGAATATAGGTACTCTTTAAGAGTCATGCTCGAAGATTGTAATATGGTAATCCACATGGTTAGCAGTACACCTTCGAGATTTTGATACTGATGAACCTCATTTTATATGAACATCCAAAAATTACCTGAGAAACATTCATAGAATGTGGGGATATGTGATTGGTGAAATTTACATTAGTTTTCATGGATCAGTGATATCTTATACATTCCAAAAATTATGGACACATATGGAGGGGGAATGGGTTGTGGTAATAACTATTTCTATCAACTAGAATGATGATGAGTAATTTCCAATGTTGGGGGATATATATAGATTACTAGTGGGTAAAACTCATGTGAGAAGGATTGTGGGAACATATGACCAATAATTGGATGATAATTTGATCTCATTTACTATAGGATATATATAATAATGTATAAATTTATTTCATTCTAAATTCAATGAGTTAATTTGGATATGGGCTTTTGTAATGTCTATGTATGTGCATCAAACAATGTGTATTTATTGATAATATATGGTTACTGAATGTGGATTACATGGGTATTAATGTTATAACATTTTAATGGAAATGAAAATAGTTTGTATTTTCCTAGATATGTCAATGGATGTTGTTTACAGTATTTAGTGAGCATTCTCAAAATAAACTTTTTTACTTGAGATTAATTACACAATGAAATGGTTTTGGTGAAGTATATTATGTTGAAGCTGATAATTTTTTTTAATTAAGTGGGATAAATTTTTTCCATCATTTTTTACATATTTTTTACAATTTATTCCATGATTAACCACATTAGAAACTCCATTTGGTTATGGGGGCCGTTTATGATTCAGACAAAAATTTTCACGAAAAATCATGCATGACATGGTTGAGAGAGGTCAGTTGGGATTCAACCTTTTCTATCAAATCAAAGTCTAGAGGAAACATCATTATATGTGAATTCGGTATAGTGATTAAAAAATAATTTATGGAGAATATATATTCCGAAAAGGGATTGTTTTTATAGGAATTAATTATGGTGGGAGTACAATGTCATGGTATTGGATAAATAAAGCTACAAACTATTATTGGGAGCATCATTGGTTAGATGATGATGGGATTATTTAATGATCATTTATTTGGGTAGATAGGTTTGAGAAATAACTCTCTTGGTATTTTTTATTTTGTTACCAGGGTTGTATCTAATATTATTTTATTATGTACTATATGCTTAAATTAGATGTTAGAGTCAGGATGAGTGATGGAAAACAAAACATGTCAATTTTAATGGGGGTTCCTATCCAAGGAAGTTTGGGTGATTTTAAATATTTTATAAATAATATTGCGTAAAAATACATTCAATGGTGGGGAGGTTGTAACATTCCACATTTATTGATGGAGTATAAAAATCTATAGGGTTTAAGATTTTCATTAGGTGCATGGCCCAAATTTTCGGTCAAAATGTAGAATCAAATAATTATATTTGGTATGAACAAACTTTTAGTACATAGTCTCAATATAAGGCCCAAGAAGATTCTCATGTGTTCATATGAGTTTTTGGGGTGATTGGAACTAGAGGAATGATTTTAGAAATGATTAAGGGAGAAACAAGGTTAGCATAGGAAAAGTGATAATCGAGGACCCAAACTGTTAAATCATAATAGGGTAACACATGGTTTTCCAAACCATTAAAAAGATGATGCATGGACATGAAATAGGTATTTAGTTAATTTCATTAGTAAAATTCATTTATCTGACATGATGTTTTACCAAGAACCTAATCGTGTGGGTTTTGGGTTGAGAAATATCCCGAGGCATGGTCGGAAAATGGTTTCGGAAACATTGTGCATAAACTATTTTAAGCGTTACACGTGGATAGTGAAAGATACATTGTTGTCATAGAGTTTGTAAAAGTATGCATCAAACCAATTTTATCCTAAAATGTTGGTGAAATTATATTTTTATTACAAAATATTAGTATTATTTCTTCGTTTGTACCTCTTTTCCAGTGCATTGCAGGTCGATCGAGCATCCCTATCATCACCCTTTAGGATTGGATTTATTATATTACTATAGTGTGTAGTTTTACTATTTTTCATCATGTTGGATATCAAGTGGTATCTATTTTTTTTCTCATAGTTCCAATATTTATTTAATTTTTTGTAGTCTATGATATATACATGTGATCTTATATTCCCTATTTTAAGGGTTTTTTTTTGTTTTATCAGAATCTATCCATTTACCCAAAACTGTAGGCTCATTATAGATGTGTAATGGTTCCTTGGTATAAGGTAGCTAGTATGTGAATTTTATATCAATGTATTGATTATTTATAATTTTTCTCATTGTTATATATGAAATATTTTTCTTGTGTCGCCATAGAAATCTGGAGTTGATTCTAAACATTATGCTACCTAGATTTATATAACCTTAGTAAACATCATTTCACCGGTGGAGGTCCATTGCTTCATTTTATATAGAAACATGGGGTGTGTTTCATACAATCTAATGACTCGTATTCCATTTTTATGTGCTTAAATATTCATTTGAGCTATGTTGACTTCCTTAATAATATATTATGTGCTTTACTATAATTAAACGAGTTATATGTTTCGTGAATGACTCACATAGATTTTATAGATTATTATAAATTTTATCTAGACTTTTCTTATTAAATAATTGTTCCATTTGAGTTAAATGAGTTAATAAATGGAAAGCAATTACAATTATATATATTAAATTTATTAATATTAAACATTACTATTTCACAATAGTAACTAGAATATTAATTAAAATAGAATAATTTGTTTTTATAAGGATGCGGACATTAGGCATCACACCCCCTTGGTCCGTGATATATATTCCTAATGCCTTATTATTATGAATAACGAAAAAAATGAATCAATTTAATTCAATTACATAATATATATATATAATCATTTATTTCATTGTTACTTGAAAATTAATTCAAAAACCAAACGATCACAATGAATCTTATTTTATGGAATGAATTTTCCATATGACCATTTTTCACCTAGAATTTTATTGTAGAGGAAAATAATATCTTGGATTTTGTTATTTCATTACATGAAGGTATTCATTATTTTTATTGTTACACTATTTTTGTTGTTGTGAAATGGTAAAAGGATGTGTAGGAAATGAAAATTCATGCTACCTTGGTGCGATGTATTGGAAATAATTCATAACATAATTTATTTGGGTATTGGGAATTGAGTTCCATATTCTTCATGCTAATCATATTGGACATGGTATCACTAGGCATTCACATCATACAATTTTGAATGAAATCCTTTATCATTCATCTGAAATTGTTAGAGATGAGAACAATACCTTCCATTAAATAACATTGGTCATGAATTCAGTTATATAATGTATGAGACCTTCTTGATATCCTTATGATGGATCATGGGTATTAATCCTTTAATCCATTCTGATGAATATATATCTGTGTATATATATATACAATGGAATTTTGAAGGACATCCTCATTTATGCCAAAGAAGGTATAGTCTACCGGGTGCATGGGGAACATGAGTTGACATGTGTTATAAATGCATATTAATTACTTCTGGTATAAAAGAAAGTATCAAAATATAGTGTTCTAGGGATATAAAATTTTTTTTCTCAGAAGTGACATTACCCCAATGTCCCTGGTGATCCAGTCCTCAATAGAGGTATGCAGATCTTACATGAAATATCAAAGAAGAAAAATTATACCAAATAGTTATCTTATTTGAATCAAAGTGATAATGATAGTAAATCATCTGTAAAAGAAATTATATCAAATGGTTTGAGTTAAAACATGTCCATATCATCCATACATTATTCAACTAGTAAGAACATTGTATAAGGAAACCATGTTGTCGTACATAATTACGATGACGCCTATGATTTCTTGATGACTAACTTGACTTTATTCATAAGACACACACTAAAATTCATGGAAATATTTCTCTAATAACTTTCTCCCTCTATTATTTGAGGGAGAGATATTCTATTACCACCATATCAATTAATATTTTATAGAATAGATCTCATCATATGCTTACCTAGTAGATTTCCGAAATACATATTAGGGGTACCCAATCCCACATATATCCATAGACCGCAAAATATTCAATAAATGACATGTTATGAGGAACCAAATACATCATAATCATCATTTATATTTTATCATAGGCATGTAATATATTAATACAATATTAAATGATAAAATTCAATCGTTTCCTAGATGAATAATTCCAGAAATATTAAATGATCCTTGAATATTTAAATAACATTTCTTCATACAATATTTTTCCACATATTCACAGTGTACCAGGAAAATAATTTTATTTAATTCAACCCAATAATTCTCTACCCCAATATTAATGAACTTATTTATACACAGTTAATCGATAATACTAGGACACATCTCATACCCATGGTGGGGAGGACAATGTCATATACACATATTCATCATAATAGGGTAGAGTCATGAAATCCCAATTGTGTGTGACCCTCTAGGACCTTATATTAATAGTACTATGTTCTACTCAAAAACTATAATAAGTGTAAAATGACACATTATGTCCCCTAATGATATAAATTAATTTCAGAAAAAAGTAAACCATTCCTATGAATATGGAATATGTGATATAATCACTTGGTATCATGATATCTCATTAATCATGATTCGTATCGTGTCCCATCAACCATTAATGATTTATTATTTTTTCATCTATATATAAAATTGGACATCAACTACCATGGATAAGTATTTCTAAGGGTACTTCTATCCTAACCATCTAGGCCTTATAAATCAACTAATCACGTCAAAGAAAAATAAATCAATACTGATCATTAATCCAATATAATACCACTAAAGATAAAATGAAAACAAGAAAACTATACATGCATTCAATGTCATGGTTGTTGTATTGAATCAATGTATATGATAAAATGGTACACATTTATAATGATAAAATACTGTGAGATCAATACACTTATTTTTTGATAGGAACATCCAACAACACCTAAAACATGTGGATTTCCTGTTGGTGGGTATATCCTCATGACATATCCTACCTGAAATCACTATGTTGAATATTCATGAGAGTAATACATAATGAGTGTATTTAGTTAATGTCATAGTATCTCAATGTTTTTATTTTATCCTATGAACTAATATACCCTTTTGATACAATAAAAATTCTATGGAAATTAACATTAAATTTATAGGTTAAAAAATATCGACACTATAATTCTAAGTGTGGATCCTTCAAAAATAATTTTATACATGGATTATTAATTGAAAAGTACATATAATTTTGGTATAGGGACCCACATTTATATCACTCCAAATTACATTACTTTCATCTTAAAAACTGAACTTGTTATATCTCATATGATAAGATAATAATCTTTCTATGTTATAACTTTTTTCATTATCCTGAGATATCTCTACTACTTGGATAATCTACTATCTATGGGCTCACCTTCTTTTGTAATGCTTGAAAAGTTATTTGGACTTCTATTTTATACCATTTTTTCACTATAATATCAAGATATAAATTATTGTAGCTGTAAAATAATTATCATCATGATAAAAAATTAATTACTAAGAGAGATTCAAATATAAAGAAAAAGAAAATTATGGAATTTAATCTTCTTCATTAGAGGAATGATAAGCTCCAACACACACAGTACTTATGGATAAGGAATCCTATAAATTAAATGAGGTTCTCATTATTAATTCATTATGATTATTGTGATATACGATAAAATGATCTAAAAAGAGACTTGTTTGTGGAACCTCATAATTGATATATTTTTCTCTACATATGCCAAGTATATTTCCTTTTAACTTTCTTTAGTAAAATACAATAGTTTTGAATTCTCCTCATTTTTTTCTCATAGATACTAATGTTATTTCATACCATATATTTTATGCTGGAAATATCATTTCTCTTACATATCATTGAATATGTGATTTATCCATCAAAGAAGTGTATGAAATTCAACTCACCACATTAATCACATAATATATCACATAAATATCCACTAGGAGGGATTTATGTCAGGTTACTTTTGTAATAATCCCCCCTCTAACGTTTCCAACTAGTATTTCTTCAATAACTAGTATGTATATATACACCAATTGCATCAATGAATTTTTTTTATCAACCTATGTATATATCATTACCTAAAACAGAAGTTGATTCTTTAATTCAATGCCAATAAATATTCATTCATTATAATCTAAAATAATTTTAATAAAAAAATTTGTTTTCTATATGTTACTGAACATGTTTTATAAAGAAAACATCAGTTCTCACACTATACTCCTATAGATACATTTATTAAATTTATACCATCTTAATATTCTATGATTATGTTTATTACTTTAATCCTAAAAATTATTTCACTAACATTCACCCATTATTGGAATTCTATGGTTTCTTTATCCCTTTCGGGTTTCATCGTATTGACAAAATTCAGGATTTGTGGTCTAGATATCTAATGATAAATAAAATGATTTGTGAATGCATTTATGAGAAATATAATTCAAATTAATTTTTTCATTAATAATGAGTGTTAACAATGTATCCTTATTGGTACCATTCATATACTATCCATTAATAATTTCAAATTAACACCCACAAAACAATTCAAAATAATAACCCCTTATTCTATTATATAATCAATAGTGTATTGAATTTAAATTTAACATGGTAATATTAACTTATTTTCATCTACTTATTAATTTTATGAAACATTATTCTCAATGAATGATGCACCACTAGCTATGGTGAATAAAAAACCATTATAATGGTTTTAGTCATTCTATGCAGTATGTTCCTCTGGAGCATTCTTTTTCCACAGGATCTTATGAAACATGTTCATATGTCAACTATTTATGCATCTTTATCATTGACTATAATCAAGAAAATATTTCTCCAACTACCATGAATTAAAATGTAGAAACTTCTATTGAAATATTCTCTAGTACCTGACTATACCTTTTCAATTTTTCAGATTTATCTAATTTCCAAAAAAAAATTAGTATATTTATAGAGAAGAACATTTTTTTCCCTTGATTAATGTTTTTAATATCCAAATAGGAATATATTTATCCAAACAAATGTTATTATAACATAATGGATTTCTATAATACTACAAACTCATATTATATGCATATTTCATGATAGTCTGAATGCGGTTATGGGATATTATCATTATTTGTGTAAAATCTCATAAAAAAATATTTTACGTTTATATGATGATTATTACTCTAATCATTGATATTTAGTTTTCAAGCATCATGAATATTGTGTGTATAAGGATATGTGAATTTAGTAATTACTCCAAACTAAATTTAATTAACATGTTTTATCATGTGTGACTCAACATTGATCGCCTAAAAAAACAATAACTTCAATATGTAAATGTAAATTAGAATTTAGGATTTACTCCATGATTTAAGATAGGGATCCTAGAATTATTGGACAAGATATTATTAATAACATCATCTTGATGAAACTCATATATTTTAACTATTCACATACCATAATTCATTTTTAAAATGATTAAAAATATTATTGGAATTTGATGAAGTATATTAACCACAAGATTATCATTATAATTGTTTATGAAATCTAGTATAACTAATGCTAAAATATGTTTTACCTACCATTATTCCTAATAGTTTTGTCCAAATATAAGTATATAAGTGTGATGATAGATCATATGTTATTTAAATATGAAGATTATAAACCCCTATAGCATTTATTCTTATTATGGACTTTTACTTTTACATGAAAAATAGTTTTTATTACCTAACACTATATTAGACAATTATTTTTATAAAAATCATTTATTTCTAATAATTTAAGCATAATTGAACATTTCATTTTGAATAAAACACCATAAACAACATTCATTCATAAACATGAATAATTTTACCTTGGTTCTAAAGGATATATGAGATAATTGTTTTGTAATAATTAGGAAAAATCCACATAGAATAAAAAAATAGAAATTATAAGTTTTGTACTTCTAAACAAAAACATTGGAACCACCATTTCTAAATCGCTTATAGAATTCAACATATTTCATTGTAAAATATATATATAATTAATCGTTTACTTCACTTAAATAAACATATTTGATTAGACAATTGTATCCATCATCCTTGATTTATAATAGAGATATTATGCCACATTGATGATTATACATTATTTAGAAGTGACTACATGTATTCTAGAGTCATTTTTTCCTCATTCAAAATGTCATGAACATTTTTTCTAAAAATAAAATAAAACAGCCTCATGTTTACTAAATATTTTATTAAGGAAATTACAAAGGATCTATTGAAATAACTATTTCCATTTTCATTCCACCTTGTAGTTTATCATATTCTATAGAAGAACTAAAATTTATACATTAATTATGTTCATATATACTTGAAAGTATTCACCTAAAACATAATGATGAGTTTTCTCTATAATACGTAATTTGTAATCATAAATTAAACTACCTTAATTAGGTGAAAAAATTATAGGATTCATATGTAGTGAAAGATCATGATTCCTCATGAAATTCACACATATATAGAGTAATCATCACATTATTCTTGGTGTGATTAACATTATCTCTTCAAGATTCTCAGAGATAAGCTAAATTGTGAAATCATTAATGTATTGATGTTTTATCAACAAATCATCTAAGATGATTATGATAAAATTATGAAATAAACATCATATGTTTCATATAAAAGACTATTGTATGAAACCTTAAACAAAACATCCCAAGGTTTTTCCACTGGTTTTGGGGTCTTTATCACCTAGAATGTCTTATATCATTGTATAATGGGAATGTACTGGCACTACTAATAGAAACTCATGTTTTTTTGGACAAGTTCATTATTCAATATATATCCATGTGTTCTTATGGTTTTCATTTCCATTTTATTTGAAATCAAAATATTTTAATGCATTACTTTTTTCATGATTTCCAAATTGAATTTACCATTTCATTCAATCATAAAAATTTTACCACAATTTTATCAAACATTCATATCCCTCACAATAATACATTGAATACTATATTTATTGAGAATTATAATGGAAATAATCCATTGAACCACACATCATAGTCTCAAAAAACTATTTATACCTCTACTTGGAGTGTTTATAGGTTCAAACTAGACATTCAAACTGTATTCCCTTATAGATCCTTGATATGTTCAGTTATGTACCAAATTCAAAAAACAATAAATTAATTAATTTACTCAATAATTACCACTAATGTTGAATCTGGCTAGCTTTAGATACTCATATGATTCCAAATTAGTTAATTCAACATATCAATCTCATAATTTCTCTTTTATAGTAGGATTTACCCCCATCATTGACTTATGAGAACCCCACTGACCTAGATTAGATAATATATGACTAACATAAGGCATTCATGACTTTATATTTAATCGATGAGTTTTTACAATTTTTTAAAAATGTATTTCAAGGTATATTAAAGTTTTTCATTCTATTTTTTCATCCTCACAGCTACACATGTATTCATAGAATAAATTCCCAGTGAGAATAGAAAAATATTTATTTATTATTCTATGTGTTTCCTACAATCATAAAAAATAACAATACAAAAAAAATCATAATGGAATTAAATTTTAGGATTATTTCTGATAAATTAATATCGGTTGATTCCTTTAAACATAATGGATTAAACAGGACCTAGGACTATCATAATTGTTCTTGTCATGACTATTAATATAACTCACCCTCTGGTCATGTGTTTTCTCCTCAACTCTGATATACAACCTTGTATTGGAATTGACGACGACATAAATTATTTTAATAAATTATAGAAAATAACTTTCTCATAGGTGATGAGGACTCTAGAATCATAATATACATATATTAACAAAACTAGGGATTTCCATGCCCTTATACATATTTAAATTATGATGATGATGCTCAGACCATGAAAAAATTAATTAAACATTAAAAACATAACCCAAATATATAATAAATAATTAAATAAAAAAATAAGACATATACAGTAAATAAATATTCAATAATACTCTATGGGTAAAATAAAACAAAAAAAATACAATAAAACAAATAAATAGTTCAGAAAATTTATTAAATTGAAATAATTATTTAAATACAAATAATATAATTTAATTCCATCCCATAATACTTTTTATTTTTTTCATCCAAATATAAAATTAATCAATTAATATAGTTTTGATATAAAAATTTAATTCCTATATAATAAAAATATTATCATCCTTAATTTTTAAATAAAAAAATTATAAATTATTTTACGATCATATTAAAAAGAATTATTATAGTTCAAGAGTCCTAATTGGGCCATTGTGGTATGAGAATGCCCCATGCAGGATTTTTTTTTGGGCTGGGAAAACCACATCCCAGTCTATTTTGGGCAAGGAATATAGACCTGACCCTATATGAGTCAAAAAAACTAGAGAAGGATGCAAATGGGTTCATCAGTAGATAAGGATGGTATAGTCTCAGTGGAAAAGATGACACTGGTGGTGTTTAGTAATTATTATTTTCAAACATTGGATCCTGATCTAGTGATGGGGGGTCAGTTGGTGTCCCCCATTGGTGGAGGTTATGCCCACAACTTCTCTATATTGCCAAAATCAGGACACAAGGAAGGGGGACTTTATGATATTAATTAGGGAATTGTAATTACCATGAGAAGTAACTGAGATCTGGCTAGATGTTAATGATGATTTTATACAATATGAAGGGTTTCATATAGTGGCATAAGGATAAGTTTGAATGGGTTATTAGCATAAAAGGGGAGGTGTGAAACATTTGGGACTGGTAGAGAAGCTATGCAGTATCCCTGTGTGGATAGTTTAAGAGGTTAAAAACTAGGTTATGGGTGTCAAAATGGTTTTCTAAACCCCAATAGGTTGGCTATGAGTGTGATGTGAAATTTGGAGTGGCTATTTTCTGACAATGCATTCCCAAAAAGCATCACCATGTTTATTTTAAAATATTTTTTATAAAAAATTAATTTCGACAACATAAAGATGATTAATAATTATTTTTATCTTCATATTTGGTCCATAAATAAACAAATTATATTCCATTTGTATTTATTTTTATCTTTAAAACTAAATATATGTATTTTTAAAATAAATATATTTTTCTTGGATATTAAAATAGTCAAATAACCATCTGTTTTAAACCTAAATGGTTTTTAATTGTTTGAATTTCATATATTGTGTGTAATTAATCTCCATAATGAAAAATAGTTTTGCCCTAAACCGATATAGTATTGGATGGATGAAATAGAAAGGAATCACCAGAAATAACTCTAGCCACTAAGAGGGGGTAAAAACTAATATATTAAAATATATAATTTGTAAACTTTAACACTCGAAAAATAAAATCGATCCGTATTAATTTTTTATGATAGTCATATATTGTTCATAAAAAATATGATTTATGTGTTATCATTATTTTGGGAAAATAAAAAAGATATATATGTAATTGAAGGAAATTTAAATTTTCTTTTCCTTGAAAATTCACAAGATAAATTTTATACTATCTACTAGTATTGAAAAATTCATATGAAGATCATGGGTTAGGGAATTTAAATTTTTCAATGATGGGGTGAAATTAAATTTTCATCTTTAGTGATCTAAGCCTCGATATAGCTTTTAAAATCTCACATGAATTACCAAAGAACAAAAATTAAACCAAATGGTTACCTCATTCAAATAAAATCACACTTGATAGTATTTCATTTTTGATGATAGTAATTTAATGTAACTATGCTCTAAACCCTCTATATTTTCCACACATTATTTAAGAATCTATAGGAATGTAATTCATTATAAATTAGGGGATGTCACAAAATTTTGATGATGCCATTAACATCTAGAAAATAATCTTGACCCCATTCTCAATACCAAGGCATATTTTCTTTGTTCTCCAATTTTAATGATAGTATTCTATCTCAAAGATATTTGTGTAGAAATATTCTATCAATTATAGTTGAATGAATATTTTATGGAATAGATATCCTACACAACATATATAGTATATTTTTAAAAGGCACTAAAAGAGTTACATATCCCTTGTATACCCTTTTTCCACTATGTACTTAATTTTTAACATGTTATGATGAACAAATTCAATCATAAGATAAATTTATTTGGATATTGGACAGGTATACCTTATCATTCATCCTAAAAATATTGGTACTTGAATGCCCTATCTTTTACTTGAGACTATGGGGCATGATGTCCTCTATCATTCATCAGCAATTATTGCTAATAGCATCCCTTATATTCTATTTGAAATCATTAGGGATGAAGTCCCTTATTTAATGTCTGATACTTGTATGATATATTTATAGAGACTCCCGAGTGTTAATTCATATATCCACAATGGTACATATATAGATTTATGAATATTTATATATATGATGGTATGCCAATAAACACAGTATCTTCAGACAAATAAGGTATAGTATATCAGGTGATCCATGGAGAACTCGAGCTGACATGTGCACTATTTGTATTCATTATTTCAGTTGTTGTGGTGCATAGTAGATGCTATTTTGATGAGCATATAAAATTATCCGTCTCTAGAGAAATATTAAATTTTTCCAATAATCTGATCCTTAGTATAATTTAGTGGATCTGACATGAAGATCAAAGTTAAAAAAATATTCCATATCGATTCATCATTTGAATTGATGTGACCATAAAAAAAGATCATTGAGAAAAAACATTATTCAAAGGCTCTGATCTTGAACCCCTCTAGGTTATCCTTAATCACAGAAAAAAATTATAGAACGCTATTTATCAGAATCCATGTCCTAAAATGGGATTGTAATGATTCCTTTGATATCTTTATTTTCACCTATACTCTGTTCAAATGAACAATGAATAAATTATTGGGATGATTGATAAAACATTTGGGTTCTATATCTCAGATGTTGGAGGTGATATATTTTCTCAATTCAACTAAAATTAATTCTCTATGGAATAAATCACTACCCCTTTTATATATTGCATAACCAAAATACCTAGAAATGGTTTTTCACCTTGGTATTTCCAAAACCCTTTAATGAAGAAATTAATGAATTATATAATGTATTATGTACACCAAAAAAATAATTTATACTTTTTCACATACATTTTATATATAATAAATAAAGTATATGACAAAACTAATTCATTATCTTGACTCGTAACTCCCAAAATATTCATCAATCCTTGAATATTAAAATATTATTCATTTATATACTCTTTTTCAGCGTATTCATAGAATAAAATGTTAATAATTATAAAAAATGTGACCAATTTATTGTACACTCAGATAATAATTAATTTATTTATATATTTTTTATAAATAATAGATGGACACATCTTGACCTACATGGTGTGACCAAGATGTACTATTCACATATTAATTTGAATAAGTTAGAATCATGAATATGATATTATGTGTTACCATGGCTGGATTATCCCTATACTCGTGAATATTATTCCCAATCCAATATTAGACCCAAGAAACTCATCAAGTCCTCTTAAGAGATAAGATAATATCATAGAAAAGACATCATTTACTATGAACACGCGATGTGTACTATATAATCTATTTGTCTCATGATATATCAGAAAGCATTATGAACTTCTAATGTATTTATCAATTCATTCTTTATTATTAGTTGATTGAATTGAAAATACCTTCCTTCAACTACCTTGGCTAGGGAATTATGAACATACTGTCATCTGGATCAACTATTCCAAATATATTGATTCCTAAACTAAAATTTAACAAACTCTATCTTGATCATTCAACCAATGTCATACCATGAAGGACACATCCTACAGATGATACATCTAACCATATTCAATGATAGGTTTTTTCCTTACACTAATATACGTGAAAAAATATTAGAAATTGATAATTAATTTATTTCAATAGACTAGTACACTTGTCTATAAATAGGACTAACCAATGACACCTATATTATTTGTTGTTCCTATTGTTATGTTTTTTCTCAAGATCTCTATAAATTTAAATCTCCATGTTTTAACATTATAAAAGAAGTCTTAGCGCTTATAATCCCCCATCACCAAATTTTAAGACATCAACTGTGTCTAATTATGTTTATATATCTAGACCACACGAAATTTTATAATGATTAATGTTATAGTATGTCGAGGCAGTCATTAAATATTGGTAACTATTACAACCTTTTTATTAAGAAAAATAATATATGTACAGTACAATTTAAATATTTTTAAAATAATATAAAAACTATAATAGTAATTTCCCATCGTGTGTAAATAATCATATACATGGTATCATAATAAAAATTTAATGATAATTTTTTTCTAGGGGGCCCACTTTTACAAATACTAAGCTAAATATTCTAATACCTTCACACTACTTCTTTTAATAATAAATAATTGGATAATATTTTGACACCTTTGGTGGTGGCCTATAGAATTTTAATCACACCGTATGTAGACCTCTAATTAGTACCCAGAAAAATTTCTTGGTAGCATGCTTGGACTATATATTTGGACTTTTTGTTGTTACTCATTATGGATTATGAATTAAAATGGAGTTGGGGTCGATGATGTACTTGGGATTCCAACTGTAAATATCTATTACATTTATTATTTTCTTGGACAATCTAGTCTTATTTTATATTATACCATATGTATGTTAACTGCATGTAGATTTTATTCATAATGGATAATCATGTTTGTTTTGTTAGACTTCTAATTATGCTCACTTTTTTATTAATACTAATATTCTTAAGATATCTTATTCCTAGATCAATTTATTATTCATTATGAATAATTTATTATTGATTCAATGGTTATAGTCTCTTTGTTGTGTAATAATTATGCCCATACTAACAATCTGCTGCCTATGGCATACTTGGAGGTTCACTTGAGGCCTATAGAGCCAACAAGTCCATTTAAAAGGTATGGAGTGAAGATGGTTAGTATATTATAATCATCCATGTTCAGGATTACTAATAAAGTACCCCCATTAATGACATTAATTGGAGGAGTCACATCCTTTAACTATGAATATTTTCCCTATTTTACCTCTATTGAAAACAAAATATAAATGGATAAATCATATTTGTCAGATGGAGAGTTGTTTTTTCTAGAAGAGGAATATAAACTGCCACCCCCTGAAGATCATGGTCATTATCACATGGGAAATATATACAAATAATTAGACATTGAAAAAAATATTTCAAATAAGCACAATATGCAAAATACAAAATAATAAATTTCCCCGATTGAACTTGATACAATATAAATAAGCCCCCCACTATATTTAAAAACAGGAGAGTTGTGAGAATACCTTATTTATCTTGTAATACTCATGAAAAAAGTGTGTGGTGTAATAAAAATATAATAGGTCTGAATAGAAGTGTAATGAACCCTCGTTACATGTAGAATTATTTCAATAATGTTCTTTTAATAACAAATGGATGTTACCAATCGATGTATATATCACCACTAATATTAGTGTGATGACGTCAATGAATATTATATGTTTACACAGTTCATAGAGTGGTCCAATTATCCATAGACCTAATAAAGAATTCATTATCTGCAATATTATCCAATCTTTAGACATTAAAAACCATGATCAATATCATCCCTCTATGTCAAATAAAATTCATTAATTCTAGACAAATCTACGAAGGAACCAATGATTTTTTAAACCCAGCAATATCATTAGACAACAATGACTTAATTTTAAAACTTTAATTCTTTAAACTATGGAAAATTACATTTTAAAATACATGAATCATAAAGTAGCAATTTGATTCAAATAAATTGGCGGGATCCATTAGAAAAATATGAGAAATGTGGTTTTTCTTGGAACCCCAATACCAACCAATCATCAAATAAAATTGATATTTTCCATAGTATTATTAATTAATCCCACCTTTGATTTAGTTTTCATTAATATGTATATAATAAAATTAAAAATAACATACTCAAAAGTATCTATATCCCCTAAAATATGAGATACTTTAATTTCATCATTTTATATTTTATCCCAAATTTAATTGAAGAGCTTAAGAGATTCGTCATTTTCATTCTCATTTCAAGGTTGGTAAAACATTATATAAATAGATATATAATATCATTAATTTAATCCTAATATTAATATTATACTAAATCTGAGGAAAAATACTGTTAGAAAAATTATCATTCTAGGAAGAGGTTTTGTCAGCATCCAAGAAGATCCTTAATGAAGTTTTCTTTCTTGTAAGAACATTATGATCTACGATATTCTAAATTAGAGGAAAATAAAATGAAAGAGGATCCCTAAATATGATTTCCCTAGTATCATACCCATTGAAATATAGTTGTTTACCCATTAATACATTTGAATTATTGTTATTTCCCCATGTGAAATCTACATAATATGATGAGTCATCGTAATTAGATACAATGAAACCACAATGGCTACCCAAAGACAGATTATCTCTCTCACCTAACGGATTTATATATTCAATAAATTTATTATTTAGTCCCCAATATAATTTAGAACCCCTTTATCTATCTATCCATATTGTAATAATAATATAAATAACAACAACAAATAATAATAATATCCCATTCTTTTATACTAATAAAAAGTTATTTAAATAATTTAAAAAAAACTATAAATATTAGAAGGAATAATAAACCAACAATCAAAATAAATTTTTAAACAGATCATATAAACTATTCATTATTGTTCACATATATGTAAAATTAAAAATTCATTCCAAACTAATCTAATATTAACCCTTCCATGTTGGATATGAATCACTTGTTTGATGGCGTAGCATGATATAAGAGAGGAGTGGACATGAATCAGCAAATGATCATCCCACATTCAGGGAAACTAGAAATATTTTCCCTTAGGGTTACACATCACTCTACCATATTAACTATCAATGTACCACTATATATTTTTACCACAAAACAAAATCATATCCCCTACATAAAATACCATGAATATTCTACATGGAATGATAAAAAGTACACCCAAACAGAACCAAAGAGAATACCAAAAAAATGTGAATAAAAATAGTTGTTCTGTTCATTCTATTTGGTCTATGGTTCAAAATTAATATAATGTTGCGGTTATTTTGGTCCATTATCCAAACCAAACCTCTCTTGTTAGAAAAATTCAGCACTACTTGAAAAAATGAAAATTTTATATATTTTTATTGTCTTATCCAATACATCAATTCTAGTTTCCAAACCCTATGTGAAATATAATTTTTAACTACAATGATTTTAAGGAAGTTTAAATTTTATAGTATGTAATGTTTAATATTACATAAAAATGAATATTATTATTCAATAATATCATATAAATTAATATTTAGAAATAAAAAATTATCATGAATATTTATAATCTCATTTTATATTATCAATGATTCACATTATGGATTATTATTAACCACATTTAAAAAATTATTAAATATTATGTAATGAGGATCAAAAAAATAATTACAACCAAAGTAAACTAAATAAAACACCGCTAAAGTTTATCACCTATCATTTCTATAATTATATATATTAATAATGGTATTCTCTTATTATCCCCGTTAAATATTATTAATATAAAATCATATGATCAAAACCCTAATAAAAAAACGCAATATCATAATTTGGTCTAGGTCCCCACAAACACTTATATACTAATCCCAAAGAAATTATTCAATAACACAAATTGATTCACCATACACATAAAATATTGTAGAGATGATATGAATGTGAAAACAAGAACTTGAAAAGAACCATCCTTTATATAGAATTATTTTCGAAAGATATCCACTAATAACCTTAAATGTAAAACAAAAGAAAACACCTACGATACTCCTCTAAAAGAGAAAATATACAGACTAATTATAAAAGAAATAAATAATTAAAAGTCAAAAAATATAATGAATCCTTTAATATTAATTTTATATAAAATATGGGGTCCTTCTAATGAGAAACTGATGTATCCCTAAGAAGGAAAATAATCAATCTCACTTGCTCCCTTTTTCTAAATAATATTAAAAATGAATACTTCCTTGAATCTATTGAAGGAAATTTATGTTTACCTTATCAATGAGATAATACTAATATTACACAGTCAATCCTTCTTGTTAATCCTTATTGAAATATATGGGATGATAAATTATAATATTAGTGTACTTTTTATAGCAATTCAAACTGTCATGCATTTATCCATCAGGGTGAAACACCAACTGGAGGGTGATCAACCTTCATACCCACTAATATCATCAATCATAAATGCTCATTTATCTTGCGTGAACATATTACTATACTGAAATATCTCGGGGTGAAATAAATATAATGAAACACATAGATAGGATAGTCAACAAAAAACACCAACATAGAGCCATATAGAAGGGACTCTTGGTGGATAAAGCTGAAATCACTACTTTGGGATGTAATATAAACTAACCAAGATTGAGGATTACCCACCATCAAGTGTTTCCAGAGGAACAACACCCGGAACCATGATTACATGAAATTATGATGAAGGTTTAATGAGACACAATTCCATAGGAAGGGATAGAAATTAAGGGAAAAAATTAGATGGAAGGAACATCATGATGTTGATACTGGTTATGGAAACGTCTATAGAAGGGACTATGTTGAACATGAAATGAAAAAATAACAGATTATAAGAAAATACAATAGAATACCCCACTCAATACTATGAGATAGGGAGAAAAAATGTTGATGTAACATCATTGGAGAAGAGGGAAAATTGAATTATTATCTCCTTAAGGTGAATTCCTCAACAGGTAAAGGTATGTAAAATAGAAATATATATATATATGACACTTACAAAAAAGGATATTCCATCATTTGAGCTAAACAAATATACAAATTAAGAGTTTATAATTTTTTCCTACATACCAAATAGTTATAAAATGCATTTTTTCTTTTATAAATTAAAATATAACCAAACAAATTAGTTGTTTTCCTTTTCAATCAAAAATAAACAAAACCAATCCTCACACCACTTATCATGCAAATGATGCTCTCCCTCACGTCTATTAAATTCTATTACCTACCACTACTTGATCATATAGTTCACATAAATATCCTAGACAATAATCACATAACATGTGGGGTCGATCCCAAATATATTTATAACATATCACATGAAAATATACATTTCTATATAAATATTAAAAAAATATTGTGATAAAAATATGAATATTAAATTATTATTTTACTATAAATAGTTACATTAAAATTAATTATATGCAACAAAAATAAGTATAATAGTAATTATTTTTAATAAAAATTAAATATAATTTTATTAATGTGAATAATATTAGAATAATATTAATAATATTAATATTATAAATATTATTATGATAAATCAATGTTAAATATTTAATAATAATAACTATAACTACAGTATTAAAAATATGAAAAAATATAATTATTTTATCTGATATTATTAACAATAAAAAAATTATATGAAAAAATCAACTATAAAATTATATGATATAATTGAAAAAAGTAATTATAAAACACAAAACAATTTATTAAATCTAATTAAAACTATTATATAAAATTATAAAAACATCAATGAATCATATATGTATATAGTCACCCACACATGAAATTATGCACTTCCAGGGAAAATAACCAATAAACAGAATATGAATAATTCATTGGTCAGATTAATATAGAATAATTATATGTCATAAATTTATTCAGTTCATTTACCCAATAAAATATATTTCTTATTTTAAAATTTATTTTTTCAAAAAATTTCTTGAACTCATATTCTTTTTAAAATTAATACTTCCTCTTGTAATGGAAATCTAAAATTTTAAGATAAATGTTTATAATTATTTTATAATTTTGATCTGTAATAGTAAAATATTAATTTATCTTCTCTTAAAATGAATTTTATAGTTCATTATTATATCCAGGATGTGATTTTTATAACTCATTATTATTTTATAAATATCTAGATTAGTGGGAAATACTTTTTAATGACGTTTTTAGTGGAATTTAAATTATTAATTTATTTAATTGTGTAATTAATTATATGTATAATTTTTAAAAAATATAATTTTGATGCTGAAATATTTTATATATGGTGTTGATGACATGAAATACCAATGGACATTGATATATAAAAATGTTATGGAACTTCCCTTCAGTGGTGTTTTTAGGATATTTTAATGGGGAAACTGACAAGATAGGAAAATAGATAGTATATGATAAACATTATGGGGGTTATATCATTAAAATTAAGGTATATTTTTATGAGTGACCTACTTTTTTATTGGAATTCATCTCCATGGAAATAAATCATTAGTTTTTCTATTAACTATATTATATTGAATGATAAAACATTTGTGTTTGTAATGCACATTCATTGAGCATTTGTTCTTTTTTAAATATAGACCATGGAATCATGTTTTCCTCGGCACAAGAAAAATATTACAACTCTTTTTGAAGGCCTAAATAATATATTAGGGAGGCTATGAAGAAGATATATGATAAACAATAATAAAAAATGAGTGAAATGTGAAATAAATAAATAACAATTGGAACTAATAATTGTTGAAGTGCAATTATAATAATGACCTAGAAAACATGAAAATGATATACATATGATCATATATGTGATGAAAAATGATAACTATATAGGGATGATATGTATATGAAATAAAAAATAATTTAACTTTATAGGTGTAATAGAAAATTTTTCTTTAAATATGTATTAGAATCACAAAAAAATCGTAAGTAGCACCACCTACTCGACTACCCAACATAGTTATTTTTCCCATTGAAATATCCCCAAAATAATATTACTAACATGAACTAGGGTTCCCAAGTATAGGGTTTTCAATAAAACCATTAATACCTACAAATGTGTCTTTAACAAGAATGAAATAAAATTATTTGAATCAATTGCTTAAAAAAATAATCCAATGATAATTAAAAAAATAAAACAAAAAAACCATGTCAATACATCAAGGGATAATCAAGAATCCATAAACCCCAACCATAATTTAGTTTATATATTATAATAATTTGGTGAAAAAAATTACAATTAAACCATCACCAGTAATAATGGGTTGATTAACAGATTGATTATCAATATCCAACATCAATATGAAGTTTATATTTCCCTAATGTAATTTTGCTTGCCAATGAATCCCCTCCCTTAAAAATCATTAATGTGGTTCATGGAGGGAATCATGAAATCAACATTTCCACCCAATTCAATATTTCCCTTTAGTTAAATGAAGCATAGATACTTTACAAATATCAAAACATATAGATGTGTTTTGGGGAAATAATCACAAGATCCAACTATATGCACAAGTTGAACAATCACCTCAGGTAAATGTCAATTTTCATTGATTTATGTTTTCCTAGTGCTATAAGTAGAGGATAATATACATTTTAATTAACATAATAAATATATTGAAGTAGAATAAACAATTATAAAATTTATCTCTTGTAGTAAGAGAGTAATTCATTAAGTTGTTCAAAAATTAAATGTAGTGTAAATGAATGATTTTGAACACCATATTTTTATTATTTTATGAATCAGAATATCCTAAATATTTTTATATTCTTTCCTTCTATATGAAAATAAATGTTCTCTCTTTAATATGAAATCAATTTTGAATGGTGTGAGAACTGTATACATACTCATACATTTTTTTCAACTGAAGTTATTACCCTAAAACATAAGAATATATTTTTCGGATTCACATACTAAGAATATACCTTATTGTTAGATGTCATAAAAATATAATATGACTTAATTTTAATATGGAAATGAATTAAATAATGATAATGAAAAAATATTATAAAAACATAAATATTATGAATACCAATAATATGTGTAAAATAAAAGATCAAGGAAAAAATAGATTCAATAAAAACCAATCATATCAAATGTACATTAAAAAATGATGTTGTTTCCTCAATATTTTATTGGATATTGAATGTTATAGTCACAATGTATTAGAATTATTATATATCATAAATTATTATTTTTGGATAGTTTTCATATTGAATCGTGTGTAATTATTGTTTTTCAAATGATATCTACATAGCTTCCTCAAAATGATGGTATGACCAATTCAATAGTATGTTCCTATTTGTTAACTCTTATTCATGGTGATGTTTTATGATATAAAATTACATGTATCCATAAGTTATAAATAATAATTACATGAATAATATCATTTACATGTATAAAAAAACTATCTCAGGTTTATTACATATATGATGAATTTAAGAAAAAACACCTATTTTTTGTTAATAATTATATATATATTTATGTTAATATTAATAAAATCAGAAATAAAAATTATATAAAAATTTGGTTATTTGAAAAGGAAAAATTATATGAAAAATATTTATTGAATTCAAATAAAACGATATGAAAAATATGTGATTTTTGGCCTTGAATGTGCATTGGTCTATCAAGAATGGATATATGTGTGTTTTTTAATCTGTTTAAGGGTTATTGAAACTCCATAATAAATAATACGATGTAATATGGAATAACATAACATTTTAAAAATACTTTATATCATTTAAATTGTAATCCATCAAAAAAGATTCAAAAACACTTTTATAGTTTCGTTTTAATTTTATTGTTAAATAACCCTTTAAAAATTCCATGAGACATCTGAAGAAGGGATGTCCTTTCAATCTATTTATAATCCATTGAATTATTAGACAATGAGGCATAGCATTAATCATAAAACAATAAAAAGGTGTTAAACATAATAGAGATGATACCAAATACATCACAAAAATTCATTATTTATTGAACTCTCAATTTTTATTTTTCATATATAAATAACCAACTTATATAAATATATTTTAATTGAAAAAAAACTCCTATTATTTTGAAGAAGTCCTGGTGGTGATTTTGAGTTTCACCTTTGATCCACAATAACAATCTTTATGTTCTGGTATCATAAAATTTTATTTTATGATACTATGGGTAATGTCAAGAAAACATCTCTATGATATGAATATAAAAACCAGAGTTTATACACACATTTCAAATCTATAATATAGTTCAAATTGTGGAAAATAAAATTTTAGCTAAATGTAATATATAAATATGTGATATTTGTAATGTTTTTTTGAATGGTACATAATGGTACATCAAAAATAAACAACACTTGATAATCATTATAATCCATAAGAATGTAAATGTAGTCTTTCGATATCAAGAACAGTGTAAATATATCATTAATTTCATAAAAATTTCATTAGATTAACATATAACCACTTTCATTATACATAATGGGTTATAATGATGTAAAACAATGATGAAAGAATAAAGAATCAATCATTACAAGTCATATTCATTTGAATATCATTGAGAAAATAAATTTTATATAAGGTAAATAAAGTAATTATCAAACAATTTATTACACACACTATTTGTTCTATATCAATCATTAATAATAAAATATCCCCATTATAAAAAAATAAATACATAATCTCTTTTGTAAATTGATTAAATAAATATTTAGTGACATTTAAAATATATATAAATTATAACAAAATTCAAATACTTAATTCTCCCCACCACAATATTTATGATTCACAATGATATAACATTTTGGAAACATTAATTAACCAAAATCATTGATAAATTATTATGAAAATAAAGAAATCTAAACTATTACTAAATTAATGCATAAAAAAATTCAAAGGGATATAGAGAAAATTCAAAATATTATTCATTCTTTGAAAACAATTCCCGTATAGAAGATATTAATTTCACTTCATTAACATGATAAATATTTACAAATATTCAAAAAAATAATGATAAACCTCATTCATCCCATGTGAATAGTATATTTTCCCACATTTTGAAAAATCTAATCAGTTAGTAAAAATTTCATGATGTGTATTTTATTTTGAACCATATATTATATTATTGTATTATTATTTAACATGATCTTTTAGAAAAAAAAATTAATATCAATTTTTTTATTAAATAATGATTTATAGGACATTAATAAATTGAAATATATATTGTATTATCAATATAATTTGATAGTTAATCAATATAAAAATTTAAATCATTTTTAGTTTATTTTATATAATTAATTTCAGCATAAAAAATGTAGTAATAATATTATAAACATTGAATATGAATAAGAATACTGATTATTGTTTTTTATAAAAATATGTATTTATCCATTTAATATGTATGTTACATATAACTTATGCACCATTTCATTAATGAATATAGCCTTCAAAATAAGAGCCATAATTTTTTTTGAAATGAAAATTGATTTGGATGGATGAAAACAAACCTATGATAATATCTCTGTTAACCTTATTAAGATACAATTGAGATGATTTATGACACCCATCAAAATAGACAATATCATTTTAGGCTTATTTTCAACAAATTTATAATCTTTGAATTATCCATTAGGATCATATAATTTTGGAATATATCTACCAAAATATTCATAGAATGTTTCATGTAGATATTCTATATCTATCAATATTATCTTATTATATACCAAGTACTCTATATTAAAAATTTTTTATCCAATATTTATACATTTATATATTTTAACATTATTGGATGTCCTCTCGATTATCCTTCTAGGTGATCGTGATGGAGAAAACGTAATGGGATTTATGACATTCCCCCCTCTGCCGCTTGTCGACGTGAGGGGGGATGATCATTGGTATCCTCATATTCAGACTAGTGTTTTATCACCTTTCACCAAAAATAATTTCATTATATCATTTCCATCGATTAAACATGATTCGAAGGTCCCTGGTCTCTATGATGGCGCATCGTTGTCCCACTTTTGGCATTGGAGTTTACCGAAGGATAGTGCCTTCTGATCCTCACAATGGTTGAAAATTTTAAAAACATGCGATCATCTGTGGATGACATTGATAGGTTCGTTTTCAATACTTGGGGGATGCATGATCGATCGATAGTCGGTCCATTGGATATAATACATATTATGGTGCAATTTTCATCATCGGAATATCAAGTCTTGCTCTAGCCTTTTCTCCTAGGAGGTCTGATGGTTGCAGATTTCACCTGTCTCGGTGGACCTTCTACATATATCTGAATCACGATTATTCTATGGATACTATTTAGTTAAGCCTTCTGTAGCTCCCTCTTCCATTTCATAACCCTGGAATTCTTCGTATGTAAGGAAATACGGCTAGATGATTCAATTTTGTTGATTCTCATACTACTGTGGTTTTCCATCCAGTCAACCCCTACATGTGTGTGGAGGAGGATGTTTTGAAACCTCCGGTGGAGTTTGTGTGTACTAAAGCATGTGAGGAGGTCGGGATCAAGGAACCAAGGGTTTTTGAGAAATGGGTGGAGTTCTTCCCTTCATGACGTCAACTGGGTCATTCAAGTGATGTCTGCAAGCGGGTTGACCGCAAGGGGAAGGCTACGGACTAGGAGAGGAAGGTTGTGAATTGAAATCAGGCTCACTGGGTGAGAAATATAGCGTAGTGCATAATGGAACTGTCTAGTGTCAAACATCCAATGTCGGATGGGGGGGGGATGGAGAAAAAGTTATTTGAGGGGTCAGGGTATGGGTAAAATAGTGGAAGTTCGGGTTGATGAGCATTCCCCCAAAGTTGCCTCATTATGGAGGTAGGAGGTTATATGGAATGGTTGATGTGGTTTGGACGGGTGACATGGTGAGTGACCCCTAGGCCGCTTCATCTTTGGGGGTTAACCAGTAAGCAGTTGATGTAGTTTTGGTTCAGGGGTGTGTTCAAACTCTTAATTATTTCTAGTGTCTGGACACTGAGGTTCTCCCTCATGTGGCATCCTATGATCCTGATGGAAACTGTTCAGAAGGTGTCGGGGATGAGGAGATTGCAGGATTTTCTAATGTTATTGATGAAGGTATGATCAAGAAGATGCCAAGTAGGGGACACAAAGATTATCTGCAGATACCAAAATAGATGGGACCTCAGTCATGTTAAAATCAAGACTGCGTTGTTGTTAGCAGGGAAAAAGAGTCCAGCGTTTTCTAAGGTACTGATTAATGGTGGTTCAATGGGAATGTATTATATTTACAGCCTTGGAAATGTGTTTCAACGACATAATCCAATTGATTCTAACCAACATCCCCTGCTGAGGAAAAATGATGGATGTAAGGGTAATGATGTTCGACCAAAGATTCACAAAGGTGGGAAGATGGCAAAGAGAATGTGAGTGGTATGGCCAAGCTTTTCTATAGTGATACTGTTCAAGGGGGAAAATCTAGTATACCCATTGGTGAAAATGTTTTGTCACATCCACCTAGGAGAAGGATGAGGAATTATTATTCTTACCTACATAAACCAAAGAGAACAAGGTCCACTTCTAAGAGGGGAAAATGGGTTGTCCTTTCTTTTCAGAAAGATCGTGTGGTCAACCAGATATGTCTGGAAGCGAGTTCATTGGAGAAACCAAAGCTTAATAACCAGCATGCTAATATCATGTGGAATTATAACCTAGCCTATAAGTGGGAATCAACCACTGTAGAGAAAGAACCTTATAACGGATGTAGTGATGTGTATGAATGTTATGATATGTAGTTGTTCATGCACTCTTAGTTTCTCACATTCTCCTCAAAAGTGTCTTGAAAATAGTAAAAATTAATTTTAGTCTAGATTTAAAATCCACAATAATATTATATAAACATACTTTTGAAAATGAATAACCTAAATCCAAAATAACAGAAACTAATAAGTTATTTTTTCCATTATGTTTGTCACCAGGGGTTTTCATTAGATATTGAATAATATAAACTCCATTAAAAATGTAATGAACTGAATTCACTAATATAGACCAAAATTAATGTGGCATATTATATTCATTTATTTTGTTCATATTAATCTTATAAATTTATATATTATTCCACTCTTCAATCATTTTTTTCTGTTATTGGAATACAAAAATTATGAAGGTATGCTTTATTTTTATAGATGTTTTCAATTCCAAAATTTTAAAATACACATATTTTGTGACATCTAAAAGAAGTTATTAGATATCCCATTTGTGGTTTAATGTAATTACAGATTTTAATAATCATATTAAAATTTTCATATTTATGATTTAATAAATAAGTCCATGGAAATCTATAATAATCATAAAAATTTAGTAAAATATTAATTTTCACTCCAAAATTAACAATGATCATAGATTTAAATAAATAAATATGTAACAACTGTAAACATAAAACTATATTACTATTTTAATCAAACATGTTTGTTTCTTTTTGTTTCTTATATTTTAAAAAATTATCTCATTCAAAGAATATACATGATTTAATCTAATAAATTATATTAAAATATCCATATTTGGTAAGTGTATTCAATTTTTTAAAATGTACATGCTCTATCCATATATTCAAAATAGAATCATATATTTCTATAGAATTTCAATACATCACATTCTTCTTGAATTCTTAAAAAATCAATTGGGGAAATATTATATTTTTTATAGAAAATAAAAATTTGTTTTGATTAAAAACTAAACAACTATTATATTTTTATGTAACATTCATTCCATCATCAAAAATATTTGTCATAATTAATTTGTTGTGTTTTACTAATTCTACATATAATAATTTCAACATAATAAAATTTGATACCCCTACAGCATCCCATAAACCTTCAATACGAATTTGGATATATCTCTAATTATTCGTGGGCCTATATAACATCTATTATAATATAGTAAATTATACATTTCAATTGTAAAGTGTCTGAACACCCAATATCATGATAAAGTGATTTTTTTCTTCTATACTAAATTTTCCTAAAATTAATAACGTAATATATAGTTTTGGATCCTATTCTATCTGGGTTCCAATCGGATTAGTATTAGTGTAATAAAGTGTCCAAACAGAATATAATCATATTTATAGGGGTTTTTTATAAAAACAAATTATTCGTGATAAATGTTTTAATGAGTTAAAATGATTGATTGAAAATTAAATATCATTCATTGGAATTACCCCAATTAATTCTACACATATATATTATTTAACATAAGACATTTTTTTTATAATATTTAAAATGTATAGTCATGTTCATTGTTGGTTGATGAGATTTAGAAATAAAGAAGTCATATTTTTCATCGGATTTATCATAGATATCATACTGAATTTTTTATGTATCATGAATACTAACATACAGATCATCCATCACCATTAAAATTTCATATTTCAATATTTAGTTTCCTTTTTGAATAACATCAAAACCATAAGATAATTTTACCTTTGAAAATGAGATTTTATTTCGTAACATATAATTTTATTACTTGATATTATCAACTGAATTCTACCCATTTGTTATAGTTATGTAGGATATTATTTGTAAGAACGACTATAAGGGGTAGAATATTCATTATATAAATTTTAGAGAGATTTAAATTTCATCAAAATAAACTAAAAAAAATTATTTCTTATCTCATGATAAAATAAATTAACACTAGGGTTTCTATAAGAGTTCATCCCAAAATGGAGATAATCAATCCTTATACCTCTCTAATTAAGGAGAGATACATTTTCACTACTTAATGTTTATGGGGTGATCATATCCTGATATAATTTAAACCTTATATAGTATAGGTATAACCACATGTTCATTCACCACATTATATTGGAAGTCAAAACCCATTTACCACAATGACATTATACAATGTTATCCACAACCTGAAAAGTCCACGATTTAGAATATATTAGTAAAAAAATTCAGCACACACATTAGATAGATTGGATCAGTACCCTAAAATCAGAAATTTATAATCTGGGAGTCACAACCCTGGAAGGAATGAACCCATTAAATGGTAAACACATATTCCAATGTAACAAAATATGTAAGAATATTAGTACAATTATGTCAAAAGTCTCAGACTAATCCTGGAATTATTTGATGAAGATAAATAAATTATATATTCTTATAGTAGGGATTATATGATCTCTCTATTGTTGATTATATTGAACATGATTTATGCCCCATTGAGATTTCATCAATAGATGATATAATTTTTCATAATATGATGCACACTATTGATCCATCCATACCATCACCACTATCATCTAATATCATTAATTCCTTGTTACCATTAAAAATGAAAATATAAATATATGAATTTCAAATGTTAGTAAGTACTAATTAATTTAAAAAATAGTTCCAAATTTATTGGAGAGGGACATAATGAGTGAATTATATTTTCATTTCCAAATTATTAAGTATCATTCATTTATTATTCATAACTACGAAGAACAATTCAATCCAACTTAAAATATAAATTATAATAATAATAAACCACCAATATAATATCTAATGGAAATACCATGATAATTGAACACAATTATTTTTTTTAAAAAATCTAAAATCTATTATAGAAAATATTAATGTAGAGAAAAAAGGGAATAACATTTTATTAAAGACTATAAAAAAATTTCAATATATTTATTATTGTATAAAATAATTTTAAAAGAAGAAATAATAAAAACAAAAATTATAATAATAGATTCAAATTTCTAAGATTCAATATAAATGTTAATGAAAAAATGAATTACTACTTTTTACCATCATATATAACTAATTTAAACATAGTAAAAAAAATTTCATATGTTCAATATAATTTTTTTGAATTCAGAGAATCAGTATAAAAATAAAACAAATCATAAAATCATCATGCATATGAATATACCATGAAAATCATGAAATAGTGTAATTTGGATAAAATCCAAATTCTATACATATGTGAAGGTCATTTACATGCCATGTTCATGGGTAAAATATAACTTCCAATAATATGTTAACGTATGATCATAGAAAATTGTATAAAGGTAAAAATATATAATATATCTGGTGTATATGTAAATTTTAATGTCACCTAAAGGTTATTATAGAAATCATGTTCTTCAAAAAGGTCAAATACATATCGGTGTAAGGGTAAGATAAAAATTGAATACCTCAAAGGTAAACTAGACAAGTATAAAGTTAACTATTTTTTATATATGATATGATAAGAGGTAAAATGAAATATAATTTGGAAGATATGAACTCATGAAACTGAATATATAAACATATAAGAATAACATAAGTCTTGATATAAACATATGTATGGTTATTTCATATATAATAAATATTTCATATATGTAAAAAAATATATACGGGTGACATGAAAAATAAAATGGTTGTGTATGGTATAAAAAATAATATTTGAGGATAAGTAGTATGTTTAATGACATGCACAAAGGATTCCATAATCATGCATAACGATAAAACGAAATATATAAATGATGATTTGTAATCGAAGAAGGGCTATGTAAGGGTAATGAAGAAATCATAAATTCTATGTAAATTTAAAATTAACTTCATTTAATGGTAAAACAACCATAAAAATTCACCAAAAAGTTTAAAATTAATTAAATATGAGAATATGAGTAATAATAATGAATGAATTAAATTAATAATAAACTAAAGAAAATTTAAAGAAAAATTAATTTCATGTAATAAAATTAATTATAAATAACAAGAAAATGAAATTGTGGAATATTTTAACTATCGATAAAAATAATGTTGAATGGATCTAATCTAACAATCTCCCATTTTTTTTACACATAAAAAAGATCAATTTTCAATCCTCCCTGTTTGAATTGCTCAAATAGTTTTAAATATTTGAAAATAGGTTTCCACCATTTGAAATATTTAACAATAAATTAACAAAACATATTTTTTTCGAAATAAAATATTTAAATAATTAATAAAATCTGCCAAAATGAATTTATTTTATATAATAAATACATAGTTCTGCTAAAATTAATAATTCTATAAAAAAATAATTGGTTCCATAAAAAATATGATATTCAATGTTACCTATATGAAATGGACTGTTTTTATTAAATAAATAATAGTAATGGAATTCTAGTTTTCCAAAAAATCACTGACTCAATATATTCTATGTCTTCATAATGAAATAAATTTATAAAAAATTAAAACATAGTATATCATAAAACAATATGAATATACATGATTTGAATAATGAAAAAATTATAATTAACATGTATTATATAATAAAAATAAATTTATCATGATGATAGGGATAAGAGAGAGGAGAAATATTTAAGAAAATTTCTCTCTAAAATATATAATAAAGAAAAGTTAATATCATCCCTTACATTTTTGTTTTTAATTAAAAAATATCATCCTTTATAAAATAGTTATACAATATAAAACAAGAGTTAAATACATTGAGTAGTGACAATTGCTTTCTCAAGGAAATGAACCATTGTTAATAGAGACCACGTAGATTGATTAAATTTGGAATCAAATGTATCAAATTACTATAAATAAATAATAAGAAACAATTTTTAAGCATTTTTTATAGTGTCCAACATGGTTATTAAAATAATTCTTCAGTACCAATATATTTTTAAAAAATATTTTATGGATCATGGGAATATAAATTTTTAAATATATAAAATATAGTTATACTAAGAGAAAGTGGAACTTAAGAGAACATTCATCGACATAATTTCCATGAAATTGGAATTTGATATAATAATTGTTAGCATATTACCTATTGAAATAGCGAGAAAAAATGAATTTTGAATCATAATAATTTGATGATTACAACAAAACCCTATCCTATAACTATTTTATTTCAATATATGAACCATATTTTCAAAAAAATTCATTCCTTTAAAAATGTTAGAAACAATTTATTTCAAATTGTAAAATTTATCTCCTAGATTAATATTCTCTTTATTAGTAAACTTCGGATCATCATTGAAATTATCTTTTAGAGATGAAGAAAAATTTATAATATTGACATGTTCTATTTTTTTATAATTGTTTTCCTAGAAATATTGATTTTTCCACATTATTATTGAAAATCAAGGATAGAATATTAACATATTTTATTTTTACAATCAATAAAATTCTTTTTAATCATTCATAATATCAATATATTTAATAACTTACTTAAATTCCTTGATAAAACATGAATTTTCCTATTTTAAAACATTAATAAACTTACAAAAAGTTTAAAAATTCCTTTTTAGGATTATAATTTTTTATATAACTCATAAAATATATATCCATCATTTTGATAATAATAACTGAAATAAAATTTCTAACATTCCTTATTTTTAATTGTCTTATAAAATAATGGTTGGTTGTCTCGTTATCTCTTTTCGATTAATCTCATGAATTTGATTCTTCTATAGAACTCCACCAGCCATGACAATCAAAATTATTTATTTTATTTCATATAATTCCCTTCATTCAAAAAATTTGGATAGTCTAGTTTGATATCTCCACTCATTTTAAATTTATAATCTGTTAAATATATCCTATACGTAGTATGCTCCATTCATTTCTGAACATTATTTTGATCGTTACTCTGTTCTTCAAAAAAAATCTCTATATATTCATTATTTTATAATTCCCTTTTTTTATATTCACCATTCTATCATTATCAGTTCATTGTGATTTTTTTTGGAATAGTTTTAGGATATGTTTATTTTAGATGTTAATGTGATGCCTATTTTCATTAATGTCTCTACAACTAAAATACTCTTTAACACAACTTTTTATTGGAGTAGATATATAATGATTTCTTCTAGTGTTATCTCCATGAAGTTCTTATTTTAGAAAAACGATTCATTATCTGGGTTCTATATCATGATTATTGTTTGTAGGTTTCTTTCAACAAGAACATGATACTCAACGTTTTCTCTAAGAACACGCATTATATTCAATATTTTAGGGGATTGGTGGAATATTTATTCACTATCTCATCATAAATAATTTTGAAATTGTAGAAATATATTCAATGATTTAAATTTTAAATTATAATCATATTTTTAGATCTATGGGGCGTTACTTGATAAAAAAAATAAAGAGCTTCATTTTAAAGAGAAGAATGACATAAAATAACTTTTTTCATAAAATCGTATAAGATAGACATAATCTAATAATTCAAAAAAATATTAATTTCATTAATTTCTTATAATTGTTTCAATATTATAATTAGAAAATTTATATGCTTTTAATATTTCCATATAGTGATTTATGAAATAAATTTTAGGTAGGGTTGTAATCTATTTTTCCAATAACCATAATCATTAACATCAGTGTAAGTTGGTTTATGTGGAATCCACCAATAATTATGATTTATTCATTTGATAAAAAAATATTTTTATTTGTAATGTGAGGTCTAGAAATATGATAAAATAAATAAATTGATGTGGTAAACTAAATAATCATAATATTCTCAAAGAATGATACATATTCCTTAGTATTAGAAAAACTAAATAGTTCATATAATTTATCCTAAAAAAGGTAAACCCCTCTATAAATTGTTATTATAAAGGATTAAAAATGGTCTACATTGATTGATTATACGTTATAATTATCTAAACTATACCAATATATCATTAAAGAAAATTAAAAATATTTAATTAACAGTGTGAATTTTAAAAAAGTGCATAATGATTTTTTAATAGTTCAATTCTAAATGGAATTACTATACTCATATACGTCTCTAATCATATAGATATATGCTTCATCCGTAATTTTTTAGGAGGTATCTTAACCTTATTCAATTACTATTTTCTCACGTATAGGTGTAATCAAAAGGAAAACATGACATTTTTTATAAGGATTCATATTCTAATAGTAACCGTTTATTTAGATATTATGTTTCACAACATTAATATTCATGATATTATAATACACGAGTCACCAAAAGACCACAATGAACTTTGGTATAGGGTGTCACAACCCACATATCCTAACATTTAAATTTGAGAGATAAAATTCTAGAAGAAATAATGATGTTGTAAATGAAATGAATACATAATGGTATCAACATGGATGATAAGATATAAAAAATAAAATCAAAAGAATAAGAATAAACTAGTATAGATTTGGTGAATTATGATGATGCCTTCCATTTTGTTGTCATATAAGGATCAAAACATCTATTCAGGTCTAATGAAGTCCAAAATTTTTTTTACCCTTCTTTGAGAGTTCATCAACACATGGAACCATTTGGAAGAAGGTAGCTTGATCAATTATAACCTCAACATAATCAAATCAAAATAATTTATTATAGATTACTTGAATCCTTTAAAAATTAAAAACATATTAATGTTAAGACAATGGATAGGCAGTTAAAATTAAAATTAAAAAATATATAAATACAGTTATTAATTATTGGGAGAGTGTGAAAAATATTGTTGTTCCAAAATTAAATCCTAACTATATTCGTATATTCAAATCCATGAAAAAAATTTATCCAATTTTAAATCAATAATATAATTATAATAATATATACAATTACAGATTAATTAAAACCCATGATATTGGAACACAAACCATTTTTTAAAATTCATCTTTTAAAAACATATGAAATATATTCATTTAGATAAAAAATATTATTACGGAAAAGTATATCTTAATGACTAAAAAACAAGTGTGATTAAAATTATAAATATATAAATCTAATTTAGAAGCAATAATAACAACGAAAATGAACTCATAATAACAGAAATAATATTTTTCATGTATTAATTTCAGGCATACATATATTTTTTATTTGATATTCCTGATAAATTTATTTAAACCATTATAAAATATCATTTCAAAAGTTCTATATAATTTATATGAATTAATTGAATCATTAAATTAATATAAACAACTGGAATTAACATGTAAAAAATAAATATTTGATGGATAATGAGAAACATAGTAATCTATAGAAAATCCCAATTCTATACCAATATAAGGGATATTAACATTACATAAATTAGTGTAAAATATAAATTCCAAACAATGTATAAAGGTAACACATGATATTGACATTTTAAAGGGTATAAAGAAAAATATATATCATGTGCATGCATAAAATAGGTCATCACATAAAGGTAATAAAATAAACCATCTGTAGTATAATTGTTAAATAAAGGCCTACATGATAATAACTTACAAATTCTATACTGTGTTTAATGGTGGACTATTTACACAATAAGATAACAAGTGGGTTTAACACTAATCCTAAAATTAACTAATAATAATTTTAAGATATATTGGAACTAATGTAATGTTTGACGTGGATTTATTATATCTTTTTAAGGTTAGATAAAAAGATAAATATGAGTTACTCATACATAAAAAATGTTAGGTAAATGTTAAAAAATTATATATAATAGTAACATGAAAATCAAACAGGATGTGTAAGGTTGTGTCAGATATTTCATAAGGGTAAACAATATGTTTCATGACATGTGTAATAGTAGCTATAAAATTACTTAGTAGAATAATTAAATTTATAAACCATTCAAAAAGATACATACAACTCTCCATAAGGGAAAAGAAGAAAACATAAAACACATATAAAATTAATGTGTAAGATATGTTTGGGTAAATTTTTTTTGAAATTTCATTCTTCGCAAGAAATAATTAAAATTAATTAAACAGAATATTATGAATAATAAAATTATATATAAATAATTCGATAACAGTTAATCAAAAAGTTATAAAAAAATTATTTTCTCTAATATTTAATAACTAAAAAAGAATAAATTACAAAAAATATGTTATGTAATATTATAATTACAAAAAAGTAATATACATAGAAAATGGATACTCCAACAATTAATAAATAATTAAATTCTAATGAAAATTCTATTACATGAAATATTAAAAAATTTAAAAAAATATTTAACTCTATAATTTGTATCTCTTGGTTTCTCAATTTCAGATATAAAAATTTTATTTTTGAATAATTGTTTATAAAAATTTATCTTCTTACATTAAGATTTTAATTTCCCTCATTAATGTTGTTATTATTTAATAACATGATTATTGTAATTGTATAATTAAATATATATGTGTACTATTTTTATAATATCTAATTGATACATTCCACTTTTGCAGATAAATTTTTATTGTTAGATTTACAATCAGATTCATTAAAGAGACTAGATTTATAATATTCCAATTCCACATTCATATGGTTTTAAAAAAATAGAGGGTAGTGGATTATATCTTTATCATTGATTATTCACAACTACTATCTTACTCCTCAGTGCAACTCCATCTAGATGAAAGAAATTTTTTTTTTTACTTTTTCCTTTTAACTACATATTTACTACTTTTAAAAAATATGATAAAAACATCACTTTTATACGAGTCACAAAAATTTAATTATAAAATATTATTGTACATACTCCCACTATAATATATATAGTCCCTTCAATCGTCCTTCTATTTATCACTTCTAAGACCCTTTGTGAATATTATTATTTTTATATTTGTTAACTATATTAGATATCATGACAATTTTACATTTTTTACATTGATGTATAAATAATTATATGAATTACAATAACAATTAATATGGAATTTAAATATTTAAAAATTATTAATTTATAATTCATAATGTAAAATATATTCTATTTCATGTTCATTCTCTGTGAATGAACCATTCTGTTCATATAATCTATCATTTTTATAATTCTTTATCTTGTTAATTTGATATTTCCTTGAATACAAATCATTGGGTAGTGAAAGAAGAATCATTTCTGTTATATTTTTTTTCTAAAGCCTATCCATAGGAAATTCTAAATATTTTATACAAGTAAATTAGTAAAAACACATTATTTTATATATTAATCATATCACATATTTAAATCATTGTACTATAAAAAAATAATTCTCATTGTTATTTTATGTTGGAATGAGAAATAATTCATGACTTATAGAATCCAAAAATCTTCATGAGGTTTGTTACACTATGAATATGGTTATACAGACTTTGACTTATTTCACGCTAGAAAATATTTATTACATTACAATTAAAAACAAACACTTACACATCATCAACTACAAGTGAAATTATGCCAACACATGTTTTCCAATATGGATTCACATTGATTTTCCAATGATTAACACATAATTACAGAATTTTTACATCAATTAAATGATGATAAAATAAATAATAACATTCATCGAATAATGTTGGATTTTTTTGATTTCCATCCATCAGAATCATTCATATATTCAATAATTAAAATGAATTTTTAGCTAATATTTTATTTTTATGATAGAATGTTCATCCAAAAAAATATATCAATGTGATTTATATCTAACTGAATTAATAGTAAAATCAATTTATTTTTTGGTTAATATGGAAAAATAGTTTAGATAGTAGTTATTTTATTTCATAATAGGAAAATGTAGTAATATTTTCATAAAAAATATAGTGGATATAAATTTTTTTAATCTTCCGATATTTATATTATATAATAATAGAATATCGAACATAATCTCTTCACACTTTTCTGCTCAGGGAGAAGAATGGTACTCATTATAATAAGAACAATCCTTATTAAGGAGTGATATCCTTATATAGGTTCCTAATAATTTCTCTCATATATTTGAAACCCAAATCACATGGATTTAATTAAAGGGGACAAAACCCAATGATATAAAATTTTATCATGTTGTATAACCTACAATAAAACATTATTTTTTTATGTTAATGATAAAATCATTTTTAAATATAATATGTTGGGAAAAAAGAAACAACTATGAAAATTATAATATAATATAAGATAGAAGTTTGTGGAAGATGGAATTTTAATAACATTGATTTTGTGAATTGTATATGATCAATTTATGAAGTTAATTATTGAGTGTTGAGGAAAATGAATGTTGAATTCTAAATGAATCAACACATTTCCATATATTAAATCATCTCTTTTGAATTATTATTAATTTATATCTTATGACCCATTTATTGTATGAACCATAAATATTTAGATTCTATTAAATGTTTGTATGATTAAATCAGAATTATGGTTATTTTAATTAACCATTGATAATATAAATTTATGTTTATTGAAAATAAAATTATTTCACATGAGAGAATGATAAATTACATGAATGTTATTATTTACCTTCATGAGTAATTATCCCCTAAGTAATCCTTTCATAAATAATAAAAAACCAGTATATTTTTTTGTAATTAGATATATTTTATATAGTATAAAAATTTTAAAAAAATCATATAAATGACTAATAATTTTAAATGTAAACTTTATAGGGAAATATAATATCTAATTATATTAAAAAAATATAAATTAAAATATTCATAAGAGTAATTTGAATGTGTGTATTTGAGTTTTAACATTTTTTGGAGTTTTTTGGAACCTATGATTATTTTCATTGACATGCAATGGTTACTTAATTGATTTAACATAAATATATAATTCATTTAAAGGATAAAATGACTTTCAGATCATAATCTTTAACATATTTTTTTAAAACCACTGTCGGTTTCATAAACATTTGGGGTTTTCATTATCCTCAGATTATTTTATAATCATTGTATACTGAAAGTAGGCAATTCTATCATTGCATTATTTTTTAATCATAACCCTATTAGAAAAAAAAACATAAATCAATAAATAAAATAAAATATAAGGATATACCATGGGGTATATAATATAAACCATAACATAAGAATTATTTTACACAATAATTCATACTCTCCAGGAAGAAGAGATAATAAATCATTTCATATAAATATAATTTCTATGTCAATAAATTTCATTTTGATAATGTAATACTTATGGTTATTATGTAGTTCGCATATGTGCGAAGGTGGTAAGATTACAATTTTTTAATATATAATTTTTCATTTTGACACATGGAATAAAGAAAAAAAACAAAATTATATATACATTGTAATGGTAGAAGAGAGTTTCTATAAACAATGTAATTTAAGAACATGGTTTGAATGAAGTTAAGTCATCATTTACATAAAAGTAAAACATAGATATTTGTCCAATTTAAAAGTTATATTCATATTTTTAAATGTTATCATTAATTTAGTTCACTATATAAAGCTAATGATCAAAAATAAAATTCTAGATGAAATTAGTAATAAAATAACCAGCACAACATAATGATTTAGTAGTTCAGAAAACTATAAAAAAGGTAAAAAGATTCCTTATTTATTTTGGATAATGTCAAAAAATATATAATCATATCATAACATACATAAAATTCAATCATTACAAAAATGACAGATTTTAGGTGTATCGATACATTAAATGTGATTTAGTGTAGTTTAAAAGATAAAAAATTAAAAAATATAAAATTGAATCATGTTCAATATTTAACAATACAATATCCCAAAAATCAAATATAATAATAACATATAAACTTCAACAAAAACCATATTAAATAATAGAAATAAAGTCCTCAATATCAAACCTGAAAGACATGGGTCACCTACTCTTTAAAAATCATCCTTTATCATAATCTCATGGAGATGACCTATGACCTTTACATAAAATTTCATCCATATCATCATATTTTGTATATTAATTCCCATGAATGGATATTACCATATGTTGAAAGAACCATACAACCAAATAAATTATTTCATCACATATTCCAATCCCCTACTAATTAAATATATGCAACAGTAGTCCTAAAAATGGATATCCCTGCCAATATCCTCTCATGAAGACTGAATTGTTCATCCTTGTGGTGTCTCATGCAAATCTTCACTCTAAGGGTTCAATTAAATACTTAATAAGATACCAAAATACTTCTATTATAAAATAATAACATCATACATTCATCCCATGAACCCACATACAATAAAGAACATATAATCCCATATAAATAATGTATCATCATAAGGATGTCCAACCTTAATATTGTTGGATAGTACATTCCATCAAAATATATTGAATTAAATAATGATCCAATGAAAACCTAAATAAAAGCTAAAATTTATAAATTATTTACATGAGATAGAAAACATGGAAAGATTTAATTTATAAGAGACCTAATGAATGGATTGAAATAGAACTATCAATGAAAACATGAAAAATAAACAACATTTTGATCAGAAAACAATAAATGAAGATCCCACCATGTAGAAGCTGTATGTCTAAAATATTATTGACTACCTAATATATTTTTGGATTAAATTTATTAACCCTCCATTAATATTAAATTTAACATTTATTTATTTATTTTTAATAATGGTCTAAACGACGTCATTTTATTACCACCATATTGAAAAAAATATTCCTTTCTAAAAATATCATAATAATATTTATATATCTTTGGTACCCCTATATTTTATATAGGGACAACCCCTATATTTTATATAATTTTCATTTTTTGAACCCTTATGGATACAGAAATTCATAACATATTAGGTTAAAACTTATTTATCATATATAAAAACCATATGTATTGGTGTTAGTTTGATTTATTCTTTGAAAATTTCATTCATTACACAAAATATAATAGATTTTATTCATACATAAGATAATTCAACTCATAATAATTTTATATTGAACATAATTCCTTCAAAAATTTGATATAAATTTAAATTTTTATTCTTTAAGATAAACAATTTTTAGTTATATATAATGATTATTGGTCTTAATTGAGTTCTTATAATCAACATATATTATTTATAATCTCCATTATTATAGGTATTCCAATTAAAATTTGTCAAGAAATTAGGATTTCATGACTTGGATACTCTACTCGGGAGTTTGGTTTTACTGATCATTACTCTACTTTAATTCATAAAGATGTTCTTGAAACACTGAAGGACGATATCAATCTCTAGATTGAATATTAGAATTTACTTTTTTTAGGTATATTAAGCCTATTGGATTTGAAAATGATAAGTGTTGTTGGACTGTTATAAATTATCACTGATCTCTTAAGAGTCCTAAATAGAGAATTTGAAAAAAAAAATCAATAGGATGGTTTTTTATTGTTAGGGTGTAGTTTATATTAATTAACATGATCGTTTGGGGATATAAGAGTGTGAAATTTGGTGGATGTTTGAAAATTCAACACATTGAAGTGGTATTAAAAAAAAGTGACATTCATTTGGAGTGTCCACTAAAGAAATGTTTTTATCCTATGAAATATAAGTAATTTTAATTTTATGTGAAGAATGGTTTTAGTTTTTATCAGTGACAAGTGGATGTTAAGGTAGGATATTCTCTCGAAATTGTTGTTTTATTTGAAGAGATTATATTATATGATATAGTGTAAACCAAATGGGTTATGTTTTATGTTTTGGATTTTGGATCACATAAGGAGATATGTGTAGTGAAGATTAATGTTTTTCAATTAATTTTTGGGTCATGATAAGTGAGGTATGATAGTTTCAAGGGACTAAATTTTGACATGTACGTAGTCACTATGTTTTTATTGGGATCTCATTAAGGTCAGTGTTTTAATTCAATCTAGACTTAACATTACAATAACAATGGTTCATTTGGAAACAATATAATATTTAACGGAGTGTTTCGTGTAGGGATAGGATTTCAATCCCCCCAAAAAATTTATCATTTGGAAGGATATTCTAATGTTTAAAAAAATTATATATTTAAATCATGGTTGTAAATCATGCGTAGATGGAGGGACATATACAAGGTAATAAGGGGAAGGGTATAAATTTTTTTATTGATTATCACAGCCATATTATTTGAAATATATTTGAGAAAAAAATATTATGTTTGATTAGGTTAGGGAAAATTGATAGTCAATAATATCTACTATATTTGGGAAGGTTCATTTTGGACTAGAGAGATATATAGTAGTGTTTTCCTAGAGGAGGGGGAGAATCCCTATGAATATGAGTAGTCATACATGTAGACACCACTAAAGAATTGTTCATTGGTTTATAAGAGCTAGTAGGAAATTAATAATATGATACATTATTATAGAGTTAGAGGAAATTTTTATGAAATATTGGATTGATCTATAAAATAGTAAACCTATAGAAATGATTTCTTAAAATTAAATTATGTTCTTGGTTGATGATGATGAATTTTAACATATCCCTCAGAAGAAATTGTGTAATATCATCGAATACCATGATTTTTAAACAAAATTTTCCATATATCTCAAAGATCCTTAAGATATGAATTTTATTGGAATGATGAAAATGAATAATGTAATAATTTAGATGATGATCTATATGGTTTTTCTATTTTTATTTTATATATCATAGATTTTTTATGGGATAATGGAATGATTTCATAGTTTTTCCTCATCCGCCTCATATTATTTTTAAATGTATTTATCAAACCATATAGTATTAAGAAATAATAATTAATTTATAAAAAACCAATAATATAATATATTTTCCTAATTTTAAATATGATAAATATTTTCATCTATCAAAATTTGAATACATAAGATATTATTATAATGTAACATTCATCCTTTGAGTAAATTCATAAAATAATATAGTTTTCTGATATACAATTTATGTTTTAGATCTCAAGAATCAATAAATAATATATTCTTAGTACATACGGTTTTTCCATTGTCTAGAAAAACCAAAATGTGATAAATTTGGGTAAATATAATATTCATACATATGTTTTATCTGTTATATAAAAGAAAAATAATTTATTTTATCTATCAAATGTAATATTTTTCAATAATATTCTTCATATGTAAGGTTTCCTCCTTAGATAAAATATATTATAAAAAATATTTATTTTTGAGAAAAAGACTATATTGAATATGGAAGTTAGAATAAATAAAATGGAAATATATTGGATTAGAAAATCCATCAATGGAAATTTAAGAAATATTAATACTCACCCATCATGTTATTCTACCCTTATCATATGAAATATCCTACAACAAACCAAAAAATTCATTCAATCTTGTATCCCATATCTATGATATGATTACCAGCATCATAGTGTCATATATACCCTTTTCCGAGCCTTGATCCACAATATCATGAGGTAATGTTCTACTAATGTACGATTTTATCCCATGACTTTATAGATTACCCGAATTATAATTTGGATCCACTGAAAACACCAATATATCTAATACACATCGAGATATTCAATATTCAATGATATTACAAAAAATCCATGTGTAATTATAGGGGCCTTACAAACTTCCCATTTAATTGCATCCATTCCCTAGGAAGCATAAAAAGGATTCCAGACAAAAAAAATTGTACACTATTCCAACTTATATAGATCCCACTCTTTTGTATATCATTGACATAAGATTGTTTCTATAGTGCATATATATGAGTCAATTTCATCAAAGGCATCTTCTTCACACACTAATCCATTATAAACATATGATAATCTCAAAATGGAACATCCTATATAATCTCTGCATAATTAATATCGATCATCTACATAGGGTCAGCGATATAATTAAATAGATACGCAACATGAAAAAAATGATGTGTAACATGATTTCGTGGTGTAAAATCCAAAAATCAAGACACTCATTGACCCAATTACAAAATATCAAACAGACTAAAATACTAAGTTGTGAAAATTCCCTACATCCATCATTGTTGATTCCATAACAATGGAGAGACCTGCAATAATACATATTATATCATGAAATACTCTAGGAGTCATCTACCTGGGTCAAAAAATGCGATTTTTGTACATTGGGAGGTAGCCAATATTTTATAAATCAACTACTCATAGATGGTGTTAATCTATTCCTATATGGGACTAATAAATATTTAAAAACTCAATTATATCCATCATTATTAAGAGAAATATAACATACCGTAAGGAACCACAAATGGGGTCATTTTTTAAATAAAAAAAACCTATTGTTATACAATAACTATTCTTTTTTATTGATGTTCATCACATGTTTCAAAATAATCAAGTGTGCAAGAAATAATTATATCATATAATATCATGAAATTCAACTCATACAACCTATTTATCAAAGGGAGACACACTATAGTAATATTTATCTATAACCCCATGGATATCTATAATCCCATCCAAAAACACTACATATGACATGTATCTTCCTATGATAATTTTCTCCTAAGTACAAATTGCATCCACCCTATCTTCCACATATATAACACTCATATATCATCCTCCAACATCATCTCTTAAATAAGAAGGAAATGTGAAAATTTGGTTAACTGGTTAACCACCGCCCATATTGGATCATGGAAACTTATGGTCATAGGTAGTTCTTTTGATAATCATAGAATCATTGCATCCCAATTATATACTGGATGTATAAGTGGGTTAATTGACCCACAAAATCTCTAAGGCTCCACGATTATCTTCTAATAGTTAGGTTTTTCAGTGGAAAACTCATTGATATATTTCTTCATACTCATATACTATAAAAAAATCCTAATATATTGTTATATATTGGTAATCCTTTAATGTATGTCTCATTGAGGGTATTGGATTCTATTATTTGTTCATCATCTATAGAATTGTGGACCGATATCTTACTATAAATATATAGTACATTTATCTCTTCTTAATGATACCCTAGGAATATATTATCATCATTGAGTCATTATAACATCATACAAAAATAAATATAAAACATGTGAAGATTTTACCAAATCATCAAGTGAAAATATAATGAATAACATAAAATAGTTCAAAATATCCAACCCTCCAAAAAATAAATAAACATGAAAATTAGAATCCTTATTATCATTGAATCATAATTAGATGTCAGAAATCCCTAATTCTTTGTTCCTATACTATGAGTATATATATATATACACAATCGACTTCTCAAGGGAATGTTTCACATTATAGTTGAATGTTGGAAATACATGAACCAATTCCTTTGTGTATGATTAATTACCACAATGAGAATATATATATCATAATATATTTTAGTTCATTTAGATTATTAATATTTCACAAGATATATGTGGATTCTAATACATCAAGACAATAACCGTACTTTATATATCTAAATCATGGGCATGGTAGATTCAATCATGGTGCATTTATGATGAGACGTATAGGTAAACACATTGTCTTTCTATATCATAACCACTCTAGATTGACCCCTAAGGCATACAAATTGATTGTATAATAGATCATTGGATATTTAAGAACAAAAATAATAGCTCACATAAATATCATCTTTGACTATTTGAAATAACTTCTACACCGATCAACGCTCAAGGAATTTATTCCTTATTGGTCAGCACATTATGGGTGATCATATTTTCGAAAATTTAAATATTAATAAAATAATATACACTTGATACCATATGAAATTTTTGATCTCAAAGTATTTTATGAGTTATTACCATAACATAAGAACCCACACACTACCTAGATCAATAGTGATCCCATCATCTGAATAACATACCTAAAGAAACAGACCTACTAAATTAAGAGGTGGAACATCACGTACACGGAATAAATAGTATCCCATCAGGGAATAATAAAAATCATGTTTTTTGACATGGAAATCCAAATACCATGATAATAGGAATATTTCATCCACGAAGACTATGATGAATGAGTCTATATTGAGATGAATAATTGATTATGTACAATCCATGATCACTATTTTGGAATTTATTAATCTGAATAGAATCACAATGAAAATATAAAACCCATACCTAATTATAATAAAACATATTAACTACACCCTATACTATTACCCACAAGTGATGGATTCCTATACATATATAAATAATTGAGAAATGTTAGGATCCCTCAACTCGTGTAACATGCTATCTATAAATGGAAATAGATACATTTTCTTCACAGTAACGCTTAGTAATCAAAACAATATATGAGGAAGGACTAATATTTCATAGAGAATAATATTATGATACTATAAAAGGAAGGGATATAGATTGAAAAATTTCTTTAACCTAAAGACCCACAAATTAAACCATAATCTCTCTCAAAACAGTCTAATAAAAGGTAAAATAAAAATTATTCCGGCTTGGTTACTCATATGATCTCAATAATAAATGTGACTACCCAAAAAAGAAGATATACAAATTAATCTTATAAGAAGTCACATAAAAAATAGTACACCACTAGAGAAAATGTAGGCAAAATCATTACATGATCTTTTGAAAATACCATACCCATCTCTTTTACTTTAATTTCACCGATCATATTAATGTAATGGTCTATTTTTCTTTCTTCTATACTACAATCTCCCTATAGAACATACTCCTCAATTTTAAGGGAGTAAAAATAATCCCACCATTGAAAATTGTAAATGTGATTAATAGTCACATCAACTGATCAATATTGAAATGACTTCAAAACACACCATATCTTAAATAAATAAATCACATAATTTCAAATAGCCCCAAACCACAAACCAGCATTCTGGGAGCCATTTAACACAAACCAAAATCTTTTTAAAAATATTATAAATAAAAAAAATTCTTTGGGAAAACACTATGGAAAATACAATACCTGATATAACCCATGAAAATATAAAAAATTATATGCAATTGTATTGAAAAAATTGTAGTCATCAATGCAACCAAAATAATACCCTTTATGATAGAAGGACATTGTTCTACATTATATTGAATCAGGACATTAGTGTACCCCACGATAGTATCAGAACTACACACATGAACATGGAATTTGTGTATCACATAATGAATTGAACAGAAAAGAATGTGGCACTACATATCCCCTTGAGACCCTTAGATCAATCCTTGAACAAGCCACATAGATTTCACCCTACTATTTGTTTGACTCCTACGATTAGGAATTTGATGTCTAGAGCCTCTTCCTAATCCCATATATTAAATATTTTTATAGATACATTGTATATTTTCACACAGTGACTTTTTCAAATATATTTATCATTAAATAATAACTTTTTCTTCAATAGTATATGTTATATGCAACACTAAGTTTAAATAAACTATAATAAAGAAATAATTTCTTATTAATCAATATAAAATTATATCCAATCCATTACATTTGGATAATTAATTGAAATTAAAAATTTATTAAAATATTGTAAGAATTATTTACATAAATAAATATATAGATTAATAATTACCTAATTCTTAGTAAACTCTTTATATGATTTGGAAACATTTTATCTAAAATTATATTTTGATTTCTATATTAGGACAAATAATAAAATTAGTTTTTTATAATTTTATATTATTATATTCAAAAAATGTAATTTTTTTGGAATAAAAAATTCATAATTAATGTAGAAACAAATTCTGATAATTTCTAAAAGGGTTATTTTTTTGAATTAATAGTGAATTATACAGATTAAATGATGATAATATTGTTTATTTAACAAATTTGAAAAAATACAAATTGATTTAAAATTAGATTAAAATTATCATTTTAAAATTATATTAATATAAAATAAATTTAGATTATTAGAATCAATATTATATTGATATATTATATAGATAATTTTGTTACATATAGAATACCATTCTTTGAAAAGATTAATTTTTGTCGCACATACGTGATTAACATAATTTCTATTTCTACCACTTATGGGGATTGAATTTGGTAAAATTGATTCAACATTTAGAAATAAATTAAATAATTTTAGGTAATAAGTTATACCTAATATTTTTTACTCACAACTGATATTATTGAATATAAATTATCATTATTTGGGTTGAAATAGTGTTTTGTGTGTTCCATGTTTCATTAAAATTAATTTTACAGAAACATGGCCCATTTATTTAATAAATTATACATCATATTTGGAATAATTAGTTCCCCATAATTTAATGAGGACCATTTATTTTTAGTTATAAATTATAAATTACCTAAGTATATACGTATAAAACTGGTTATAATAGTAAAAACTAAATGTCTTAAATCCATAAAATATATAGGGTAATGAAAAAAAAGTTAAAAAAATTGTTGGATGTGTCGATCCAAAATATCTTAGACACACTATATTATTTATAAATTTTAGAATCACTTGTCTTGAGAGTGACTTCCCATTATGGAATAGTTTTTTGGTAATTTCTAAAATGTCAAACCATTTCAATTATAAAATAGATCCTCCTATACACATTTTCTCTCACCTTATATGAAATTTTTCATAACCAACCTTTTCATATATCTCCCCATAACTTCATTATACAAGTTATAGTGCTTTTGGTCATCTTAAATGTCTAACCATAGGTTTTGTAATCCATTTTCCATCACCACCAATAACCCGTGGAAATAATAGTGGATTTAATTTCTTTATATTATATATATTGATTTTTTATACACATAATTTATATTTCCATATATACCTTCATACCATAATATCCATTTTAAAATGATAACACTCCATAGTCTTATGTGGGTTGTACAACCTACATGAAGGGATGTGATTATGTTTCTCAAATAATTTCACATTTATTGATATAATGATATATTTAAATAATATATATGATTTATATTGTTGAAAAATAATTATAAAATGGTTAATTTTTAACTATAATTATACCTTTTTATCAATCAATGAAATGGAAATAGTGTTAATGCGTATGTATGGTCTACCATCACGATGAATGGTGCACCCACTTTCCTATCTCAAACACATATGGGTGATTCTACATATGTATATGATGAATATATGTGATTCTTATAAAATGACTAATATTATAGAGATTATGTAACCATAATAAAAGTAGTATAAAAACGCTAATAATCCAAAACATAAATTTATGACAAATACTTTATTCTCCAAAATACTAATTTCGACTTTGAATTATTAATTATAGGTATATAAAATTATACAAGTAAATCATATGTTATATGATATATATTAATATAGTTTAATAAACATTTTATAATAGATATATATTTATTATACAGATTCTTCTATTGTGTAAGAGGATATTTGGCACATGTTGTAAGGGGTTGTTGTCTAACATTTATTTTCATGGGACATATAACATATTAACCACAGTTCCATTTATGTGGTGCATATATTTCACATGAATGTAAATTATAAAGAATCATTGAAAATTATTGGGACTTAGATATCTTTAGGTTCTCAATTTCCGGGGTCCTATGATACTAATGTGACTGATGTGGAAAGGGTACATGTTACATTCTCATTATTTATCAAGATAGTTTGTTATAATGCATCTTATGTTGAAATATTATGATCACCCTCTCAGTAAACATATGGGTTTTTTATCATATGGTTACTTTTAGAGGTTAATATTTTCCTATAATTATTCTATCATTATGTACTCATGATTCCAAAAGAATGTTTTTCATGAAAACTGATTTTATTCGTTTCTTCGGACGAAAATCCATCTTCTTCTATAAAAATGTTTTTGAGAAATGTTTCCAATAATTTTTTTAATATTCCAGTATGATTATTTGAAATACATTACACTTTTTTACTTGAAAAAAATTCAAATTAATCTTATTTTCATTTTTCGATACATGGTACTTTTAAATCTATACTGAAAATTGAATAAGGATTATTTATTTAAATTGTACGACATAAAAAATAATTTCTTCCATCAATATTACTCAATGATTTAATTCTTCTACATAATGTTCCAAATTTTATTTTCATATAAAATTAATTTTTTATTATCTGAGAATTATTTATATTTTAATGATTAAATGTCAATATTGAAAGAAAATTATCATCTAGAATTTTTTAATAATATTTATATAGAATTTCTATTCATCATGGGGAAACAATTCGGTATTTTTTGTATTTTATTTGATGTATAATCCTATGATAATATTTTAAATATTTCTATACATTTTTTCTGATTATAATTTTGATATGTTTGTGGAACCCAAATAATTTCATCATGTGTGATATAATGACTTGATGAAATGATTACGAAACCTATTTATTTTAATGGGTTATGAATTGATGATATAATGAATGTTATATAATCCTTTATCATACATATGTGGTGTTTTTATTATGTGTTAGCATGTTCTGTTATAAAATGAATGTTTTTGGTTCCATTATAATCCATATATCGGTGTTTCCAATAAAAACCAAGGAATAGTTGTTTCATTTAAATCTAACTAATAGTGGTTACTTTACAAAAAAAATTGATGTTTGAGACCATTATAGATATCTAATTGTTTTTTTAAATTTCGATAACTCATGAATTAATTATTTTATGTGTGAAAAAGATTTGTTGTTCTTAATATTATGTGTCCACATGGTTTCATGTCAATAATGATATATGTTGACCAGTTTTCATGGTCATAAGGATATGTGAGCCCCTTGTTTAAAGTCCATTAGATAATAAAAGGGCCTAATATCATGTCTATAACATAATGAGATAACGTTTTTCTATTTATACATGTTTATAATGTTCTAATATTTCAATTTTTTCGATATTTGTAAGTCTGTGTTATGATCTTATGGAATAAATTCACTGACATATCTTATAATTTATGTATTTTAAACTACAAATCAATATTCTAGTGAAAGGGGATATGATATATGTTATGCAGTTTATGGTTTTTGAAATATTAATGTTTGGTTTTCAATTCTTTATTTTCATGTTATGTTTATGTGATTAATTATATCTCCATTTCATACCCATACATGGAATATGAGCATACACATTATTGTTATTTTCTTTCCCTAGGTTATAAATAATGGATTTATATTGGGAATTATATGGATAATTTATTTATGGGATTTTATTTTATTTTATTTATGAAAAAATAGGATTGATTATCTAGTATATGAAGACAACAATCCTTTATAGTCACAGAGTTTTTATTTTTAAAATTTACTGAATATTCGTCTAACAAGATCTAATATTTATATTTAAAAATCCTCTGTTGTTATTTCTTGTATCATAGCATTGGCTTAGTAATCCTATAGATATTAGGTTTATAAATTTTTTTTGATACACCATTAAATATGATAAAGTATAATAAAACATTCAAATGTTTTATTCAAGAATGGTTCATGAAATTCCATTAGTAAAAAATCCATGTCAGGATACTACATGTCGATCGGGATAAATAATTGTTATACCTGGTGTGAATAAAACTAAATAAAATTCATTGGTATTTTATTTTTTTCATCACATTATGAAAGACAATGGGAAACGTTTCACATCTATTTTGATGCTTCAAGGTAATATTATAATGTTAAATAATTTTTTTTACAAATTCTCATGATGTAATTGAGTAGATGATGACTATAGGTATCATAGGATAAACCAACAGTTTTAAATATTGAAATGTATGTGTCATTATTTTTAAATATAATACATTATTTTTCATCATTAAGCGGTTTTCCACTATGATTATTGTTTCTCATATAGTTCTATTTAGTTTTATTTAGTTCTTAGAACCAAATAATCATGTTAGCATATATTGGGATTGTAAATATTGTGACTATGATCAATTTTATTATTTTAATATTAAATAAATATGTTGTGAATAATCCTTATCAAATAAAATTTTTTATGATTGACAACAATCAACGTAACAAACTCTCTGTCTCATAAAAGGAGTTATTGATAGGGTTCATTGAGATCTCTAGTAGTGGAGACCACAGAGGATAGATGATTAAATTTCCAATATGTCGATAATGTTGTATAAAAAGGGAATGTCTCAATAAAATGAGATTATATTTTATGTATAGAGTGAAAGAAAACATATTTTGTAATTATTGATGATAAATGAAATTCTTAGTAAACATAATGTATATCAATTAGGGTTTTTGAAACGTACCAAATTTTTTTAATGTTTTAATTTTGGAATGAATGTGAATTATGAAAATTGATTTACAAGTAATAAATAATTTGATCAGTACTAGAAAAGATGTACAAGTGATGGTTATGTTATTTCTATTTAAGTGATTATAAATTTCATATGAATGAAATGTGGTATTATGGAATAAGATGATGAAGTCCTGTAAATGATTTGATAATGAAGTGGAATTTTTGAAATAATTTTTTATTATAAATCATGAAGAATGTTATATGAATTAGGAAGTATGTTATGGAATTATGTAAATATGCTTAATTAAGGATTTGGTAGAATATTTTTAATGGTATAGATGATCTTATAATTTAATTTAATGACATGGTTATATTTTATGGATGTCACATTATTATGGGAAAGATAACACATAATATATTGTTTTTGTTGTGATAATGGAGTTTAGTTGGGATAAATAGATGATTTATATGGATAAATTCAATTGTATTGTGTTTTTGAACTTGGAACTGATTCATGATTTGATGAAAATGTTGTTTATGATAGCATTGATGGATTTTTCCTCATTTTTTGATTTATGGAATTTAATCCATCAAACGTGTTTTGATTTATGGATTTAAAAATAATCTATGTTCTTGTTGAGTATTTATTGTAATGAAGGATATTACCAAGTTTTAGTTGAATATATGATCATAGTATTAATATATTTGGTATGTGATAGTTAATAAAATATTAATTATATTTGAGGTGATTAATTTTATGTTCATTATTGATAATTAGATAACTTATTTAAAAATTTTATTAAATTGGGAGGGTCTTATGATTAACCACTTATGAACTGATTTTTTACTTTAGATGTGGTTTGAGAGATTAATGTAGTATTTCATTATAGGAATATTTATCATTATTTGATATCTTGTGTTAACCATTTATGATTTGACGATAAATAGGGATAGGTGGAATGATTTATAATTATTTTATGGATATTGAGATCTATTAGTTCTGGAGGAACGAGAAAATAATCTCCAATTATTTTAGTAAGAGATAGTTTGGAAATTGTTCAAATAAATAAAAAGGATGATATTCTAATTTGAACAATAATAAAATAATGTTAGTATATTTTTTCATGTTCTCTATATTTATAGTAAATATTTCCCTAATAATATGAAGTGTATATTTAATGGAATTTTTTTTCCAAATACATGGATGTCTAAATAATAATTGTTCTATTAACTCATCATAGATTTATGGTTCTCTTTTGGTTAGCATTCTCATAAGCATGTTCTATATCACAATTTATTAGCCCATGGGAGTTAGTTGTATCGTCTATGTCCTTATATTCACTTAGTAAACTTCTATTTGAAATGTAGTTTTGTGTTAATCTAGATATCCTTTTCATTTCCATTTCATTAGTTTTTAGAAGGATTTTCTTCAACCCTTTTACACTGTGGGATTTCTGTAAAAGAGTTTTTTATAATTAAATAATTGATTTCTATGATAAATATCATATTTTGACAAAAAACAATTTAATATGTCTAGAATGTTAAAAATGATATTTAAGAATATATATGTCTTTAAAAAAATTAATTTATTCAATATCTTTCATTGCATGAAACACTGAGATTAAATGAACCATGGTAATTTATTAAAATATTATTATTTAATTTGACGAGTATAACCTTTTCATTATATATAGATGTATAAATGAAAATATTTTTTTTGTAAACTAAGAATGATTGATTTTTGAAAAAAGAATACATTGATAAAAAATTACATTATTTTGTAAAAATGAATTATATTCATTGAAAATATTTTCTCTCAAAAACCGATATTTATTTACTTTTTTATGAAATAGTAAAATTAAATATTAATTTTTTTATAAAATTTACTTAATAATAGAAAATTATTTTTGGAATCAAAATGTAAAAATTAACATAAAATTTTATTTTGATAAATTTCTAAAAATATTTTTTGATGACTATTGAAAGAAATAGATTGTCATTACAAACTCCTTTTTCTTTTAGTGCAATTAAAAAATTTTATTTTTTTAAAATACTTTTAGAAGTATATTTAGTCCGATTATATTATTTTTAATTAAATTAAGGACATTAGAATTATTTTTTTATTTATTGTGTATATAAAACAATTTATTATTTTCTGAAAATTTTTCAATGGAGGACCACATTTTCTAATACTTATAGGATTAATTTTTAATTAAATACATAAAAAAATTAATAAATTTGGAAAAATTATTTCTATATTTTTTGTAACATTAATTAATATTATATAATTATATTATCATAATTATTTATTGCATCTAACAGTGAAAACATGAAAATATAATTATAGCGGTTAATGATAAGAAAGGGATTTGTGTGTTACAAGAGTCTTTGATTAAATTAATTTCCCACACACATAGTAAATTTATTTTATAAATGCTATTTTATATTTATAATTAAGGGATATAAATTATATAATAGTGGTCAATGTTTTTTTGGTCTCAAAAAAATTACAGATTTAAATAAATACTAATCTAGTTATCGTGGATAAAACTAAAAATGTCATAGTTACTAAACCTATATGATAATGTATAACATGTATAAAACAATATATTGTTTTGTAATGGATGTTTTTGTTACCATATAATCCTTAAAATCAATTATTTAAAAAAAATTAGGGAACATGGGATTAGAGTGACTTCCCATTATTGAATAGTTTTATGTATTAAAAAAATGTAACTCCTCCACAATTATAAAATATTTCCCAAAACCCTCATATATTCATTATTATTAAGATAATTTCTTGAAGAAACCGTACAAAATTATCTTTAAAACACTGCTATTCACATTATAGAACGTTTTTTGTTCCCAAAATTACCATCCCATTGTCCTTAATAAGAGATCCAAATGGAGTATTTTCTATAAAAATGTAATTATAAACACTAGGTTATTTCTCTTTTTTCCCATCTATTAAAATAATAATTCTTGTATTAAAAATTAAAATATAATTAAACCAATAAATAAAATATAATGAGATATTATTATGATGGTGGAATAACCTATATTCATATCCTTTTCAGAAAATGGGAAACTACTCTATTTGTCACATGTACGGAATACCGCCACCTTTGGACACAATATAATTTCATTTCAATCACTACCTATTGTGGAACAATATAATTATGGATTTAATTTTTACATATAATATGTATGAAATTTTTATACTACTAGAATTATAATATCAGATATACCTTCACAACATACAATCTATTGGAAAACAATAACATCACTCATTCGTACGTGTGGACTACCACCCCCACGAAGCTTTCTGATTTGTTTTTACCTTATTTTTATATATATGGTCATATGGATATATATATATATATATAATGATTATATATTGTATATATTATATAAAAATTATTCTCTAAATTTGAAATAGTAATTTACCTTATTTGCTTCCATCCATCACGGAAATAGAAACAACATTATTGCGTACGTACGAAATACCCTCTTCGTGAATGGTGTGATCAATTTTCATAACTAAAATTTTTATTTATGACTCTAAATATATTAATATAATTAATATATGTGATATTTATATCAATATTTGAATTATTATGATTATGTAACCATAATCAACCAACAAAGATAACAACAACACAATGAAAGTGTAAATGAAAAATGAAGTGGATGTGGTCCAAAACAATAAATTTAACAATGAATTGCAAATGAATGATTTATAAAATTATATATATATATTATATTATATTATGATACATATTAATATTATACTCAAATATTTTTATAATAATCAAATATTTATTATAAATGAGTTTATAAACTAGACACAGATATTAGAGACTTGAGGTACCAGATTTTCGACTAACTTTTATTTTTGTGGGAGCATTCCATATTTTCTGGCTATTTCATTTGTCTAGTGTATATACTAAAAAGGATTTTATTTTATGATCATTATTATGAATACTATGGTTATTTATATTAATGTATATTCATTCCACCTTTCATGGGGATTTTGATTCCAATGTCAGCAAAGTGGTAAGGGTTAATGATTCATTCTTAATGTTTATAGGGATTAATTACGATTAGAGATCTAATAATGAAATTTTAAATATTTTTATATAGCTTACATGTTATCATTTCTTTTTCAATTATTCATTTACTAAAGAGTATGTGCATTTCTTAAAAGAAAACAAACATCATTTCTCTCAATGGTCGAAAGACCATCTTCTTCTATATCCATGTTTTCCAAAATTGTGTGATAAAATGTTATAAATATTTATATATTATTTTTATGTAATTTTATTACCATTTTTTGAATTAAAAAAATTGTCATTAATTTTATTTATTCAAAGAAAAGGTAATTTTCTCTTTTTAAAAAGATATGTGAATTGAATTTTTTATTTGACATCTATCACATGATAGGTATTTTCTAGAATCATGAATACTCATTGATTAAAATATTCCATTCAATTTTACAAGGTTGTATGAAATGAAATTTTTTCCATTAATATTTTTAAAATAGTATGTTTTTAAAGAACTGATTTGAAAATTGGAAATATACTTACCTAAAGAATGTTTTATTTATATATTGATGGAACATTTATTCATCAGCTACAATATCCATTAGATTTTATTATGATTCAATATATCAATCAATCAAAAATTGGTTATTTATTTTGTTATTTGAATAGTGGAATAAAACCTCTCCTCAAATACCAGCAGCCTATGATGTATAAAGAGATGGATCCCAAGGAAGTCTTTAAGAACAAAACCATTAAATTCTTGAGGTAGAAACACGACATAAAAAAAGAATAAGGGTTCATCTGGACTACTCCCCGAAGAAAGAGTGTATGCTGCAAAGAAGCCATCTCTATGAATATGATGAAATAAACATCCATTATATATCTCTATGTTGCAAATATGTATAAGATAAGTGATAGTACACAGATACTCATATTTACCCTGTAAGGCCCTAATCAACACCTTTGAGTCTGATTTCACTTCTGATAACACCAATGTGTACAATTTTCAAAGCATGATACCTATGTGTGGTGCTCTTACTTCCATGCCCAATGAGATCCCTGAGGCATGAAAGATAATAAAATCCAACAAAACCGGACAATTCTTGTCCCATATCAAAGCTCCCACCTCCCTGCATCTGACCACCCATAAATGATACGTTGACATTATTCTTGAATCCATTCATCATAGGATTATATCTAACCTAATTTCATCGAGATCTCAGCTGGGAAATGTGGATATTCATGAGATTTCAAAACAGAAAGCATTGCTGACCACCATTAACCAGCAAGCCCAATTCATGTATCAAAGCATTATTACCCACATTTAGTAGCAGAACCGTCGACTACGCTTCTGTTCAACACTTATTTTGGAACTCCCATAGCATCCATAAGATTTTAGTAACAACGATGCTTCAGGTTTTATTTATCATTCCCTACTATTCTGATCCCAAAACAAAACTCACAAAAAAAAACTCATGCATCGATGAGCACACTCCATCATATCTAGCCCACTCATATGTGCTAGAACATAAACTGAAAACACAAAAACTCTTAATAAATAGGTGAACCACCATATCCACCTATGAATTATAACAAAAAAATCATAAGGAGTCCAACCAAATTTATTTCATTAGAATATTATACTCTGTGGTGACTGTTTGATGATGATTCATCCACACCAAAAAATTCATCTTCATGGGAAACTCCTTAAACCATATTTTTGTCCCTCATTCATATCGATACCCTCCCTACTAAATAAATACCCAATAATCGAACCCATTAAAATACCTAGAACATGAATTTGTGAAATTACATCGGTCACCCCCCTCATTGAATACAACTTTTTTTAAAGATCCCTATGATCATAGATCATAATGGATTCAAGTAACCTAGGATGATGAAAATCATCTCTAACTAACTTATCTAGCCTAGGGAAGAATGGGAAACCACTTTTTTTCCATCCCATTTGTCTCTCCTTAAAATAATATCACCTAGTACAATAACCCATCAAGAAGACTCCAAAAGGATTTCATGATGAAACATCGTAGGCTTCCCCAACATGGATAGTTTTCTATTTTTACAATCCTCTAATCCATTCCATATTTAATAGTAAGACTTTTGTCCCAAATTTATTTCCCATCAATAAATTCCCATTCCATTAGAGATTCCATGGTATTCATGGAAATAGTTATGTCCCTGAGGTAGACCCCTCCCTCCACCACTGGTTTTGCCACACGATGCCATAAAGCCCAGTGATCCCTACCCACTAAGGTGTTGTCAAATATAAACATGATAATAAACATCTCAAATGAATAAATGATCCCATTAAGAGGTGTTATAATGGACACAATTTGGATCAAAATAGATGAAATCACACTATTACTCAATTCCACTCGGCCCCGAAGGAGAGAAATGTGTTTTTCCAATTCAGAATCCTCCCTAGCATCATTTCGATGATATCTTCAAAGAATATATTTTTCACCCAACATTTAGAATTAGGTGACCCAAGATAGATAATTTCTAACTATTTTTTCCAAAATTCTGAGAATTTATTGTATGACAAGAATCCATCTTCCTTCACATTTGTTGGCTATAATGGCATTCCTCTTCCTGGCGTTGAACTGTTGACCCTTGAGCTTACTATAGAGCAATATTATTCGAATGAAATTAACCATGGATGATCTCCTTCCATTCTCAAAAATGTGAATATCATCAGTAAAATTAATTTGTGAGAAGGGTCTGTCTAGTCCCTTAGCACTATAAGGAAAAATTCATTAGTCCCTAAAGAATCATTGAACATTGAGTAAAACTTCTTCATGAGTAATAATAAACAAAATGGGGGATATGGGATCCCCTTTGCGTACCCCCCAAATATTCTTGTAAAAACCAAAAGCCTTCCCCAAGAGAGAAATAATGAGCCAAGGTGAGGAGAAACAATTGAAGAAATGATCGAAAAACCATTCCTAAAAACCAAGATTCCTCGTCACCTAAATAATGATGTCCTATTATTGTTTATAATACGCCTTATCCATGTCCAAGTAATTTACCTCATTGGACCTGACCAAATTCTTATTTTAGTCTACCAAATATTCTTGAGCAATTCTAACCTCCCTTGGATACCCCTAAATTGGTCAAATACATGTTTCTCCTATGAGATGAACCATGGAATCACCCTTATCAACCTCCTAGACAGAACACTAGTTAAAATCCGGTAGGAAACAATGCAATGACATATTACCCAATTTTGTTTCAAAAAGATATGATGTGGTGATATATTTAATATTTTATTATGTTATTCAATACATATCCAAGGTTTTATTTTGGTTTTGAACTAAGGTATCATTATAAATAGAGGAGAAATTTATATATTTTTAATCAAGTATGGGGTTTTCTATTACAAACCAATGATAGTTGGTTCTTTTATAATCCAATAATGGTTTTTTCTAATATAAATTGTTGTTGGCTGATCATGTTATAGGTATACAATGCATTTCGGAAAATTGGGATAAATGACGGGTTAATTATTTTATGTGTGAAGATGATTTAATGTTCAATGTGTTACGTATGAGCCAGATTTCACGTCAGTATAATTATGTTTGGGACTCATATCATTTCTAAAATCATCTGTGTCTCCTTAGTTTCATTTCCATAATGTTATGTTTGTACATTGTGTAATGTCAATAATGTTAGGTGTGGACATAGATTAATGTCCATATCATTATTTGATAATGAACATTCATGTCTATAACATAGTCATATAACATGTCTCTCATTATATATGTTATCAATTCTAAAATATTATTATTTTTCCCAAATTCATATGTATATGTTATTCTCTCATGTCTTACTTTTAATGATTTAATTTTGGATTGTTGTTTTGGGACTAACAAAATTTATGACATGACATTATTTTACGATATATATGAATATGTTTATGTTATGAAATGTAAACCTCAAGTTTTTATTAGAATATATTTTGGTAATGTTGATGTGAATAATAATATCTCCCTTGTTTAATCTTGAAGACCTTATGAGGGAACCTTTTCATATATTTCCCTTCCCCATGTCAGGAATACTGTTTTTTTGTTATAGTGTGGATTAGGAGAGTATCATTATGGGACATTTTTAATAACATTCATTAAATAAGAATTTTCCTTTTCAATAATCCAAATAAAATCACATATTACCATTTTTTGGGGGATTATTTATGAAATATATTCAATATTACGCTAAAAGATGTAATATTTTGGAATGAAAATCCTAAAATACTATAGATATTCTTTAGAATTTACATTCATGGAAATTACTGTGTTTTCTAGTACAGTAATTATGGAATTGGTTTCTCTTATGAGATTAGAAATACTTTTGTGAACCTCAAACATTGTAAGGAATTGACCATCCTCTACCCAGTATATATAGAATCTTCCAAAAATTTAATATCTAATCACATTAAATCATATAAAAAATTATATAGGCAATAGAAACACTAATAATAATGACATTGACTAAATAAATGAAAATGGGAAGAGATACCACTTCAACATTCTCTTCTTGACCATTCCCAATTATTATAACATTACCCAAAATAGTGAAAAAAATAACATATCGAAAAATATGGTAGAATAAATTTTTAAAGACATATTCATAAATGGTATTCATATGAACTCCTAGGCGTGGTCTAGAATTCTAGCATCAAAGAATAATTGGTTAATGAAATTTTATTTTAAGGAATCGCATGATAATAGATCATATATCACAGACTAAACCATTACACAATGTTATCTATTAGAGGGTCCCTAAAGTATACAAGTCGCCGATATTACTCACTAGTCATTGGGTGTATTTACTAACATGAAGACACTATCGATCATCATTTTCTTGTCCTCATTATATTAATAATCACCAATAACAATGATATATATATGATTCTTCATCTGGAATTCCCATGACAAATCCATCATGGTAGGTTAACCCTTATGGGACCCTCTTCCTCTTATTAGTACATTATGAAAGACTAGTAGTTGTAGTTTACCTAGTAGATGAACTTCCAGAAAAACCGTAAGATAATTTTCATTCGCACCCTCTATTTTATCAATATATAGAAAAGTGGAATAACATTCATTTGTATTGTACACAAATATTACTTTAGATGGAAGTATGAGGAATAATTATGAAGATATGTTCATAAATGATTATTGTAACACCCCAAGATTTCACAGTTCTATATTTATTCAATGTAATTCAATATCTTTTACTACACGCATCACCGAGTTCTAGCACACCATGACTTTCCAAAGTAGTCGTTCAAAAGCGTTTAAAAATAATATTAACTAAATTTTTAACTTTATATAATCCCTATAATTTTTGAATCAATATTATGAGTTTCTTAGAAATAATGTAAGAACAAATTCTATTTTTTCAGATAATGGAAGTATTTATCAAAAATTTCAATTTTACAATCTTTTAAGGGAGAACCATTTATAAATACAATATTTTATACTTTTATATTTTAAATTTGACAAAATAAATTTTTTTTTTCGAATCGGGATATAAAATTATAGTTTTGATAAATATTTGGGGTTTTTCTGATAACTTTCATATTTGTGTGAACAGTGAATAATACTAAATTTTAACTGAAAACCAATTTTTTAATAAAAATAATTTATATTGTTCACTATACATTTGAATGGTTTGGTAGAATAATTATATTTTATTTTCACCATTTAATCCAATGTTGGCCATTGGATGTAACTTTTCCTTAAAATTGGATATAAACAAGTTTCAATATTTTGGACGTTATTATTTCTTAAAAATAAGCTTTTTGGTTTGGACAATGAGAATTAATTTTAAATTAATAATGTAACACCCCAAGATTTCATAGTGTGTTATTTCTTCAAAATAATTCAATAACTTGCACTACACGCAACACTGGGTTCAATTGCACCATGACTTACCAAAAAAAAGCCATTAAAAGAGGTCATGAATAGTATTAACTAAATTTTAAACTTTATATAATCCTTATAATTTTAGAATCCATATTATGAGTTTCTTAGTCATAATGCAAGAACAGATTCATTTTCAGTATTGCACTTTTATCAACTTTTGATAGTGAAACCTTTTTAAATACAATATTTTAAACTTTTTGACTAAATGGAGACATCAAAAAATTTAAAATGAAACATCCCAAGCTTACACGGTACGCTTTCCTTTGAATAAAACAGTAGCGTGTGTTGTACGCAACTTCGAGTTCTAACACACCGTAACCAATCAAACTAGCTGTTATGAATAGTAATACCTACTTTTTGAAGTTATATATATTTTATATTTTAAAATGGACTTCATTTTTGGATTCGGAATATCAAATTTATCCTAAGGTGAAATTTTGGCACTTTTCGGATAACTTTCATATTTTGATGAATAGTGAAAATTACTAAATTTTAATTAAAAACAACTTTTTTAATCCAAATATTTAATAGTGATAAATTATGAATTTGAGTGGTTTTAAAGTATATTTAGAATATATTTTTACTATTTAATATAATGTTGGTTATTGGACATAATTTTACAATTAAACCGAACATAAACAAGTGTCAATCTTTTGATAGTTATTACCTCTTAAAAACACGCTTTTTGTTTTGACAGCGCGAATTAATTTTAAATTAATTTCTGACACTTCTGTGTTTTGAATTTAGGAAAATGGATTCCATATTTTGAATCAGGATGTTCAAATTGTGTAAATAGGTAACTTTTATTTTTAGACATTTTGAATAATTACTGCGGTAAATATTTTATTTACCATGGTTAAGGGTAAATCCGGTAAATAGGGGTTAAAAAATAATATTATAATAATACTAAATTACCCTAAAACGTGTCTTAACCCTATTGGTTGATACATGGTCGACCATGGGCATCTTTGTGTCAATTTTGGGACCCCATGGATCCACTTGTAAGTGATAATGACACTTTATTTTAATTAAGTTAAAATGAATACAAAAATGACACAAGCATATATCTTTTAGAAAAACAATTGTTACATAGGGTTATATATGTTGGATTTTAGATTATAAATATTCATTAGAAAGATAAAACGATTTCCTACATAATGATATTTTATTTACAATTTTTAGACATTAAATAATTTATTTTATTTATGACACAATGATGATGCAGTAATTACTATAATAGTGAAAAATTAAAATAATTGATATTATAAATACCCAAATAAATATAATATGAAACTTTAATTGAATTAAACTAATTTTATAGGATAATAGGATATATTAGGATTGATTTAATTGACTTTGTTCGAAGTAATCAATCTGTTATGAGTTTCACAAATATCAACTATTGAATAGTGTCAAAATTGACATAAAAGAGTTCTTAAAACAAATATTATATTATTAATTGATATTAAATTCCTAAAAATCTAAGGTTCGGCCAAGAGACTTATATCATGATAGGTTCATCATTAATGTACCACTTGGTGGTCGCTTGGATGTATATATTAATTTTATTAACCATATTATATAAAAATACAAAGAGACATTGTAAATGTAAAACTAATTAACTTAGAGTTAATACTTAAAGATAAGGTTAATATAAGTACCCAAACCTGTATAAATTCTATTGGTTGAGTGATTTTCGACCTATACCCACCTTAACCTTTGAATAATAAGCTTTGGAGCCATTAGAAACCGAATATGAATTTATTATAAATTAATATTTCTAGCTTTTCCAAAGGTGCCCCTCACCCCTCTTATAAAAGGGCACTCTTCCTTCTAATTTCTTCACACCTTCAAAGCCTTTTGGTTCGGCCAAACTCTGCCCTACTACTCTCCCAACATCCCTCACTACAACCTAGAGGCCTTAGTTTGATCAGAAAGCCACCCTAAGGAGCCCTTTTTGATCAAATCAAAAGGAAGAACCCGAAGAAGAGGTAATGATTTCACCACTCTTTTCTAAGTTCATTTCTTCCTCCACTTCTTCTACCTTTGTTCTTACCATTCTAAAATAATAACTCCAGTATCTCACATATACTATGATGTTATTATAAGTATGGTACAACCATATTCAGTATTCTATCCACCCTTTGAATAACATGTCACCATACGTGCGTACGTACGGCTTACCGTCTCCACGTCGTGGTGTAATTGTTATTCAATATAATATTATTTGGATGGGTATAATAATGATGTGTAACTCATGTAAATAATAAATATAACATGATAATGATTCTGTATATATGATATACCATTAATTTATATATTATTTTAATATCAAAATAATGATATTGTCGCTCGTGCGTACGTACGGACTACCGTCTCCACGAACGCGATGAGATTCTTTCTCCATCGTATTCATTCAAGTATAATTATCATTTGATGATTTAAAAATGATGTTTAAGGACTTGATATCATTCTGGATATGAATAATATACAACCTATCCTTTACAAACATGTCTTACGTAACAAAACATATAAAAGAAAACAAGTAAGTTAACACCCGATATAATGATAATACTAAGATATTATTATCAAATCAATATTAAGAGATCATATATGATATCATATTAATGTATATGATTCTTGTATAACTAAATAACAATTATTTCACCATTATACAGGAGTTTAACCTACCCCAACAAAGGAAAAGTACAAGGTAAGGGTTTACTTCACAACCTCTTCATTATCCAAGGTTGTTTATACATAATTATCTACTGGGACCTCGTTATCATCCACATCCATGTTTCTTCAAAATGTATATCAAAACATTTTTATTATTTACAAGAATATGGTTTAAAGTCATTTATACCCTTTTTTACTTTTTATAAGAGGAATCTTTCCGTCGTTTTCAAAACAAGGTCCTTTTTAACCTTTTCGACAGAATTAAGGTAAGAATGTTTTTTTAACTTATACGGCGGGTGCGGCTATTTTCCGCCGTTATAAAATCTTCAAAGCTTCTCTTAAAAGCTTATAAGAATATTTTCAAAGAAAATGTTTTATTTTATATGGATCTTAAATGATTTCAAAATAAAAGGAGATATTTCTTTAAAAAGAATTTTGATTTCATCTATGTCAGTATCCTTTGATGGATTTTAAGATTATTTGAAGTTGATTTATTATGATACAAAACTTCTATATTGTATTGAAGGTTTTGTGATATGTTTGACTGTGGATGTGCTATTTTTATACCATTCATAGTTTATGGTGAAAGTATTGACATTTCGTATGCTAGTTTTAATACGAATGTTTATGTTATGTTTAAACCTTTTCATATGGGAATGCATTGGACTTAATAAGTGACGGGTGGAGCCCACTATAGCTCCTCGATGCATCAGTAGGTCTCATGAGACAAATTATTGTCTTGGCACAAGGCCTTGACAAAATATTATTTGTAGTCTTGGCACGAGGCCTTGACTATGTGGTTATGATAGTCTGGCATTATGCATTCCAACATTATGAAAGTGGTTATTGATTTTTGCATGTGATTATTCGATTAGTAGAATATCAATGTGACTAAGTAAATGGAATTATTTCATTTTATTTATGCCATACCATGTTGAAAGTTCATGTTTGAAAGGCTTTTGTTTTAGTTATACATTGCCTTAAATGTTTATTCTTATTTATGAAAGTTTCCGTTATATTGTTATCCTTACTGGGCATTTGAGCTCACCCCTTTTCTATGTTTTATTTTTCCCAGGAAGTGAAGAAGTAAGTTATGAATGACCTGCAGGGATATTATGTGGGGATATGAGTGTGGATTATGGAGACAATATGTTGTTGTAGTAGTTTTTCGTTTAATGATGTAATGTAAAACTTATGAATATATCTAGTGTTTCCAAGGCTACTAAACCAATCGGTCTTTCTAGATTTGATCTTTCTTGTGATCATGCCAATGTTACGAAGTAATGCACCGACTCTGGGTAGCTGGGGTCGGGGCGTTACAGTTGGTATCAGAGGAAGTTTAGTACAAACCTTGGAAGCTAGATTTAGATAAACTCTGATTAGAGCACGTAGACCTAAGATGAACATTGAGGATTAGTATAGAAGAACTTCCTAGAATTTTGGTATTGTAGAGATTTTGTGAGTTTTCTGAGCAATACATCCCTGTCTGGATATGAGCAGGTAGAGGCGGCTCTGGCACAGATGTACCTAGGGGTAAAACCCGAAAACACCGCTTTGAGCTAGACTCGAACGGGAACTGGTGCACGACAACGGGCCTTGCTGCACTCTTGGTTACGACACTCCCGGGGGATATGCTTAGGATAACTCTCATTTTCTTTACAAATCATTATGAAGGGTTTATGAGTATATACTTCCTCAATGAAAACATTTTTATGATTATGGATTATATCCAAAAATAGTTCAATTTATGTTAAGTGTTTTATAAGTATGGGATTATGTATTTTGATTCATAAACTGATCTAGTTTATGCCATTGTTTAGAAATGGCGCCCAGTAGAAGGAATGAGAACTCCAGAAATACACATGATTCAAAGAGAAGGAATGATCATATCTTTCATGGTCTTAAGCTAGAATTTATAAGAGAAATAGTCTCCCATGTATTATCATCATATGAAGAAATAATATCATGTGTTGATAAGATAAGTAAAGAGTTTACTGAGTCCTATGGCTTTGAAGGGAATCAAGAGAAGAAAAGGATGGAATAGAGAAAGTTGGATAAAGGGAAAAGGGAAAAGAATAATTTTCCCATATGTGGTAACTGTGGAAAGAAACACCCTGGAACTTGCCTGAAAGGAATGGGAGTTTGTTATAAGTGTGGAGGAAAAGGTCACAAAGTACGTGACTGCAAGGGTAAGAAAATGGTTTTAAATGTACAATGCTTCATTTGCAAGGAGTTTGGACACTACGCGAACCTATGTCCCAGTCATCAGACTATGCCGCAAATGATGTTATTGGATAATAACCAAGTTATGATACTACCACAGATGAAGAGGAATGATTAGAGTTCTTATGTTGATTATGTCAATTGAGTGTTGTATCAGCAATGTACTTGTTATAATAATTATGGAGTATATAAGGATTGTACTGCAGTACTATTTCATTAAGGACGTGAGATTGTGTGGAACAATGAAAAGTGACTCAATAGCAGGATAAATTTTTGGAAAATATATGGTTGAGAGAATGATAAATCATAATATAGTTCTGATACTGAGGTAGTGATTTTGGAATAATATGTGATTGTTTTGAATAAATTATATTGGATATTCTTGACTACCTTGGAACTAATTAATGATTTGTATATTCCATCATTGTTGGGGTTTAAAACATTTTTGGATTAATGAAGTATATCCAGCTTTCTATATGGAATAAGGGAGCATGAATGTAATCAATAAGGAATATGGTAATTTAGGATGTTTCGGTGTATTAAAAGAATACATGATGAAGGTATTCATATGCTATTACGGGGTAAAAAGGTTCTACATTATGTTAACCTTACTTATAAATGTTGGACTGTGAGTTTGGATAGAAGTATTTTGGATAGTTCTAGTTTGGATTATTTTGGAATGCCATAAAAGGACAACCCGGAGGTCGGGCGGCATCCCGTTGCGTCCGACAAGGCTGCGAGACTTGAACCCGCAACCGAAGGGCGACAAGGGTGTATCACCTACCACTGGCCCACGAGATGTCTTGGATTAAATAAAGTAGTTTTTTAAAAGATCTGGTAGATGAATTATAAATTCATTTATTTTGGAACCCTCTATGAATAGTATAAATAGAATTTTTTTTAGAGTGAATGAAGAGTTTTTGATAGAAATTTATTAAGGGATAAAACTCTAATTTTAAAGTAAGTATATCTCCTTATGATCTTATCCAATCTCATAAATAAATTCCACATCATTAAGAAAAGCAACTTAGAACAAAAATGTTGTCCTAGATGGTACCTTAAATCATCACTAATTTATGGCTTTGGGATTGTTGGCCTTTTCATAGCCATGTTCTCTACCACTCTCCATCAGATAATTGATGGTTAGATTTCTCTTCCATATCCATATTTTCCTACATGGAACCCTAGTATGTGTTATTTTCGGTAATCTTCATACTTTCCACTCTTTATTTTAAATAGAGGCCTCATTAATTCATTTTTCGATGTGGGATTTCAACTAAGATATTTTGAAACGTCAAAAATGTGTTATCCTAATACCCTATGTTTTGTTGAACCGATGGTATTTCAAATCATCATAGATTGATGAATTTAAGGACCTCAATTATACACTTGTTTGTGATTGATGACCTCAATCACTACCTATAAATATTTACGTTTTTCCTCCGATTATACGTCTCTAATTTCCACCAATGTTCTCCTAATCGAGATCATAATTTGGTGGTGACCCTTTGATTTCTCTTTTCCTCATATTAAGACTAAATTTTAGTAACCCAATTTCCGATGTGGGTTTTCCCACAAATATATTTTCTACTTTCAACCTTTTATTTTTGAAGAACAATTTCAAATTGCGAGGACGCAATTTATTGAAGGAGGGGAGAATGTAACACCCCAAGATTTCATAGTGTGTTATTTCTTCAAAATAATTCAATAACATGCACTACACGCAACACTGAGTTCAATTGCACCATGACTTACCAAAAAAAGCCATTAAAAAGAGGTCATGAATAGTATTAACTAAATTTTAAACTTTATATAATCCTTATAATTTTGGAATCCATATTATGAGTTTCTTAGTCATAATGCAAGAACAGATTCATTTTCAGTATTGCACTTTTATCAACTTTTTATAGTGAAACCTTTTTAAATACAATATTTTAAACTTTTTGACTAAATGGAGACATCAAAAAATTTAAAATTAAACATCCCAAGCTTACACGGTACGCTTTCCTTTGAATAAAACAGTAGCGTGTGTTGTACGCAACTTCGAGTTCTAACACACCGTAACCAATCAAACTAGCTGTTATGAATAGTAATACCTACTTTTTGAAGTTATATATATTTTATATTTTAAAATGGACTTCATTTTAGGATTCGGAATATCAAATTTGGCCTAAGTTGAAATTTTGGTACTTTTCGGATAACTTTCATATTTTGATGAATAGTGAAAATTACTAAATTTTAATTAAAAACAACTTTTTTAATCAAAATAATTAATAGTGATAAATTATGAATTTGAGTGGTTTTAAAGTATATTTAGAATATATTTTTACTATTTAATATAATTTTGGTCATTGGACATAATTTTACAATTAAACCGAACATAAACAAGTGTCAATCTTTTGATAGTTATTATCTCTTAAAAACACGCTTTTTGTTTTGACAGCTGGAATCAATTTTAAATTAATTTCTGCCACTTCTGTGTTTTGAATTTAGGAAAATGGATTCCATATTTTGAATCAGGATGTTCAAATTGTTTAAATAGGTAACTTTTATTTTTAGACATTTTGAATAATTACTGCGGTAAATATTTTATTTACCATGGTTAAGGGTAAATCCGGTAAATAAGGGTTAAAAAATAATATTATAATAATACTAAATTACCCTAAAACGTGTCTTAACCCTAATGGTTGATACATGGTCGACCATGGGCATCTTTGTGTCAATTTTGGGACCCCATGGATCCACTTGTAAGTGATAATGACACTTTATATTAATTAAGTTAAAATGAATACAAAAATGACACAAGCATATATCTTTTAGAAAAACAATTGTTAAATAGGGTTATATATGTTGGAATTTAGATTATAAATATTCATTAGAAAGCTAAAACTATTTCATACATAATGATATTTTATTTACAATTTTTAGACATTAAATAATTTATTTTATTTATGACACAATGATGATGCAGTAATTACTATAATAGTGAAAAATTAAAATAATTGATATTATAAATACCCAAATAAATATAATATGAAACTTTAATTGAATTAAACTAATTTTATAGGATAATAGGATATATTAGGATTGATTTAATTGACTTTGTTCGAAGTAATCAATCTGTTCTGAGTTTCACAAAAATCAACTATTGAATAGTGTCAAAATTGACATAAAAGAGTTCTTAAAACAAATATTATATTATTAATTGATATTAAATTCCTAAAAATCTAAGGTTCGGCCAAGAGACTTATATCATGATAGGTTCATCATTAATGTACCACTTGGAGGTCGATTGGATGTATATATTAAGTTTATTAACCATATTATATAAAAATACAAAGAGACATTGTAAAAGTAAAACTAATTAACTTAGAGTTAATACTTAAAGAGAAGGTTAATATAAGTACCCAAACCTGTATAAATTCTATTGGTTTAGTGGTTTTCGACCTATACCCACCTTAACCTTTTAATAATAAGCTTTGGAGCCATTAGAAACCGAATATGAATTTATTATAAATTAATATTTCTAGCTTTTCCAAAGGTGCCCCTCACCCCTCTTATAAAAGGGAACTTCTCCTTCTCATTTCTTCACACCTTCAAAGCCTTTTGGTTCGGCCAAACTCTGCCCTACTACTCTCCCAACATCCCTCAATACAACCTAGAGGCCTTAGTTTGATCAGAAAGCCAACCTAAGGAGCCCTTTTTGATCAAATCAAAAGGAAGAACCCGAAGAAGAGGTAATGATTTCACCACTCTTTTCTAAGTTCATTTCTTCCTCCACTTCTTCTTCCTTTGTTCTTACCATTCTAAAATAATAACTCCAGTATCTAACATATACTATGATGTTATTATAAGTATGGTACAACCATATTCAGTATTCTATCCACCCTTTGAATAACATGTCACCATACGTGCGTACGTACGGCTTACCGTCTCCACGTCGTGGTGTAATTGTTATTCAATATAATATTATTTGGATGGGTATAATAATGATGTGTAACTCATGTAAATAATAAATATAACATGTTAATGATTCTGTATATATGATATAACATTAATTTATATATTATTTTAATATCAAAATAATGATATTGTCGCTCGTGCGTACGTACGGACTACCGTCTCCAGGAACGCGATGAGATTCTTTCTCCATCGTATTCATTCAAGTATAATTATCATTTGATGATTTAAAAATGATGTTTAAGGACTTGATATTATTCTGGATATGAATAATATACAACCTATCCTTTACAAAAATGTCTTACGTAACAAAACATATAAAAGAAAACAAGTAAGTTAACACCTGATATAATGATAATACTAAGATATTATTATCAAATCAATATTAAGAGATAATATATGATATCATATTAATGTATATGATTCTTGTATAATTAAATAACAATTATTTCACCATTATACAGGAGTTTAACCTACCCCAACCAAGGAAAAGTACAAGGTAAGGGTTTACTTCACAACCTCTTCATTATCCAAGGTTGTTTATACATAATTATCTACTGAGTTCCTCATTATCATCCACATCCATGTTTCTTCAAAATGTATTTCAAAACATTTTTATTATTTACAAGAATATGGTTTAAAGTCATTTATACCCTTTTTGACTTTTTATAAGAGGAATCTTTCCGTCGTTTTCAAAACAAGGTCCTTTTTAACCTTTTCGACAGAATTAAGGTAAGAATGTTTTTTTAACTTATACGGTGGGTGCGGCTATTTTCCGCCGTTATAAAATCTTCAAAGCTTCTCTTACAAGCTTATAAGAATATTTTCAAAGAAAATGTTTTATTTTATATGGATCTTAAATGATTTCAAAATAAAAGGAGATATTTCTTTAAAAATAATTTTGATTTCATCTATGTCAGCATCCTTTGATGGATTTTAAGATTATTTGAAGTTGATTTATTATGATACAAAACTTCTATATTGTATTGAAGGTTTTGTGATATGTTTGACTGTGGATGTGCTATTTTTATACCATTCATAGTTTATGGTGAAAGTATTGACATTTCGTATGCTAGTTTTAATACGAATGTTTATGTTATGTTTAAACCTTTTCATATGGGAATGCATTGGACTTAATAAGTGACGGGTGGAGCCCGCTATAGCTCCTCGATGCATCGGTAGGTCTCATGAGACAAATTAGTGTCTTGGCACAAGGCCTTGACAAAATATTATTTGTAATCTTGGCACGAGGCCTTGACTATGTGGTTATTATAGTCTGGCATTATGCATTCCATCATTATGAAAGTGGTTATTGATTTTTGCATGTGATTATTCGATTAGTAGAATATCCATGTGAGTATGTAAATGGAATTATTTCATTTTATTTATGCCATACCATGTTGAAAGTTCATGTTTGAAAGGCTTTTGTTTTAGTTATACATTGCCTTAAAAGTTTATTCTTATTTATGAAAGTTTACGTTATATTGTTATCCTTACTGGGCATTTGAGCTCACCCCTTTTCTATGTTTTATTTTTCCCAGGAAGTGAAGAAGTAAGTTATGAAGGACCTGCAGGGATATTATGTGGGGATATGAGTGTGGATTATGGAGACAATATGTTGTTGTAGTAGTTTTTCGTTTAATGATGTAATGTAAAACTTATGAATATATCTAGTGTTTCCAAGGCTACTAAACCAATCGGTCTTTCGAGATTTGATCTTTCTTGTGATCATTCCAATGTTATGAAGTAATGCACCGACTCTGGGTAGCTGGGGTCGGGGCGTTACAGTTTGTATCAGAGGAAGTTTAGTACAAACCTTGGAAGCTAGATTTAGATAAACTCTGATTAGAGCACGTAGACCTAAGATGAACTTTGAGGATTAGTATAGAAGAACTTCCTAGAATTTTGGTATTGTAGAGATTTTGTGAGTTTTCCAAGCAATACATCCCTGTCTGGATACGAGCAGGTAGAGGCGGCTCTGGCACAGATGTACCTAGGGGTAAAACCCGAAAACACCGCTTTGAGCTAGACTCGAACGGGAACTGGTGCACGACAACGAGCCTTGCTGCACTCTTGGTTACGACACTCCCGGGGGATATGCGTAGGATAACTCTCATTTTCTTTACAAATCATTATGAAGGGTTTATGAGTATATACTTCCTCAAAGAAAACATTTTTATGATTATGGATTATATCCATAAATAGTTCAATTTATGTTAAGTGTTTTATAAGTATGGGATTATGTATTTTGATTCATAAACTGATCTAGTTTATGCCATTGTTTAGAAATGGTGCCCAGTAGAAGGAATGAGAACTCCAGAAATACACATGATTCAAAGAGAAGGAATGATCATATCTTTCATGGTCTTAAGCTAGAATTTATAAGAGAAATAGTCTCCCATGTATTATCATCATATGAAGAAATAATATCATGTGTTGATAAGATAAGTAAAGAGTTTACTGAGTCCTATGGCTTTGAAGGGAATCAAGAGAAGAAAAGGATGGAAGAGAGAAAGATGGATAAAGGGAAAAGGGAAAATAAGAATTTTCCCATATGTGGTAACTGTGGAAAGAAACACCCTGGAACTTGCCTGAAAGGAATGGGAGTTTGTTATAAGTGTGGAGGAAAAGGTCACAAAGTACGTGACTGCAAGGGTAAGAAAATGGTTTTAAATGTACAATGCTTCATTTGCAAGGAGTTTGGACACTACGCGAACCTATGTCCTAGTCATCAGACTATGCCGCAAATGATGTTATTGGATAATAACCAAGTTATGATACTACCACAGATGAAGAGGAATGATTAGAGTTCTTATGTTGATTATGTCAATTGAGTGTTGTATCAACAATGTACTTGTTATAATAATTATGGAGTATATAAGGATTGTACTGCAATACTATTTCATTAAGGACTTGAGATTGTGTGGAACAATGAAAAGTGACTCAATAGCAGGATAAATTTTTGGAAAATATATGGTTGAGAGAATGATAAATCATAATATAGTTCTGATAGTAAGGTAGTGATTTTGGAATAATATGTGATTGTTTTGAATAAATTATATTGGATGTTCTTGACTACCTTGGAACTAATTAATGATTTGTATATTCCATCATTGTTGGGGTTTAAAACATTTTTGGATTAATGAAGTATATCCAGCTTTCTATATGGAATAAGGGAGCATGAATGTAATCAATAAGGAATATGGTAATTCAGGATGTTTCGGTGTATTAAAAGAATACATGATGAAGGTATTCATATGCTATTACGGGGTAAAAAGGTTCTACATTATGTTTACCTTACTTATAAATGTTGGACTGTGAGTTTGGATAGAAGTATTTTGGATAGTTCTAGTTTGGATTATTTTGGATTTCCATAAAAGGACAACCCGGAGGTCGGGCGGTAACCCGTCGCGTCCGGCAAGGCTGCGAGACTTGAACCCGCAACTGAAGGGCGACAAGGGTGTATCACCTACCACTGGCCCACGAGATGTCTTGGATTAAATAAAGTAGTTTTTTAAAAGATCTGGTTGATGAATTATAAATTCATTTATTTTGGAACCCTCTATGAATAGTATAAATAGAATTTTTTTACGAGTGAATGATGAGTTTTTGGTAGAAATTTATTAAGGGATAAAACTCTAATTTTAAAGTAAGTATATCTCCTTATGATCTTAGCCAATCTCATAAATAAATTCCTCATCATTAAGAAAAGCAACTTAGAACAAAAATGTTGTCCTAGATGGTACCTTAAATCATCACTAATTTATGGCTTTGGGATTGTTGGCCTTTTCATAGCCATGTTCTCTACCACTCTCCATCAGATAATTGATGGTTAGATTTCTCTTCCATATCCATATTTTCCTACATGGAACCCTAGTATGTGTTATTTTCGGTAATCTTCATACTTTCCACTCTTTATTTTAAATAGAGGCCTCATTAATTCATTTTTCGATGTGGGATTTCAACTAAGATATTTTGAAACGTCAAAATTGTGTTATCCTAATACCCTATGTTTTGTTGAACCGATGGTATTTCAAATCATCATAGATTGATGAATTTAAGGACCTCAATTATACACTTGTTTGTGATTGATGACCTCAATCACTACCTATAAATATTTACGTTTTTCCTCCGATTATATGTCTCTAATTTCCACCAATGTTCTCCTAATCGAGATCATAATTTGGTGGTGACCTTTTGATTTCACTTTTCCTCATATTAAGACTAAATTTTAGTAACCCAATTTCCGATGTGGGTTTTCCCACAAATATATTTTCTACTTTCAACCTTTTATTTTTGAAGAACAATTTCAAATTGCGAGGACGCAATTTATTGAAGGAGGGGAGAATGTAACACCCCAAGATTTCATAGTGTGTTATTTCTTCAAAATAATTCAATAACTTGCACTACACGCAACACTGAGTTCAATTGCACCATGACTTACCAATAAAAAGCCATTAAAAGAGGTCATGAATAGTATTAACTAAATTTTAAACTTTATATAATCCTTATAATTTTAGAATCCATATTATGAGTTTGTTAGTCATATTGCAAGAACAGATTCATTTTCAGTATTGCACTTTTATCAACTTTTTATAGTGAAACCTTTTTAAATACAATATTTTAAACTTTTTGACTAAATGGAGACATCAAAAAATTTAAAATTGAACATCCAAGCTTACACGGTACGCTTTCCTTTGAATAAAACAGTATCGTGTGTTGTACGCAACTTCGAGTTCTAACACACCGTAACCAATCAAACTAGCTGTTATGAATAGTAATACCTACTTTTTGAAGTTATATATATTTTATATTTTAAAATGGACTTCATTTTTGGATTCGGAATATCAAATTTAGCCTAAGGTGAAATTTTGGTACTTTTCGGATAACTTTCATATTTTGATGAATAGTGAAAATTACTAAATTTTAATTAAAAACAACTTTTTTAATCAAAATAATTAATAGTGATAAATTATGAATTTGAGTGGTTTTAAAGTATATTTAGAATATATTTTTACTATTTAATATAATGTTGGTCATTGGACATAATTTTACAATTAAACCGAACATAAACAAGTGTCAATCTTTTGATAGTTATTATCTCTTAAAAACACGCTTTTTGTTTTGACAGCGGGAATTAATTTTAAATTAATTTCTGCCACTTCTGTGTTTTGAATTTAGGAAAATGGATTCCATATTTTGAATCAGGATGTTCAAATTGTGTAAATAGGTAACTTTTATTTTTAGACATTTTGAATAATTACTGCGGTAAATATTTTATTTACCATGGTTAAGGGTAAATCCGGTAAATAAGGGTTAAAAAATAATATTATAATAATACTAAATTACCCTAAAACGTGTCTTAACCCTAATGGTTGATACATGGTCGACCATGGGCATCTTTGTGTCAATTTTGGGACCCCATGGATCCACTTGTATGTGATAATGACACTTTATTTTAATTAAGTTAAAATGAATACAAAAATGACACAAGCATATATCTTTTAGAAAAACAATTGTTACATAGGGTTATATATGTTGGATTTTAGATTATAAATATTCATTAGAAAGCTAAAACGCTTTCCTACATAATGATAGTTTATTTACAATTTTTAGACATTAAATAATTTATTTTAATTATGACACAATGATGATGGAGTAATTACTATAATAGTAAAAAATTAAAATAATTGATATTATAAATACCCAAATAAATATAATATGAAACTTTAAATGAATTAAACTAATTTTATAGGATAATAGGATATATTAGGATTGATTTAATTGACTTTGTTCGATGTAATCAATCTGTTATGAGTTTCACAAAAATCAACTATTGAATTGTGTCAAAATTGACATAAAAGAGTTCTTAAAACAAATATTATATTATTAATTGATATTAAATTCCTAAAAATATAAGGTTCGGCCAAGAGACTTATATCATGATAGGTTCATCATTAATGTACCACTTTGGGGTCTCTTGGATGTATATATTAAGTTTAATAACCATATTATATAAAAATACAAAGAGACATTGTAAAAGTAAAACTAATTAACTTAGAGTTAATACTTAAAGATAAGGTTAATATAAGTACCCAAACCTGTATAAATTCTATTGGTTGAGTGGGTTTCGACCTATCCCCACCTTAACCTTTGAATAATAAGCTTTGGAGCCATTAGAAACCGAATATGAATTTATTATAAATTAATATTTCTAGCTTTTCCAAAGGTGCCCCTCACCCCTCTTATAAAAGGGCACTCCTCCTTCTCATTTCTCACACCTTCAAAGCCTTTTGGTTCGGCCAAACTCTGCCCTAATACTCTCCCAACATCCCTCACTACAACCTAGAGGCCTTAGTTTGATCTGAAAGCCAACCTAAGGAGCCCTTTTTGATCAAATCAAAAGGAAGAACTCGAAGAAGAGGTAATGATTTCACCACTCTTTTCTAAGTTCATTTCTTCCTCCACTTCTTCTTCCTTTGTTATTACCATTCTAAAATAATAACTCCAGTATCTAACATATACTATGATGTTATTATAAGTATGGTACAACCATATTCAGTATTCTATCCACCCTTTGAATAACATGTCACCATACGTGCGTACGTACGGCTTACCGTCTCCACGTCGTGGTGTAATTGTTATTCAATATAATATTATTTGGATGGGTATAATAATGATGTGTAACTCATGTAAATAATAAATATAACATGTTAATGATTCTGTATATATGATATACCATTAATTTATATATTATTTTAATATCAAAATAATGATATTGTCGCTCGTGCGTACGTACGGACTACCGTCTCCACGAACGCGATGAGATTCTTTCTCCATCATATTCATTCAAGTATAATTATCATTTGATGATTTAAAAATGATGTTTAAGGACTTGATATCATTCTGGATATGAATAATATACAACCTATCCTTTACAAACATGTCTTACGTAACAAAACATATAAAAGAAAACAAGTAAGTTAACACCCGATATAATGATAATACTAAGATATTATTATCAAATCAATATTAAGAGATCATATATGATATCATATTAATGTATATGATTCTTATATAATTAAATAACAATTATTTCACCATTATACAGGAGTTTAACCTACCCCAACCAAGGAAAAGTACAAGGTAAGGGTTTACTTCACAACCTCTTCATTATCCAAGGTTGTTTATACATAATTATCTACTGGGACCTCGTTATCATCCACATCCATGTTTCTTCAAAATGTATTTCAAAACATTTTTATTATTTACAAGAATATTGTTTAAAGTCATTTGTACCCTTTTTGAATTTTTATAAGAGGAATCTTTCCGTCGTTTTCAAAACAAGGTCCTTTTTAACCTTTTCGACAGAATTAAGGTAAGAATGTTTTTTTAACTTATACGGCGGGTGCGGCTATTTTCCGCCGTTATAAAATCTTCAAAGCTTCTCTTACAAGCTTATAAGAATATTTTCAAAGAAAATGTTTTATTTTATATGGATCTTAAATGATTTCAAAATAAAAGGAGATATTTCTTTAAAAAGAATTTTGATTTCATCTATGTCAGCATCCTTTGGTGGATTTTAAGATTATTTGAAGTTGATTTATTATGATACAAAACTTCTATATTGTATTGAAGGTTTTGTGATATGTTTGACTATGGATGTGCTATTTTTATACCATTCATAGTTTATGGTGAAAGTATTTACATTTCGTATGCTAGTTTTAATACGAATGTTTATGTTATGTTTAAACCTTTTCATATGGGAATGCATTGGACTTAATAAGTGACGAGTGGAGCCCGCTATAGCTCCTCGATGCATCGGTAGGTCTCATGAGACAAATTAGTGTCTTGGCACAAGGCCTTGACAATATATTATTTGTAGTCTTGGCACGAGGCCTTGAGTATGTGGTTATGATAGTCTGGCATTATGCATTCCAACATTATGAAAGTGGTTATTGATTTTTGCATGTGATTATTAGATTAGTAGAATATCCATGTGAGTAAGTAAATGGAATTATTTCATTTTATTTATGCCATACCATGTTGAAAGTTCATGTTTGAAAGGCTTTTGTTTTAGTTATACATTGCCTTAAAAGTTTATTCTTATTTATGAAAGTTTCCGTTATATTGTTATCCTTACTGGGCATTTGAGCTCACCCCTTTTCTATGTTTTATTTTTCCCAGGAAGTGAAGAAGTAAGTTATGAATGACCTGCAGGGATATTATGTGGGGATATGAGTGTGGATTATGGAGACAATATGTTGTTGTAGTAGTTTTTCGTTTAATGATGTAATGTAAAACTTATGAATATATCTAGTGTTTCTAAGGCTACTAAACCAATCGGTCTTTCGAGATTTGATCTTTCTTGTGATCATGCCAATGTTACGAAGTAATGCACCGACTCTGGGTAGTTGGGGTCGGGGCGTTACAAATAAATTCAATTTATATATTTTGAATTTGTTAAAATATATTTCATTTTTTAATTCATAATATCAAAGTTATCTTAGGTTTAATTTTTTGTATTTTTCTGAAAACATTCAATTTTTGAGGAATAATGAAAAACACTGAGTTTTAGTTTAAAACCAAATTTATTATTATTTTTTTTATTTAAATTTTTTTAGGTTATAATATAAAAATAATAGCAATATATGTTCAATTTAATTTATTGGAGTCAGTTTATAATAATTTTAGATATATAAAAATTTTATTCGACTTTTTACCGTCATGTACCCACCTCCTTGTGCATTTTCAAATTTACATAAAACATAATTTTAACACTTTTTTTAGTTAAATTTCAAAAATTCTAGAGATACGGTTGATATATGTAAGTAAAATTTTGTTCAATAATATGAAAATATTTTTTTATGTATAGTAACGTTTTACTTTTATTTACCACAATTAAAAGTAAATAGGATAATTAAGGGTAAAAATAATAATATTATCACCCTAACTCATGTACTAATTCTATCGGATAAGTGTAATTTTACAAAAAAAAACCTTAGGAAGAAAATAGGATTCTTGATATACACTTGGATTAGATTAGGACATTTATTATAATTAAATTCAATGAAGATTTAAAAGTGTTAAATTCAATGTTTAATTTCTAAACCATTTTTAATGTAGAGTTACACATAAGATAAATTACACATTAAATATTCATTATAATGATAAAATATTTCATTCATCATGGTATTTTATTTATAATTTTATACATTAAGTAATTAAATTTATTTATGACACAATAATGATCTAGTAATTACATTATTTATGCATGAATCAAATAAATGGTATAATAAATATTACAATAAATATAATTTCAATGTTTTTATGACATCCAATAATTTTATAGGTTAATATTTCATGTTAGGGTTGTTTAGATGAATTTTTTTCGAATTATTAATTCTTTTATGAATTGATCAAAAAAAATACCAAATAGTGTCAAAATTGACATAAAAGAGTTTTTAAGACTAATATTTTATTATTAATTGATATTGTCTTCCTAAAAACCTACGGTTCAGAAAAAAGGCTTATATTATTATAGGTGAATCATTAATGAATAACATGGGGTTCATTTGAATGTATATAGTATGTTTATTTACCATATAATATAAAAATAAAAGAGACATGGTAAATGTCAAAATATTTAACTAAGAGTTAAATATAAAATATAAGATTAATATAGTGAACAAAAGATAACAAAAACCAATGGTTTGAGTTTATATAGACCCATACCCACAATAGCATTTAAATAATCTAGTTTGGATCCATTATAAACCGAAAAGTATTTTATTGGAAAATAATATTTCTAGCTTTTCCTAAGGTGCCACTCACCCCTCTTTCGAAAGGGCTCTCCCCCTTCTCTCAAATTCACACCATCAAAACCATTTTTCTTGGACAAAACGTACACAAATACCCTCTCAACTATCCTCTATTAATCCTAGTGTCCTTATTTTAGCCAGAAGGCACACCTATGGAGACCTTTTGATCAAATCAATAGGAATAACCCGAAGAAGAGGTAAATATTTTATCACCTATTTCAAGTTTCATTCTTCTTCCTCTTCCTCATTCTTTGTTGTTTCCATTGAAAAATAATAACTCCAGTATATTCTATATATTTTGATGTTATTATAAATATGGTACAACCATTTTCTTTATTCTATCAATCCTTTAAATGACATGTCACCATATGTTCTTACATATGGCTTACTATCTCCATGTCGTTGTGTAATTGTTATTCAATACAATATTATTTTGATGCGTATAATAATGATGTGTAGTTGATTTAAATAATAAATAAAATATGAAAATTATTTTTATATATTATATTCCATACAATTATATATTATTTTGATATCAAAAGAATGATATTTTCGTTCGTACGTACGTACGGATTACCGTCTCCACGAACGCGATGAGATTCATTCCCCATCGTATTAATTCAAGAATAATTTTCATTAGATGATTAAAAATATTTTTTAAATAGTTAATATAATTATGAATATGAATAATATACATCCTATCCATAACAAAAATTCCTCACATAACAAATAATATAAAGGAAAACAAATCAGTTAAAACCCTAAATGACAATAATACAATGATATTATTAACAAGGAAATGAAAAAATATCATATATGATATCATATTAATGTATATGATTCATGTATAATTTAATAACAATTATTTCACCCTTATTGAGGAGGTTAACCTACCCTCTACCAAGGAAATGTAAAAGGTAAGGGTTAATTCTACAATCTCTTCATTATCTGAGATTGTTTATACGTAATTATCTACTAGGACCTCTTTATCATCCACATCCATGTTTCTAAAAAAATTATTTCCAATCATTATTACTATTTTATAGACTATGGGTTAAATTCATTTATACCCATGTTTTACTTTTATAATAGTTTTATAAATTAATCTTTCAATCATTTTCCAAACAAGCTAGTTTTTGACATTTTCGAAAAATTAAAGGTATGAATTTTTTTTAACATATACAGCTGGTGCAGATATTTTATGCCATTATAACATCATTGAAGCTTACCTTAATATATTAGAAGAATATTTTCAAAATAAATTTTTTCCAATGTAATTAAATTACTTTTAAATGATTTCAAAATAGAAAGATATATTTCTAAAAAAATTTATGATTTCATATTTGTCAACATCCTTTGATTGATTATGAGCTTATTTGAAGTTGATTTTTTAGGATACAAAACTTCATATTTTATTGAAGGTTTTGTTATATGTGCTGACTATGGATGTGATATTTTTATACCATTCACGTTTTATGGATAAATTATTGAAATTTGATATTCTAGTTCTAATATGAATGTTTATGTTATATTTAATTCTTTTTATATGAGAAATGCATTCGACGTAATAAGTGATTGGTAGAGCCCATTATAGCTCCACGATGCATCGGTAGGTCTCATGAGACAAAATAGTGTCTTCGAACAAGGACTTGAAAAAATATTATTTGTAGTCTTGGAACAAGGCCTTGACTATGTGGTTATGAATGTACAGTATTATGCATTCCATCATTATGAAAGTGGATAATGATATTACATGTGATTATTCGACGAGTAGAATATCCATTTGAGTAAGTAAATGGAATTTTTTTTATTTATATTTTCCATATTATTATGAAGTATATGTTGAAAAGGATTTTGTTTTAGATTTATAAATTTCCTTAAATGTTTGTTCTTATTAATGAAAGCTTATGGTATATTATTATCCTTATTGAGCATCTGAGCTCACCCTTTTCATTGTTTTATTTTCCCAGGATCACAAGAAGTGTTTTATGTTTGAGATGCAGGGTTATGCAAAAGGAAAAAATTTCATTATCAAATGAATATTACCTTTTTAATGTATTTTAGACAGTTTAATGTAACTTATATGCATGCAGTCTATTTTCCAAGACTGCTAAACTGATCGGTCCTTCAAGACTTGATTCCTTGTAATCACGCCAATGTATTTAAATAATTCACCAACTCTGAGAATCTAGGGTCAGGGCATTAAAGTAGGTATTAGAGAAAGTTTATCAATAACATTGGAAACCAGATTTAGATAAACTCTGATTAGAACACATTACCATAAGATAGATTTGAGGATTAGTATAGATGAACTTCCTAGAATTTTGGTAATGTAGAGATTTTGTGAGTTTTCGAAGCAAATATATCCTTGTATGGATATGAGCAGGTAGAGGCGTCTTTGGCACAGATTTACTTAGGTGTAAAACCCGAAAACACCACTTTGAACTATACTCAAATGGGAATTGGTGCACGACAACGGGCCTTGCTGCACTCTTGGTTATGACACTCCAGGGGGATATGCTTAGGATAATTATCATTTTCATTACAAATCCTTATGAAGGATTTACATGAATTTCACTTCTAAAAGAAAATATTTCTATGATTATGGATTATATCCATAAACATTACAATTTATGTTAGGTATTTTACAAGTTTGTAATTATTCATTGCAATTTATAAACTGACCTACTCTAAGACATTGTATAAAAATGGTGACCAATAGAAGGAATGTGAACTCCATTAATACATATGATCCAAAAAGCAAGAAGGATCACATCGTTCATGGTATTAAGCCAACATTTAGAAGGGAAATATTCCCCTCTTATTATCAACATATAATTAAATAGTATCCTTTGTTAATATGTTAAGTAAATAATTCAATGATTCCTATGGCTATGAAGGGAATAAAGAGAAGAAAATGATGGAAGAGAGAAATATGGATAAAGGGAAGAGGAAAAAGTATGTTTTTTCATATGTGATAACTATAGAAAGAGTCACCTTCATAAATACATGAAGGGAATGGAAGTTTGTTATAAGTGTTTAAAAAAGGACACCGAGTATGTGATTGCAAGGGTAATAAAAATGTTTCAAATGTAAAATGATTTATCTCCAGGGTGTTGGGACACTACGCAAAACAATGTCTCAGTCCTAATAGTATACCTCAAATGATGCTATAGGATAAAAATCAAGTCATGATACTACCTCATATGAAGAGGAATGACTATTATTATTATGTTTTTATTGTAGAATTATTTCATTTGTGTGTTGTATTAGCAATATACTGGTTATATGAATTATGGAGATAAATAAGGATTGTACTACAGTACTGTTTTGTTCAGAATTTAAGATTATATGGTTCTATGAAAAGTGACTTAATAGTAAGCTACATTTTCTGGAAAATACATGGTTGAATTAAATTTGATCATTAATATGGTCTTGATAATGAAGTAGTGATTTAGGAATAAAAGATGATTGTTTTGGATAAAATATATTCGATATTCTTGACTTCCTTAGAAACGATTAATAGTTTCTTTATTTCATCATTGTTGGAATATTTAGAATATTTAGACATAAGGAATATATCCAGTATTATAAAAAATATAAGGTAGCATGACTTTAATCAATATGGTTTTATGGTAATTTAGGGTGTTACCAAGTTTTAAAATAATACATGATGAAGGTGTTCACGTGTTATTATGTGGAAAAAGGGATCTTCATTGTTTTTAACTGCCTTATAAATTTTTTGAGTTCTGATAGAAGTATTTTGAATAATTCTAAAGGTTTAAAAGGATTATGTTTTAAATTGGATATTATTGTTAAGGTTATTTTTTTATTGTCATAAAAAGAACAACACACAGACAATGTGACAATCCATCGTGTTGGAAAAAGCTATGGGAATTGAACCCACAAACATAGTGCGATTGGGATTTATTGCCTACAACTAGACTATGTGAAGTCCATAGATTGTATAATCTAGATTTTTTAAAGGGTCTGATAGATTAATTATGTATTCATTATTATTTTTTGGAACCCTACATGATTAGGATAAATAGATTTTTTTTGAAATCTTTTGATGTGAAAGACGAATATGTGGTAAGAATTAGTTGAAGGATCAACCTCTACTTGTCAGGTATATATATATGTAAATATATTTTTTCTACTTATTCTATGGGTAAATTAATTCTTCAACATTAGGAAAGGGAACTGAAAACAAATTTTTTTTTATCCTAATACCATATGAACTGATGGTATTATAAATCATCATAGATTAATGGATTTGAGGCCCTTAATTTTTCATTTGTTTGTGAATGATGACATCAATCACCCCCTATAAATATTTTCTTCCCTCTAATTATGTGTCTCTAATTTCCACCAATTTTCTCCAAATCGAGATTCTAATTTTGTGGTGACCCTTTAATTTCCCTTTTCCACTTATTAAGACTAAATTTTTTTAACTCAATTTCCTATGTGGATTTTCCCACAAAGGTATTTTCTATTTTTAGCCTTTTATTTTTGATAAACAATTTCAAATTGTGAGGGATCAATTTATTGAAGTAGGGAACAATGTAACACCCCATGATCTCATAGTACGTTATTTCTTCCTTTTAATTCAATAAAATGCATTACATGCAACACCGAGTTCTAGGGCACCATGACATACCATACTAGCCGTTCAAAAGCGGTTATGAATCGTATTAACTATATATTGGACTTTATATAATACTTATAATTTTAGAATCAATATTATGAGTTTCTTAGACATTATGTAAGAAAAAATTCATTTTTTCAGATAAAAGAAGTATTTATAAAAAAATGAAATTTTACCACATTTTAATATAGAACCATTTTAAATGAAATGTATGAAACATTTATATATTAAATTTGAAAAAATAAAATTATTATTTAGAATCGGGACATAAAATATTTACTTTTGATAAATATTTGGTATTTTTATGATTACTTTAATATTTGGGGGAATAGTGAAAATTACTAAATTTTTACTTAAAACAACCTTTTTAATCAAAATAATTTATAGTGTTCAACTATATAAATGAATAGTTTGGAAGAATAATTAGATTATATTATTACCATTTAATTTATTGTTGGCCATTGGATATAAATTCAATTTACAATTGGATATAAACAAGTCTCATTATTTTGGTAGTTATATTTCATAAAAAATACACACTTTGGTTTTGACAAGAAATATTAATTTTAAATTAATAAATTCTTTTTCTATGTTTTTCATTTGGTAAAATAGACTTTATTTTGGAATTCAGAATATCAATGAATCTTAGTTTGAATTTTTAGTATTTTTCTGAAAACATTCAATTTTTTGTAAATAGTGAAAAATAATGATTTATAGTATAAAACCGATTTATTATTATTATTTTTATATATATTTATTTTATGTCAAAATAGATACATAATACCAATATAAGTTCAATTTAATTCACTATATTCAGTTTATAACAATTCTAGATATATGAAAATTTTATTGATCTTCTTACCGTCTTTTATCCACCTCTGAGAAGGAATTGCAAATTTACAAAAAAACATAATTTTTCCACTTATGTGAGATGAATTTAATGAATTTAACAGAGAATCTTGATATCAGTAAGAAAAGTTTTTTTCAATAAGATGAAAATAATTTTTGGTGAATAGTGACTTTTTACTTTTATTTACAATATTTAAAAGTTAACATGTTAATTAAGGGTAAAAATGATATTATTATTACCCTAACACGTGTCCTATTTCTGTTGGATAAATGTAATTCGACCAAAAATAACCATATTAATGAAATATGATTCTTTAGGTCCACTTGGATTATATTAGGACATTTATTATTATTTATTTCAAATAAGTGTTAAAAGTGTTAAATTCAATGTTAACTAAATAAAAAATTTGTAATATAGATTTAAACATAACATAAAATATAATATAAATATTCATTAGAAATATAAATTGATTTACTACATGAAGGTATTTTATTTATAATTTTTAGACATTCTATAATTAAATTTATTTATGACAAAATGATGATTCAATAATTATATTATAAATGAATGAATCAAATTAATGGTATTATAAATATTAAAATATATATAATTTCAAAGTGTTTAATACATCCACGAATTTTCTAGGTTAATATGACATATTATGGTTTATTATAGAATTTTTTTGGACGTAATTATTCAGTTATGAATTTATAAAAAACATAATTCCAAATAGTGTCAAAATTAACATAAAATAGATTTTAAAAAAATATTATATTATTAATTGATATTATATTCCTAAAAATCTATGGTTTGACCAAAAAACTTATATAATTATAGTTGTAACATTAATTAACCTCTTGGGGTTCTCTTGGAAGTATATAGTATCTTTTTTTACCATATTAAATAAAAATACAAGGGGACACAGTCAATGTCAAATATTTTACTAAGAGTCAAATCTAAAATATATGATTAATATAGTGACCGAAACATGCCTAAAACCAATTAGATGAGTCCTATTCAACCCCTGACAACCTTAGAATTTAAATAATCCATAATGGAGATCTTATAAATGGAAAATGTTTTTATTATAAAATAATATTTCTATCTTTTCCTAAGATTCCCCTCACCCCTTTTATAAAAGGGCACTCCCACTTCTCTCTAATTTACACCTTAAAAGCCATTTGTATCAGCCAAAAACTTACCCAATACCCTATAAAATTTCATAACTTCATCTTAAGGGTCTTAATTTAGTCAGAAAGCAATCCTAAGGAGACCTTTTGATCAAATCCAAAGGAAGAACTCAAAGATGAGGTTAATATTTCATCACCTCTATCAAGTTCCTTTCATTTTCCACTTAATCATTCTTTGTAGTTTCCAATCTATAATAATAAAAACAGTATCTTATATATACTGGTATTTATTATAAATATTGTACCACCGAATCCATTTTTCTATCCATCCTTTGAATGACATGTAACCATACGTGTGTACATATGGCTTACCATCTCCACGTCATTGATTAATTATTATTCAATATATTATTATTTGGAGGGGTATAATAATGATGTGTAATTTAGGTAAATAAAAAATATAAAATGAAAATTATTCCTTATATATGATATACCATCCAATTATATATTTTTTTCATATCAAAAAATGATATTTTCGCTCGTGAGTATGTACGGATTACCGTCTCCACGAACAGGATGAGATTCATTCCCCATCATATCCATTGAAGTCTAATTTTCATTAGATGATTAAAAATTCTTAAATAGTTAATATAATTTTTAATATGAATAAGAAACATCCTATCCATAAAAAACATTACCTATGTGACAAATCATATAAAGGAAAACAAAATAGTTGACACCCATAACGACGATAATACTAAGATATATTTATCAAAGCAATGTTAAAAGATCATATTTGATATCATATTAATGTATATGATTCTTGTATAATTTAATAAAACTTATTTCACCATAATAATGGAGTATATCCTACCATCGAACAAGGAAAAGTACAAAGTACGAGTTAATTCTACAATCTCATCGTTATCCGAGGTTGTTTATATATAATTATCTACTTGGACCTCATTATCATCAACATCCATGTTTCTTAAAAATGTATTTCCAAACTTTATTAATATTTTATAGACTATGGTTTAAAGGAATTTATAAACATTTTTTAATTTTATAATTGGTTTTTAATGAAATCCTTCCATCATTTTCCAAACAAGGTTCTTTTTGACCTTTTCAAAAAATTTATGGTAAGAATGTTTTTTTAACATATTCAGTGGCTGAGACTATTTTTTCTATTATAAAATCGTTGAAGCTTCCCATACAGGATTTTAAAAATAATTTCAAAATAAATGTTTTATTTTATAATTATATTACATTTAAATGATTTCAAAATAGAAAGAGATATTTCTAAATAAATGTTTGGATTTTATCTATGTCAACATCCTTTGATAGATTGTAAACATATTTGATGATGATTTATTATAATACAAAACTATCATGCTGTATTGAATGTTTTGTGATATGTTTGACTGTGGATGTGCTATTTTTGTACCATTCACTGTTTATGGATAAAGTATTAAAATTTCATATGTTTGTTTTAATACGAATGTTTATGCTTTGATTAAACCTTTTCATATGAGTAATGCATTGGACTTTGTAAGTGATGGGTGGAGCCTGCTATAGCTCCTTGATGCATTGATAAGTCTCATGAGACAAAATAGTGTCTTGGCACAAGGCCTTGAAAAAATCTCATTTGTATTCTTGGCACAAGGCCTTGACTATGTGGCTATGAATGTCTAGCATTATGCATTCCATCATTGTGAAAGTGCCTATTGATATTTCATGTGATTATTCGAATATTAGAATATCCATATGATTATGTAAATGGAATTATTTTGATTTATATTTTCCATATTATGATGAAGTTTATGTTTAAAATTCTTTTATTTTAGTTTTATACATTTCCATATATGTTTTTAGTATTTATTAAAGCTTCTGCTATATTGTTATATTTACTGATCATCTAGGCTCCCCCATTTATATATTTTATTTTCCCAGGATCCCAAGAAGTGTTTTATTTTTGAGATGCAGGGTTAAGCTAAAGGAACAATGGAATTCTCATAGAATTATTTTTTGTGTGTTGTATGTTAGAAAGTGTAATGTAACATTCATGCATGTAATCCTTTTTCCAAGGCTGCTAAACCGATCTGTATTTCTAGACATGATTCATTGTAATCATGCCAATGTAATAAAATAATGCTCTGACTCTTGGAATCTAGGTTCGGAGCATTATAATAAAGAATAAAATTATAAAAAACATAAATATAAAAAAATGATGAGAAAAATTTTAAATAAAAGGAATTTATGAACATTACCGGTGTGATGGAGAGATCATACACAATAGATCATCCACTTCTATGTAACGGGAATAGACACCGTCATGGTCCCTCCCACAGGGAGTGGGTGGGACCTTCACTCTCATGCAGTGAGGATTCAACTAGTTCCTTCTCCACTTTCTCAAATAATAACTTCATTCCCACCTTCACAGTTATTTCATTATTCCCTATCATTCCAAATCTATTCAATAGATTCATGCACCTCCTGATTTCATCACCATAATTCACGAGGCTTCATTTATTTTGAATATAATATTTATTACATTGTTCATATAGTTCCTCACATCAATAGATTACTTAAAATGTTATATATTCATATTATGGGGTTTTAATGATAATGTAATAGTGGGCATTATTGAGACAAGGAATTACATTGTCATGTTTTCTTCCATGAAAAACATGATTAAGACTTGGTCTGGTGCACTATGTTCTTGCATTGGAATTATATTCTACTTATTCATGTGTACCTACAAATTGCACATGGAACATCATAATACATCCATGGTGATCTCAGTATGATTCCCGAAGATCACATTACAATTTTGAAATTAATTTTATTTTCGTATTCTATGAAATATTGTGGTTATACTTTATTACTCTGATAGAATGAAAAATTGTGTTAGTAACCCAGTCCTTCTATTAATCTATGTGTTAGTTGATATGTCAAGAATTCCAACCGTTTTATTATTATAGTCGAAGAATAATTTTCCTAAAAACAGTCTATGGTTTCATTTAATTTATGTAATATTGTTCGTGTATTATTAAATTGGTTCATTAATTCACTTTTTATTAGCGTGGGAGGAATGAAAGTATTCTGTATTTTTTATAGATAATAATGAGGTAACAGTCAATGCTTTATTCTTGATTTTGTTAATGGTCTCATGAATAATTTGGATGTTTCTATTGGTCGATGTCTAGTAGAACTCTTTCATTGTAGATTACATTATGGAATGTAAATGAAGTAATACACCTTTAAAATATTTATATCTGATTAGGAAGATCGTAATCCTATAGTGTAGGATAAATTAGATTTAGTGAGCATTGCTGAGGTGATTAAACCCGGTTCATCATTTAATACTCTATGAAATTTATTTCAGGGATCCTATGAAGGGTATGTTTATCATCGTATAGGATTTAAACCTGATGTGGGGGGAAATTTGACAAACAAAAGAGGGTATAAGGGCTTTATGATCTGGGAGAAACCTCTTCAAATGTGTGAGAATTTTTTGGGGGTTTATAATGTATCCTTCCCAAGGTGGAACTTGTCCTGATTGTATATAAGAAACATCATTACAGTCCAAGGAGAAGATGTTTGTGAAAAGAGATCCCACTTGTTATGGGAAGATTGAGGCTGGGAGTTATGGACATGTCTAGAATAATTGTATAAATAAAAGTATTGGTAGAATATTTCATAGACCATAGAGAAAAAAGTGAATAAATAATTCAAGTATTCCAATTTTTTTCTTGTATGTTAGAGAAAGAGCCACCAGGGGTTTAATAGTTATTCATAACTTCCTAAACCAATAGAAAAAATTCTTATCCAAGAAAATTTGAACCACGGAGATGGATCATGATTCTTCTAAGAAGGAGTATGGGAATGACATAATCATGAAACCATTAAATGATAATTGAATATCTAGAGGGGGTGTCTGTATATAATATAAAACTATGTAGATGGGTGAAATGATGAGAATTTGACCATAAAGACACTATGAGGTGAATCACCCAACAGTTCCCCATAGTTCATATGGAAATGATGAAGCAATGGTAGATCCATCAATGGAAATAATGAACGGCACAAAACATGAAGCATGCTAGAAGGCTGGGGAAGAGTGGGAAGATCTCCTATAGTGAGAGGTTCAAATGTTAGAGGGGTAATTTATTATTTTTTCCTTTGATGATGATCATGATATGGTAGATGATATATTAATCCATGTGGACACAAATAATGGTTAATGGCACTAGGAAAAAATAACATCATAATTATTGTTAGAGGATATAATGAATATAAGTTATAAGAGGAGGAATTTATTTAATAATGAAACAAGATGGAATGCACCATTAAAGATTTTATTAGTTATTATATGTTCAAAAATGAAATTTTTTATTTCTGGAAACATTATATGAATATTTCTTCTAACTAGATTAATTTTTATTTCAATAATTTTTTATCATATTGTATTAGATGTCTATTAGGTTGAAAAATTCATGGATTATCTCTTTAAAAAAAATTATAATAATAATTTAATATTTAGTCGAAATTAAAGAATTAACATGGTGACCATATGATTAATACCCTTAGGGTACACCTAAAACAACTAGTCATAACTTAAACTTATCACTCAAGGAATATGTTTCTACAACATGTACGTGAACATTTTCGTAGATCTTAAAAATTTTGATCTATTAACATACCCATGATTAATTATTTAAATGCTACAAATATTTTATTAAGTAATTATCTAAATATGTTATTATGGGAACATAATTTACAAAAACTAATATCAACCATATGAAAACCAACACCTGATATTTAAATAACATTGATATCTATGATGAATGAACTCAACCACTCTCACCACCAATGGAAATATTAAAATCACCAAAACCATTTTTAACCAGTAATACATGATAAATACCCCTAAATTGAAATAATGAAACCAATAAATGGAAGAAAATGTAAAAATAAAAAACATACAATACATAAGAGTCTAATAGACACATGTATAGTTTTCTACTCAGTTAATTACCATTATTTTTCCACCATACTGATACCCAATTAATAAAAAATTGAAAATGTTCACCGATACCATTTTTTAAGAACAAATTTGAGTAGAAATGGGATTCATGTTTGACTACTTATACACTATAGGTTTCATACTAGATGTGTGGACATAATTCAGATATTATAGAGATCGATCCCCTAATATCATATATCCATCAATCACCAACATAGAATAAGATGAAATAAATAAATAACCTTTTAAAGTGATAATAATATATACAAAAGGACAATAACTAAACATGAAATATCAGACTATCATACAAAAAATCATATGTATATTTTAATTGATTCCATATTTTTTATGTTCAATACAAATAATATATCCAAAACAATGTTATTTAAGAGGAACAATAAAACAAGTATAATAGTGTGTCCTAGAGAATCACCTCAAATCCTCAAATATCTTTACCTAGTTAATAATATGACAGAAGGGTCTTTTCCTTGTATGGATCCCTATAAATAATCTATATGAACACCAGCATCCCCTTTTATGGTGTAAATAATAAACCCATTTGGACACCACTAACTAATCATTATCATAATAAAAACATAAATATATGATTGGATACTCAAAGGTAAGTATATTAATGATAATTATAGAATAGGAAATCATTCAACCATGTTATACCATAGTGAAATAAATTTTTATGTGTGTGAAATAACCATGCATAATTCAATTTAAAATAAAAATAATGTGTCAACATGTACCACGAAATAATCCCTAGTAACCCTTAGGTGATCCAAGCGTGGTACCTCAATATCAAACCTATCATATGACCCAATGCATCCCACATAAAATATTCCATGGATATTTTTAATTTCTATGAATCATTGTTATTTTTTCATAAAATGGGAATCTATATAACCAATATCCCTCAAAATATGAACTATCCAGTAAGGGAAATCTCCAATGACAACATCTATTATATCAAGGCTTAGGGAAGAACCCTGAATAAATAATCACAATACCTAAACACCTAAAAAATTATAATCATTCCATTGGGTTGAGTTCCCATGTCCCCATTACACCCAAAAAAATATAAAATAAGATGGGGAAAAACATCAAGACCAATCCATACTCAAACATGTCACCTTTGCTTTTACTATTTATCTTCTATCATGAGATTATGAAATGGGGTTGTGGCCTTTACATTAAATGTTTCCATAGAATCCCATATAAGAAGTTAATTTTAAAAAATTGCCTCTATAATGGAATGGATTGATAACCCAACCCTATATTTTTAGTTATATGATGTAATAACACATTACTAACCCATGAAATCCAACACTGGGAAAAGAAATAAACACACATCCCTACGACTATCCACCAAGAACAGAATATATTTTTCATCACCTTGTTGAACCAATATTGTCTACTCTCCAAGCAGTCAATTACATCAATCAAGTATTACCCAAATTCACCGATATAAAACTAATAATTTATTAATGGAAAATTAATCCATATAAATGCATTTAAAACCCAAAAATCACATATAAACTACATAATATATTAATGACATCCCACATCATGATTGAGGAAGAAAGCATAAGAATCATTATGTATCGATATAAAATATAAATATCATAATAATAAACATTATGTATGAAAAATTTATTATATGTTATTCATATATAATATATTGTCATTTATGAAAATACAATAATTAGAGAAATTCCTTTAATAAGTAATATTATTTACATGGTACATTATATTATTTCCTATGTAAAAATCATAATATTGAAGATATTTTCTCATAGATAATTATATAAGATATTTTCCTCTTTTAAAATTATAATATATAAAATTTTATTCACACGTAGAATTATTCCTCTATGAAAATTCAATATATTATATATTTTCTTATTGGTTTGTGGAAAACAAATTCATGATTCATCATACGATATTTTCTAGATGATGTAATTTAGAATAAGTATTCTTGATGGGGATAATGGAATGGTGATTATCAGAAAAACTAGAATGATAATTCCATATGATGTTTCGTATAATTCTAGGAAAACGTTTTTTACATCATAATACATCCATCTAAAAGTGGTCAATAAAAATAGATCATCTATGGAAGATGGTCAAAACTGAGTTTTCCAGATGGAAGAATATTACACTTTTAAATGTTAAAGAATCATGTTTCTTCACACACATTAGTGTTGTTTACATATTATTGATAGGATGTTGGTGGTTGAAATAGAAGATTCAACTGGATAAAAGTAGTTTCTCAAGGAAATAAATGGTTTACCTTAATGGATAAAGTGCATTGAAAACATATTCACTGGATGAAGGATTCCATAAAAAGGGGGAGGTGTAACTCTCTCATGCAATAGAGATTACTATATAGAAAATTAATGTTTATGAAATAAAATATTTGGACACTAAATATAATATTGTAAGTTACTATAATATTTTAATTACACGTGTCGCCTAGAATTAATATGTTATCAATGATCCCAATGGATGATCATGTTTTCCAAAACCACATTAAATGTTATTTATTTATTTAATATTACTTTTTGGAAAAAATATAAGTCATTTTTTATGTGTGGGGATAAAGTATGTTCTTCTATTCATACTTCAAGTGTTCCTATCTAATGAGGTAATAATATTAGAGAATACTTCTAGCTTATTACATATTGTAATGATATTCAAATGTGTGGTGTCAAGTTTTTGGATGAACATCATGATATAGTCGAACATTATTTTGGAAATTATGTGTATTAGGTGTAATGGTTGATGATTTGTTATTGGAATAAAGGTGTGATATTTGATTCCCAAAACGTGGAATCAGGTGTTATTAAGATCAAATTAAATTTCACTCACATCATTTTTATTATTTCACCCCTTGGCATGAATGTTATTATATATCCCTTATATTAATACTTCTGGTATAATAGAATTAGTGGATGACTAATTTTTTATCAATATGTTCTATGGAATATATATTCCCTTTTAGATAATATAGACGGAAGATCATATTTAAAAAAATATTTTGAAATTGCATTGTTTATAACACAACTATAAACAATAGATAAATTTGGATTTATGTTGTTGGAAGGAAAGGATTTTCCATATTCATGATTCATTTTCCTATAATTTTCCATTGAGTAATAGAGTTAATGAAAAACATTTATGTTTCTGACAACATTGCTTAATATTAATGTAAATACAAAAAATATCTATAATGTTTTCATATTTTTTTATTTTTCAACTTGATGTTATCAGATAGAGATTATTCTATCAATCATCTGAATAATTTCAATATGATCATAGCGATACTAAAATATATCTTCGTTACATTCATATTTTTTTTGGAATTCATCATATTATATAATACCATTAGTAGAGTTGGAATACTATACTGATAGTGCTGAGAATCTCTAGTGGGATGTGATATCTTCTATCAAAATATATTAATGAAATTATTAATAATGATGAATTGATATGGTTGTAAATTTAAATGTTTTTAGAGATTTCTCCTAATAATTCCATATAGGGATGATCAACACATCCTACTGGCAATTAGAAGAATATATCTTTAAAATATAATTCAAAGATAATAATTCAAGGTAAATAGGTATTTTACGGTACTAAATGTATATTTTATTGGAAGAAGAGACATATAAATAAAAATTATAGGAATAACATTGATTTCTAGAACGAAAAACTTAGTCATTATAATGAATGGAGAGTCAAATATTATTCAACTTATGATCATTCTTAATAAGTTAGGGTTTTTTGAATCAGGGGTATAATTACATTAAACTACTATGTGAAGGGTCATGTTTGGTTATGATACGGTAATATTGTGAAGAGATCATATGGATAATTATGAAGCATTGGATGCATTTTATAAAGTAAATGTGATCAATCAGGTGATAAAATTTATCCAAAAACTAAAAAAATTTATATACATTCAATGTCGCTAGAATAACCTTATATTAGATGGGAACAGAAAAGATATAGCTTATAAAAGACATTTTAAAAATTTTGTTTGAAATATCAGTTGGGGTTGAATAGAAATTTCATTTAAGGTATAAGAAGGTATTTAGTGTCTTACTAGATGATGCTATTATGTTGCAAATATCATAAATTCATCATCTGTATTTTCAAAATGTTGAACAATAGGTTTGGTTTGCTCAGATAGAATAATAAAAAAATTAGCATTGAATGAAACACATACACTCAATCACATGGACCTTGGATGGTGAGAGAGTTGTATGTTAATAAAACTAATTGTGATTCCTTCTTCATGGAGGGATTAAAACCAAAGAACCAAATAAAAAAAATAAAAAAATGATCTTCTTTGTTTGGATACAATCTTAAATTCCCTCATATAGGGGGTCAATGTATATTGTGAAATCCAAATACATTTCCACTCATAATGTATAGTTATACTTTTGAAAAATAAATATCATGTGTTATGTTCATTTATTCATTATAATTTTATAGATAATATAACGTGTTCTTGAAATTTTGAATTTATAATTATTGAAAATACTAGGAAGCACTCTTAACCCAACATTTACAATTTTTATGATAATAATGGTATCATGTATGAGATTATTATTATTATTATTATTACACAAAAATGGAATATATATGGGAATAAATCAAGAAATAATAGATAAATCTCATACTATGTGTCATCGCTCAGGAATTCCTAATGGTATTTTTGTGGAATCCTTGAATACAGTTTCTCCTATGGTGAATATATGCTAGGCATCGACTATGGGATAAGAACATATCATGTAACTTCAATCTAGTAAGAGAAATGAGGTAAATATTCTCAAAATCATCATAATTGTCACACATAGTAAAATTAGTGAATTATATATAGATAATTTATAGATCAAATACCGTTTTTTATTGTTAGATGTTGTGATGGTAACATTGTTTATCACCTATTAGATGGTGAAAATAGAAAAATTCATATGGTGTTGAGATTTTATTTTTATAGATATAATTATGTGAATTTAGTAGTACATAATTGAAGGAGAAGATTAGGAATATTAAACTCCCATTTATCCTATTTATCAGAAATACGTTACTGGAGAAACGTTCAGTCAAAATATTCATAATTAATATAATTATTTTGAACTCCATTAGTTAGAGTACCAGAAAAAATATAATTGGAAGGATTACTGATAGATAGTTAATTTTTATTTACATATTAACCATATAGTGAATGATTAGACATCAGATTAACATATAGATTACTACATGATAGAGTAATATGGATAAACGAAACTCAGGTTTTGTTTAATAGATCTACCCATATTAGAAAACATGTTCATTATTTTGGTGAACATATGATCAACAATCATATAATGTATGTTGGGGAATCAAACAGTGTGTAATATGTCTGTACACTCTAAGACTCTAAAAAACGGGATACTTCCATATATAGAAATCATTATTTCCTCAAATATCAACATGGATTTTTAGTTGGATGAGTATCTTCATGATTATAAGGCTTTGAAAAAAATTGGATTCCATTTAAAAGAGGATGATGAAGGAAGTAGGATTTATAATGAAATGATGGACTTCAATGTTATTCAAAAAAGGATGGAATTTACATTTCTAAAAAAATTTAACATTATTGGCTAAACAAACAAACATTTTGAAAATAATCATTATTTATGTGTCTTCTAACATGAAATTATAGAATATATATCTAAAAATATATTTTCATCATGGAATTTAGAAGATGAAATTTTCATGGATCCACCAAATGGTTTTTGGGTTCATCAATAATAGGTTCACATATTTATATTGAAATAAATTCATTATACCATGAAGAAATATTATAGATATATAAATTATAACATTGAAACATTAAGGATTAATGAGTGTTTTATAAATCATTATTCCAAACATATTTGGTACCAAATTAAATTGAAATATTTATCATATATCATACTTATATTAAATGAGAATGATATGTTGATTTATGGTCTATAGTTACAATTGATTATGGAACAAAAGATGAATATATCAAGAATAATCAATATAATGCATAATTGAAAAAATATAAGATCATTGGGATGATTACTGATAGGCATAGAAAAGTAGGATTGTATGTTTTATACTGAATGGATTAAATTATGGTATTTAATAAACCATTTAGATAAACTCTTTATAAACCTGTATAAACTCACCATAATCAGAAACTTGAAACATACCAAGATATTTGTTCCATAAATGTATGGATAAGTTCATGACATAAATAAGGATCCTTATTCATTGGTTGAAATAAATTTTATGTATCTAAATGTTTTCATTTGACTCGATATTTATCATCGAGTGGGATTCAAAAATCTATTTCATATAAAATCTTGGAAGGAAACATTTTGATTAATTAAAATGGATATTGTGATACTTGAATGGGTTATGTAAAATAGATTAATCTCTTTGTGATAATGACTAGTAGAATTCTATTTTATATAGATATTATTATATAGGAGAGATTTAATAGAAAAGTACTATTGGGTTTGTATTAACATATTTTATCAATGCTAGGTGACATGTATTGATTGAAACTAGGGGTTAATTTATACACAATAGATGAATAATACATTACTACTACTGAAGAAGGAAAATAGTTTAATTGGATGATGAATTTTATAAATCAACTATGAAATATATTTGATAGAGTAATGATATTGTAAGATAGTTAGGTTTCCATATTTCATTCCAAAACACTGTGTTAAATGAATGAACCAAACCGATTGGGCTGAAATATAATTTCATGTGAATCTTACTCGAGGATAATGTGTTAGAGCTTCATAATATCATAAGGATAAAATGTAATAGAAATATTTTTACAAATTATATAGTTTAGCAAGGGATATGGAAACATTATGTCTCTTTGGGACATGGAAAATTGGATGTAATACGTGACATTAAATGAATTTTCTAGAGGAAGACATCAATTGAATAAATTAATAATATGACTAGAAATCCTATATAAATTTCCTTGTTGGAGATTATTGGGTTCATAAAACTGTCATCATAATTAATCGGACATAGATTTACAGATAGAGTAATTAAACAATTATTTTCTAGATAGTGATAATCATATGATGATTCTCAAAATTATTGGATGTTGATTTCTTATCATGATATAGGGAATACGACATTAATGATTTCTACCAAAATGAAATCCCAATATATAGATTTGATGACCCCCATCATTGGATGAATATTATCATAATTATTTTTTTAGATGGATTATTGTTAACCATTTTTAGGGTGAGGAATCTTGTTTCTTCCTTATAGTTGATATAGTTTGTTGCATGATGACGGACTATTGTCGATTTCAATTCAATACTGAATTGGATATTAGTAAGTTATAAATTCATTGGACAGATTATAATAAATATCAATGTTCATTGAAAACAGATTTACTAGATAAAAACTTCTATAAAGGGGTGGTTTCCCATTTCACTAATGCACATTAATTGAATGTATGAATTATACAGGTTTTTAAATAAATTTTCTAAGCATTATAAGTAATGAGGATGGGAGAATTATATATTAATCACTAGTATCTCATGAAATGATAATTTTTATAATGTTCCCCCATTGATGTAAGTAATTTCATAACACTAGAAAAATCTTGTTTTTCCAATTCCATTTTATTTTTTGTGAATTTAATAATTTTGACTGTTATTTGTGGTAGTTAGTATTGTGATTATCATCCTAGTTCTAGTGAAAATAACATGGGAAGTAGAGATACAAATAAAAGTTCCCATTGATAATTTTGACTTGTTTTTTAGCTATACAAGCTAACATGTTCAAGTGAACATCATTATATGGTAAACATTACCATTCCAAGTATGTTTGTTGGGTTGAATGGATAGAGGTTTACTGTTCACTTCAATAACATTTCTTCCGCCCCAACACTTTCTTTTTGCGTAATAAATAATCCAATACAAAATATAATATATTTTATATATAAATCATTAAAAATTATTTTTTTAACTAGAAAAATCAATATATAATTTATTTCTTCAAAGATAATATCCAAATGTAATATTTATTATATACATTGTTTACCCATAGAAAAAAACAAATAAGTAAAATTTTACGTCAAATATAATATTCATACATAATAATCTATGTACACAATTGTTTTTTCTTTAGACATAGAAATGAATACAAAATATTTTTATTGGGAAAACTATATTATGTAAGATACAAAACATAGAAATACAATATATTAAATTCATTTCTTAGAAATCAACTTTGATATAATTGTATAAATTATTACTACACAACTGTCATAACAGGGTGCACCATGGAAATGACAAGAAACAAATCGAACCCAAAAATACAATCCCTCATGCAACCCCTTTTTACATCATGGTTCAGTGAATTATTATGTGACATGTATATCATTATAATTTGATCCTCGTCTTCATGGTTTGATGTTTTTCTACATTAGGCATCCAAACCCAATTATTGATTGATTACAAAAATCCTCAAATCAATCCACCTTCAACAACTAAATAGCCCAAAATTATCAAGATACCAATGAATCAAGAAAATTAAAACAAATATAACCTTAAATTTGAGGGGTGGGGGTTAAAATATTATTTTTTTCATTATTGATCAACGATACATATTCTTGACGAATATAATTAAATATAACATTTTTAGTTATCATCTAATTATTAGATTTTTCAATTTATCATGGAATCATGATACGTGAGTTAAAAATATCATTTTCATTAAATGTTAATCCAAATAAATTATAGTAAAACCATTCATAAATGTAACATCCCTCCCCTCCTCATTGTCTTTAGAAGGCATTCATATATTACCTTCCCCTTAATGGACTTTATAAAGAGGCCAAAAAAATTAAATAACTATACGTAACTGACCTTACACATTACTTAATCTTGAGTTAAATCAGAAATTCACATTGAGAATCTTTTTAGGTTTCATGTTTTGGATAATTAGGAAATAACTATTACATATCCATTGGAAAATTACATGTAGAAACTACTACACAGTATAAATTATTTTCATAAAATAAATATTTTTAAAAAGAAACATGTCTGGTTCCATGTTTTAGAACACATGACATTTCCTTGATCTCATCCAAGACCCAATTCTTTTTTATGTTCTATAGAAAACTTTTCAAAAAAAGTGGGATTAGCCTAAAAATATCAGAAAGGGTTATACAATAAGGAAGTATAACATTATTCAATTTAAAAATACAAATCAATTAAACCATAATTTTGAAACTCAACATACCTCATGAAATCATAATATTTCTGAATAATACAATGAAATAATAAATCATAAATGTAACTTATGGAATACATAACATACATACATTGTAGCTATCACACTTATGTAGGTAGTTACATTTTGAATACCCATCACAGTATATTCCCCAAATCTCTTAGGATAAACCTTTACATTTACCTCTGTCACTTTACCCAATGCATTGTAGAGCTATCTATGTCTCACTCTCCCTAGGCTTATCATGGAACCACACATATACTTAAACAATTCCCAATAACCATAAAATAATCATTACTCATAACATAATCATAAAGGAAAGACAACATTTCACAATTATAATCTCAATATATCAATTAAAGATATTGAAATAAACTAATATTTATCAAACCATTTTCAGAACCATTTAAATATTTTAATAAAGCTGTTTTTTGAATCCAAGTGTCCAATACCACATTGAAACATTTAAAATAACTAATATTTTAAATCATTAATGTGCATATAAATAAATCATAAAAACCTATTTTATAACATTTTCATTAAAGAGAAATATTTAGAAGAATAAGTATTTAAAACAATATTTTAGTTGAGGAGTTCTTAACAAAATGGCAGATTCGTGAAGATGAATAATTAAGAAATAATGTTTAATAAAAACTTCATAATATAATGATAATAATGGTATTCATGATATAATATGCCAAAGGACAATATATATACCATATAAAAGTGAATTGGTGTATAACAACAATGAAGTGTCACTAGAATTTAAATTGAAACAAAATCACTTATAAAGACGGTATCCTTGGATTAAAGACAAATAAATGACAAAATTATCTGTAAAATATAAGAATAAACACAATATAATTGGATATTAAGTGTAATAAAATCATACTATAATCACATATATTCATAGAATGACATAATCACAAAGAATATGTTTAACCCAATGAATTGAAATTGGGTTAAGAAGTTATCATATAGAAATTCGAAAGCCTAATTGTGTCACCTAAAAATTCGTGAAATTGGTTGATGAATGATAAAGAGGTATCATATCACATGGATATAAAATTTTCATGAATTTAAATATATAATATCATATCCATACAAATGAATATGTAAATTTAAAAACATAACAAAAAAGAAGTCTTTTAAATAGAGGAGGGTGAAAGGTTCCCTTACTGATTTGGTAACATACGAAACATACACCACATGAAAGAAAGAACATATGATGAAGATTTAAATACCAATATATTAAATTAAATTACACAATTAATACAATCATGGGTAGTACATACACCCCAAAAATTGAAATAGTGGAAAATATAGCATGAATCTCATAGGAATAAATGGTGAGATGAAAACCACTTACAATGTTGTAATCAATTCAGTTGTAAGAACAGAAGTTAATAAACACAAAATTAGTCAATGATCACAATGAATATGAATATAATAATGATAATATACATCATATGAAAGTAAAAAATGCACCACATGCAATAAATAAGTGGTGAAAATGTAATTATGACAGAATTAAAAGTTAGATAAGAAACCCCTTACCATATTGTAATCAATCGACTCGTATGAACCATAGTTAATAACCACCAAAGAAATCACAAAATACCAGGAATATAAATAGAATAATGATAATATATATCAAATGAAAGTACCAAATACACCACATTCAATAAATAAATGGGGAAAAGTGGAAATCTCATGGAATTAAAAGTGAGATATGAAACCCCATACCTCGTGTCCGATTTGACTCGATCATTAATTAATCTCCTTAATGATTAACTATAGTTAATTTATACTTCATTAATAACCTTTTTCAATTTTATTAATCATTTTATATCAATTATTACCTTTCTAAAAAAGGTTAATAATTTACATTCATATTAGACATTTTGTCGATGTTCGGAACTCTCATAAAAAACAAACTAGTTATAATTATAGATTCCCCATGTCATTTAAATTAAATTATCTCCATAATGAAATTAAAAATTTAGAAATAATATATATTATATATATCCAGTATATATAGGTATTTATAATTGAACATAACATTTTGAGAAAATAAATTAATTGCACCATTCATGGAGATAGTAAGTCGTACATACGTATGAACACTACTTTCATTTCTATTAAATATTTAATGGAATAAAAAAATATTGATACATAGGAATATAACAATTCATGTATAATATAATATATAATTTTAATAACTCAATCCTTTATACGTTCCACTTATGGAAAGAACGAGTCATATCACTTTGAGGGGGCGGTATTACGCACTCCCTCAAATGAAATTATCGTATTTACACTTATTGGAAAACATGAATGAATGATTGTAAATATAAATTATAGAAGAATAAAAAACATAAACCTAATATATATGATATATAAATGCAGTTCAATCATAATGGCCACAATTAGTTGTGGTAGGAGAAGATTGAAAAATCCTCATTTCATGAGGTAGTAGTTCTCCATCCACATAAACAAAATGTTCTGTACCCATTAGATTGGGGTGTGGGTAAGTGTTGATAGAATGTTTCTCATAAAAACACATAATATATGTAGGATACTGGTGTTGTTATAAAATTAAGGAATAATAAGATTTTATGTGGTTAGAGAAGTAAAATAAAACAAAAGATTGTAAAAGAAGATGTTACCAGAAAATCTGGTATCTCCCTTTGGATTGAACGAAAAGGTTTACTTGAATTTCCATATACCAAGGGGAAGACTTCTAGGACAGGTAGAGGTGTGTAGGGAGATTAAGTGGTCAGAGTTTGGATGTGTCATGTCATAAACTAGCCCGGTTTGACCCTGAACCGGTCACCTGAGCTGGTCAGCAAGTCCCGAGGGGCGTTCCCGATCCCCCCGAGATGGCAACTAGTGCCGGGCATCAGGCTTTAAACGTTGGGAATGATTTATCCCAAAAAAACTAGGATCAGCAATAGAAAAAAAAGACAACACTAACAATCGAAAAATAACTACACAACAACCATAACTCCACGTGACCTCGCGGTCACCACCCAACTAAACACCAGCATCGCTCCATCACTGAGTGACTCAAACAAAGAAAACCTGAACACGAGGAACCTGCAACTGAAATGGTAAAAGATAGGCGTGATAACAAAAAGGTACTAAGTAGGTGAGCCCAACAACAAATCCCAAAGCACTTCCAGTAAATAAAGAATCTAAAAATTCCAGGTTTGAACTACAATGTACGAAAGTATGATTTCATAATGTTTCACTTGAAAATAAAAACACGATACATTACCCTTATTCTTTTTCAAAAGTTGAATTTATTTTCATTGGTTCCAAATTCATTCTATAAGAGAATGAAGTGTTAAATTTTCAAATTTTACACAAAAAGAATAATGCATTTTCATTTGAAAGCCATTTTCACAAAGTAACCAGTATAAGATGTAAAGAACAACTGAAAGTAAACAAGTAGGGAAAATCAAGTAACCATGGGTGGTTCTAAACATCCCTAGAAAACCCTTGGACGTACTCGGGTTCAGACTACCTGCCGGCATGGTAATCCATAGTAAATAACCAACTGGCTGCCCTAACGGCCAACCATTGGCACGCCCCACAAGGCCTTACCTACCATGGGGGGACTAACCCGTCTAATAGGGGTTAGCCAGCAACCGTCACTCGATTCTCTTAAAGATTTCCAGGAACCCACGGAGGTTTTAATAATACTATGTAAGTGGGAGGCCCTCGTACGTGTGACTCACCTCACCGCACCTGCCAACCCATTACACGGACACCGCTACACGACAATCCACGAAGGGAAGTCCCCTTGTAGAGATTCCCCATAAGTACGTATATATATCTATGTATTCAGTTCACAATCAATAAAGTGCCAACCGGGCCGCCACATCATTTAAATTTAAACCATTTAATATCAAAGAATTTCCAAAAGATATGGCACATGCAATCACATTGAAAACCAGAAAAACATACTTAGAAACTCTTTTATGGAAAACCAAACCACCACTGAAAATTTCCAAAATCCAGTTTAATGGACAAATGGCTTTTCATCTATGCATGTTTTAAAGAGATCACCACTTTTATAAACAATGCACCCGCTATTTCACACACACTAAAATCATTTCAAAAGATAGTTTTGTATGACTTGAACATTTCATAAAGTAGTCATTCAGCAAAAACACAAGAAAACCACACAATTAAATCCAAGAAAGATATTTTCCATGTGATGTAGGAATAAACAGTTTCCAATTTCAGCAAGTCTCCATTCTAGTAATAATTATCTCATACTACTTTAAATTTACTAAAAAACAATGAAATGAAAACGAATTAATAAATTCCTAAATTTAAAAGGCGAGTGCAGAGGGAGACCTACCTCAACTTGCAGTCCATGCATGACGACGTGACTCGCTTCGCGCTTGCGTACAAATATCTCGACACAGCGGCAAGCAGACCAGAACAACCCCAAACAACCCACCTTCAGTGGCGGACACTGAAACCATTGTGGCGAGAACCAAAACCGCTCAATACACTATTAGGGAAACCTATATACAATTGAAAAACTAAAAAAAGGTGCACATGATAATAAACCTCTCAGCTTCAATGGCAATGGCGAGCCACACCAAGCGCATCCCGCGAATAACGACAGGCGGTCCGACGCAATCCTTACCACATCGACATCGGTGCGGGTGCATCGAGAGGACCCAAAATAAATAAACATAGATAAAAATTTAAATAAATAAGTAAATAAGTAAAATAACCGAAACAAACAAACAACACAACCCTCACCTCGGTGCGAAGGAGCGCTCCACGGATGAGTTATACGAAAGGGGGAACGTTCAACGAAGAGGTCAATGAGGGGTGTGATAAGGCCAGAACAACATCGGTAAGGTGCGGGCTGGCCGGAATGACATAGGCAGGCCGTGCTACAGCCAAAACAACAACGACAGGGTGTGCACTCACCGGGAAAATGCCAGCAGGGTGCGGGGAAAACTAGAACAACGCCGACAGGGGAGGCGCTGGAAAGGGCGGGGCCAGCAGGGGCGGCGCCGGCAAGGGAAATGCTGGAAAGTGGCTGGACAGCGACCGGAGGCTGCTGCAGGGCGGGCGGGGCGCTTCAAGGCTGGCGTGGCCAGCGGGAGGAGGCGCGGCGGCTGTGTGCACATTCGTAGGTGGCCGACGCGGGTGGCGGTTCACGCGGAGAGGCAGCGGATGGCGACGAGACTGGGGCACGGGACGGTGATGAAAGGCCATCATGGTGGCGGTGCGACGGGCTGCAGGTGGAGGCCGGCAGGAGGAGACGCGGTGGGCTACAGCGGGAGGCCGGTAGTAGGAGGCACGACAGGCTATAGTGGGAGGCTTAAGGGGGTGGCTCGCTGCGCACAATAGGAAACGGGGGAGGGGGCCGCAGGTATTAGGGTTAGGTGCAATTTTTTTCATTCTTTCATCCTATTATAGTGTAATAATAATAATAATAAAACACAAAATAATAATAATAAAATTAACCATAATAAATATATTATTATTAAAATTCATTAACAATAAAAATAGTCACCATAAAATGACAGGAACCATATAAATATAATATCAATTACAATATAAATAAGAATAATAATAATTTAATGACCATAATAACAAAATATTTTAATTATTTTATACATTTCTCAACTGCATGAATCACGTGTCGTCGAGCGCATGGTTGGGTGATCCGCGCTCGAACTGTGCCACCCGGCACTGACCGCATACTAGGTTAAGGTGCGTGCTTGCCGTTCTGTTTTATGACCCTCGCGCAAGTCGTGTTTCAGCTAGGTCGGGGTGTGACAATTCTCTCCACCACAGACACTTTCTACCCCTAGAAAGTTACCAAGCCAAAGGATGATCCAAACATGAGTCCATGCTCGAACAAAACCGAGAGAGAAAACAAAAACCTCGGGGTGACTATTCACTCCACAAGTCACACCCGACCAACTCATGAGAAACCCCAACACAAGCGGATCAGAGAACATAAGAGGGTTCTCCCCACCACAAGGACCTAACTAGTACAAATATTTATACTCAAAAACACCACCCCAGAGAGTGGGCTAACATGGGAACTCGCAACCAAACCACAAAAACTTCCATAGCACGAGCAGGGGAACACCTACATTGAAACTTGGGACTCTCAACTCTAGCCAAAAACTTCCAACACTAAAGAAAACTCACAAGGACTTAACCACGACAGCAAGTCGGAAACACCGCTCCTCAGTTCCATAAGACATAAACATCTCCAAATGAGCACAACTAAACCATGATCAACCCTTGCAAGGGTCAAATACACATTATGCGAAAAGCACGATTCAGAAGACCCTATTCAGATAAAAAAGACCATTTAGAATGCAATAGAACAAGTTCATCACATTCTTCCATTGAAACAATGACCTTACAATGACGACACAACTTTAGTGGAAGAGAAATAAGGACAATAAGATTTTAAAATGTTTCTATCCCCACATGGAACACACAACCCAGGACAAGGCTTCACACCCCCGGTAACTCCTAACTATGCGCGAGCTTCACCCCGAGACCTCTGGTTGGGGCTCTGATGGCTGAAGAATTTCCTGCCTCACAGTCAGGCACTATCATCCCCAAAACAAATTTTTTTCCTCAAACAACGATTCCCATAGAACATCCCCCCCATCAACCAGAATGGCCACAACGATGGCAAGACTTCAGAGGGATGCGATAAGACAACTTGAAATGGTCGAGCTGGCCATACTGATAGTACACCAGGAAGTGTTATGACGAATAATATTTCAGAACCAATAATAATTACTTCTTATAGACAGGTTCCCCTCATACACCCCGCTTTCCAGATGGGTAACCCTCGTGAAGGACGAGAGGAAACTAATTTTACAAGCACTTGCGTTTCAGATGCCAACTTCTTGAAGTGGCTGACACAGGCCTTCACATCCTCAGATCTGATCATTTGGATGAATACAGACTTCAACTCCTACCACGTCAACCCAGCTCCAACCATTATAGGACATCCAACCCTCACTGATCCGAAACTGGACCCTCAGACAAACCTGAGACAACGTGAACTTGAACAACCTTGACAGTTCCCCACAACCTGATGACTCGCTCTAATTCCAAAAAACATCCAACTACCTCTAATAGACATCAATCACTTCAATAAATGGGCAACACTCAATAGAAACCAGAATTGGGCATGACTCATTAACAACATTTGGAGACTTTTCTGGGTGGTAAATTCTGAACAACACGGAAACATAGAGTGAGAAGTCAACATCCAAGCAAATCATAACCAAAAAGATAATCGTGTGACAAACAAATGAATCGCACACAAAACACCACAAACCAATTCAAAAATCCACCTTTTGAAAATAGCAACTTCATTTCAATTTCAAAACTGCATTACTCAAAGACCACTTCTAGACACAAAACTCACCCTTCAAAACAAAACCCAGATTCTCAAAGAAAAACCAATTTCTAGAACCATTTTTTTTCTTTATTTCAAATTCACAATTTTCTTCAAAAATTTCAAAACTGCCTTATCCCAAGACCTTTTTCCAAAAGTAAAATCCATTATTTTTTTCACTAGTCAGAAATTCATTTATCAGAGGAAACCCAATTTCCAATACATTTATATTTTAAAAACTCACCCATGGCATCTTATGAATCATCACATGTGTGTCCATCCATTTCTATCACACATCATCCACGAACAAGTGCCCCACGCACTTTCCATACATATCCACACACATGTGATTCCCTATAAAGAATACCAGGGACACACCAAGCCACTCCTTTACAGGTTCTAAATAATCACCAACCATTAAACCAAAAACCCTTCAATTTGAAAACCCACATTACCAATTTAAAACCATTTTATTGAAAATAGTTTTATTTCAAAATCCATGCTCATTTCCAAAAGCACTCTTACACCAACCAGATCCAAACAAAACATAATCCACAACGAAGTACTGGAATGAGGAAACAGCAGTCGCACTTAACCTAGAGACATGGTAGTGAGCCACGCCCGGGTAAGCATCAACAGCTAGGAGGAACTTAAACTGTGTAATCGGACTCCACCTGGGTCACTAATCCATGTGAAATCACGATGTGACACATGCTCGTCTCCTTTTTCATTCCTTAATCCAAAATGAGGTCAAAAGACACAATTTCCAGACAACCCCTAGTAACTCGAGGATTATTGCGAGCAAGAGTTAGCGACACTCTTCCCGCACCTACCTCTCGAGTTCTGACAGTCCTAATCTCCTTCTACCGGACAACCCAAACAACAAGAACCTCCTCTCATACCATTTTGTCACGGTCCTTCCCGGGTCGACCCTGAACTGGTCACCCGAGCCTATTTGCGTCAAGTCCCGCGAGGCGTTCCTGATCCCCCCGGGATGGCAACTTGTGTCGGGCATCAAGCTTTAAACGTTAGGAACGATTTATCCCAAACAAACTAGGATAAACATGAGAAAAAAAAGACAATACTAACAATCGAACCAAAACTACACAAAAACCATACCTCCACCTGACCTCGCGGTCACCACCCAACTAAACACCAGTGTCGTACCATCACTGAGCGACTCAAACCAGGAAAACATGAACACAAGGAACCTGCAACTGAAATGGTAAAAGATAGGCATGAGCACAAAAAGGTACTCAATAGGTGATCCCAACAACAAATCCCAATGCACTGCCAGTAAATGAAGAATCTACAAATTCCAGTTTTGAACTACAAAGTACTAAAGTAAGATTTCATAATGTTTCACTTGAAAATCAAAACACGAGACATTACCCTTATTCTTTTTCAAAAGTTTAATTTCCTTTCATTGGTGCCAAATTCATTCTATAAGATAAAGAAGTGTTACATTTTAAAATTTAACACAAATAGAATAACGCATTTCCATTTGAAATCCATTTTCACAAAGTAACCAGTATAAGCTGTAAAGAACAACTGAAAGTAAACAAAAAGGGAAAATCGCGTAACCATGGGTCGTCCTAAACATCCCTAGAAAACCCATGGATGTAGTCATGTTTAGACTACCTGCCGGCATAGTACTCCATAGTCAATAACCAACTGGCCACCCTAACAGCCAACCAGTGGCACACCCCACAAGGCCTTACCATCTAAGGGGGGACTAACCCATCTAATCGAGGTTGTCCAGCAACAGTCACTCGATTCTCTAAAAGTCTCCCAGGAACCCACGGTGGTTTTAATAATACTGTGTAAGTGGCAGGCCCTCGCACGCATGACTCACCTCACCGCACTTGCCAACCCGTTACACGGACAACGCTACACGACAATCCTCGAAGGGAAGTCCCCTTGTAGAGATGCCCCATAAGTACGCATATCTATATATATGTAGTCAGTTCACAATTAATAATGTGCCAACTGGGCTGCGACATCATTTAAATTTAACCCATTTAATATCAATGCATTTCCAAAAGATATGGCACACGCCATCACATTGAAACCTAGAAAAACATACTTAGAAACTCATTTAAGGAAAACCAAACCACCACTGAAAAAATCCAAAATCCAGTTTAAAGGACAAACGACTTTTCATCTATCCATGTTTTCAATAGATCACCGCTTTTATAAACGATACACCCACTGTTTCACACACACCAAAATCATTTAAAAACATAGATCGTTATGACTTGCACATTTCATAAAGTACTCATTCAGCAAAAACACAAGAAAAACACACAATTAAATTCAATAAATATATTTTCAGTGCGATGCAGGAATAAACAGTTTCCAATTTCAGCAAGTCTCCATTATAGTAATCATTATCTAATACTACTTTAAATTTAATGACAAACAACGAAATGACAAGGAATAAATAAATTCCTAAATTTAATGTTGAGTGCAGTGGGAGACCTACCTCAACTTGCAGTCAAAGCATGACGATGTGACCCACTTCACGCTTGCGCACAAATATGTCAACACAGCGGAAATTAGACTAGAACAACCCCAAGCGACCCACCTTTAGTGGCGGACAGTGAAACAATTGTGGCGAGAACCAACACTGCTCAAAACACTATCAGGAAAAACCAAACACAATTGAAAAACTAAAAAATAGGTGCATATGATAATAAACCTCTCAGATCCAATGGCGATGGCGAGCCAGACCAAGCGCATCCCGCGAATAACGACAGGCGGTCCGAAGCGATCCGAACCACCTCGACATCGGTGCAGGAGAATATAGAGGACCCAAAATAAATAAACATAGATAAAAAATAAATAAATAAGTAAATAATTAAAATAACCGAAACAAACAAACAGCACAACCCTCACCTCGGTGCGAAGGAGCGCTCCACAGATGAGTTATGCGAAAGGGGGAACGACCAGCAAAGATGTCAGCGAGGGGTGCGATAAGGTCGGAACAACGTCGGAAAGGTGCGGGCTGGACGGAATGACAATGGTAGGCCATGCGACAGCCGAAAAAACACCGACAGGGTGCGCGCTCACCGGGACAAACCCGATAGGGTGCAGGGAAAACTGGAACAGCGCCGGTAGGGGCGGCGCTGGAAATGGCGGGGCCAGCAGGGCCAGCGCCGGCAAGGGCGACGCTGGCAGGAGGCTGCACGGCGACCAAAGGCTGCTTCTGGGCGGGTGGGGCACGTCGAGGCTGGCGCGGCTAGCGGGAGGACGCGCGACGGCTGGGTGAACTCTCAGAGGTGGCCGGAGTGGGTGGTGGTTCACATGGAGAGGCGGTGGAGGGCGACGGTACTGGGGCACGAGACGGCGACGAAAGGCCGGTAGGGTGGCAGTGTGGCGGGCTGGAGTGGGAGGACGACAGGAGGAGACGCGGCGGGCTGCAGTGGGAGGCCGGCAGAAGGAGGCGCGGCGGGCTGCAGTGGGAGGCTGAAGGGGGCATCTCACGGCGCACAACAGGAAACGGGGGAGGGGGTCGTGGGTATTATGGTTAGGTGCAAATTTTTTAATTTTTTTCATTCTTTCATCCTATTATAGTGTAATAATAATAATAAAAAAACACAAAATAATAATAATAAAATTAACCATAATAACTATAATATTATTAAAAGTCATTAACAACAAAAATAGTCACCATAAAATGATAATAACCATAAAAATCCAATATCAATAACAATATAAATATGAATAATAATAATTTAACGACCCAAATAACAAAATATTTTAATTATTTTAAACATCACTCAACTGCATGACTCACGTGTCGCCGAGCGCCTGGTTGGGTGAGCCGTGCTCGGACCATGCCACCCGGCACTGACCGTATACAAGGTTAAGGTGCGTGCTTGTCGTGCTGGTTTTTTGACCCTCGCGCAAGTCGTGTTTCTTCCATGTCGGGGTGTGACATGTCATGGGGCTCGAGATGTGTGTGGAATGAGTTAGAAGTCAGTGCATCTTATAAGGGGGTATGGGATCATTAGGAATGTTTGAAATTATTATTTTATTATATAATTATTTTCTGTTTCTAAAGGCCCAGACTCATTAATGTCAATGGTAACGTGATTCATGTTAGAAATAAAATCATCCAATAAGAAATGGAAATGTTTTTGTTAATCTTTTAATGTTTATAATCTTATTTATTCAAATCAATCATTAATTTAGATGACACTGCTTCATTATTGTGTCATAAATAATATTATTTATATGATGTCTAAAATTATAAAAAATATAATGATGTATAAATTTATTTTAGATTTAAAATTAATATTTATAGTCCAATATATAACTTATATAACCCTATGATAAAGTTGATTTACCAAAATATATAGGTTTATGTCATTTTTGTCATTACATTAAATTAATTAATATGAAATGTCATTGTCACTCCCATGTTTCTCCATCATGTCCCAAATCGACCCAGGAATTCCCATTATCTGAAAGGTATCAAAAAATATGATTAGGTCACATGTTAGGAAAATTTAATATTTATATAATAAGAATTTTTTACCCTTATTTACCATATTTACCCTTTAACTATTGTAAATAAAATATCTACTAAGGTAAATATTTAAAATGAATAAAAATAGAAGATACATATTCACACAATTTGGACCTCAAAATTCCAAATATAGAACCCATTTTTTCAAATTCATAACCCATAAGTGGCCAAAATTAATTTAAAATTAAATATCGCTATAAAAAAAAGCGTGTTTTTGAAAAATAAACACTATCGAATGATTGGCACTTATTGATGTCCAATTTAAAAATGAAATTACATACAATTTCCAACATTGGATTAAATGGTAAAAACACAATATAATCAAAAATTAAAACCAACTGAGAAGATAATCCATCCTTATAAATATTTTAGATTAAATGGAAGTTTTGAAATAAAATACAGTGTATTTCAATAATCATTAAAAAAATAATGTTATAAGAAAATACCAAAAATTTTCCCAAAGAAAATTTAGATGTGCCGACTCTAAAGAAATAATTGTATTTTTTAAAATAGAACATATAAATGTGACTTAAACTATATTTAATAATGGTTCTCCATCAAAAAGTGAATAATCTACCTTTAAATTTATATTAGAGTACTAATGCTTAAAAATAGATTCAATCACATATTATGAGATTAACTTTTACTGGATAAATGTATAAACATTTAACAAACTTATAAAATCACATTTTAGTTATTTATATTCATTCCTTCCAATACAACAACAATGTATAACTAACATTTAAAATAAAAATACTATTATATTATTTTTGAGTATAACTCAACGTTGTGTTAAACTTATGATTTCAATGAAACCCTCTGTTGTGTATTAGGTATTCCATTGAACATATGATACACTTTAATGTAAAATTAATATTTAATTCACACAAATAAATAAATGTGAAAATGTTATATTCTTTATTTACATGGGATGTTACAACCTTTCCCCTTTTCGGTGATTACTTCCTCACAATTTTAAATTTTGACTTGGAAACATTATTGAAAGTCCCACTTCAGAAAAAGATTCAATAATAATATCACATTAAAATAAAGGAAGAAAATTACAAAGGTCACTCGAGACAACAAATACTATAATTCCATGAAAACAAGTATATATAAGAGAAACTAACTCACATAGTTTAATTGAGACTGATAAAGAACTATATCATGAAAAGTTAACCACCACAATAACATAAATTTGTGCTTAGGTAATGTTATGATAATAAAAAGAGAGCTTATAACATGTTTCTTAATGATCCTTTTCATAGAGTTGAGGAAATTTATTATTAACTAGACTACGATTATAGGGAAATATACATACGTGTCATATACAGTGTCATCCTATAAAAAAATTCTACCACAAACTCATCTTTTCTCCAAACATAAAGTATTCAAGATGACTTAGTCACACCTGATGTAATATAATAAACATCTAGAGTATCACATAATATACAAATAATAAAATATATATTTCCACTAACATTACAAATTGTAGTGACCGACCAATTATCATTTACTTGAGAGTACAACGAGTCATTACTAGGCCGTAAGAAGCATCTCCAAGAAGCCAAAGGCTTTAAATATATGCCAAATGGTTTCAAATAAAAGTGTGGGATGATTTACACTTTAAATAATAAATAAATAAACCAACCAACCATAACCAAACTGTTACTATATGATGCATGAATGAATGAAATACAACCCAACTTTTTCATGTATCTCAAAACCATATAAAAGTATGAAATAACGGAATAATAAACAAGTATCAAAGTACATAAAGGATAAATGATACAAGACTCTCAAAAGAACACAAGGCTCCATGATCAACAATATTAATGCTCCACATTCACGGAGTCACCCTAACATAATGAGGTGGTGAAAAATACGTGTGATACATTACTTTTTCCCTTGTCCAAGATGATAGCATCTGCAAAATCAACGATGTGCCAATGAAGGGGTGAGTATAAAACTCAGTAGGCTTTCCCAAATGACTTCCCAACTCACTCCACTAGGATAGAAAAGTTAGTAACATTTATATAAGATAATTTATATAGATAAATTTACTAAAATATATTATAACCAAATATAAATAAGTTTCCAAAACCATTTATAACAAAATGAATACATGTTTTACTGAAACCAATTATTCCAACAAGTTTTTCTTTTAGAAAAATAACTAAACATGATTTAATCCCAGTTTTCAATATTTCTTTGACTTATCCAATTAATTTAATACATCCACACAACCATCCTTGCATGTAACTTGGATCTCCCTATTATCATGAATGGTGAGTCATCCTTTTACTTTCTCGTCCTTAGTGAACCAATTGATGGGGGAGATCCCTAACTCTTATCCATCACATTACTGATGTGGGTGATCCCTATCCATTATCTGTCCCACATGCACCCTTTGATAGGGGAGAGCCCTAACCCTTCTCGACACATTTACTAAAGGGGGACACCCCTAACCGTTATCCATCCCACATGCTCATGAACACACACAACCATCATGAAAAAAACAAGTGTGTTCAACCATTTCAAACCATTTCAACAAAACTGTACTTTTTTTGAAAACCAAAGAATAAAAAAATTTAAAAATTACCCCTTTAATTCATTAAAACAATCCCTTCTGTTGAAAACATCTAATCCAAATCATGTGTAACAACTTTTGAAAATCCCCATTTTTATATCAATATTTTAAAAATTAAGAACCAAATAACTCATTCAAAATCCCCAATTTTCCAGATATCAGAACCATCAACAAAAATGATTCCAACAACTGTTCAACAATAAAATCACAATAAATTCAATGCCACACATTAAACATGAAATCATACCAATCTGTTGTACTAACTGGAGTCGAGAAAGAAACCTCTTACCTCAACGTTTTTGACGAAAACCACAATGATAGAAAAACACACAAGAAAACCGGGATGATTCTTCAATAACCTATCTTAGATCACTTTTTGTAGGGACCCGAAGCTTGACGTACATAGATATTACATTACTTTTGCGGAATAAATAATACATAACAAAAACAGACACAGAAGGACTGTAATAGATTAGTGACTTTGGAAACATGGAACATAATATTCTAATCGTGGTGAAATATCTTCAACATCTCCCATAAAGAACTTCCACTTTTTGTTTCCTTACCTAAAAAAATTCATTTAATCCTGGGAGAAAATAAAACATATAAAGGGTGATCTCAAATGCTTGGTAAGGGTAATCATGGATAAAATAAAACATACCATATACATTTGAACTTAAAAACATGAACATAATGTTTAAACATCAAAATATTTAGCAACGACCTAAAACATGGAAGTACATTAGGCATAGATCATAATGGAACATAAATCATGATAACATTTTATGGGAATAAAACATGTAATTGTGGAATCCATTAAGAACATGTAATGATTTCAATAGTGGCCATGTCATTGCTGCCAAGACCATCTTAGTGGACAAAGTCCCTTTCTGAATCGTGTTCACTCCTCGTTCCAATCCTGTAATACTGAACCAGATTAACTTACCGTTCCAGCCATGTCTATCTCATGAGATATAAATCTTTACCCAATGCATTGGAGGGATATATAGGTCCCACCCATCTCATAATGAAATCATTCTTACTTGTGCCACAAAATAAACATACATCATTCATAATAACCCAACGAATAAGAATGGGTTTCATAAACATCATCCCATCATCACATAATCCATATAAAAGTAACGAATATAATTTAATAATAATAAAAGTGAAACCATGAAAATCATAGAGACATTATTCTTGAAACATACAGATATGAAATAATGTCATCTAAGTTGGAAAAATGGTTTTGATAAAACACTTGAAATGAATTTTTGAGGAAAATATAATTTATTCTTCAAAATCAATTTCTTTTCACAAAACGTCATGAAATTTTGAAAGAAAGTGATTTTTTTTGTAAATAGTCATGAAATATATTGGAGGAATTTTCATGAAAATATGTGATTATAAAACTGTAAAAAATCAATTCGTTCTGTATAATTTAAAAAAACGTTCTTCACATACTTTTTCCGGAAAAGTCAAAAAGTACCTCGTAAAAGAAAGATTCCATACATACCATGTAGTAAAAGTCAAAATGGGTAAAAAGGACATTATACAAACATGAAACCATTTTTATGAAACATGGACTTCGATGAGAATAATAACCCCAGTTAATACTTTTGAATAAAGAATCTCGGATAAGAACGAGATTGGAAAAGTTATCCCTTACCTTAGGTCCGATATGCATCGTACGTACCCGAAACTCATGTATAATGATTTAAAAAATGTTATTGACTTATTAAAGAATCATATTCATTGTTATGATATCATATATGGTTCACTTATGACTTTATAATACCCGTTCTTTTGTAAATTCCATGTTAAAAAGTGTTTTGGGTAAAATCGTTTCATTTGTCGTCCGTGTTTTGACTTCTAATTATTCATATGATTACTTAGATCATGATTACATAATTCCAGAATATAAAACATTATTTATATATAATATATATTCAGAATATACATATATATAATAGGTCGATAAATGGAAAGAAATACACTGTTCATGGAGACGGTAGGCCGTACGTACGCATGAACGTTGTTTTAGTTTCCTCATTGAATTGAATGAAATTAATTGGATGACATACATATATATATACATAAATACAGTATCATTATTTTGTCATATATTTCATTATTACTTATTATGTATACTTTATAATCATTCATGAATGGTTAATCATTGAAAATGAATCTCATCGCGTCGTGGAGACGGTATTCCGTACGTACGCACGAGCGATGATATCATTCCCATGATCGCGGTATATTATTGGAGTTTATGTATACTATTACATAATCAATATCACATTACAATAATCATATATAGTTATTATTTACACCGTTATACCCATCCAATTAAGGTGGTGGTGGAAAATAGATTACGCAACGACATGGAGCTGGTATTCCGTACGTACGCATGCGTGGTGATTTTGTTTTCAATACGATGGATAGATGGTTAAATAGGGTTCTTTCATACTTATAATAACATATCAGTTTATTAGTGATACTGATGTTATTACTTTATAATTAAACAACCTAATAAGAAGAAGTGGAAAAAAATAAAGTTGAAAGAATCGGTAACGGACATTACATCTTCTTTGAAGTGCCTCTTTGAGACCTCCTCTTAGGGAACTAAAATTGGACTTTGAAGAATACCAGGACCTCTAGGATGTTTCTAGGGAAGTGGAGAAGATAGTTTGGAAGGGGTGTGCCGTGATTTAAGTCTCAAAGTGGTGTGAGGAAGAGAGGGAGGAGGTGTACTTTTATAAGGGAGGAGAGGGGCACCTTTGGAAAAACTAAAACTATTATTTTATTATAAAGTCATATTCGGTTTTTAATAGCACAAAATTGATTTATTTCGAATCTAAGGTGGGGAAGGGTCGATGTCATATCATCCAATATAATTTATACATGATTATGTTTGTATTTTAACATTATCATTTAGAATTAACCTTAAGTTAAATAATTTTACTTTTACCGTGTCTTCTTGTTTTCTTACACTATAATGTTAATAAACATACTATAACAAGCCAAAAGAACCAAAGGTTGTTTATTATTAATATATATATCCTTATCTAAGTCATTTGGGAGATCATTATATTTTTAGGAATAAAATAACAATTAATAATATAATATTTGTTTTAAAAACTATTTTATGTCAATTTGGAAACTATTTGGTTATTGATTTTTGTGAAAATAATAACAGAATTATTAGTTCGAAAAAAGTTAACTAAATCAATAATAACATGTCATAGTAACCTACAAAATTAGTGGAATTCAAAAAGTGGCTCCAATTACATTTATTTTGGTATTTATAACATCAATTATGTCAATATTTAATTAATAAGATAATTACTACATCATCATTGGGTCAAAAATAAATTAAATTGTTTAATGTCTAAATATTATAAATAAAATACCATTATGTAGGAAATATTTTTATCTTTCTAATGAATATTTATAGTCGAATTTATCTTATGTAAAACCCTATATTAAAAATTATTTACTTATTAAACTTTGACTTTAACTATTTTAACCCTTCTTTAAATAAATTAATATTAGATGCCCTATTATAATCCAAGTGGGGCTAAATAGTCATATTTTATTCCTAAGTTTGCTTTGGTCGAATTACTCTAATCCAATAGAATTAGGACATGTGTTAGGGTAATAATAATAACATTTTTACCCTTAATTACTATATTGACATTTAATAGTGGTAAATAAAACTAAAAAGTTACTATTCACAAAATATTATTTTCATCTCATTGAACCACATCTTAGTCTTTGATATTAACCGTGTCTCTCGGATTTTCGAAATTCCACTCACAGAAGCAGTAAAATTGTGTTTTATGAAAAATTCAGTTTTTTAACTACCACTTAGTGGTTTCACTATTCATCAAAAAAATGAGCGTTTCTAGAAAAATACCAAAAATTAGGCATAAGATATATTTCATATTATGAATTCAAAAATAATGTCTATTTTACAAAATTCAAAACATATTAGTTACATTAACTAATTTGAAAATTAATTACCGTCGTCAAAACAAATAGCGTGTTTTTAAGAGATAATAACTATCAAAAGATTGACACTTGTTTATATCTGGTTTAAATGTGAAATTACATCCAATGACCAAAATTATCTTAAATTGTAAATATATATTCTAAATATACTTTAAAACCACTCAAATTAATAATTTATCGCTGTTAATTATTTAGTAATTTTCACTATTCATCATAATATGAATGTTATCCGAAAAGTACCAAAATTTCACCCTAAGCTAATTTTGATATTACGAATCCAAAAATGAAGTCCATTTTGAAAAAAAATTATAAAATTTAAAAAAGTGTGTAGTACTATTCATAATGGCTAGTTCATAATAATATTATAATAATATCTCATTTAGTGAAACTCGGTATTGCGTACTACACACGCTGTCGAGGAAGGTCGTGATTGCGTGTAATGCAAGGCAAGTCAGGGATGTGTGTTGTGCAAGACCTTTTTTGTGTAGCGTACAACACAATACATTAATGAAATTAAAAAATATATTTTTCATAAAATCTCAGGGTGTTGCATTCTACCCCCCTTAAAATAAATTTCTCCCTCAAAATTCGTCGGGGTTATAAATGGTTTACTACTCGAAAATTTCATTAATAGAAACCCACATCGTAAAAAGGAATACCAAAATTGGATTTAAAAACTAATGTATGAAACGTAACGGTTACCCAAATTAACTCATCACGGGGTTTCCACATTGGAGAACATAGGTGAAAATATGGACATGGAAGAAAAATCTAACCATCATGTTCTCATGGAGAGTGGTAGAGAACATGGCTATGAAAAAGCCAATAATATTAAAGACATAAATTTGTGATGATTTAAGGTACCATCTGAATCATCAGATATAAGAGGACTAGAACAACATTTTTGTTTTTCAAGATCATTTCCCTAAAGTTGATGAAATTGGAATTAGAAGAAATACTTTCGTGATTTTGGTAGAGTCTCACCGTTGGTCATTATTTGGGCAATTTCTACATCATCTCTTAAAGAAATGAAGTTGAATTTGTCATTCGTGAAGAGTTACTAGATCATGTTATAGAATGATGGGTCATTCCATCTATCTTAAACAAAAGGTTAGAAATGTTATCAAAAAATACATAAGTCTATCTATAGTGATATTAATCATATATGGTTTCTAAAATGGACTTATACTTCATATATCATACTGCTTAATATAATAAAACTAGTTTCTACTAAATTGGGACTTCCTGTAGGCCAGTGGTAGGCGATAAAGGCCAATCGCACTTCGGTTGTGGGTTCGATTCCCACAGCCTTGTCTGACGCGATGGGTTGTCGCCCATCCTGCAGGTTGTCCTTTTTCTAAAACTACATTACTATAACATCCCATCAATAATATCAAAAAAAACTTCTATCCTTAAACAATACTAACTTATGTCCAACATAATCCATTCCAATCTTTATGCATATCCAAAATACGGAAGGCCAATATCATATTACAGTGAAAACGATTACCAAAGAGTACATATAACAAGCATGTTAATACCATCGTTGATCCCCATATATCATGAGATATGTCTTGTTGGTCACATTCCGAACATTCAAAGGCCTTAATCATGTATTATCTTGAAAAATGAATACCCATTGAATCTTAGTGAAAACATGAGTGATGTCAAAAGTTAACTCTTTACACATACCAAAACCCCAAAATTCTATACACTCAAACCATGATATAACTATTTACTTATATCACTCGTGATCTCAAGAATATTGTCAAACATTTCATTTTCTCTTTATCCCTTCATTATGTGCATACCATCTTATTTCCAAAAATATCTCAATCACATTCCATGGTTACTAGTACCATAAAATTATTGAAAACCACAATAGACCAATACATAAATATTCCAATATTCCACAGTACTATATACAACATTATTTTGGAATCCAATTACATAAACACTTAATCATTCCACCACATCGTTTTCATATTCAACATCGTTAATAGTGATCGCATGTGACTTCCCATTGTCTTTTTCCTTAAGTGGTTTCTCATGTTGATCATTACTAACCCTTGGATTAGGGAATTTATTAGCATAATTCACTATTTCCTTAAAATTGAAGCATTGAAGTGTTGGTTGTGTGTTCTCTGTAGTCTTTTCTTTATTCACATCATTAGAAACCATTTTTCCATTACTTCGACACTCATCTGCTCGATGACCTTCTTTTCCACCCTTAAAAAAATTTCTAGACCCATTATGACAATCTCCACCATGCTTCATTCCACACTTTGAGCATAAGGAAACATCCATCTTCTTTTCACCAATATTCTGATATTTCTCCTTGAACTCCATCTTTTGTTTCTTGTCAAAACTATGAGATGGATAATTAACACCAACTTGCATTTCTATCTTTATATCACAACACACAATTTATTCATAGCTACTGGAGTCACTTATAGATAATACCCTTCAAAGATTTGGTTTTATGCCACTGAAGAATCGATCAAATTTAGATTTAGGTTGGATGATAAATCCAGATGCATACATTGCAAGCCACGTAAAATTCTCTTTGTACACAACAATAGATTCATCATCATTTTTCATTAGTTCAAGAAAATCTTTCTCCATCTTTGTTCGAAGAATACGAGGGATGTACTTTTTGAAAAAAAAAGTTCATGAACTCGTCCCATTCCATGGACTCAATTTCATCTCTTAGCCTCGTATTCTTGATAAGATTCCACCATTGATCAACTTCACCTTCCAAATGATATACTGCTAAGATGACTTTATCATGTTGAGAGCATTGAAGAACTGAAAATATCATTTCAGTGGTACTGATCCATTGTTCAACAACAAGTGGATCAGAAGACTGACTAAAAGAAGGTGGGTGTTTCCTCATGAAGGACTCAATAGAATATTGTTCCCTTCTCTACTCATTGGAAGTCTAGAACGATTCATAGCTTGTGCAAGTATAGAAATAAGATTTTTCATTCCCTCTCCAATAACATTTGTTTGTTCAGGAGGATAATCATTGCATTGTCCATTGCATTGATCAACATGGTTCCTTCGGTTTCCATCCATCCTCTAAAACCAAAAAAGAATAGTGTGAGAGGTAAGTATCATGCTAGGGAAAATAACATAGTAAAGGGGGAGTAACCTCAATATCTAACATCTTAGATTAAATTCTTAGATCGTTAGTGCAATTCTAGGACTATAACCTATACGTATACTTAACCTCCGGGACATCCCTAGACATACCTTAGAAACATCTCTAGGGATGTCACTAATGTTTTAACATCCTAGTTTCCAAAGGTTAACTAACCCTTTCCTCTGATACCAATTGTAGAGACCCGATTCTTGACGTACATTGATATTAAATTACTTTTGCGGAATACATAATAAATAACAAAAATGGACAGACAAGGACCGGAATAGTTTAGTGTCTTTGGAAACATGGAACATAATATTATAATCGTGGGGAAAGATCTTCAACATCTCCCATAAAGATATTCAACTTTTTGATTCCATACATGAAACCTTTCTTTTAATCTTGGGGGAAAATAAAACATAAAAAGGGGGAGCTCAAATGCTCAGTAAGGGTGATAATGGATAAAATAAAACATACCATATACATTTCAACTTGAAAACATGAACATAATGTTTAAACATCAAAATCTTGAGCAATGACTTAATACATGGAAGTACATAAGGAATAGATTATAATGGAACATAAATCATGATAATAAAGTATGGGAATAAAACATATAATTGTGGCATCCATTAGTAACATGTAATGATTTCCATAGTAGCCAAGGCATTGCTGCCAATACCATCATAGTGGATAAAGTCCCTTTCTGAATCAAGTTCACTCCTCGTTCCAGTCCTGTAATACTGAACCAGAATAACTTACTGTTCCAGCCATGTCTATCTCATGAGATATAAATCATTACCCAATGCATTGGAGGGAGATATAGGTCCCACCCATTTTATAATGAAATCATTATTACTTGTGACACATATTAAACATACATCATTCATAATAACCCAATGAATAAAAATGGGTTTCATAAACATCATCCCATCATCACATAATCCATATAAAATAATGGATATAATTTCATAATAATAATAGTGAAACCATGTAAATCATAGAGACATTATACTTGAAACTTACACATATGAAATAATGTCATCTTAGATGGGAAATAGTTTTGATAAAACACTTGAAATGAATTCTTGAGGAAAATATCCTTTCTTCTTCAAAATAAATTTCTTTTCACAAAACGTCATGCAATTTTGAAAGAAAGAGATTTTTTTTGGAAATAGTCATGAAATCTTTTGGAGGAAGATTCATGAAAATAAGACTTTATAAAACCATAAAAAATCCGTTTGTGCCGTATAAGTTAAAAATACATTATTCTCATACTTTTGCCGGAAAAGTCAAAAAATACCTCGTAAAAGAAAGATTACATACATACCATGTAGTAAAAGTCGAAAATGTGTAAAAAGGACATTAGACATACATGAAACCATTTTTAAGAGACATGGACATGTATGGGAACAATAACCCCAGTAAATACTTACGAATAAACAATCTCAGATAAGAAAGAGATTGGAAAAGTTATCCCTTACCATAGTTCTGATATGCTTCATACGTATCTAAACCTCCTGTATATCAATTTAAATAATGTTATTGTCATATTACAGAATCATATTCATTGTTATGATATCATATATGGTTCACTTCTGACTTTATATTACCCGTTCTTTTGTAAATTCCATGTTAAAGAGTGTTTTGGGTAAAATCGTTTCATTTGTCGTTGGTGTTTTGACTTGTAATTATTCATATGATTAATTAGATCATGATTAATTAATTCCATAATATAAAACATGATTTATATATAATAAATATTCAGAATATTTATATATATAATATATTGATAAATAGAAAGAAATACACCGTTCATGGAGACGGTAGTTCGTACGTACGCATGAACGTTGTTTTCGTTTCCTCATTGAATTGAATAGAATTAATTGGATGACATACATATATATATAAATAAATACAGTATCATTATTATTTCATATATTTTATGATTACTTATTATATATACTTTATATTCATTAATGAATGTTTAATCATTGAGAATGAATCTCATCGCGTCGTGGAGACGGTATTCCGTACATACGCACAAGCGATGATATCGTTTCCATGATCGTGGAATTTTATTGGAGTGTATTTATAATATTATATAATCAATATCACTTTACAATAATCATAAATAGTTATTATTTACACCATTATACCCATCCAAGTAAGGTGGTGGTGGAAAATAGATTACACCGCGGCGTGGAGACGGTATTCCGTACGTACGCACGCGTGGTGATTTCATTTTCCATAGGATGGATATATGGTTAAATAGGGTTGTTTCATACCTATAATAACATATCAGTATATTATTGATACTTATGTTATTACTTCATAATGAAAAAACATAATAAGAAGAGTTGGAAGAAGAAATAAAGTTGAATGTATCGGTAACGAACATTACCTCTTCTTTGAAGCACCTCTTTGAGACCTCCTCTTAGGGCACTAAAATTGTTCTTTGAAGAATACATGGACCTCTAGGATGTTTCTAGGGAAGTGTAGAAGAGAATTTTTCATGGGTTGGACGATCATGAAGGCTCAATGTGGTGTGAGGAAGAGATGGAGTATGTTCCCTTTTATAAGGGAGGAGAGAGGCACCTTTGGAAAAACTAAAAATATTATTTTATTATAAAGTCATATTTGGTTTTTAATAGCTCCAAATTGATTTCGTTCGAAGCTAAGGTGGGAATGGGAATAAATCATCTCATCAAATAGAATTTAGACATGTTTAGGTTTCTATTTTAACCACATCATTTAGATTTAACCTAAGTTAAATAATTTTACTTTTACCGTGTCTTCTTGTTTTTTAACACTATAATGATAATAAACTTACTATAACAAGCCAAACGAACCCAAAGTTGTTTATTATTAATATATATAACCTTATATGAGTCATTTGGTCGAACATTATATTTTTAGGAATAAAATAACAATTAATAATATAATATTTTTTTAAAAACTATATTATGTTAATTTTGACACTATATGGTAATTGATTTTTGTGAAACTCATAACAGAATTATTAGTTCGAAAAACGTTAACTAAATAAATAATAACATGTCATATTAACTTAGAAAATTAGTGGAATTCATAAAAAGTCTCAAGTTATAATTTTTTTGGTATTTATAACATCAATTATGTCAATATTTCACTAATAAGATAATTACTACATCATCATTGTGTAAAAAATAAAATAAATTATATAATGTCTAAAAATTAAAAATAAAAAAAAATTATGTAGGAAATCCGTTTATCTTTCTAATAAATATTTATAGTCGAATTTACCTTATGTATAACCCTATATTATAAATGATTTTATTATTAAACATTGATTTTAACTATTTTAACCCTTCCTTAAATAAATTAATATTAAATGTCCTAATCTAATAAAAGTGGGCCTAAATGGTCATATTTTATTCCTACGGTTGTTTTGGGTCGAATTAAACTTATCCAATATAATTTGGACATGTGTTAGGGTAATAATAATATCATTTTTACCCTTAATTACCCTATTTACTTTTAATCATGGTAAATAAAAGTAAAAAGTTACCATTCACAAAAAATTATTTTCATCTCTTTGAACCACATTTTAGTCCTTGATATTAACCGCGTATCTCGGATTTTCGAAATCCCACTCACAGAAGCGGTAAAATTACGTTTTATGAAATATTCATTTTTTAACTACCACATAGTGGTTTCACTGTTCATCAAAAAATGAAAGTTTCCAGAAAAATACCAAAAATTAGGCCTAAGATATATTTGATATTATGAATTAAAAAATGATGTCTATTTTACCAAATTCAAAACATTTCAGTTACATTAACTAATTTAAAAATTAATTCCCATCGTCAAAACAAATAGCGTGTTTTTAAGAGATAATAACTATCAAAAGATTGACAGTTGTTTATGTCGGGTTTAAATGTGAAAGCACATCCAATGACCAACATTGTATTATATTTTAAAAATATATTCAAAATATACTTTAAACCCACTCAAATTAATAATTTATCACTATTAATTATTTAGTAATTTTCACTATTCATCGGAATATGAAAGTTATCCAAAAAGTACCAAAATTTCACCCAAAGCTAATATCGATATTCCGAATCCAAAAATGATGTATATTATGAAAGATAAAATTTATAAAATTTCAAAAAGTGGGTATTACTTTTCATAACGTCTAGTTCATAATAATATATCGTTTAGTTAAACTCGGTATTGCGTACTACACACGCTATCGAGGAAAGTTGTGATTGCTTGTAATGCAAGGCATGTCGAGGATGTGTGTTGTGCAAGCTCCTTTTGGTGTAGCGTACAAAACAAGACATTAATGAAATTAAAAAGAATATTTTTCATAAAATAATGGGGTGTTACACATTTACTAGCTATACGAAGACCGAATCTCATCATATTTCAAATCCACACACTTAGATATACCCATAACACGTGTAGATCTAAAAACTCAATATAAAATGAGAAGTATATCAATTATATCAATCATGAATGATGAAGAATGATAACATACCTCAAAAATCTAGCTTTTATTAGCCTAGGAAAGCCTTTAGATCACGTCCAAAACGCTTGGGAGAGGTTCTCCTATAATCAATGGTTAGAGTGATCCCAAGTTATGGACACATTGGATGAAAAAATTTCCATTTAGGGGAAAAAATGTGTGAGATCCACTTTTTAGGAGATCATTTATGTTCCTGCATGGTTTGTTCGAACAGTTTGACAAACCATGTGCTAACCATGAAATAGCCACTACCTCAACAGACCCTCTCACGACCTCCTCACATGCTCTCATGAACAGTGCTCCAACAATGCAGGAGCCACTACCTCACAAGTATCCACTATGCATGGTTCAGACTCACTACTATACAAATTGTGTGCCACCCGTGTGACATCCCATATGCCTCAAAACATCATTCCATGTTCTCCAGACTCTCTCTTTCATCACCCTTAACTTTATATCTATTAAAATAATTAATTAAGGGTTAAATACGATAAACTGGGGTATAAAAATCTACCCACCATAGTTTTTGATGTCCAAAGAACTTAGAAAACCCTTGCTGGCCAAACATTGTTTTGGCCACTGCACTTTCAATTCCTTTTCACGTTCCCATGTCTCTTCCTGAATCTGACCATTTTTCCATACAACCCGTATTAGGTCGATGCTTTTCCCATGCAATAATTTTTCTTGTCTATCCATGATCCGCACTAGAATATGTACTAGTGATGCATCCGATTCTAGATCAATGTTATCCCATCTGATCATATCGTCCGGATCAGGGTGATACTTTTTCAACTAGGATACGTGGAACACAATATGTACCGAACTAAATTGTGGTTGTAATGCCAACCGATATTCCACCTTTGTAACCCAATTTAGAATATGAAAAGGGCCAATATATATACTATATAACTAGACATGCTTTCTAAAACGACGATGTCCATTCCTTGGAGAGATCATCAAAAAGACTTGATCACCCACAGCGAATAAAAATGGTCTTCAACGGTGATCTGCATAAGATTTCTGATGATTCTGACCTATCACCATCCTCTTTCTAATCAAATGGATCTTCTCTGTTGTGTCATGGACATGGCTTGACATGACTAGTGAATTTTCATCCATTTCCACCCAGCATAGTGGAGAATGACAAGGATTCCCATACAATGCTTTAAATGGAGCCATGCGTATCGATGTTTGATAGCTATTATTGTATGACAACTCACCTAAGGGTATATACTCCTCCAATGAACCACCAAAATACATTACACAAGCATGAAACATGTCTTCCAATGTTTGTATCATCCACATAGATTTCCCATCTGTTTGAGGATGAAATGCAGTGCTGATAATCAACTGAGTTCCTAGGGTGTGCTATAATGATTTCCAGAAATAAGATGTGAACCTCAGATCTCTATCTAATACTATAGGCATTGGTACACAATGAACCATTTCCACATCTCAGAAATAGATTTTTCACAGATCCTTCCCCGTATGAGTTTCACGAATAGGGATGAAATGGGTAGACATGGTTAGAAGATCTACTATCACCCAAATGGAATCATGTTTCCAGACCGTTCATGGAAGATCTGAAACAAAATCCATTGCTATTTGATCCCATTTCTACACTAGGATAGGAAAATATTGTAACATAGCAGCTGGTCTCTGATGAACTGCTTTAACCTTCTAACATGTTAAGCACCATGAGACAAACTCTGCTACCTTCCTTTTCATGCCACTCCACTAAAACTGCACCTTCAACGCCTTATATGTCTTTTGTGTACCTGGATGTACATCCCAACTTGAATGGTGGTAATAATGAAGGAGTTTATCCAGAAAAAACATAGGTACAACCACGCGATCTCTGAAACAAAAATTGAACCCCCATCAAGTGTTCATCCATGAATGGTCTCCCCACCATTTTGTTTTGAACATACAACTAGACATTCTGCATCACATTTTTGTGCCTCTTTGCTCATTGTGACTAAATCTGGAACAATCGTATCTGAGCATAAAACTTCAACACCACCTTGATCTTCACATTACATATGCATGTAGGCTAAGACCGACATCAAATTCCATTAATATAAATCTTATTTCTCCAACTGAGCATATGAATTTCTACTCAATGAGTCTGCCGCCAAATTTCCATTCCCCTATGTGTACATCAAGTCAACTTCAATCTTTGGGAGATACATAATCCACCTCATTTTCCTCAGATTCAATTATCTCTATGAGAAAATGTGATTCAATATTTTTTTATTCGTAAGAACCTTAAATTTTCCACCAAAGAGATAATGTTTCCATGTTTTCAAAGAATGGAAAACCACAGCTAACTCCAAATCATGTGTTGGGTAATTCCTCTCATGCAACCTCAACTGCATTGAACCATAAGTAACCACATGATCTCTTTTAATGATAACAAATCCCAACCCTAATATTGAAGAATCAAAATACACCACAAACCCCTTGTCCTAATTCTGGAAAGGTCATGATTGTTGTTGATGTATTCCAAACCTTAAATTCCTGAAAAAACTTTTGAAATTATTCATTCGATTGGAATTGAGAATTATTTTTTTCATATCTTTCATTGGTGAAGCTAGTTGTGAGAAATCATGCAAAAATAGTCTGTAGTAAACAGCTAGACCAAGAAAACTTCGTATCTCGGACACATTCTTTAGTGGTTTCCAAAATATAATGGATTATATCATTTCAGGATCAAATGAAAAATCTATTCCAAGAATTGACATGCCAACGAAGCGTGATTCTTGTATCCAAATATCATACATTGATAATTTAGAATAAAAACAATGATCTCTAATGATTTGTAACATTTTTTCCTGGTGCACCACATGATCAGCCTTTTTCTTGGAATAGACAAAAATTTCGTCAACATACACCACAACAAAACAATCCACATATTGTTGAGATATCTGATTCATCAATTCCATGAAGACTGCTAGTGCATTTGATAAACCAAAAGGCATGAATATATATTCATAGTGGCCATATCAACTTCTGAATGTTGTCTAAGGAATACCCTCTTTCCAAACTCACAATTGGTGATATCCTGATCACAAGTTAATCATGGAGAACCATTGAGCTCCCATTAATTGATCGAATAGATCATCAATGCAAGGAAGTGGATATCTATTCTTTATTTTAATGTGGTTATGATTACGATAATCAACACACAGATGAAGAGGTACATCTGCCTTCTTCACGAACAAAACTGGTGCTGCCCATAGAGACGTACTTGGTTGAATGAAACCATTGCTTTCCAGCTCCTCTAACTACACTTTTATTTAATGTAACTCTGTTGGTTATTTCCAATATGATGGAATGGAAATAGGACTCGTCCAAAGAAGGATCTCAATGATAAACTCCACATCCCTTATACGTGGTAAACCTGAGAAGTTTTTGGGAAATATATCTGGAAATTGATCCACAAAAGATGGAAGACTATTTTCCATGATCTCTAACGTTGATGACAAAGTCAATGCTAACAATTGGTAAGATAAGATTCCCACCAATGGTGCCAACATGCTCTTTTCACCTTTATTTATAGTCCTCTATCCTCTAAAGAGAATCTCGATACTGTCCTCTGTTATGAAACAAACTGTTCTCCTATAACAGTCAATTTGATCTTAGAACGTTGTCATCCAATCCATACCTATGATTGCATCATTGACATTCATATCATAAATTTAGAAGTCCCATTTTAACTCATCTTTATCAATAGTTATAGAACATTCTCTACACACAAAGGATTGACATAATCATTCACCAAGAGGAGTTTTTTGTTTCGAAACTGAAAACATCATTTCCCATTTTAAGCATAGAAATTCAACAACAGAGGAATCAATGAAGAAATGTGATGAACATGTATCAAAAAACACATGCAAAATAGTAGAATTAAAAATAATCATACCTTTTACTGTAGATGGTCCATCTAGATCATCGACCATCATCTTCTCAGCTCCATACAATTACTTCTTCACAATAATGTTATATTGGTTTCCTTGCTGGGGGTTCCCCGGTTGAGGAGTCATTGTATTTATCAAATCAACATGTAAAGCTCTGATCTTCTGTTGATACTTATTCTATTTTCCTCATCCTGTCGAAGAATACGATGCATGCGATAGCTAGGAAGTGTCTCGAGCACCTGACCTTAGATCACTATGATAATAGCACTAAAGATGTCCCATATTGTTACTATTATTAAATTCTCTAGGTTGTGCCATACAAACTCGCTTTATGTGGTCAATAAAACCACATTGAAAACAACCTTATTATCTATGGGGTTGTGGAGGAAGGTTTACTTATCCATCCATCTGGTTCTGATTTCCACTTACATAATATTAATTGTTGTCCCTTTTCCTCTTGTTCCGAGGGGTTGAGTTCCCACCATTTCTTGTAGGTATCATCATTCCTCCCCTATCGATCACAAGATATCACATTCAGCAATAGTCGCTCTGTTCACCATCTCTGTATAATTGGTAATACAGTGTACCAAGATCATTGATTGAATCTATTACCTTTTCCCCGATTCGATGATGTGTGCCTTCAAAGACGCACTTTCTGCAACCTCTGGTGCAAAACAAACTAAATTCCTGAACATTCCTGCATACTCTGTGACACAGAGGCTCCTATGTTTCAGGCTGAAGAAGTCCATCATTTTCCTGATTTGGAACGTGTGAGGATATATTTTTTTTGAAAAATTCTTCCGAATCCTCTAATGTAAGGCCTTAATCCTATTTATCATGCACTGCTAAATCCCACCACTAACGTGCGAGATCCTAAATCATATACGTCACCAACATGAACATTGGATTTGATGGTGTGCCAATTAAATCGAAGATACGATTCATCCAACTTAGCCACTCCTCCTCTTTCCCAGGTTCAACATCACCCGAAATGTTCGGTGGATTCTGCATCATGAATTGGATGGTATGATCCACTTTCCAAGGTTCATTCCTCTGGTTCCCCATATCCACAACATTAAAATCATGGAAAATACTCTGAACCAGCTCTTGTTTCACCCATGGATTAGGTGCAATAACATTCTCCACAACTTCTTCTAGTTACCATTGATGATTCCTACCGTGTGCCATTTTCTATACCAATAATAAACTACTTCAATCTCACTCTCTAGAAACTGATGGATTAGAATTTCAAATTCTATCACAACAACTATCACAACATTTTTTTCCAAATTCATAATTTCCCCATGTTAAACTAATTTTGAAACCACATATCATGCATTTTAAAATTAAACCATTTTAAAAAGAAAATAATCATTCACTTTTTCAAAACCAATCATTTGAAGACCAATTCTGTACATTAAAAAATTTATCATTTCTTGAAATGATGTATTCACTCCTAGTGGGATGTCATCTCTTTATAATGCATGTTATGCTCGTCTCATTGGATTAACCCATGATAATCAGATTTAAAAATCCTAGAACTGTCTCCAAAATCTAATTTACCCAACTCCTCGGTACCTTGATGTTCATCATAAATGGTTTATCAAAATCCTTTTATGTTATATATTTCATGTTCTGATAATCCTACTCCTTTCTATGATTCCCACCCAAGGAATAGACAATAAGGGATTTCATCCCCCAAACTATGAACATCGATGAATAATTATTAGGAAGGGACTGGACAAGCTGATACCACTTGTAATGACCCACCAATTCTCGTTGGTTTTGGAGTACAATGAGTCATTACTAGGCTATAAAAAACATCCCCAATACGCCAAAGGCAGGAAATAAATTCCAAAGGGATTCAAATACAATTATGGGATGATTAACGCTTTATTAAATAAATCAATAAATAAACTAAATATAAAAAAACATTCACTATATAATGCATGAATGAATAAAAGACAACTCAACATCGTCATGTATCTCTAAACCATATCAAACTATGCAACATCAGAAGAATAACCAAGTATCAATGTACATAGTGGATAAATGATATAAGACTCTCAAAATACCACAAGACTCAATGTTTCAAAAGATCCATGCTCCCCAAACACCGAACAGCCCAAACAACTCGAGGTGGTGCTAAATACATATGAAACATTACCTTTTCCCCTGTCTTGAAAGATAGCATCTACACAAGCACCAAAGTGTCAAAGTAGGGGCGAGTATAAAACCCAATAAGTTTTTCTCAATTACTTCCCTACTCACACCACTAGAATTTAAATATTAGTTAAATTTATATAAGACATTTTCTATGAATCAATTTTCAAATTAGTTTATATCGAAATATAAACATGTTTCCAAAAACATTTATAACAAAAAGAATACAAGTGTAATTGAAACAAATTTTTCCGACATGTTCTTCTTCAAAAAAAAACTAAGCAAACATTAGAACCATTTCCCAATATTCCTTTGACATACCCAAATCATTTCATACATCCACACAACCAACCATTCATGTAACCTAGATCTCCCTATACTCACGAGTGGGGAGTCATCCTTTCACTACGTCGCCCGTAGTGAACCAATTAACGGGGGAGAGCAATAACCCTTATCCATCTTGTTAATGATGGGGGAGACCTATAACCCGTATCTGTCCCACATGAACCTTTTGATGGGGGAGATACCTATACCTTATCGATCCCATAAATTATGTGGGAGAACCCTATCCCTTATTTTTCACACATTCCCATGAAAACACAAAAACACCATATCAAAAACCATGTGTGTTAAACCAATTTAAACCATTTCAATAAAAATACATTTTATTGAAAACCAACAGATAATCCAATTTCAAAACAACCACTTAACTTCAATAAAACATTCCGTTTTATTGAAAACATCAAATCCCAACCATGTGTCACAACTCTAGAAAATCCCCATTTTGAAATATCTTTTTTAAAAATCATGAACCAAAGCACTCATTCGAAATCCCCAATTTTCTAGATTTCACAACCATCACCCTAGAAGTATTCCAAAACGTGTTCAAAAACCAAATCATTATCAATTAAACACAAAAAATTATATTTTAAATCATTCCAATAAGTTCTACTTTGTGGAGTCGTGAAATAAGCCTCTTACTTCAATGGTTTTGACGAAAACCACAATGAACGTAGAATGCACAAGAGAGTCGAGTTCAGACTTCAGGAATCAGCCTTAGATCGCTTTTCCTAGTATGACCAAGACCAAATCTCATCATATTTGGCATCCAAACACTTAGATCTACCCATAATATTTGTAGATATAAGAAACCAAGAGAAAAAGTGATGTAGATCTAAGAAACCGATCAAGAACGATGACGAACGATCACATACCTAAAGAATCCGGCTTTGAATAGCCAAGGAAAGACTTCAGATCACCTACAAAACATTTAAGAGAGGTTCTCCTACCTCCAAGGTAGAGGTATCCCATGTTATGGCCAAATAGGAGAAAAAAACAAGCCATTTATAGAGGAAAACATGTGAGATCCACTTTTTTAGGATCCCATTTAAGTGCCAGCAAGATTTGTTCGCATGGTTTGACAAAAATTGCGCTATCCATGTGTTATACACTACCTCGACAGACCCTCCCATGGAATCCAGGAACGATCTCTTGATTTGTGATCCAACAGTGTGGGTTCCACTTCCTCAAAAGTGTCAACTGCATAGGGTTTGGCCATAGGGTTAGGCAAACCATGTGCCACCCGTGCGACTTCCCCTTTGCTTGAAAACATCATTAAAATTTCACCTGAATCTCTCATTCATCATCGTTAAAATTATAACCACTAAAAGCATTATTTAAGGGTTATAGAATATAAACCAGGTGTACTACATTCTCCCAACCCTTGGTCATTCTTTCCTTAGAATGAAGACAACCCTTGGTGCCCAAAAATAGTTTCGGCCACTACTCTTTGAATTCCATCTCACATTCCCATGTCTCTTCCTGAATCTGGCCATGTTTCCATAAAACCCACACTAGTTCGATGCTTTTCACCCACAAGACATTATCTTATCTATCCACGATCCACACTAGATTATTTACCAGTTATGCAACTGGTTCTAGATCAACGTGATCCCATCTGATCACATGGATAGGATCAGGGTGATACTTTTTCAACTGGGATACATGGAACACATTATGCACCGAAAAAAGCCATGGTGGAAATGACAACTGATGTCCCACCTCTCCAACCCATTCTATTATCACCAAAAGGACAATGTATCTAAGAGATAACATTCCTAGATTTTTGGAAGGACGATGTCCAAGCCTTGGAGAGAACCTCAAGAAGACATGATCACCCACAATGAACAACAACTGTCTACAATGGTGATCAACATAATATTTATGACGAATCAGACCTATCTCCATCCTTTTTCAAATCAACTAGATCTTCCATGTTTCTTCTTGGGCAAGGCTTGTCCTAACAAGTGCTGTTTCACCCATTTCCACCTTGTATAGGGGAGAATGCAATAGAGGCTCGTACAATGCTTCAAAACTGAGCCATGTGTATTGGGGCCTGATAGATGTTATTGTAAGAGAATTCTAGTAAGGTTATATACTCCTCCCATGAGCCACAAAAATCCATTATACAAGCCAAAAACATGTCTCCCAATGTTTTTATCATCCGCTCGGATTTCCTATCCATTTGAGGATTATAAATGGTGATCATAGTCCACTGAGTTCCATGGGTTTTCTGTAATGATTTCCAGAAACAAGATGGGAACCTTAGATATCTATCTGAGACTATAGACACTAGTATGACATTCCTCTTTACCACTTCTCATATATATATTTTTGAAAGATCCTCTACCGTATGAGTTTCACGAATAAAAATATAATGGGACGACCTGATTAGACAATCCAATATCACCAAAATGTCATTGTGTTTCCATACTGTTCTTGGAAGACCTGTAACAAAATACATTGCTATTTGATCCCATTTCTATATTGGGATGGGCAGTGATTGTAACATACCATATGGACTCTGATGCTCTGCTTTAACCTACTAACAATTTAAGCACTGCAAGATGAACTCGTCCACCTTTCTTTTCATGACACTCCCCCAAAATTTTGCCTTCAACACCATATATATATTTTGAGTACCTTGATGTAAAACACATATTGAATTGTTGTAAGCAGGAAGTATTTTTTCCTCAAAAACCATAGGTACAACCATCCGATCTCTGAAACACAAAACTAAACCCCCATCATGTTTCTAGCCATCAATGGTCTCCCCACCATTGAGTTTTGAACTTACTACTAGACATTCTGAATCAGTTGTTTGTGCTTCATTGATCATTTTTACTAAAACAAGAACAAGTGTTGCTAAAAAGAAAACTACAACATCACCTCTATCTTCACATTCCAAATGCATGTTAGTTATGACTGACATAAAATGCCAATCCTCTGAAGCATCTTTCGCCAACTAAGCATATGACTTTATACTCAATGCATCCACCACAAAATTTCCATTCCCTAGTGTGTAAATATAGTAAAAGTCAAACATTTGGAGATTCTACATCCACCTCCTTTGCCTATGATTCTATTCTGGCTCTGAGAAAATGTGTTCCAATTTTTTGTGATTCATAAACAGAGTAAATTTCTCACTAAAGAGATAATAAATCCATGTTTTCAAAGCATGGACGACTGCAAGTAACTACAAATCAAGAGTTAGGTAATTCTTCTCATGAACCCTCAACTACCTTGAACAGTAAAAAACCACAAGATCTCTTTAAATGAGAACACAATCTAACCCTAATCCTGAAGAATAGCAATATACCACATACCACAGTCTTGATTCTTTCAAGGTCAAGATAGGTGTCGATGTAAGCAGAACTTTCAGTTTTGAGAAAGTCTAATGATGTTCTTATGTCCATTGAAATGGTTCATTGTCCTTTTCATAGCTATCATTTGTGAATCTAGTCGTGAGAAATTACACACAAATTGTCAGTAGTAACTATCTAGACCAAGAAAACATCATATCTCAAACACATTCTTCAGTGGTTTCCAAGAGATAAAGTCTTCTATCTTTACAGGATAAATGGAAATGCCTTTCTCAGAAATCACATGGCCAAGGAAATGTACATCCTGTATCCAAAAATCACACTTTGATAATTTGGCATACAAACCATGATCTCTCATGATTTGTAACATTGTTTCCACATGCACTTCAAGATCATCCCTTGTCATTGAATAGACCAAAATGTCATCCACAAACACTACAATAAAAGAATCCAAATATATTTGAAATATCTGATTCATCAATTCCATGATGAATGCCAGTGAATTTTTTATATCGAAAGGCATGACTACATATTCACAGTTTCCATATCTACTTCTGAAATCTGTTTTTGGATTACCCTCTTTCTAAACTCTTAATTGGTGATATCATGATCGCATGTCAATCTTGGAGAACCACTAAGATTCCCTTAATTGATCGAATTGATCATCAATTCATGGAAGTGGATATCTATTCTTTATAGAAACATGGTAAAACTTACGATAATAAACACTAAGGAAGAGTACCATCTTCTTTATTCACGATCAAAACTGGTGCAGCCCATGGAGACGTACTTGGTTGAATGAAACCCCTTCTTTCCAGCTCCTCTAACTGCACAATCAATAACTGTAAATCTACTGGTTCCATCTTATAATATTGAAGGGAAATATGACTATTCCTAATAAAGAGATGAAACATAAACTTCACTTCCCTTAGAGGTGGTAACCTAGAGAAGTTCTTGGGAAAGGCATCAAGAATTTGATCAACAGTTGCTGGAATACTATTTTCCTCGATCTCATCCATTTATTCCAAATTCAACACTACCAATTGGTAAGATATCGTTCCCACCATTGGTTCCACAAAGATCTTTTCACCTTTATTTATAGTCATCTCTGCTCTAAAGAGATGCTCGATACTGTCCTCAGTCCTGATAATAACTGTTATCCTATTATATTCAATTTGATCCATGAACGTTTTCAGTCAATCCATACCAAGGATTACACATAGACATCCATATCCAACACCGAGAAGTCCCATTTTAACTCAGCTCCATCAAGAGTTATAGCACATGATCTATAGACAAAGGCTTGACAATCTATTTTTCCAAGTGGATTATGCAGTTTCAAAACAAAAGGCATAATTCCCAGGTTTAAACATAGACAGTAAACAGAATGAAAAGAAATTAAGTAATGTGTTTCACCAGTATCAAAAAACACTTGTACAATTGTAGAATTTAAATGAATCGTACCTCTTACTGTTGATCGTCCAACATGATCATCAAAAATCATCTGCTCAACTCCATATAATTGTTTCTTCACTTTATTGTTTTCCTTGTTTCCTTACATAGGGTTCCCTAGTTGGGGAGTCATGGTATTTCTATAATCACCAGGGATAGCTTGGCTATTCTAACGAGACTGATTCGGTTGTCCTCTAAGTCGAAGAATATGATGCTTACGATAGTCGAGAAGTGTCTCGAGCACCTGACTATGGGGAACTGTGACAATTGCACTATGGATGTCTCATCTTGTTAAAATTATGACATGATCTAGGTTGTGTAGTAAATTATCTCTTTATGTGGTAAAGATAAACACATTGAAGACAATCTTATTTGCTCTGGGTTCATGGAGGAAGGTTTACTGATCCCTCTGTCTGGTTCTTATTTCCACTTGCACCGTGGAAATAGGTGTCCATTTTTCTCTTGTTCTTAGTGGTCGAGTTCCCAGCATTTCTTGTAGGTATCATCATTCCTCTTCCTATCGATCCCGAGATATCACTGTAAAAAATAGTCTCTCTATTCACCATTTCTCTATAATCTGTAATACATAGCACCACAATCTTCTATAGAATATCCTACCTTAGCCCTAATTTGAAGATGCATGCCTTCAAAGGCGCACGTTCCACAACCTCTGGTGAAAAACAGACTAAATTATTTAACTTGGACGCATACTCTATGACAGGTAGGCTCTCTTGTTTTAGGCTGATAAGTCCATCGTTTTCTAGATTTTGAACGTGTGAGGATAGAATTATTTTTTGAACAATTCTTCAAAATCCTCACATGTAACGAATTCATTCAATGTAGCCTGCACTGCTAAATCCCACCACATAAGAGAAATATCCTCGAGCATATACGTCGCCAACATGACCTTGAGATTTGATGGTGTGCTGATGAAATCGATGATATGATTCATCCTACATAGCCACACCTCTGCCTTGTCAGTTTCAGAATCACCCCGAATGTTCTGTGGATTCTGATTCATTAATTGGATGGTATGACCCACATGCCTTGGTGCATTCCTCTGGTTCCACTTATCCATATCATGAAAATCCTGGAAAATACTCTGAACTAGCTCTTGGTTCATCAGTGGTTCAGGTGCAACCACATTCTCCACATCTTCTTCGGGTTGGTTTCAACAACACCTACCTACTTCCATTTTCAAATCCAACAACAAACCTCGTCAATCGCACTCTCTAGTAATTGAGGGATTTTGATTTCAAATTCTATCACATAAACTATCCATACATTGTTTTTCAAAACATTCTTTTTCCCATGTTCAACTATTTTTGAAACCAATTAACATGATTTTAAAAATTAAACCATTTTCAAAATACAATAATCATTCACTTTTTCAAAATAATTCAGTAGAAAACCAATTCCGTACTTTTCAAAAAATGATAAATTCATGAAATTATGCACACACTCCTAGTGGGAATTCATTTCTATATAATGCATGTCATGCTCATATCATTGGCTAAACCCATGGCAATGTGATTTCAAAATCCTATAAGTGTCTCCAAACACTTATTTACTTGACTACCTTGTATGGTTATGTTCCAGATAGAAGAATTAGCTAAGTCGTTTTATGCTATCTATTTCAAGTTCCAACAGTCCTAATCCTTTCTAAGATTCCCACCCATGGAATAGACAAGAATGGATTTCATCTCCAAAACTAGTAAACTTTATGACTACTTGTTTGGCATGGACTTGAAAAGCTAATACCATTTGTAATGACCCACCAATTCTCATTTTCATGAGCGTACAACAAGTCGTTAGTAGTCCTTAAGTGACATCCCCATGATGCTAAAGGATGGAAATAAATGCAGAAGGGTTTCAAATACAAGTGGGTCACGATTTACCATTTATGAAATAAATCGATAAACCAAACAACAATAACAAAACATTCACTATATGACACATGAACGAATGAAAGATAACCCAACATCATCATGTATCTCAAAACCATATCAAAGTATGAAACAATGGAAGAATAAACAAGTGTAAAAGTACATTGCAGTTAAATGATACAAGATGCTCAATAGAACACAAGACTCCATCTCCACAATCTCCAAGATACACAATTCTGAACATCCCAAATGTCACTAGGTAGTGCTAAATACATGTGAAACATTACCTTTCCTATTTCCCATCAGATAGCATCTGCACCAAAGTGCTAATCAAGGGGTGACTATAAAACTCATTAGGATTTAAAAATGACTTCCCTACTCACTCCACTAGGATAGAAAAGTTATTCATATTTATATAAGACAGTTTATATAAAAATTTTACCAAAATAGTTTATAACCAAATATAAACAGGTTTCCAAAACCATTTATTTCCAAAATCATACATGTGTAATTGAAACCAATTTTTCCAACAAGTTATTATTCCAAAAGCATAACTAAAAAATATTTAAAACCATTTGTCAATATTACCTTGAAATACCCAATTCATTTCATACATCCACACAACCAACCCTTCATGTTACCTAGATCTCCCTATACTCGCAAGTGGGGAGTCATCCATTCAATAAGTCATCCGTAGTGAACCAATCGACAGGGGGGAACCCTAACCCTTATCCATCCCGTTAATGATGGGGGATACACCTAACCCTATCTGTCCCACAAACACACTTTGAAGGGGGAGAGACCTAACATTTTTCCATCCCGTTAATGATGGGGGAGACCCCTAACACTTATCCATCTCACATGCCTGTGAACTCACACAACCATCATGTCTAAAACGTAGTGTGTTCAACCAATTCAAACAATTTCAATAAAACTGTACTTTTATTGAAAACCAAAGTATTTACTAATTTCAAAAAATCAAATTCACATAAATAATACATTACCTTTTATTGAAAAAATCTAATCCAAACCATGTTTCACAACTCTTTAAAATTCCCATTTTAAAATATCTATTTTAAAAATTAAGAACCAATGCACTCATTAAAAATCCACAATTTTCCATATTTCACAACCATCACTCCATAAGGTTTCCAAAAATTTTTAAAAAACCAAATCACAATCAATTAAATTCCACACATTCAAATTGAAATCATGCCAATCAGTTCTACAAACCGGAGTCAAAAAAGAAGCCTCTTAGTATGATGGTTATGACAAAAAAAAACGAATACCGCACAAGAAAACCGGGTTTATTCTTCTAGAACCCACCTTAAATCTCTCTTCCTATCAATACCAGGACAAAATCTCATCATATTTGGAAGCCACACACTTATATCTACCCATAATGGGTGTAGATCTACGAAACCAAAAGAATAATAGAATTACATCTAAAAAACACTTCAAGAATGCTGAAGAACGATCACATACCTCAAGACTCCACATTTGGTTCACTAAGGAAAGCCTTCAGATTTCTTCCAAAAAGCTTGGGAGAGGTTTTCCATGCTTCAAAGGGGATTTATCACAAGTTATACCGTATTATGAGAAAAAATCCATTTAGAGGAAAAAATGAGTGAGATCCACATTTTTATGATCTCATTTATGTGCTTGCACGGTTAGTTCACACGGTTTGACAAACTATGTGCTAACTGTACGTTTTACACTACCTCAGCTGACCCTCACACGACATCCTTGCACTGTCTCCAATACTTTTCTCAAACCGTGCAGGAGCCACTACCCCAAATGTGTCAACTACAAATGGTTTGGTCACACTATTAGACAAACTTTGTGCCGCTCGTGCGACTTCCCCTTTGCCTAAAACCCTCATTCCAAGTTATCCTAACTATCTCATTCATAACCCTTAAATTTATAACCATTAAAAGCATTAATTAAGTGTTAAATACCGGAAACTGAAGGTACTATAGACATCAATGAAAACAAATTGGTTAGTATAGGATCAGATAATCCCCAAAAGGATAATCATTTATAAAAAGAAATTCTACTCTATATCCCCAAAATTCAATAGAAAAACCCCAAAGATTGAGAATTTCCATTCAATATACCATTGACTTTAATATTATTCAAAAAAATCCAAACTATTATTGAAACCATAAACTCAGAAGGATTTAATCATATAGTCTTCCATAGTATTTATTAACATTTATCTACAAAAACATCGACTACTTTTAAAGTCGAATACTAATGTGTAATTAACATAGACACATATTATCTAGGATAGTTTAATAAATTAAATAAATAAACCAAATAACCTTATGTCTACAATAGAAATATTGTTTCTTCCAAAATAATACTTCAACCATTAACTCACAAATTAAATCACATAGTATTTTATTTTCCTTAAGCATATATTGTTCCCAAAAGAAATAATGTCTTAATGAATAACCATTATTACATAATACACAAATAATATTCCTATACTAAGGATGTCCATTTGATAAAAATAAGATCCCAAATAATCTTATTCTTGATACATAAAAAAATTTAGTCATATTAACCAGGGACTTCACATAGTCCGGTGGTAGAAGATAAATCTCAACCGTACTTTGGTTGTGGGTTTTATTCCCACAACATTATTTGATGTGATGGCTTTTCACAAGGTCAGTGTGTTGTCCATTTTCGGGAACTATAAAATTTCATAACATTCCAACAAAAGGGACAACTTTCTAATAAATAACCATAACATATTTTGTCCTCAATGGTTATCGAATACCTTTCAGTTTTATCCAAAAAATATAATAACCATTTCTCACCTCTAAAATAAGTATGGCTATTTTTACATGCTAAAAATTATGGTTATGATAATTATGCATAAAAAACCTTAACACTAAATTTATCTAAAATGACCTTTGATACCAACTATAAGGACTCGGTCAAAAACATTACTTAATCATGAGTTAAATCAAGAATTCACATTGAAGATCATTTCAGGTTTATAGTTTTAGTGAATTATGGAATTACTATTACATATCAACTTGAAAATTACATGTAGACCCTACTAATCAGTATCAATTTTTACATAAAATAATAACACACAAAAATTAACATGTCTAGTTCCATGTTTTAGGTAGCATGACTATTCCTTGACCACATCGTTGACCATATTAATATTTATGTCCTATAGAAAAATTTCAAAAAAACAAGGGATGAGCATAAAAATATTAGCAAGGGTTATAAAACATTATTCCATCAATAAATACAAATCAATGAAACTGTACTTTTCAATCATAACATACCTCATGAAAGCATAAGTTCTATGAAAAAAAAGAAATCGAAAATCATAAATGCTACTTATGGCTAAATAATGTAACATCCCAGGTAAATAAATAATATTACAATCTAATGATTATAAATATTTGTGAATAAAATGTTAATATTACTTTAAAGGGAATTCTATGCTCTATGACATACCCAATACGCAACAACGAGTTTCATTGAAATCACACGTTGCAGACTAAAAATATATTAATATTATAATAGTTAATGACTAGACATTGTAATGGTGGTAATGAAAAGAAATAAACAAAAAATTATTAGATATATTTGTTAAATTTGTTTACATTTATCCAATAAATTTTAGAGGCTTAAAATCCAAATGAATCCAATTTAAAGAATACATACTCTATTATTTTTTAAAAGATTGTTTTACCGCCTTTTGATGGAGAACCTTTTCTAAATGTAACTTTTGAAAATTTTATAAGCTATATTTTTTCACATAAACTTATTATTATTATTGGGACATTGAAATTTACTTTGGTTAAATTTTTGGAATTTTTCTGACACTGTTTTTTAATAAATAGTGAAAAATATTGTCTGTTACAACAAAACTACTTTTTTATCTAATTTAAATATATGGATAAATTATATTTTTAATTTGTCTTAATGTTTAATTATAATATATATTTACCATTTATTTAAATGGTGGTCATTATAATTAATTTCACTTTGAAAATGGACATAAACAAGTGCCAAACTTTTTATAGATATTACGTCAAAAAAACCCATTATTTTTTTGACAAAGGGAATTATTTATAAATTAATTATTTCAATTTCTGTGTTTGGAATATGGTCAAATGGATTCAATATTTTGAATTAGAAGGTAAAAATTATGTAATTACGACTCTTTTTTTTGGGAATTATGAATAGTAACGATGGTAATTATCTTTAATTATCGTGATTAATTAGTAATCGGGTAGTTAAGGATAATAAAATATTATAATAATAATAAAAAGACCCCAAAATGTCTCATAATGATACTGGTTGTGTCATAGAAGACCATGGTATGCCTTGTTCCAATCTTTGGGACCCCATAGAATCACTTTTGGTGAAAGTGACACTTTATAATTTTATTTTCAAAGAAAAAAGAATATCACTAAAGAATGTATCACCATAGTAAAACATTTTTAATTTTGTCTGTGTAAATTATCTCTTGTTCTATAAACATTCATTGTAAATATAGAATGATTTAATACATCATTGTAGTTTTTTTATAATTTATAGATATTAAATTAATTAATTTATTTATGACACCATGACGATGCAGTGATTACATCATTAATGAACTATTTAAATAAAATGAAAAGATAATGTAAAATCTAAGACTTACACATGGAAAAAACCTATTGGATGAGTATCTTTAGAACCCTTATCATATTATCCTTTAACTATATCATTGTGGGACCTTTAAAATCCTAAACTCATTTTAAAATATCATAACATTTCATAACATTCCTAGAGTGCCCCTCCTCCTTCTTATAAAAGTCCCCCACCCCTCAAGACATTTTCTTAGAAAAACTCTGCCCATTTAATCTCTATATATCCCTCTATTCATCATTGAATCCTCGCCTTAGGCAGAAAGCTCTTCAAGGAACCTTTTTGGTTCAAACCAAAGGGACTTACCCGATTTAAAGGTAATGCCTTCTCTTATGTTCTTTTGTTTTATTTTTCTTCTCCTACCCTCTAAACCCTTTTAATTACCTTCTTTTGTAACAAAAACATTATATTAAATAAACTATGATGTTATTATAAGAATTATTCGTTCTTCACTTACACACACATCCGTCTAATGTTTACAGAACATACAGTTTCTGTGGATGGCGAATTACTGCCTCACAAAACGACGATTGTTCATAATGAATTTAATGCCTTTAAAGGTGGCCATTATGATTTCAATATATTCTATATATGATATATATGGTATTTATGTTCTATATATGCTTCTGTATTTTATATTTAAAAAAAAATATTTATTATTTGCATGTTGTGTAAATGTGATAATTTCATATCAGGAAGGGTGGACTACTACCCCCTCAACTGATATGACTTATTCATGCAATACATGTAATGTATAAAGAATGAAATTAATGAAATTATGTGACCTATATAACATATAAATTATACTGTAAATTATAATATATATCTCTCTCAATTATTTTTAATTCCATTAATATTACAAAGAAATGAAAGTAGCGTTCATGCGTACGTACGACCTACCGTCTCCCTGAATGATGCATTTCATTTATTTTTATCTCCAAATGTTATGGAATAGTATAAAATGAATATGTACTAGATATATATGATATTTTAATCATTAATACTATTCTATATATGATGTAATTATAACTACATGGACAATTCATTTCAAACAAGTTCATTTTTACTCATGTACAAAACATCGACAAAAACATCTGATATGAACTCACATAATTAAATAATTATTACAAAACATTAATATGTGATATGAATTGAATAATAAAATTTAATGTATTTCCTTTATAAATTATAAATTTACCAAAGTTTATTATTCAGGAATATAAATAAACGAACAAGACATGTCAGATTTGAGGTAAGGGATCCTACCTATATCTTTCTTTTTAAGTACTCTATTTTATGTCATTTATTTTGAGCTTATATTTATTATGGTTTGGGATGTTCTTTTATATTCCTAATTATGTTATTTTTATGTTCATATTATGGGAGACCCTATTTTATCTCATAAATCCATTTTTGGATGTCTTAAGTGGTGCTGTTAGGCAACCGAGTTTTCATAATTGAATTTTCATCCCACTTTTATTCTCGTAAAATTTATGCTACATTTTCCACCAATTCCTTTGATTGTTGTATGTAATTCACAATATTATACTCTTTGTGTAACATAATTTCTTTTATGAGTATTTACATCAATGTTTTATAGTCATTCTTTCATGGGGTGTACGTTTCGAATGTTACCCAAGTCGGTAAGGGAACCAATCACCCTCCTGTTTTTAAAAGACCTCTTTTTGTTAGGTCTTTTAATTTACATATTATTATTCAAGGATATGTTATTATATATCCTTATTGATGTAAATTTTATGTTCATGTAATTAGATTCCATTTTCTCTCTCATCAACTAATTTTATGAATTTTTAATTGACGCTGTTAGGCTCTTGAATTTTCCCAAGGGAACTTCTTAACCCAATTTCGATTTCTTTGGGTTCAACATGTAGTTATTGAATATGTCATTCTTTGAATACTTGTGAATGACCTTTGATTGTTTTACACTTAATATCCAATTATATTTGGTGCATTTATATTTTTCACAGATTATTATTAGATTGATTTATCCTTAATTTAAGGATACCATCTTTATAAGGGATTCCATCTCATTTTAAATTTCTATTGGCACTTCATTGTTGTTCTGCACCAATTTAATATTATATGGTGTATATAATGCCCTTTGAAATATTATATCATGAATACCTTTATTATCATGATATAATAATGTTCTGATTAAATGTTATTCCTCAATTATTGTATTTAAGTGTCTCCCATTTTGTTAAAAACTCTTTAACTAAAATGTCATTTTAAATGTTTTAATGATTTATTCTTATAAATATTTCTCATTAATATCCATGTTATCAAAATGGTTTTAAGGATTTATTTATATGGATTTTAATGCTTTAAAATGATAAAATATTCAAAGTTGTATGGGACACTTTGATTCAATAATCTCTTTATTAAATGTTTTAAATGGTTTTGAAAATTGTTTTTAGAATGGATTCATTTTTTTAATGTCATAAAATGTTATATTGTTATTGCAACATGGGAATGTTACTTTTCCTTTATGATTAAGTTATATGATATGATTATGTTATGGTTATTGGGCATTTTTTATGAAGACGGGTGGTTTCGTGATAAACTAAGGGAGGGTGAGCCTGATATATCTCTCCAATGAATTGGGTAATGCGAAGGGCTTAAACGTTATGGTTTCAACGAATAGATTTAGGGAATATACTGTGATGGGTATTACAAACGTAACCATGAGGGTTACTCCCTACGTAAGAATTTTATGAATGCCTCAAGATACCTTTATGTATTATGATTTATATGATTTATTCATGATTTGATGAAGTATGTTAAAATTCGTATGTTCTATATGTAAAGTATGATTTCATACATGGAATAATGTCTCATTTCGTACTTTTATATCTTTTACGTAGATTTTTATGCTCATCCCAAGTGTTTGAAATTTATTTCATATGACAAGGGAAAGGTACATGATGTGATGATAGTGTCAAGGAAGTGTCCAGAAAGAATCCATGTTTTATTTTAAATATGGTTCTGTTAATGGGAAAACTGAGTACTCTCTTGTATGTAACCACTATGTTTAAATTTGGAATATAATTCATGATTTATGATTTAATTATCTAAAACTATAAACCTGAAATGATACTCAACGTGTATTCATGAAATAACTCAAGATTAAGTAATGTTTAAGGCCGGGGCCTTATAGTTGGTATCAAAGGTCGGTTTAGATAACTTTAGATGTTAGAGTGTTGTTTAAGTAAAAGTGACTAGTTTTGTATAACCATAAGGGTTAGTATATTATATAGAGTCATTGTTTCTTTTGAATGATAGAATGAGTTTTAGATAAGTTGGAGAAGTATATCTTGGTGTTTATCTTCCTCATTATTATATGATGATTTTACTGATATAATCACACTGACCTTTTTGGTTTTAGTAAATGGATGGATCTAGCATGCACTAATTTAACAGTGGATTTGAAGAAAACTGTGATGGTTTTATTAAAGAACAACTGAATGATATGGGAGCTACAATGAGAACTCTTTTGGTTATGTTCAACCAAATATCTGGAGTCAAGATTGACCAGATGAACCTTAGTGATTTTTATAAGGCATCGTATATGTGAGAAACAAATCTCTATGGATGTTCAGGTAATAATCATAAAGGTAATTTTGGTTCAAAAACCTATGTGTCAAAGATATGAAACTAAAACACTTTGGAAAATGAATCAAATGGATATAAAGATGATATAGATTATTAAATGAAGTTCATAAAGCAAGAACCTTCCATGGAACAAAGATGAATCTAGTTGACTCTAGGAAATGGAATTAAGTTCTTTCTAAAGGATCAATTGAATGTTTCAAATGTGGTGTGCATTGTCATTATGAAAACACTTGTCCTACGAAGAAGATTCGGGAATGGGGTCACCAATATCGTACAAATATTCATTTACCAATACGTAATGCCATTTCGATTGAGGATTAAGAAACTGAAAAAGGCCAACGAAAGGTATGGATTATTTCCTAACATATGTTTTCCTATTATTGGAATATTAGGATATGATTCATGATTTTTTTATAGGAAATAAGTATTTAAGAATAATTTGAATAGGAATGCTTAATGGATCATGAAGAATGTTGACTGAGTAAGAAGTCAACATATATGGTATTCTAGAGTTATGTTAGATTTTAGGATGGTGAAACTCTTAAATGAATTAAGTCTCTTTTGATGATGAGGTTACATGAGAAGACTTTTTATAGTATATGTAACCATGATGTTTGATATATGAAAATTTTATTCAATGAATAATTATCCTTTCTTATGTGTATATAGTTATAAAGAGCCATTTGGGATTATATGATCCTTTAATTTGAGGCAATTACTGGTTAATACATTTTGGGTTGCAAAATGAATGTTATTAGATAACCTTTGTGGTTAAAATACGTTGTGGTTATTTCTGAATATTTTATCACTTTTTGGGGAATGTTTTAATAATTATATAGTTTTTGAAAAAGGACAACACACAGACCGTTTTACAACCTGTCGCATCGGACGAAATTGTGGGAATCAATCCCACAACCAAAGTGAAACTGGTATTTATCTCCTACCACTTGACTATATGAAGTCCCTGGATAGTTTGACTTATTATTTTTTGTTAGATGATTTTATTAATCAATAGTAATTTTATTTTGGGTTATCTATGGAAATTATTAGCCTATCATAGATTATATGTCATTAGGTTAATTACTTTTCAGTATGAGACTTTAAGAGTAACTCATGTTGCTTTGGAGGAAAATGTAATGATTTATCTTAAAAGAATATGTTATTAAACCCTTCAAAGATTTGGGATTCAATCTTAGTTTGGTTTACATTGAATAATTTTAAGGATAAATGTTTATTGAATGGACTTTCTTGAACGTTGGGGTTTGTTTGACAAATTTTGGAGATTAGGAGTACTTTTTCCTTTTTTGTAAAAAATTATCCTTTTTGTATTATCTGATCTCGTACTGAACATTTTGGTTTTGTTTTGGTTAAGGTCTAAATACATGGAAAATATATAGTTCTCTTTCGTGGTTTAGGAGATTCTCTATAAGTTGATTGTATTATTCTTAATACGAACAAGTCTTCCTAAATACTCGTCTTTTAGAGAAAATATGAGTTCGAGTAAGGAATCTAGTAAAAGTTGATAGTCTACATGACAACTAAGTATGTTTCCTTATGATTTAGTTAAGCTCAAAAACAAATTCCTCAATGAAAAGTATCTTAAAATAAAAATGTTGTTGGTTAACTTTTCCTACAGGGGAATCAAATACCGTTTAACCCATCACAAGTTTGTGATTTTCTTGTGGTTAACTTTCTCCTATACATGTTTACTATGACTCTCCAAAATAACATGAATCTTTTTTTCTCTTCCATATCCTTATTTTCCTACTTTTATTCCTTGTAGGGGTTAACTCAGGTGACCTTTGTACTTATCTTCCTTTAATTTAAAGTGATAGTTTTACTGACACTTGTTCTGATGTGGGACTTTCAATGAAGTCTCCAAGCCCAATTTTGAAATTGCGAGGATGCAATTCCCAAAAGGGGGGAATTATTTAACATAACAGGTAAATAGATAATATTACATTCTAATGTTTATTAATATTTTTGAATAATGTCTTAATATTACTTTAAAGGGAATGTTATACTCGATGGCGTACCTAATACGCAACAATGAGTTTCTTTGAAATCTTATGTTGAACACTAATAATATAATAATATTATAATAGTTAACACCTTTCCATTGTAATGGAGGGAATGAACATAAAAAACTAAAAAATTATTAAATATGTTATTTTAAATATTTTTAAATTTATCCAATAAATGTTAGATGCTTAAAATTCAAATGAATCCAATTTTAAGAATAAACACTCTAATATTTTTTAAAATATTGTTTTACCGCCTTTTGATGGGGAACTTTTTTTACATCTTACTTTTGACAATTTTAGAAGATCTATTTGTCAAAATAAACTTATTCTTTATGATTGGGAGATTGAAATTTACTTTGGTTAATGTTTTGGTATTTTTATGACATTGTTTTTTATGAATCATGAAAAATATTGCATTTTACATCAAAACTGCATTTTCATCTAATTTAAATAAACTATTAGATTATATTTTTAATTTATTTTAAAGTTTAATTAGAATATATATTTACCATTTAATTAAATGGTGATCATTATAAATAATTTCACTTTGAAAATGGACAAAAACAAGTGCCAATCTTTTTATAGATATTTCTTCAAAAAACCTGCAATTCATTTTAACAAAGTGGATTATTTTTAAATTAATTATTGCAATTTATATGTTTGTAATTTGGTAAAATGGATTCCATATTTGGAATCATAATTTCCAAATTATATAATTAAGACTCTTGTTTTTGGACATTATGAATAGTAACGACTATAATTATCTTTAATTATCATGATTAATTAGTAATCGGGTTGTTAAGGATAATAAAATAATATTATAATAATAAAAAATGACCCCAAAATGTGTCCTAATTCAACTGTTTGTGTCATAGAATACCATGGGATACCTTTTTCCAAACATTGGAACCCCATGGAATCATTTTTGGGTGACAGTGACACTTTATCATTTTATTTTTAAAGAAAAAAGAATATCACTAAAGAAGGTATCACCATAGTAAAACATTTTTAGTTTTGTCTGTGTGAATGATATCTTGGAATATAAATAATATTTGGAAAGATAATAAGATTTCCTAAATTATAGTATTTGTTTTATAATTTTTAGATAATAAATAAATTAATTTATTTATGACACCATGATGAAGTAGCGATTACCTCATTAATGAACGATTTAAATAAAATGAAAAGATAATGTAAAATCTAAGGCATACACTTTGTAAAAACCTATTTTATGAGTATATTTATAACACTTATCATCCTATACTCTAAATATATCAATATGTTACCATTAAAATCCTAAACGCATTTTAAAATAAAGTAACCTTTCTTGACATTCCAAGAGTGCCCCTCCTCCCTCTTATAAAAGGCCCCCACCTCTACCTCCTTACCCACACCTCTCAAGCCATTGGCTCGGACAAACCCTTCCCATTTCATCTCTCCACATCCCTATCTTCATCATTTAATCCTCACCTTAGGCATAAATCTCTTCAAGAAACCCTTTTGGTCCAAACCAAAGGGAGTTACCCGATTTAAAGGTAATGCCTTCTCTTTTGTTCTTCTTTTTTATTTTGCTTCTCCAACCCCATAAACTATTTTTATTCCTTTCATTTGTAACATAAACTGTATATCCAATATACTATGATGTTTTTATAAGATTTAATCGAGCTAAACTTACACACACATCCGTCTAATGGTAAACGACCATATTGTTTTTGTGGATGGCGAATTACTGCCTCACAAAACGATGATTGTTCAATATTATTTTAACACCTTTAAAGGTGGCATTATGATGTCACTATATTTTATATATGATATATATGGTATATATGTGTTCTATATGCTTCTATATTTTATATTTAAAACATACCATTATTATTTGCATGTTGTGGAAATGTGATAATTTCATATGAGGAAGTGTGGACTACCGCCCCGTCAAGTGATGTGACTCGTTCATGCAATACATGGAATGTATAAAGAATGAAATTAATGAACTTATGTGACCTATATAACATAAATTTTATACTTTAATTATAATATATATATCTCTTAATTATTTTTAATTCCATTAATATGACAAAGAAATGAAAGTAGCGTTCATTCGTACGTACGGCCTACCGTCTCCATGAACAGTGCATTTCATTTTTTTATCTCCAAATGTAATGGGATAGTATAAAATGAATATGTACTGGATATTTATGATATTTAAGTTATTAATACTATTCTGGATATTATGTACTTATAACTACATGGACAATTCTTTTCAAACAAGTTCATTTTTTACTCATGCACCAAACATTGACAAAAACATCTTATATGAACTCACATTATTAACTAATTATTATAACATTATAATATGTGATATGAATTAAATAATTACCTTTAAATAAGGTCCTTATGAAATTATAAATTGTAAAAAGATTATTATTTAGGAATATAAAGACATGAACAAGACGAGTTGGACTTGACGTATGGGATCCTACCTCTATCTTTCTTTTTAAGTACTCTCTTTTATGTCATTTCATTTAAGCTCAGATTTCATATGTTTGTGGATGCTATTTTATATTTCTAAATATGTAATTTTTTTGTTCAAATTATTAGAGACCCTATTTGATCTCATAAATCAATTATTCAATGTTTTAAGTGGAATCATTAGGCTGTCGAGTTTTCATAATGGATTTTTCATCTCACTTTTATTCCCGTAAGATTTATGCTAAATTTTCCACCATTTCCTTTAAGTGTTGAATGTACTGACCATTATTCTACTATTTTTGTAATATAAATTCATTTATGAGTATTTACATCAATGTTGTACAGTCCTTTAATGGGGTCTACGTTTCCAAAGTTACCCTAGTCGGTAAGGGAACCTTTCACCCTCCTCTTTTTAAAAGACTTTTTTTTGTTTTATATTTTAATTTACATATTATTAGGCTAGGATGAGTTCTTCTATATCCTTATGGATTTAAATTTTATGTCCAAGTGATTAGATACCATTTTCTCTCTCATCAAATAATTTTATGAATTTTAATGTGACGCTGTTAGGCTGTCAAATTTTACCAAGGGAACTCTTAACCCAATTTCGATTTCTTTTGGCTCAACATGTTAGTTTTAATATGTCATTCTTTGAATATGTGTAAATGACCATTTATTGTTTTACACTTAATATCCACTTATATTGGTTGTATTTATATCTTTCACACATAATTATGAGATTGATTTATCCTTAATTTAAGGATATCTTTTTTATAAGGGATTTCATCTCATTTTACATTTCTATTGAGACTTCATTGTTGTTCTGAGCCAATTCACTATTATATGGTGTATATACTGTCCTTTGGAATATTATATCATGAATCCCATTATTCTCATGATATTAGAAAGCTCTGATTAAATGGTATTCCTCAATTATTGTATTCATGTGTCTCTCATTTTGTTAAAAACCCTTTAACTAAAATATCATTTTAAATGTTTTAATGATTTATTCTTATAAATATTTCTCATTAATATCCATGTTTTCAAAATGGTTTTATGGATTTATTTATATGGATATTAATTGTTTAAAATGTTAAAAGCATCAAAGTGGTATGGGACACATTGATTAAAAACTCTCTTTGTTAAATGTTTTAAATGGTTTTAAAAATTGTTTTTGGAATTGATTCATTTTTTTCAATATTTTAAAATGTTATATTGTTATTGAAATGTGGGAATGTTATCTTTCCTTTTTTGATTAAGTTATGTTCTATGATTATGTTATGGTTCTTTGGAATTTTTTATGAAGATGGGTGGTTCCGTGATAAACTAAGGGCGGGTGAGCCTGATATAGCTCTCCAATGCATTGGGTAACATGAAGGGTTTAAACGTTAAGGTATCTCTGAAGAGATTTAAGGAATATACTTTGATGGGTATTCAAAATGTAACCATTAGGGTTACTCCCATCATAAGAATGTTATGAATACCTCAAGTTACCTTTATGTCTTATGATTTCTATTATTTATTCATGATTTTATGTGGCATGTTAAAAAGATTATGTTCTATGAGTAAAGTATGATTTCATACATGACTCATGTTTTCATTTCTTACTTTTATATCCCTTACTATGATTTTTATGCTCATCCCATGTTTTTGAAATGTTTTTCACTAGTCAAGGGAATGGTACATTATGTGATTATAGTGTCAAGGAAGTGTCAAGAAAGAATCCATGTTTTATTTTAAATATGTTTTCGTGAATGGGAAAAATGAGTAGTATCTTTTATGTAACCACTTTTTTTAAATTTGGAATGTAATGAATGATTTATGATCTAATTCTCTAAAACTGTAAACCTGAAAACATCCTCAATGTGTATTCCTGAAATAACTTAAGATTAAGAAATGTTTAAGGTTGGGGCCTTATACATAACATACATTGTAGCTATCAAAACTACGTAGGGACTTACATTTGGAATATCCATCATAGTATATTCCATAAATCGCTTTGGGTAAACATTATTATATGCATCGGTCCCTTTATAAAATTAATTGGAGAGTTATATTCGGCTCACCTGAACTAGGATTATCATGAAACCACCCATATAAGAAAAAAATTCCCAATAACCATAAAAAAATCATAAAACATTACACAAGCGTAAAGGAATTATAAAATTTCCAAATTCCAATCACAATATATCAATTCAATATATTTAAATAAACGTTGTTTTATCATACCATTTTCAAAACTATTTAAAACATTTAGTAAATATATTTTTGTAATCCAAGTGTACCACACAACTGTGAAACTTTTAAAGGAATTATCATTTTATGAAATTAATATTCATATAAATTGATCCTAATTTTTTTTAAACATGGACATTAATGAGAAATATTTACTAGAATATATCATTAAAACAATATTTTAGTTAAAAAGTTCTTAACCAAAATAGAGATGCTTGAATATGAATAATTGAGGATTAAAATTTAATATTAATATTATAATAACATGAGAATAATGGTATTCATGATATAATATGACAAAGGACAGTATATACACTATATAATAGTGAATTGGTGCATAATAACAATGAAGTCTCAATGGAAGGTAAATTAAAATTAAATTCATTATAAAGAAGATATCCTTATATTAAGGACAAATCAATGACATAATTATGTTTGAAAAATAAGAATACACCCAATATAAGTGGATATTAATTGTAAATATATCATTTTACTTTCACACCTATTCATAGCATGACATAATCAACAAAAATAATTTTAACCCAATGACTTGAAATTGGGTTAAGAAGTTCTCTTGTAGAAATTCAACAACCAAACGACCTCACATTAAAATTATGAAAATGAGTTCATGATATTGAAATAGGTATCTCATCACATGGACATAAAATTGAAATAATTTTGGAAATATAATATCATATCCAAACATAAGAGGATGTAAATTAAAATACATAACAAAAAATAAGTCTTTTAAAAATAGGAGGATGAAAGGTTGCCTTACCGATTTGGTAACTTACGAAACATACACCACATGAAAGAAATATCATAAAATAAATATGTAAATACCAATAAATTAAATTATATTAAAAAATTAATAAAATCATGGGAAGTACATACACCACACAAAATGAAATAGTGTAAAATATAGCATTAATCTCACGTGAATAAAATGTGAGATGAAAACCCCTTACCACGTTGTAATCAATCGAGTCGTAAGAACAAAAAGTTAATAACCACCAAATGAATGACATAATACCATGATTATTAATAGAATCAAGATAATATACCTTAAATTTATGTACATAATACACCACATGCAATAAATAAGTGGTGATCAATGGAAATCTCACAGAATTAAAAGTGAGATAAGAAACCTCTTACCACATTGTAATCAATCGACTCGTATGAACAGAAGATAAAAACCACCAAATTAATAATATAATACCATAAATATAATTATAATCATGATAATATATATCAAATTTCAGTTCCCAATAAACCACATACATTAAATTAGTGGCGAACAATGGAAATCTCATGAAATTAAAAGTGATATAAGAAACCCCTTACCTCGTGTCCGAATTAACTCGATCATTATTTAATTTCATGAATAATAAAATAATGTTAATTTATAATTTCTTAATAGTTTTTTTCTTTTTAATTATTCCTTTTATATCAATTATTACCTTGCTATTACAATTAGATAATATTTGATTTCATATCGGTCATGTTGTGGGTGTTCGGAACTCGAGTTAAAAATTAACTTGATATAATTAAAAATTGTCCATGTGGTCAAAATTCCCTTATTTCCTGAATGATATTCTTTATTTAGATATCATATATATCTTATATTTCTAATATATAAATGTATTTATAATATTACAAAACATTAGTAGATAACAAATGAAATGCACCATTCATGGAGATGATAAGTTGTATGTACGCATTAACGCTACTTTCATTTATATTTCATAATTAATGGTATAAAAACCTACTGATACATAGGTATATTATAATTCCAGTATAATATCATATATAATTTTATTAACCATATTTTTATACATTACACAAATTTCATGAACGAGTCATGTAACTTTGAGGGGGTGATAGTCCCCACTTCCTCAAATGAAATTATCATATTTATACATATTGGAATTCATAAAGGTATCTTTGTAAATAAATATTAAAGAACCATACAGAAAATCTAAAATTAATATATAACATATATAAATACAATTCTATCTTAAACACCCCCATTACATGTGGTATGAGAATATTAAACAATCATCATTTTGTGAGGCAGTAGTTCGCCATCCACAGAAACAATATGTTCACTACCCATTACAGGGAGTTGTGTTTAAGTGTAGTTGCAATCCTTATCATAAAAAATGTTGTATATTGAGGTTACTGGAGATTTACTAAAATTAAAGAATAAAAATATTTTAGGGGGTTGGAGAAGTAAAATAAAATAAATAAACTTAATAGAATATGTTACCTTTAAATCTGGTATCTCCCTTTAGTTTGAACCAAAAGGATTACTTGAATTACCTTCATCCTAAGGGAAGGTTTCTAGGAGGAAGAGAGGAATGTAATGATCCTAATTGGATAGTGGTTGTACGATTAAATGGGATTGAGAAGTTTGTGTAATGGGTTACAAGTGCGTGATTTTTCTATAGGGGAGGTGGGGCTCCTTAGGAAATTTGAAAATATTATTTTGTGACTTAATTATTTTTGGTTTCTAAAAGTCTAAAAATAATTAAATTTGATTTAAGATGAATCATGTTAGAAAAAAAATCATCAAATATTAATTGGACTAGATTTGGATATATTTTTAATCTTTATAATCTTATTTATTTAACTCATTCTTTGATGAGGTAAACACAACATCATTATTGTTTTGTAAATAATTAAATTTCTTTGATATCTAATAATTATAAAAAAAACTAACCTGAAGTAGAAATAGTTATATCTCTATAAAAAATATTTATAGTGCATGATAAAACATATATATCCATATTTTAAAATTGATTTACTAAAATATATATGTTTATGTCCTTTTTTCCTTTACATTAAATTAATTAATATAAAGTGTCATTATCACTCCAAAATGGCATCATGGAGTCCTAAAATCAACCAAAGGATGCACATGGTCGGTAATGTATCTACCAATTGGATTAGGACACATGTTAGGGTAATTTAATATTGTTATTACAATATCTTTTAAACCTTATTTACTAGATTTATCCTTTAACCATGATAAATAAAATATTAACTGTGATAAATATTCAAAATACCTAAAAATAAAATTTACCTATTTAATCAATGTGGATCTCCAGATTCTAAATATGGAATCCATTTTTCATAACTCAAAACACAGAAGTGGCATATATTAATTTAAAATTATATCCTACTGTCAAAACTAAAATGTGTTTTTAAAAATACAAACTATCAAAAGACTGACACTTATTTATGTCCAATTTCCTAGTGAAATTACTTCCAATGATCAAAATTGAATTAAATGGTAAAAAAATAATATAATTAAACATTAAATATAATTAAAATTATAATCTATCAATATAAATATATTATAATTAAAGGAAGATTTGAATTAAAATAAATTATTATTCACTATTCATTAAAAAATGAATTTTATAAGAAAAATACCAAAACATTACACAAAGTAATTTTTGATTTCCTGATTCTAAAAAACATTATTTGGTCAAATAGTAAATATAAAAGTGACCAAAACTAGATTTATAGGGGGTTATCAATCAAAAGGCTGTAAGTCGGCCTTTTAATATATATTATAGTATTTAAGCTTAAAATTATATTAATTCAAATTTTAAGCCTCTAACTCTTATTGGATAAATGTAAAATCATTTAAATAACATATATAATCATATTTTAGTTAGTTTTATTCATTTCATCCAATAGAACTACTATGTATTAACTACCAATTTAAATAATTATATTATATTATTATTTTTCTCTATAACACAATGTTGTGTGCAATGTAAGATTTCAAATAAACATGTTTTTGTGTATCGGTTATTCCATCAAACATAGCATCCCATTTAATGTAAAATTAATATTTAATTAAAAAATATTAATAAATATAAAAATTTTATATTCTTTACTTACTTGGGTTTCAACAATAAATATCCAAGTCCTCAATGTAATTGTGGGAAAATTTGATATCTTAATGAAAAACATCAAATACAAGATAAACATAACTAACAACCACTACATGATGCATGATTACAATGTAATACTAATAAATGAATAAAAAACAAAAAAATATATATCATAGAACCAAATGAAGTTCAATTAAAATATCAAAATTCAAAGAGGAAGACAAAACCATCAATGCTAAAAGAAACCAAATATACAAACATAGTTACTCCCAACATGGTAAACCTCCAAATCCATAATCCATGAACAAGATTCATATATAATCACTAAAAAAATTGGATATGTCACAACCCGTCCCATGGGTCCCATGCTGTGACTACCCCAATACTATCTTCCATAGGCAGGTGTTGGTGACAAGCACCGAATGAGTATTCCCTAATACTGGGAAGGAATTCCCTTTATAAACTATAAACACACGAAACCAAGGACACATCAAGATATGAACAGAAGTCAAATCAATAGTAAATAGAGTGAGTACAATATGTAAAAGGGGATAGAATAAAAGCCCAACTGGAATGTAAAAGTAAAACTGGAAAGTACATGACGACTGATAGGTGAAAAGTAGCTCCTCGATCATCCACCATGAATCCTACCTAAAGGGTAGGTACGGATCATGAATGGTTGTCTTGGTGGTTTTCCTTGTCCAACGTCAACCTATGAGCCACCTCCAGTCCTGATACCCTCATCCTCAGTCAGCGATGATCATTATTATCACCAATCACAACAGGTTGTAGGCATAGCCTGTGAAGGGGGTGATTATAACAATACTCAGTAGGGACCCTGATACCCTCATGGTATCACAAAATCCACCAAGGATAAACCACAATCCTTGAAATAAACTGCAATCTCTAATTAGGTATATGCCCATACATATACCTATGTTATCAAGTAAACCCATCTCAATCATGAGGAAACACAGAGTCCATATCAAACACCCAAATCTCAATTGTTCAACATTGGAAGGAATACCATGAAGGAAAGTACCACATAGGGACACCACACATAAGAATTCCACCAAGGTATTACCACAATGGAATGTACCACTTAGGTACAAACTCAGCTCACACGAGGTATAACTTCTGTTCAATAGTAGAGATGATAACAAGTATCAAATGAATCATCTCACTCTATTAAGTAGTAGACCCGCACAGGATCACTCAGTTCTAACCCACATAGGATCGCTCAGTGCTGACCCATAGAGGATCATTGGGTACTGACCCATAGAGGATCACTGGGTGCTGACCCACATATGATCTCTCGATGCTGACCCACACATGATTGCTAAGTGCTGACCCAAACGGGATCGCTCGGTGTTGACCCACACAAGATCTCTTGGTTCTGACACACAAAGGATCGATCAGTGATTACCTATACAATTTCTCTAGGTGCTTACCTACATAGGATAGCTCTATAATGACATACACCAGAATTCTAGGTGTAGACCCAATCATGATCGCATAGTTTTGACCCACATAGGATCGCCAGGTGCTAACCCACATAGTACCACTCTTCTTTCATTACGTTACAGCTAGCTATAGGGTTCTCTCACCATGCTCACTTATCTCTGTGAGGGTCTTCCCATCAAGACAATAGTAGATACTCCAACTACTACGAAGTCCCACGAAGAAGTATCCCAAAGTAATACCATGTCATAGGGGTATCAATGCAACATATGTGGCGTCAATCAGATGGCCAATATTTGAGTGATTATCCTTTTAGTCCCAAGGGCCCAGTTAGATTTGTTCTCAATCCAAACTGATCGTACTCCAATATTATCCAAATCTATAGTGGGTTATACTCAAATAGACTATCTCGCTCCAAGGTTTCCAATGACACTGGTGGATAGTCAAATGGATGTCGGGTGCCAATATTAGGGACAAAAGAGCCCAAATGGGTCGAATTGGGTCCAGGTCCAGTCCGACCTGGCCTAGGCAGACCCAGTCGGACCACTCCAACCCGACCTGTGGGGTCCGGCCTAGCCCGTGTTGGGCGGCCCGACCTGGTGGCCTATCCTGGGTGGCTAGGGACGGGGCAGAGGCCGCGAGAGCCTCAGAGGCCGGGAGAGTCGCGGAGGCTGCGAGGGGGTCTTAGGGGGCCACAGGGGGCCTCGAGGTGGTGCGACATGCCGCAAGATGGCGAGGCTGCAGGGTGGAGTTGTAGGATGTGGGGCGGTACAATGAGGCTGTGGGGTGGTGCACAAGCCCGTGGTGCAGCGCGACGAGGCTGCAGTGTGGTGTACTAGGTAGCGGTGCAGTGAGGTCATGGGATGGTAAGGATGCGGCCAACGGTGGCTGAAGGGCATCACCATGGTTTTGGCGCCTTCATAGTGGCTGTTTCTAGTGTCAGCTTCCATTCTCGAGTTCCACCAGTGTCAAACGCCGACACTGGTCATCGTCACCATCGCGGAGAATACACCAAAAGAATAATGGTGTATGAGTTGGGCCATGATTGTTTAGCGCTCACCCTCCACGTTAGTGTGGTAGCAATCAACTCGACAATATCATAAAACAAGAACGTTAAACTAAATAATTTCATACAAATCATGTTTCAACTCGTTTTGGTTGATTTTCATTCATAATTCCTTCCCAGAATGAGGAATTTAATCATAAAATTTCAGGAATTCAATAGCAATCCCTTCTTCATTCGATTGTTGACGTCGATGAGGGAATTCGATGTTTGTGACGTTCCTTGTGCCCACCACACTCCTCTGATCCTGAGCTTGTACATTAGATAAACACTATTCTATGGGGTTGGTTCTTCATTGGGGAGGGTGTTCTTTGTTTTAGAACACATTCTTTTTTGGAGAGAATAATCCTCCATGCTCTCTCCAAATTCCCTTATACCAATCCATTACCCAATTCCACCAAAAAGAAAAGAAATAGCCAATAAAAAAAATAAATAATAACATAACATTTTATTTTATGTAGACACATAAAATTAATTGATAACTTAACATTTAATTTTATGTTGACACGTAAAATTAATTGCGGGAGTAGAGAGGTTTCATCCCCATTAAGAGGGGAGTTCATGGTTGATTTAGTCTCGAGTGGTCCCCAACAACATAACCCACATAGGAGGATAGTTCTGGTGGTCCCCACATCCATAACCATGCAAGGGAGGTTTAGTTCTAGTGGTCCCCACCTTTGAACATCAACATAGGAGTTCCAAATAATTTAAAATGTTACACCATTTTATTATTTTTATTTATTCACGAAAAAACCTAAATTCTATCTTTCACCCTCGACCTACTATGGTCGAGGTGAAGGTTCCCGTAAGATAATTCTGGCATTGTAAGTTCAACGATGCGATCATATTTCAATATCAAGCACCGGTTCAAAGTTTACAAAAACCTACTCTCACTTTTTCTGAACGTACATGAAAAACAATGTTCAGAAATTCAATCCGGGCACACCAGGCCACAGAATCACGCGTAATAAACTTTCACAAACCAGTAAAATTTATATATATTTATTAAAAAATTACATGGAAATTAATGGGTCTTTATATTCTCCCCACCTCAGGGCTATGCGTCCATATACGCCACTACTCAAAACTAGGGAAACAAGTGGGGGTACTGAGCACACATCTAAGCATCCCGCTTCCATGTTCTCTCAAGGAGGATCCCATGCTACCAGCGAATGTGAACCAGAGGTATCGACATCCCATGAAGGAACCACTCCAGTCGATCCTCAGTCTCAACTGAAACCATTGAGAACATCACCCCATCATTGATGTATAGCTCGCCATGGATTAGGAAGTAATAAGAGTCATGCGCATATCTTCTCAGTTGGGATATGTGGAAGATGGCGTGAACTCAGTGCTACTGAGGTGGAAGAGCTAAGCGGTAAGCCACCTCTCCAACTCTACTAAGGACTTGAAAGGATTCAGTGAACCTTAGAGATAACTTTACCCCTCTACCAAATCTCGGCAATCCTCATCGAGGTGTGACCCGTATAATGACAAGGCCCCCATCATCGAACTCTAGAGGTCTCCATCTCCCATTGGCATACGACTTCTGCTAGCTCTGTGTAGTCTTCATCCACTAGTGGATTATCTGCACCTTCTCTCTAGTAGCCTGTACCATATCTGGTCCCACGAGTGCTGACTCCACAGGGTCAGTCTAGCACAAATTTGATCTGCATTTTCGCCCATACAACGCCTCTAATGGTGCCATCCTAATGGTGTAGTGATAGTTGTTTTTGTATGAAAACACCACCAAAGGCAAGTGATAATCTAATTTGTGACTGAATTCAAGGACGCAAAAACATAGCATGTCCTCAAGGGTATGAATGGTCCACTCAAAATAACCATCCGTCTAAGGATGGAAGGGGGTTCTCAAATTGAGCTGCAAATCGAAAGCCTCATGCAACCACTTCTATAGCTTCGAAGTAAAATGTGTATCCGGATCAAAGACAATCATTGAGGGTACTCCATGTAACCGCACAATCTCTTGCACATTGAGGTGCATCAATCTCTCTACTAAAACCAACTCTCTGATCGGTAGGAAGTTGGCTGACTTGGTGATTTGGTTGAAGATCACACATATAGAGTCATGAACCTTGGATGTACATGGAATTCCTATCACGAAGTCCAAGGATATCTCATCCCACATCCACTCTGGAATCGATAAAGGTTGAACCAAGCCATCTTGTACCTGATGCCCTGCCTTCACTTGCTGAAAATTGAGGCACCGAGAGACAAACTATGCTACTTCATTCTTCATTCCCAGCCACCAGTGCTATCGTCGGAGATACTGGTACATTTTCTCCACTCTAGGATGTACTACAAGAGGGGATGTGTGGAACTCCCTCAATACTTCCTCTTTGAGCGACACTAGTACCATAGTACATCGTCTGAAGAGGATGTTGTGCTCCCCACCTATAGAAAATACTTCTGGTGTCTGTTCTATGGATATCTGTGCACGTCATGTCTCACAATCAATGTCCCCACACTGCGCCTCCCGGAATCACTGATGGAGTGGTGGAGTGACTATAATAGACTAAAAGAATTCTACACCATCATGTTCCAAAATTTATATCTATAATGCGACCAACTGCTACGTCGCCTCACCTGGAAGCTATGTACATGATCTTCGAATGAGTTCATCTACAACAACATTCCCCTTCCCAGGAGTATAGACTATCTCAAAGTCATAGTCCTAGAGGAACTCAAGCCAATGTCATTGTATCAGGTTCAGGTTATTCTGAGAGAAGTTATATCTGAGACTCTTGTGATAAAAGTACACTAAAATATTCTCACCCATTAAATAATGTTAATACATTTTCAGGGTGAAGTCCACTACCACTAACTCCAGGCCATTGGTAGCGTAGTTCTACTCATAAAGTCTTAGCTGTCGAGACACATATGCGATCACTACTTGCTACTGCATTAGGAAACATCTGATCATATTACCTGATGTGTCACAGTAGACTACGTACCCTACGCCCTCCTCTGGAAGCCTCAAGATGGGGGCAAAAGTCATCTTTTGCCTCAGCTCTTGAAAACTCCACTGGCATTTCTCAGACCAAACTATGGTTTTCCCCTTCATTTTCAATGATGATAATTGTGTTTTAACTCTGGAGAATGTTGGCCCAAACCACCGGTAGTATCCAGCCAACCCAAGAAAACTCCATATCTATGTTACACACATGGTTGTCTCCCAAGCATGTACCACGTCAATATTCGCTAGATCCAATAAAACTCCAGCTTTTGAGATGACGTGCCCCATAAAGTGAAACTCTTGGATCTAAAACTAGCACTTCGGGAGCTTACCATAAATCATATGCTCTTGGATTGTGTCCAGTACTACCTGCAAATGAATGGCATGCTCTTCATTAGTAGTCGTGAAAATCATAATTTCTTCGATGAATACCACTACAAAGTGATTATGGTATGGACGAATGATCTTGTTCATGAGTCCAACAAAAACTGTTGGAGCGTTGGTTACACTGAATGGCATAACCAAGATCTTGTAGTGGTCGTACCAACATCCGAAAGGCATATTATGCACATCCTCGTCTCGTACTCTGAGTTGGTGATAGCCTGATCTGAGGTCTTTCCTCTAGAACCACCTTTCTTCCATTAGATAATCAAAGAGGTCATCAATCCTCGAAATTGGGTACTTTCTCTTCACGGTCACCTGGTTCATGCGTCGTTATTTGACAAAATGTATCAAACTCCCATCCTCTATCTTGGAAAAAAAATAAGGCTACCCAAGGAGAAACACTGGTTTGAATGAATCCATTCCCCTTCAAATCCTCTAGTTGTATCAGCAGCTGATGATGCTCCACAGGAGCCATCTGATACGCTGGTGTAGATATCGGTGTCGTCCCAGATTACAAGTAAATGTAAATGTCTACATATCTACGAGGTGGTAGACCTGGAACATTATCACAGAAAACATCTACGTACTGGTCCACCACTATAGAATAACTTGGACTCTCAGCATCATCTCCTCCTTGGTTAAGGCAAGCCAACTGATAATTGATCAGTTGCACTCTCCTCCGGATAACTCCATCATGCGCTGCAAAGTCACACTTCTCACCGATGATGGTAAAACTGGTCCCATCCGTGCGGACACATCTCACCTTTCACCTAATACAGTCAATCTTAGCATGGACTGTAGATAACCATTCCATACCCAAGATGACGTTGTTAGGCCTCAATGCCGCTACTAGGATATTGCAGCAGAAGCTCTCACCTCCTAGAGTAAGCACGCACTGCCTGCACAAGTGTGTAATCATCGAATCTGATCCCATAGGAGTCTCAATCCATAAGGACTGATCCCACAGATCCATCAGAATCTCCGAGCTCTGAACGATGAAAGTGGAAAAAAAGATTTATGGGCACCTGTTTCAATAAGTACTGCATGTAAGGTGGAATAAACACAGATCATACCTCAAATCATCTATGGAGCACTGTGATCAAAAGCCTCCACTACCTGGAGCTGAGATCACCCCTGACCTCCTGCACCTTGTTGTCGGGGTAGACCACCATGTGGTGGTGGCGGTAACATCTCGAATCATCACCCACCTCTAGCTACATGGCCAGATCCTCTACCATCTCCACCTGCTCCCTGCTGACCTCATTAGTGGATCCTATGTCTCTGCCTAGGCGGTTCATCAACCATCAGCTGATCATCCATACAGTGGGTCGGATTATGATGATCCATGTGACCCTTCCTACCGCATGCATAACATTACTCTCTCTTCACATGACAGGATCTATCTCGGGTTCCCCACACAACTGACCCCGAATCATGCGATCATCCACCTATACGTCAAATCCTCTTAGACCTCTACGACATCTGTCTGCTGCTATCTCTGGAAGACTCGCCTACATGATGTCCGGTTGTGGATCTCGCTGCTATTGACATCCCGTCAAGGAAAATCTCTACTAATAGGGTTCACTCTAACACCACCACTTGCGTCGGAATGCTATGAGAAAACATAAAATCCCTAATCTATCACATGATCCCCGACATGAAGGTCGATTCCTTGAATAATGAGCTTCACACCATATTTGTGGAGTATCGTTAGAGATTAGTGAACCTAGTTGAGTACTGAGTTACAGTCAAGATGCCCTGCTGCAGATGAAGAATCTCTTGAATGTGCACCACATGAGGAGTCACTAGGACAAACTATTCTCAAAACAGGCTCTCGAAGTCTGCCCATAGAAGTGTCACCTCGTCGTGAGACTCGATAATCATGCTACACCATTTGTCTGCTGCTTCCTGTAGAAGACATGGGTAAAGGATCACCATGACATTTGAAGGTGTCCCAACAAGTCTAAATACACTCACCACAGCCTCCATCCAATCCTCGGCCACATATGGGTCCATCTATTCCCTGAAACTGGGTGGCCTCTGGCGCTAAAACTCATGAAATGTGCTCAGGCTGCGTGTACCCTCTGCTTATGGGGCTGGTACATCGGTGGACCAATAGGTAATGGAACCACTGGTGCCTCCACTGGTGCCTCTACTGGAAGAGGTCCCTACACATATGCATCATTGCTCGATATGATATCAGTGTGTACTACTCTCGAAATGCTAGTTGGCTGTCTGCGTTGAGGAATCCTGAAGAGAAACAGGTGTGCCACTATTGAAAAGTTATACCTCGTGAGATGACTCAAATAGATTACAAATAAAACTCTTCAAAACACACATGAAACCTATTTTTTCGTGCACTCAATCAGAAATTAGAAGTCAAGGTCCTGGTGTATGGATACTTCAACCACCACACCAACAATGGATTCCCAAAACTGATAACCACACTCACTACACATATCACTATTATTGTTAAAAAGAAAGACCAGTGTCTTATGTTCTACGATAGAACTGAATCCACTAATATCAATTTTCACAACCAGTCCCCCAGGTATCGTGTCGTGACTACCCCAATCTCACATTCTATAGTGTATGGGATGGAGACTAGCACCGAAGGCATATTCCCAAAAACTGGGAAGGCATTGAATTTTGAACCTATAAACACACACAATAAAGCACACAACCTGATACGAACACAAGTAAACTAAATAGTAAATAGAGTTAAAATCGTGAGTTAATGGGGTCTGAATACAAGCCAAAATGGAATGTACACAGAAATATATAATGTACAAGATGACTGATATGTGAAAATTAGCTCCTAGATTCTCATCCATAAATCCTAACATAAAGATAGAAATAGATCACGAATGACCATCTCTATGGTTTTCCTCATCTAACGTACACCACCGAGACACCTTCAATCTTGGTACTATCATCTTCAGTCAGTGTTGTATGTCGTCTACACCAAAAACAACAGGGTGTGGGCATAGCCCATGCAGTGCGTGAATATAATGATACTTAGTAAGGACCCCGAGACCCTCAGGGTCTCACAAAATCCACCAAGGATAATCCAAAAAACACTAAATCAACTGACATATCTACATAGGTATATTCTCAAACATATACCCAAGTTATCAAGTAATCCCATCTCAATCTTGAGGAAACACTGAGTCCAACTCAAAATCCCAAAGCTCATCTATTCCACAATGGATGGAATACCATGAGGACAAGTACCACACATATACACCACAATGAAAAATACCACCAAGGAATTACCTCAAATTAATCTACCGCTTCGGTACAAACTCACCTCACACCAGGTATAACATTAGTACAGTAGTATTGATGATTAGATGTAACTACTAAATCATCTTACTCTGTTAAAAGGCAGACCCACAGAGGATCACTCGGTGCTGAGACACAGAGGATCGCTAGGTGCTGACCCACACAGGATCGCTAGGTGTTGACCCATACATGATCTCTAAGTGCTGACCCACAGAGTATTTCTCGGTGTTGACTGACACATGATCTCTAAGTGTTGACCCACACATGATTTCTCGCTGCTGACCCACAAAGGATCTCTATGTGTTTACCCACAAAGGATAGATCGGTGCTAACCCACACAAGATCTCCTAGTGGTGACCCACACTGGATCCCTCAGTGCTGAACCACACAGGATCACTAGGTGATGACCCACACAGGATTGCTTAGTGCTGACCCATAAAGGATCGCAAGGTGTTGAAAAACTTAGGATTGCTCAGTCCTGACATACATAAGACTTCAAGTTGCTGACCCACACATGATCTCTCCTCATTCTTCACGTCACAACCAGCTACCGGGTTCCTGCAAAATTCTATCTTGTATCCAAGAGGGTCCGCTCCTCAGGCCAATGGTTGATACTCCCACTGCTATGAAGTCCGATGAATAGGTATCCCAAAGGACTGCAATGTCATACTGCCCTTAACACGACAGATGATGTGTCAATTGAACGCATGATGGGTGAGTTATTTGTCTTTTAGTCCTGAGGGCCCGATTGGATTTGTGCTCGATCCAACCCAACCGTACATCAACATTATACAATTACCTACTGGGGTATACTCAAAGGGACAGTCTCACTGTAAGGTTTCCAACACCACTGGCGGTTTGTAACACCCCAAGCTTCTACGGTACTCTTCTCTTTGAATAATGTGATAGCATGTGTTGTACGCAACATCGAGTTCTAACACACCATAACTAATCAAACTAGCCATTATGAATAGTAATACCTACTTTTTTAAATTATATATATTTTATATTTCAAAATGGACTTCATTTTTGGATTCGGAATATCAAATTTAGCCTAAGGTGAAATTTTGGTACTTTTCGGATAACTTTAATATTTTGATGAATAGTGAAAATTACTAAATTTTAATTAAAAAAACTTTTTTAATCGAAATAATTTATATTGATAAATTATGAATTTGAGTGGTTTTAAAGTATATTTAGAATATATTTTTACCATTTAATACAATTTTGGTCATTGTACATAATTTCACAATTAAACCGAACATAAACAAGTATCAATGTTTTGATAGTTATTATATCTTAAAAACACGCTTTTTGTTTTGACAGCGGGAATTAATTTTAAATTAATTTCTGCCACTTTTGTGTTTTGAATTTGGAAAAATGGAATCAGGATGTTCAAATTGTGTAAATAGGTAACTTTTATTTTTAGATATTTCGAATAATTATTTCGGTAATTATTTTATTTACCATGGTTAAAGGGTAAATCCAGTAAATAAGAGTTAAAAAATAATATTATAATAATACAAAATTACCCTAAAATGTGTCCTAAACTTATTGGTTGATACAGTTTCGACCATTGTAATCTTTGGGTCAATTTGGGGACCCCATTGTTCCACTTGTAAGTGATAGGGACACTTTATTTTAATTAAGTTAAAATGAATACAAAAATGACACAAGCATATATCTTTTCGAAAAACAATTTTTACATAGGGATAAATATGTTTGAATTTAGACTATAAATATTAATTATAAATATAAAATGATTTCCTACATAATTATATTTTATTTATAATTTTTAGACATTAAATAAATTATTTTATTTATGACACAATGATGATGCACTAATTACCATAATAGTGAAAAATTAAAATAATTGATATTATAAATATCCAAATAAATATAATTTGAGACTTTTAATTAATTAAAATAATTTTCGAGGATAATATGACATATTAGGATTGATTCAATTGACTTTTTTCGAAGTATTCATTTTGTTATAAGTTTCACAAAAATCAAATATTGAATAGTGTCAAAATTGACATAAAAGTGTTTTTAAAACAAATATTATATTATTAATAGATATTAAATTCCTAAAAATCTAATGGTCGGCCAAGAGACTTATATCATGATAGGTGTATCATTAATGGACCATTTGGGGGTCTCTTCTATGTATATAGTATGTTTATTAACCATATAATATAAAAATACAAGAGACATTGTAAAAGTGAAACTAACTAACTTAGAGTTAATACTTAAAGATAAGGTTTATATAGTAACCCAAACCTGTCTAAATTCTATTTTTTTTAATGTTTTTGACCTATACCCACCTTAAAAGTTGAATAATCAACTTTGGAGCCATTTTAAACCGAATATTAATTTAGTATAAATTAATATTTCTAGCTTTTCCAAAGGTTCCCCTCACCCCTCTTATAAAAGAGAACTCCCCCCTTCTCATTACTTAAAACCATCAATGCCTTTTGGATCGGCCAAACTCTTCCCAAATACTCTCTCCACTTCCATCACTACAACCTAGAGGCATTAATTTGATCAGAAATCCAACCTAAGGAGCCCTTTTGATCAAATCAAAAGGAAGAACCCGAAGAAGAGGTAATGTTTTCACCACCCTTTTTCAAATTCATTTCTTCTTCCACTTCTTTATTCAGTGTTATTACCATTCTAAAATAATAACTCCAGTATTTTATATATACTGTGATGTTATTATAAATATGGTACAACCATATTCATTTTTCTATCCACCCTTTGAATAACATGTCACCAAACGTGCGTACGTACGGCTTACCGTCTCCACGTCGTGGTGTAATTGTTATTCAATATATTATTATTTATATGGGGATAATAATGATGTGTAACTAATTTAAATAATAAATATAACATGTTAATTATTCTGTATATATGATATAGCATCCATTTATATATTATTTTAATATCAAATGAATGATATTTTCGCCCGTGCGTACGTATGGACTACCGTCTCCACAAACGTGATGAGATTCATTCTCCATCGTATCAATTCAAGTATAATTATCATTTGATGATTTAAAAATAATGATTAAGGACATTATATCATTCTGGATATGAATAATATACATCCTATACATGACAAACATGGCTTACGTAACAAAACATATAAAAGAAAACAAGTAAGTTAACACACGAAACGACAATAATACTAAGATATTATTAACAAAGCAATGTTAAAAGATCATATATGATATCATATTAATATATATGATTCTTTTATAATTTAATAACAATTATTTCACCATTATACAGGAGGTTAACCTACCCTAACCAAGGAAAAGTACAAGGTAAGGATTTATTTCACAATCACTTCATTATCCGAGGTTGTTTATATATAATAATCTACTGGGATCTCTTTATCATCCACATCCATGTTTTTAAAAATGTATTTGAAAAAATTTCTACTATTTACAAGAATATTGGTTAAATTCATTTATACCCTTGTTTGACTTTTTATAAGTGGTTTATAAAGGAATATTTCTGTCATTTTCCAAACAAGGTGCTTTTTAACCATTTCGACAGAATTAAGGTAAGAATGTTTTTTTAACTTATACGGCGGGTACGGTTATTTTCCACTGTTATCAAATCGTCAAAGCTTCCCTTACATGATTATAAGAATATTTTCAAAGAAATTGTTTTATAGTAGAAATATATGACGCTTAAATGATTTCAAAATAGAAAGAGATATTTCTCTAAAAAGATTTTTGATTTCATCTATGTCAACATACTTTGATGGATTTTACGCTTATTTGAAGTTGATTTATTATGATAAAAAACTTCTATATTGTATTGAAGGTTTTGTGAAATTTTTGACTGTCGATGTTCTATTTTTATACCATTCATAGTTTATGGTGAATGTATTAGCATTTTTAATGCTAGTTTTAATACGAATGTTTATGTTATGTTTAAAACTATTCATATGGGAATGCATTGGACTTAATATGTGACGGGTGGAGCCCACTATAGCTCCTAGATGCATCGGTAGGTCTCATGAGACAAACTAGTGTCTTGGCACAGGGACTAGGAAAAATCTTATTTGTAGACTTGGCAAGAGGCCTTGGCTATGTGGTTATGATAGTCTGGCATTATGCATTCCATCATTATGGAAGTTGTTATTGATATTGCATGTGATTATTCGATTAGTAGAATATCCATGTGAATAAGTAAATGGAATTATTTCATTTTATTTTTTCCATCCTATGTTGAAGTTCATGTTTAAAAGGCTTTTGTTTTATGTTATACATTGCCTTAATTGAGTATTCTTATTTATGAAATTTTCCGCTATATTGTTATCCTTACTGGGTATTTGAGCTCACCCCTTTTCTATGTTTTAATTTTCCCACAATATGATGAAGTAAATTATGAATGTCCTGTAGGGATAGTATGTGGGGATATGAGTGTGGAATATGAAGAAAAGATGTTGTTGTAGTTTTCATTTTTATGATGTAATGTAAGACTTATGAATATATCTAGTATTTCCAAGGCTACTAAACCAATTGGCATTTAGAGATTTGATCCTTCTTGGGATCATGCCAATGTTATGTAATAATGCACTGACTCTAGGTAACTGGGGTCGGGACGTTACAGTTGGTATCAGAGAAAGTTTAGTACAATCCTTGGAAGCTAGATTTAGATAAACTCTGATTAGAGCACGTAGACCTAAGATGAACTTTGAGGATTAGTATAGAAGAACTTCCTAGAATTTTGGTATTGTAGGGATTTTGTGTGTTTTACGAGCAATACAACCCTATATGGATACGACTAGGTAGAGGTGGCTCTAGCACAGATGTACCTAATGGTAAAACCCGGAAACACCGTTTTGAGCTAGACTCGAACGGGAACTGGTGCATGACAACGGGCCTTGCTGCACTCTTGGTTAAGACACTCTCGGGGGATATTATTAGGATAACTCTCATTTTCTTTTTCAAATCATTTTTAAGGATTTATGAGTATATAATTCCTCAATGAAAACATTTTTATGATTATGGATTATATCCATAAATAGTTCAATTTATGTTAAGTTTTTTATAAGCATGGAATTATGTATTTTGATTCATAAACTGATCTAGATTATGCCATTGTTTAGAAATGGCGCCCAGTGGAAGAAATAGAAACTGTGTCAATGCACGTACTCCATGTAGGGATTTCCCTCCTGCTCAAGATAATTATAGTGGAGCCAGTGATGCAACTAGTGCTGATCATCTAATCACCATACTAAGACAACTCACTCTGGTTATGAATAATAACCTTAACCGTATTGAGAACCCTGATCCGCATCGTGGAGGATCAATGTTAGATCGATTCAAGAGGCAAAAACCACCAAAGTTCAAAGGGAGTACAATTCCCTTAGTAGCTGAGAAATGGATAAATTCCCTAGAGAAAATATTTCAGGCATTGGGGAGTAGTGAAAGGGAAAAAGTTATCATGACAGTTTACTGACTCACTGGAGATGTTGATCAATGGTGTTCATTGATTCAAAATACGATGGAAGATGATGAAGTATCAAATATGGAATGAAGTGAGTTCAAAGATCTGTTTTTAGAAAAATACATTCCTCGCGGCCATCGAGTAGATATGGAAAGGAAATTTCTGAGTCTGAGACAAAAGGAGGATGAGAATGTATTAAAGTATGAGGCTAACGTTACAAGGTTAGAAAGGTATTCTGGAGATTATATATGCACCACAAGAAGTAATATTGGTCGTTTCATTGATGGATTAAAACCATTTCTCCATCAAGCATTAGTCCCAAAATCTTTCTCATCGTACGAAGACATTGTCTCATGTGCTATTAAGATTGAAAAGTAATTATCAAAGTCTTATGAATTTAATGCAAAAAAGATAAGAAGAGACCTGGTGATCAATCTGGGAATGGAAATAAGGGGATGAAGGGAAAGGTTGAATATCCATCCTGTGGTAAATGTGGTAAGAAACACCCTGGTAATTGTTTTATGGGAACGAGAGTCTGTTACAAGTGTGGTGAAAAAGGCCACCAAGCTCATGATTGCAAGGGGAAGAAGGAAGCTACCAATGTTCAGTGCTATAATTGCAGGGAGATGGGGCATTATGCAAATGAATGTCCTAAGCGTCAGGAGAACTTACCTCAAAAAAAGGCCAAGGGATCAAGGCCAAGCTTATGCTATCACTACTGCTGGGGTAGAATCTCTGAAATACATGGTGGAAGGTAAATTAATGGTTTCCTCAAGTTTATAAAATACATTATTTGATTCTAGATCATCGCGTTGTTTCATAACTTCCCATTTTTCTAAGAAAATTAGATATTTCCAATTTAATTTAACAAGGAAGTTGTTAGTTAAAACTCCTAAGGGAAGTGTCATTACAACAAATTTTTGTGAATCAGTCCCCATTAGAGAACATAAATGTTCTTTATCTTCTGATCTCATCGACATACCTATGATGGAGTTTGATATAATCCTTGGTATGGATTGGATTTCGGACTATGATGCGAAGATTTATTGTAAGAAGAAAGAGGTTATGATTCTTGATGATGATGATAAGGAACACCTTATCTTTAGAGCAGAATCATCACCACCTAATTCTTATTTATATCCACCCCCAGTAGCTCAAATAAATTCAATTATTGGGGAGGAAGACAATGAAATAACTATGGGTGAGGAAAGGAATGTTCAAATAGAGGATGTACCTGTTGTGAAATAATTTGTAGATGTATTTCCGGAAGATTTACCTGGACATCCTCTAGAACGAAAAGTTGAGTTTTCCATTGATTTAATTCATGGGTCAAGGCCTATATCAAAGACCCCTTATAGAATAGCCACCATTGAATTAGTTGAACTAAAGAAACAACTAGTGGAATTGAGTAATAAGGGATTTATTCGCCCTAGTGTTTCTCCATGGGGATCCCCAGTTATTTTTGTTAAAAAGAAAGATGGATCTATGAGGTTATGTATCGACTACATGGAGATCAATGCTATAACAATAAAGAATGAGTATCCCCTACCTCGCATTGATGATTTATTTGACCAACTTCGTGGATCTCAATACTTTTCAAATATTGAACTTCGATCGGGATACCATTAGTTCTGTGTGAAGAAGGAAGACATTCCGAAGACAGCTTCTCAAACCAGGTACGAGCATTACGAGTTTACAGTAATGCATTTTGGATTGACTAATGAACCCTATGTATTCATGGATCTGATGAATAGAGTTTTCAAGGAGTATCTCGATGAATTTCTGGTGATATTTATTGATGATATCTTGGTATACTTCAAAAGCTACGAGGATCATGAAAATCACTTGCGCATTATCCTAAAGTCTCTGAGAAGACATGAATTATATGTGAAGTTTAGAAAGTGTGAATTCTGGCATAAGGAGATTTCTTTTCATGGTCATATTGTCTCTAAAGATGGAATCTCTGTTGATCCTTCTAAGACCTAGGCAATCCAAGAATGGACAGCACCAACGAGTATAACTGAGGAACGTAGTATTATTGGTTTAGTAGGTTATTATCAATGTTTCGTCCAGAATTTTACCCGGTTGGCTAACCCATTAATGAAGCTCACACGTAAAGGGGTTAAATTAGTTTGGAGAAAAGAGTATGAATAATGTTTCGAAGAACCGAAGAGATGATTAGTCAATGCTCCTATATTGACTCTACCATCGGGGAATGATGGGTTTGTTATTTATAGTGATGCATCGAAGAAAGGACTTGGTTGTGTCCTTATGCAGAATGATAGAGTTATTGCCTATGCATCACGACAGTTGAAAATTCATGAAAAAAACTATCCTACTCATGATCTCGAGTTTGTAGCTGTGATCTTTTCTTTGAAGATATGGAGGCACTACCTATATGGTGAAAATGTGAGATTTATACTGATCGCAAGAGTTTGAAGTATATTTTCTCACAAAAATAACTCAACATGAGGCAAAGGAGATGGCTTGAATTACTCAAGGATTATGATTGTGCGATACACTACCACCCGGGGAAGGAAAACAAGGTGGCAGATACTTTGAGCAGAAAAGATCATGGAGTTTTGAACAATATGAGAATTGAAAGGGATCCAATTTTCATGGATCTAGTGAAGATGGACATGGGAATATCCAGGGAAGGAGAAACATCAATTCTTTTTCAAATGGTTGCCAAACCATCATTACTATAAAGGATTAAGAGTTCTCAGACCGATGATGAAGAATTTCAAAAGAAGATTAAAGCTGTGAATGATGGAAGACTGAGAGACTTTGTGTATGAAGATGAAATTTTGAAATTCAGGAAGAGAATTTGTGTTCCTGATATACATGATCTAAAAACGGAATTGTTGGATGATGCTCATAGTTCCAATTTCTCTATACACCTTGGGAGCACCAAAATGTATAGAGATTTGAAGGAACATTTTTTGTGGGACAATATGAAGAGGGAGATTGATGATTTTGTGTCAAAATGTATGGTTTGTCAATAATTGAAAGCTGGAAGGAAACACCCTGGAGGAGTCATGCAACATCTTACCATAACGGAGTGGAAATGGGACAATATTACAATGGACTTTGTCATGGGGCTACCAAAGACTCCTAGAAGGAACGATGCAATATGGGTTATTATTGATCATCTTACCAAGTCAGCACATTTTCTTGCTATAAGAGAAGATCTACCACTGATCGTCTAGAAAAGCTATATATTAATGAAGTTGTGAGACTTCATGGAGTACCCCTATCGATTGTTTCTGATCGTGATCCCCGTTTTACTTCAATATTCTAGAAAAGTCTTTAGAAATCCCTAGATACTGAACTTCATTTGAGCACTGCCTACCACCCCCAGACAGACGGACAATCAGAAGAGACTATTCAAACTTTATAAGACATGTTGAGATCATTCTCACTTGACTTTCAGGTTATCTTGGATCAATGTTTACCTTTGGTAGAATTTTCCTATAACAATAGCTTCTATTCGAGTATTCAGATGGCACCATATGAAGAGTTATACAGAAAGAGATGTTGCACACCAACCTGTTGGGATGACGTTGGTGAAAGAAAACTTGTAGGTCCAGAACTGGTGGAGGAAACGATGGAAAAGGTGAAGGTAATCCAAAATCATATCAAAGCACATCAAAGTAGGCAGAATCGCTATGCCGATAATCGAAGGAAGGATTTGGAATTTCAAGTCGGTGATCATGTTTTCCTAAAGGTATCTCTATGGAAGGGAGTCATACGTTTTCGTAAGAATGGTAAATTGAGTCCCAGGTACATCAGACCTTTCAAAATTCTAGAACGAATTGGGGCTGTAGCTTACCGATTGGCAATGCCGCCAAGTCTCTCCAAAGTTCACGATGTGTTCCACGTATCTCTATTGAGGAAATACATACCTGACCCAACGCATGTACTCACCTATGAGGAATTAGAACTGGACCCTGATTTTTCTAATTGCGAAGAGCCGGTCAGTATTCTTGATATGAGAGGACAAGTACTAAGAAACCGGACGACACGTCTAGTAAAAGTTTTGTGGAGAAACCATAAGATGGAAGAGGCAATGTGGGAACCCGAGGAACTAATGATGAAGAACCACCCGAGTGTTTTCATGCGATAATATTATAGAAATTTCGGGGACGAAATTATTTGAAGGAGGGGAGAATGTAACACCCCAAGCTTCTACGGTACTCTTCTCTTGGAAAAATGTGATAGCGTGTGTTGTACACAACACCGAGTTCTAACAGACCATAACTAATCAAACTAGCCATTATGAATAGTAATACCTAATTTTTGATATTATATATATTTTATATTTTAAAATGGACTTCAATTTTGGATTCAGAAAATCGAATTTATCCTAAGGTGAAATTTTGGTACTTTTCAGATTACTTTAATATTTTGATGAATAGTGAAAAGTACTAAATTTTAATTAAAAACAACTTCTTTAATCGAAATAATTTATATTGATAAATTATGAATTTTAGTGGTTTTAGAGTATATTTAGAATATATTTTTCCCATTTAATACAATGTTGGTCATTGGACATAATTTCACAATTAAACCGAACATAAACAAGTATCAATCGTTTGATAGTTATTATATACTAAAAACACGCATTTTGTTTTGACAACGGGAATTAATTTTAAATTAATTTCTTCCACTTTTGTGTTTTGAATTTGTAAAAATGGATTCCATATTTGGAATCAGGATGTTCAAATTGTGTAAATAGGTAAATTTTATTTTTATACATTTTGAATAATTACTTCGGTAAATATTTTATTTACCACGGTTAAAGGGTAAATCCGGTAACTAAGGATTAAAAAATAATATTATAATAATAAAAAATTACCCTAAAACGTTTCCTAACCATATTGATTGATACATGTTCGACCATGGTCATCTTTGGGTAAATTTGGGGACCCCATGGTGCCACTTGTAATTGATAAGGACACTTTATTTTAATTAAGTTAAAATGAATACAAAAATGACACAAGCATATATATTCTTGAAACACAATTTTTACATATGGTTATATATGTTGTATTTTAGACTATAAATATTAATTAGAAAGATAAAAATATTTTCTACATAATTATATTTTATTTATTATTTTTAGACATTATATACGTTAATCTATTGATGACACAATGATGATGCAGTAATTACCATTATAGTGAACAATTATAATAATTGATATTATAAATACCCAAATAAATATAATTTGAGCCTTTTAATGAATTAATCTAATTTTAAAGGATACTATGACATATTATGATTGATTTAATTGATTTTTTTCGAATTAATAATTCTGTTATAAGTTTCACCAAAATCAACTATTGAATAGTGTCAAAATTGACAAAAAAAGGTTTTTAAAACAAATATTATATTATTAATTGATATTAAATTCCTAAAAATCTAAGGTTCGGCCAAGAGACTTATATCATGATAGGCGTATCATTAATGGACCATTTGGGGGTATTTTGGACGTATATAGTATGTTTAGTAACTATATAATATAAAAATACAAGAGACATTGTAAAAGTGAAACTAATTAACTGAGATTTATTACTTAATGATAAGGTTAATATAGTAACCCAAACCTATGTAAATTCTATTTTCTTACTGGTTTTAGATCTATACACACCTTAACCTTTGAATAATCAACTTTGGAGCCATTAGAAACTGAATATGAATTTATTATAAATTAATATTTCTAGCTTTTCCAATGGTGCCCCTCACCCCTCTTATAAAAGGGCACTCCCCCTTCTCATTACATCACACCATAAAAGCCTTTTGTTTTGTCAAAACTCTGCCAAAATACTCTCTCAACTTCCCTCACTACAATATAGCGGCCTTATTTTGATAAGAAAGTGAACCTCGGGAGCCCTTTTGTTCAAATCAAAAGGAAGAACCCGAAGAAGAGGTAATGTTTTCACCACAATTTTTCAAATTCATTTCTTCTTCCACTTCATCATTCATTGTTATTATATTATAAAATAATAACTCCAGTTTTTTATATATACTGTGATGTTATTATAAATATTGTACAACCATATTCAGTATTTTATCCACCCTTTGAATAACATGTCACCATACGTGCGTACGTACGACTTACCGTCTCCACGTCGTGGTGTAATTGTTATTTAATATATTATTATTTGGATGGGAATAATAATGATGTGTAACTCATGTAAATAATAAATATAACATGTTAAGTATTCTGTATATATGATATACCATCCATTTATATATTATTTTAATACCAAAATAATGATATTGTCGCTCGTGCGTACGTACGGACTACCGTCTCCACAAACGCGATGAAATTCATTCTCCATCGTATCCATTCAAGTATAATTATCATTTGATGATTTAAAAATATTATTTAAGGACATGATATCATTATGGATATGAATAAGATACATCCTATCCATTACAAACATGTCTTATGTAACAAAACATATAAAATAAAATGAGTAATTTAACACCCGAAAGGACGATAATACTAAGATATTATTAACAAAGAAATGTTAAAAGATCATATTAGATATCATATTAATATATATGATTCTTGTATAAATTAATAACAATTATTTCACCATTATACAGGAGGTTAACCTACCCCAACAAAGTAAAAGTAAAAGGTAAGGGTTTATTTAACAATCTCTTTATTATCTGAGGTTGTTTATACGTAATAATCTACTATGATAACTTTATCACCCACATCCATGTTTTTAAAAATGTCTTTCAAAACATTTCTACTATTTAAAAGAATATGGGTTAAAGTCATTTATACCCTTGTTTGAATTTTTATAAGTGGTTTATAATGGAATATTTCCGTCGTTTTCCAAACAAGGTGCTTTTTAACCTTTTCGACAGAATTAAGGTAAGAATGTTTTTTTAACTTATACGGCGGCTGCGGTTATTTTCCGCCATTATAAAATATTCGAAGATTCCCTTAGAAGCTTATAATAATATTTTCAAAGAAAATGTTTTATTTTATAAATATATGACTCTTAAATGATTTCAAAATAGAAAGAGATATTTCTCTAAAATAGTTTTGATTTCATCTATGTCAACATCCTTTGATGGATTTTATGCTTATTTGAAGTTGATTTATTATGATACAAGACATCTATATTGTATTGAAGGTTTTGTGATATGTTTGACTGTGGATGTGCTATTTTTATACCATTCATAGTTTATGGTGAAAGTATTGACATTTCGTATGCTAGTTTTAATACGAATGTTTATGTTATGTTTACAACTTTTCATATGGGAATGCATTGGACTTAATATGTGACGGGTGGAGCCTGCTATAGCTCCTCGATGCATCAGTAGGTCTCATGAGACAAACTAGTGTCCTGGCGCAAGGCCTTGGCAAAATCTTATTTGTAGTCCTGGCACGAGTCCTTGGCTATGTGGTTATGATAGTCTGGCATTATGAATTCCATCATTATGATAGTGGTTATTGATATTGCATGTGATTATTCGATTACTAGAATATCCATGTAAATAAGTAAATGGCATTATTTCATTTTATTTTTTCCATACTATGTTGAAGTTCAAGTTTAAAAGGCTTTTGATTTAAGTTATACATTGTCTTAAATGTTTATTCTTATTTATGAACGTTTCTGCTATATTGTTATCCTTACTAGGCATTTGAGCTCACCCCTTTTCTATGTTTTATTTTTCCCAGGGTATGAAGAAGTAAATTATGAATGACCTGCAGGGATAGTATGTGGGGATATGAGTGTGGAATATGATGAAAATATTTTTTTGTAGTTTTCATTTTTATAATGTAATGTAAGACTTATGAATATATCTAGTATTTCCAAGGCTTCTAAACCAATCGGTCTTTTGAGATTTGATCCTTCTTGTGATCATGCCAATGTTATGTAATAATACACCGACTCTAGGTAATTGGGGTCGGCGTGTTACACGGTTCGTCAAACAGATGTCTGGTGCCAAATTTATGGAAAAAAGTACATATGGATCAAAGTGGGTCCGGGTGCAGTCCAACCTAGGAGGGCCAACCCAGCCTAGGCCGAACCGGTTTGGGTCAACTTGGCCTGACCCGCTGGGTCCAGTGCAACCTACACTGGGTGGCCGGGCCTAGGTGCCGTGAGACGGCCCGGAGGCTGCGAGAGTCGTAGAGGCCACTAGGGGTGGTGTGGGGGCCATGGGCGGTTGTTGGGTAGGGTGGAAGGCCACAGGACAGCGAGGCCATGGGGTGGTGCTGAAGGCCGCATGGCGGCGTAGCAAGGCCGCGATGAGGCTGTGGTACAGTGCGGTGCGGCTGTGGGCTGTCGTGGAGGGCCGCGTGCGGCATAGAGGGTTGTGGGAGGCCCGGAGGCCGATTACGTTAGAGCCCGGTGGCGGTGCGGGGCCATTGGATGCCAAGGCCATGGGCGGCAACGGCCGTAGAAGGTAGAGGACACGTACGACCCGGGCCGGGGGACGATGAGGCAGCGGCGACTCGGCTGTGGGATGGAGAGGCCGCGATGACGGAGGCTGTGGGGCGGTGGTGGCTGTTGGACGGTGTTGTTGCACTGGTGCCTTCGTCGCAGCCGACAGTGGTGTTGTCCGCCGTTCTCGATATCCACTGGTTCCAAACATCATCACCGATCACCTTCACCATCAGGAAGAATACACCAAAAGAATAAAGAGAGATGGCCCTGGAAATGTTTGTTTAGCCAGCACCCTCCACGTTAGGGTGGTAGAATGCGTCTCAACAAATTCTTGAAACAAGAACATCAAATTCTACAATTTCATACAGATCGTGGAGCAGATCGTTTTGGCTGATCCGTGTTCTCAATGCTTTCCATGAAAGAGGTGTTTAATCAATTAATTTCATGAAGACAATAACAACCCATACTTCGTTCATTTGTTGACGTCATTGAGAGAAGTCGAAGATGTCGACGTTCATAATGCCCAACACATGCCTCTGATCCCAGGATCTTTCTTCATATAAACACTCTTTGATGGAGGTTTTTCTTCATTGCAGAGTGTGTTCTTCTTTTGAGAACACGTTCTTCATTACAGAAAATAATCCTCCAAGCTCTCTCTGAATTCCAATTTTCCAATCCTTTCAAAAATTCCACTGAAAAGAAATGAAATGTCCAATACAAAAATTAAATAATAACTTATCATTTAATTTTATGTTGACACATAAAATTAATTGATAACAAAACATTTAATTTTATGTGGAAACATAAAATTAATTGGTGCAGTATAGAGGTTTCTCCCCCATTAAGAGGGGAGTTCAATGGGGTTTTAGTCTCGGGTGGTCCCCACCTCAATAACCGACATGGGAGGTCAATTATGGTGGTCGTCACCTCCAAAAACTCACATGGGAGGTTTAGTTCTGGTTGTCCTCACCTCTCAACATCCACAGGAGAGTTCCAAAGAATATGTAATGGTACAAAATTTAATTTAATTTTATTATTTCACGAAAAACCCAAATTCAATCATTCACCTTCACCCTACTGTGGTCGAGGTGAAGGTTTCTTTAAAAAATACTAGTGCAGCGAGTTCAACTGTTCTCTCATATTTAATTTCCAAACACAAGTTAAAAAGATACAAAAACCCGCTCTCACATTTACTAAATGTACTCAGAAAAAAGTTCATAAATTCATTAAATGGACACCGGGCTTCGGAATCTTGCGTCGTCAATTTTTGTAGACCTGTAAAATTCTCATATATTTAAAAAAATTACATGGTAATTCTGGGTCATTTCATGATACTTTTACTTTTTCTATATCTTCATAAATGATATTTGAAAATTCAGCAGAGTTACCATGAAGGCGGTGAGAGTAAAACATAGTTAGTTTTACCTAAATTTATTTCCTTTTCATGAAACTATGATAGATCATGTTTGAACATTTATATAAATAATTATATAAAACAATTAAAAATAGTTTATATTAAAGGAAAACCATTTCTAAGGAAGAAATACTTCCTACCAAATTTTTTTTTCAAACCAAACCCTTTCTCAAGAATGAATCCAAACAAGTCATTCATAACATTCCCAAAATTCATTTGTAATTACCCATTTATTATCACACAACCACACACAGACACACAACCACATAATATTTGTGTTCTCTAGTGATGATGTAACTTCACCACAATACTCTGTCGAATTGATTGTGGAAAATCATAATCATTATCAATCCCACTCAACTCAATATTACCCATTTAGGCCGATGATTATACCAACAAAAAAGTGGTAATTTATTTTAATAAAACCATATGTTTATTGAAACAATTATCAATAAATAAAAAAACAAACTATTTTAAAATCATTATTTTAAATTCTTGTTACCACATTCACATTCCACCAAAAAAAACTTTTTCACAATTCCATTATCTATTAGTAAATATGTTTTTCAAAAGGAATTGCACAAAATTTTAATAATAAATTAGAATAATAATTGTAAATTATAATTCAATCCTTCTAGTTGAAATAATTTTATTTGAGGGTGAAACCACATACATTGGAATATAAGGAGAAAATGAATAACGTTAAATTTTTTTAACAATGCTAGTATGAAATCCCCAAACCTCACCTTAGATATCATTCTCTAACATCAAAATAGAGAAATATATTCCTCATTGGAATAAAATATCTTAGATGTATCCCAAATGGACTTGATCTATGAATTCAATAGACGAAGGTAGAAGAGATCTATGAAAAAACACCATTAACAGATACATACAAAGAAATTAGGCTTTCAACATACTATGTCATTCACAAAAATATCTCACAGATCAAGAGAAATAGTCTCCAAATCATTTTAGAAGAATGTAAATCAAGATATATTTGACCTAGGGGAACAAAACCCCATTGTGTATAAATATAGTGTAAATCCATAATTTTTCTATCTACTATTTAGTTGTGAATGGATATGGAGTACGGTTAGGAAAACCATGTCATGGTAAAACCCATATATCCCAAAATGAACTATTTCTCTAGTGTGGGCTAATATTTTTGACAATCCATTTGATAAATTGTGAACCTATAGAGAGTCCACTACCTCATATAAAATAGTTTTCTTTTGGGGTTTCACCTTTTTTACAAAAAAATATTAAATATTGATCCTCTATAAAAGCACACCGAAAACATTCCCAATGGCTTCTAAACCATCCCCATTATCTCCCAAACACATTACAAACATAAAATAAATAATTAATGGGATTTATAATTGAAACGATGAGTGATACATTCTAACCTCTATTAAAATTAACCTCATTTAAAAGTAAAAAATTATAGTGTCCTAAAAGTTTTTGGGATAGTGCTCATCATTTTCCTTTTCTCATTCTAACATTTTGTCTAAAATATGACCATGTTTCCATGAACCCACAATAGACTAACTCTTTTCCCATTGAATTAATTATCTTTCCTTTCTACAATCTGCAATGGAACACAAAACAATGTAGCGTCTGGATCTAGGTTAATTGTATTCCATCAAATAACATGGATTGGATCACAATGATACTTTTTAAACTAAGATACGTGAATCATATTATGCACCAAACTAATCCATGGGGTAAATTCAAAAAATATTTCCCTTCACATATCCTTTAATTTATCTACAAAGGTCTAATATATTATGGAGATTACATTACCTAAATCTAAAACTGATGATGCTCAAGGCTTGGAGGGATTTTCATAAAAACATTATCACATTACTATAATCACAATAGACATAGACAATTATATTAAAATGATTTTTGTTTACTCAGAGCCATGTCCATTCTTTTCTTTATCAGCTTAATCTTATTTTTTGTCTCTTTGGCCAGGCATGGGCCAACCAGTGAAGTGTCGAAATTTTTCAACCTAAAAAGTATATAATGACAGGGATAACCATAAAATTCATCAAAATGATCCACATGTATCGAGGTACGATAAAATTTTTTTTATAAAAGAGCTCCCCTAATTATTATATTATTATCCCATGACAATCAAATATCCATTACACAAAATTGTAGCAATTCATCCCTTATTTTTTTAGTCATTAATATTGTCCATTAGTATGAGGATGATATGTTGTAACCATAGTCAACTGAGTTCCAAAGAATTTCCATTCTTATTTACAAAAATTAAATGTAATTCTTGGATCTCATTCTAATATTATTTAAACTATAATGACATTAATCATTATGAATTCTCAAATGTTTATTTTAGAAAAATCCCCCACCATACAAGATTCACAAATTAGAATGAAGTTGGCCAATAGTGTGAATTTATTTATTATATCCCTTATGGAATCATGTTTTATTACTAACATTTGGAGAATTTTAAGAAAATCCAGTTCAATTGGATCCCCATTCACCATATTAAATGGTAAAGACTGCATCATCACCACTAGTCACTTGTGCTATACCTTAACCAACCAATAGGTGTTCCATCTCATCCAAAACATGGGAACATTACTTTTCCTTATAACCCACCAAAATTTCCCTTTCAATTAATTATAAATATACTTAATTTATGATGAATATCCCATATTGAATGTTGCTATGTATATAGATGTTGTCCCTTAACATCCTTTGGTATAACCATCAAATCTGAAGACCCCCAAACTGAACTCTCATATTGTTTCCATCTATATATGGTATCCACACCAATTACTTGTGAATGCATGAAAACAAATTTTTATTTTGTTGCATTTTCTTATTTAACCATTTCAACCAATTGGTGTACCAATTAATATTTAATGAAAACATGTGTACTGCCTCATTTATGACAATCCTTTTTCATTTCAGCTATAACATACATCACCTAAAACTATTTTGAAGTCTCATTTTCCAACTGAGTATAAGAATTTTAATTAAGAAATTAAAAAACACATTTCCTTTAGTGATTGAATAAATAAAACCAAATTAAAACATTTGATGATACTCTGTCCATGTTCTCTATTCCATGATCAAATATCTTTGTGAGAAAATGTGTTTCAGTCTCTTATGATCCATAAAATCTATAAACGTATCTCCAAATCATTAATGGTTCCATGTGATTAAAATATAGAATAATGTAAAATACTATATATTGGGTATTTGGTAGTTCTTCTTATGAAAATTAAACATTCAGGAGCCATAATTAAAATTATGATCTATCTACATGAGAACACATCAATAAATAGATCCCAAAGCATCAAAATACATCACATACCACCATCCTTATTCCAGCAATATCAAGATTGGCATTGATGTAAGGAGAAAATAGTAACATGAAAAGTCTTCAGAGATTCCTTCGTCCATTGGAATGGAAAATTATATATTATTAATGTTGTCAAAGGTGATGCAATAAATGAAAAGATGGGAACAAAGAATCAAAAATTACTGGCCAATCCAAGGAAACATCATATATCAAATTCATTATTTGGAAATTTTCAATAGATAACAACCTCAATATTTTCTGGAATCTCACAGACAACATTTTCAGAGATAATATTCCCATGTAAATTTACATCTTTAATCTAAGAACCTAAAATTGATAGTTTTTCATACAGAATATGATCCTACAAAATTTTCAACACTATCACTAAGTGTTGTCATGCATATCCCTAGTCCTCAAATACCCAAATATGTCACCCACGAACACTACTAAAAAATAATATTAGACCTTTGAAATATCATATTAGTCCATTCCATAATGAATTTTGGTGAATTAATATAACCAAAGGTCATAATGAAATACTCATAATTGTTATATCTACTCCTGAAAAGTGTCTTTGAAATTTCATCCTTTAAATCATGAAATTGTTGAAATCATGAGCGAATGTCAATTTATGAAAACCAAAGGGTTTTGATAAATTTATTGAAAAAATAATCAATTTATGGAAATTTATACTATTTCATCTTCATAAAATTATCATGCTTATGATAGTCCACACATTGCTATTAATTCCATCTTCTTTTTTCAAAAAATAGACTACTGCTTCCCAGAAAAACATCCTAGGAAAAATAACACATTATATTGCAACTCTTCCAAATAGAAATTCACATCCCTTAATTTTGTTTGTTCCATTGTATAATGCAGATTTGATATCGGACTGGCCCCCATGGTATGATCATTCATAAATTCTACTTCTCTTTTACGTTGTAAACTTGAGAAATATTCAATGAAAAAAAATCAAAAATCTAATCAAATATGGTTAGAAACCCTATATTCTGTATTGCATCCATCAATTACAAACTAAAAAATTTATTATAGATTGAGATAGATATAACCACTGGTTCCAAAAAACATGTTGTACCTTCCATGACATTATTCTCTCCTCCAAAGAGATGTTGGATGCCGTTATAAGTCATAAAACTAATAATTTGGTTATAATAGTTGATCGGATATATAAACATTTGAATCTATTATATACCATGGATTTTATCATTTAAATCCATATCATTCTTATAGAAATACTATATCATCTTAGTCCCATATGTAGTTACATACACTTTTTTATACTCTACATTTCACGTCCCCGTAATCCTATGACAAGAATCATCTGTAACTAAAAGACTAATAAATAATTATTATCCAAATACGTAAATGAAAAACCAATAAATTTTTTCCAAAAATGAATGACGGACATGATATGGTGGATACCATTTTTAACAGCCAACCACTCATCGTTGTATTGACACGGTGCTAAGATATTACATGTCCTTAGGATACATCCCCATTATGCTAATGGCTGGAAATAAATTCTACGGTTTTCAGTATAATTAGTTGGTGAATTTACCTTTTTGTGTAAAAAACCAATCCCACATAACAAAAACAAAATACCACTACATGATTCATTGTAATTATGTAATACTACTCAATGTATGCCTAACCACACATAAATATATAAGAGTTGAAAAGAGAAACCTTGAAAAATATTATTATACAATTTTGAAGACAAAATGAATAATGCTAAAAGGATCCAAAGACACCAACATAGATACTACCAACATAGTCCATGATCCAACTAATGAATCTATTCCCATGAATCATGGAGAATCATTAAATAAATGTGATTCATTTTCATTACCTTTGTCTCAATAAATGATATCTTAATACACACTGATGTTCACACAAATGGGGTGAAAATAATAATCAATATATTTCCCCAAATTAAATACCAACACATTCCTTAAAAATATAACATTTTAAAAAATTTATAAAAATAAAATTTTAAAAAAACATAAATATAGTTTATATCAAAGTCAATCCATTTCGAAGAAAAATTGTTTTCTAAAAAAAATATTTTTCTAAACAAAAAAAAATTCTTAGGAAATCATCCAAATAAGTAATTCAAAACCCTCCAAGAATACATTTTGAATTTCCAATTTCATCTCATAAAACTACAATAAAACAAAATAATAGACAAGCATGGTTTTTAACATTGATAGTGGAACCTCTCATCTATACTCTATCTCGTTGATAGTGGTACATCAGAACCATTATCCATAGCAGTCAATGGATTCATAAATGTTTATGAAAATAATAGTTTTATAAAAAAGTTACAATATATTTCAAAAAATAATTTCCCTTTTATAAAACATATGTCTATAAAAAAATAGAACAAAAATTTTCAAATAATAATTTTATAATCATGTAACCACAGTCTCGTTCTACTAAAACCCCTTATTTTCCCAATTCTATATATTTTATCTAAATATTGTTTCCATAAATTGTTATAAAAGACATTCACAATAAATGTAATGAAAAAAAAATTAATTATAATCAATTATTTTCGATTATAATAATAGGTTTTGAGAGTGAATCCACCTACCTCAGAAACCCTTGAAAAAATGAAGCACAACACGAATTCATACACAAAATAGGGTTAAAACTCTAAAAACCCACCATAGATATCATTCCATAAAATCAATATAAGAAAATGTCATCATAACTAGAATGAAATATCATATATCTATCCCTAATCGAAAAATATATATGAATGAATGCGATTGAAGAAGAATAAATAAAATAAGAAAATCCATGAATAAAGACATTCCATGAAATTCGACCTTCAATGCACCATGATTTTCAATCAGATCTATCCTAGAAAAAGATGAATGGTATCAATGTTATATAAGAAGATACGAAATTTTCATAGGTAATTACAGGGAGGAAAACAAACTATTAATGTGTAAACTGATTTAGATCAATAATTTTTGGATCTTACATCTAGCCACACACAATAAGGGTTCATGCTTATGAAAATCGTACATTGACTGTGAAAATTACCATACCCACAAATACACAGAATCTCTTAATTTGATGCACTGTTTAGTAAAAACATTCACCAAACGATGCACACAAAAATATCCCACATCCTCAGATTACATGGTGTTTAGTAAGAGTTTCGTGATTTATACTAATCATTTTGAAACCATTCATCTCGTGAAGAGCCCCAAAAACATTACAAAATCCCCCAAACCATCCCAAGCATCACCCAATCCCATTACATACCTAATATAAATAAATAAAAATTTACATAAATGAAACATATATTCCAAAATTCTCCCCACAATTGGAATTTGTTTCACTAGATTTTAGAAAACTACCATTTTCTAAAAAGTGTTTAGGCCATTGATCAACCAATTAATTTTCCAATTCACACATTTTTTCCACAAAATATTTATTATAATGATGATTTTCACATGAATTACTTTCTCTTTCTGATCCAGAACTACCACTAACACGTGTACCAACATAGAATCAGAATGTAGGATAACATGATCAATTCATATCACATGGACATGATCATGCTGATATTTTTCAACCTATATACATAAAAAAAATTATACACAAAACTAAATCGTGGTTAAAAATCCCATGGATGTACCATATCACCTACACATTCAAGTATCTCAAAAGGGACTATGTATTGGACATATAACGTTTTTGGCATCCCAAAATGAATATGCTCAGTCCATTTAGAGATTATAAACTAACTAAAGTGGAGAACAACAATGATTATAATACAATGATTCTAAAGAATCCATATGTATCAAAGCATGATAAATTTTTTATATGATAACTCTACATACAGTATGTTCTCCTCCCATGATACACTATAATTTATTACACATGACCTAGGAATTTATTCTAATATTTTTATCGTTAGTTCATATTATCGATTCATCTATGGATGATTCTTAATTCTAATAGTAAACTAATTTCCAAGTTCATTCTATAAGATTTCATGAATTGAGATGTAACCCTCAGAACTCGGTTTGATACTATTAAAACTTGTGAACTAATCATAATTTCCACTTATTGAATATATATTTGTGAAAATACTTCCACTGTAAGAGATTAATGAATCAGAATGAAATGAGATGACTTATTGATCTAATACTCTATCACCCATATGGATTCATGTTTCTGAACCTTCCTTAGGAGACCTGTCACAATATCAATGACCATTTTTACCAATTTTCACAAAGGAATAGGTAATGAATAAAACAGACCTACTCATCACTGGTACTATGGATAATCCTACTGATAGGTGAGTCATCTCAAAAAAAAAATCAACCATTTTCCTTTTCATTCCAACCCACCAAAAGTTTGATCATATTGTCCTATTAATATTCATCATTACATGATGAACATCCCACAAGGATTGGTGGTATTCTTGATGTTGTTTTTCTTGATAAGATATAGGTATTACCATTATATCTTGAAACTAAATAACTAAACCCCCATATGGATTTCATCCCATAGTGGCCTCCAAAAAATTGAGTTTTGACCTTATATAATAACATTCCGAATTAGATGTCTCTTCCTCATAAACCATTTCATCCAAACTATAAGATAAATAAACTAGTCGGAAATCCACTACACTACCTCAATATTCACAATCCAAATACATGTCATCTATCACTGAGATGAAATTTCATTATTTTAATGAGTCATTTTCTAACAGAGCATATTAATTTATACTAAATGTATACTCCATAGAATTTCCTTTACTCAGTTAGTAAATTATGTAAATTTCAATCATTTTGTGACACTCCATCCCTAATCATTGTATAAATTTAAAATACCATTGTGAGAAAATGTGTTCAAACCACTTATGATCTATAAGAAGTATATTTTTTTAGAAAAGAGGTAATGTTGCCATGAATTTATTGTATGTACTATAACAGTTAACTGAAAATTGGTTGTTTTATAGTTTCTTATCATAAAACTATAACACCCATGATTGAAGATAAAAAGAATGATATCCATTCAATAAAACACATAAAAACCATAATCCTGAAGCATCATAATACACCAAAAACCCCTTCCCCGATTGAAGAATGAATAATATTCGTGCTGATGTAAGGAAAACTATATGATCGTAAAAATTCAGATAAATTATTTATTTCCATGAAATGGGACATTTTTCTTTGTCATGGTTATAATAGATGATGCTAGTCATGAAAATTCATGAACATAGTTATGGTAGTAATCGGAAAAATCCATAAAATTTAATATCAGAGTGAAATTATTTTTACGATTACCTGATATAATAACTTACACCATTATGGATCTATAGAAATACTATTTTCCAGAGATAACTTGTCCATGTAAACATATCTCTTGTGTCCAGAAATAAAACTTTAACAGATTAGTATAAAGACCATGATCTTATAAATTTTTCATAAATGCCCCATGTGTTCCTCAGGCTAAACCCATATCCATGAATACAGTAATATATAATACACAAAAACCAACATAGTAAAATACATATACCTAAAAATAGTTGATTCATCAACTCCATAATGATTGCTGGTACATTTGTAATACCAGAAGGAACAAAAACTAGTCATAATTCACATATCTAGTCATGAATGTGGTATTTGGAATATACTCATTTTGAACCTCAATTTAATGATATCCTACAATATAATTTTAGATAACCAAGGGTCACCACCAAATTGATAAAATAGATAATTAATGCAGATAAGTGGTAACTATTTCATTGTTTTAACATAGTTATGAATAAAATTATATACACAAAGCATTAGAGTTAAATATGGTATTTTCATAAATAATACCGGTGCTTCCCATGAATATGAGTTTGTTAAAAATGACCCCATTTATTCCCAACTCTTAAAACAATCATTTTTTCTCAATTAATCATTTTTTCCCATATGTTAATATTGATGTGAGAATAGAATGGTCCCTTGATAGAGAACAATCTGAAACTCCACTTCTCTATTGGGTGGAAACCCATATTAATTCTCAAGGAAAACATCATGAAATTGATAAAAAAATCTATTGTAAAGCCTCTATTTTCAATCTCATCCCTAGATTCTGAAGTCATATATGCGAACTAGTATTATATAATTCCAACAACTAGTACGAGGAAACCTATTTCACATGCCTTTAAATTTTGGTCTCATATAATGATATGATTTATTCCATCATCATTCATATGACTAACCCTTCAGGTATAACCATCGATCTGAGATAGGAACATTGTTATCCAATCCATACATAGGATTATTTAATACGCATTCACCTAAAGAACAGAGAAATTATATGTAGAATAAAATTTATCTATAGTTATTGAACATGATTCACACATAAAGACTCTACATTCTCTTTGACAAAAAAGATTTTTTTTGTTTAAAAATAGAACAAATCATCTCAACATTTAAAATAAGACGATCATAAAAACGTGAAGAAATAAATGAATTGTATTTACACTTATCAAAGAAAACATTCATCATGGTGGAATTCAAAATAATAATAAATATCATAATCTATGGACAATATTGAACATCTATAATAACATTCTCAGCTCCATGTAATTTATTACTCACTACACATTGTTCATTATTTTCTTATTGAGATTTATGTTGTTTTTGTGTCATGGTATTCTTGGAATCACCAAAACTCTCATGGATCTACTAACACAATTTTTTCTTTTACCCTTTCAATGTAAAATCATATAATTACAGTGACACATGATATGTGTTTGAAAAACCAACCGTGAAGAATTACGATATTAATTTTGATGATTCCCCATTTGATTGCAATTATGTAATTCTATAGGTGTTTCCATACAATCTTGTTTCATGTGATCAAAAGACCCACATTGAAAATTCAAATACATGCAATTTGTATTATGTGTATGATTTATTGATCAAACCATCATATTCTATGTTATCATGAATCCTTGTAAATAGGCATCCCTATTATTATTTTTCATGGAATTGGAGTTTCCACCACTTCACATAGGTAAAATAATGCTTCCTCTATCTATAGTCTTGAATATGTATCATTCATCCATTGTATCTCTATCGAAAATCATATTATATCTATTATATAATGGAAGGAAATTGTCATGGTTATCTCTGGTCTCATCCATAATTAAGAAATGTGTTACATCAAGGCCGCACCAGTATCATTTTCCTGTGATAACTGTCAAAATTCATAAATTTATCTACAAACCCTATGACTAAGAGGTTCTCCCAATTGAATATTATAAATTCAATTATTTTAGAAATGTTCATCATTTGAGGATATAATTTTTTATTTGGAAAATTAGACAAAAACCTCCCAATAAATTCTTTGGTATAATATAGCATGAAATGCTAAATCCCATAATTGGCCTGCATGATCCTCAAAAAATAATGATTCATATGTCACACTGAGCCTTACTAGTGTCCCTAGAAAATCAATGATTTGATTTATACTATTAAGCCACACATTTTCATTCTATGGTTTCAATTCACCCAAAAATTGCCATTTTTGTTTCTAGAACTAAACAAAATGATCAACAAGACATGGTTTATCCCTTTGGATCCCTCTATCCACTACTTGAATATATTGTACAGTACTTTAGACCATTTATTTTATCAAATACGGCTCAGAAAAAACAAAATTATAACCAACTTCATTTGGTTGTTTTCATTAATTCCAATCAAGATCCATTTCTATACACACATGAAACACCAAAAGTCATACACTCTAGATACGGAATGATTAGGTACTCAAAATTAACACATCACAACTATCATAATAAAATTTTCAAAAATTCAAAACATTATATTTTCAATCCAAATTTTAAATTTCACATTTCTTTAAAAAGTCATCTAATTTTCAAAAAACTAGAACCATGCCAATTTGAAATTTCACAGTTGTTTAATTATTTAAAAAATAAAAAATATTCATTTTTGTATCAAATCATTAATCAGTAGTATAAATTAAATATTAACTCCTCGTATGATGTCATTTTTATCAATACTTATCTTTATCTTCTCAATGTATAAACCCTTGCTGATGACATTACAACTCAATAATGTGTCTCAAAATACTTATGCACCCACTTCCATTGTTACATGAGTTTCAGAATAAAAAGGTCAGCTACACATTTTCATTATCGATATTTAATTTCCCAACAATCCTACTTTTTTAGCATCCCAACTCAAATATAAATCTATAATTCCTTTAAAACACCTTAAATTAAAAACAAATACCACTTGTAAAATAAATTTTAATTGAACATCGATGGTTGATGCAATTTGTAACATCTCTCCCCTCAACATTTTATTGATAAGTATTTGGGATATTAGATGGATTTAGGTGACATCACCATGATGAAAAAGACTATAAATAAATACACTGGTATTCAATAAAAATTGGGGATGATTTTAGTTTTGAATGTAACACAACCAAACCAATATAAACATAACCAACAACCATTAGATGATTCGTGTAATTAATTTAGAACCACAAAATATATAACAAACCCGGTACAACTATATTTGAGTACCAAGAGAGAACCATGAAATATTTCAAAATACAAAGCAGTAGGAAAAACAAAAAATGATAAAAGACTCCAAATACACCAACAATGTAAATACCAACAAGCCCAAAGATCAATCTCAACAAAAAAAATCAGAAGTATCACATGTAATAAATAAATTAATAAGAATACTTTTCCTATACCTTTATGAGGAGAAACATATCTGCAGACACACCAATGTCCCCAAGAATGGGAGAGTATAAAAATTAGTAGGTTTAAAATACATAAAATCCCCACTCACACCACTAGTATAGAACATGTTATCAAATTTTTATAAAATAGATTATAAAAATAACATAAAAATAGTTCTTATTAATGCAAAAAAAATCTATAAAAAATAATTTTTATACAAAAATATTTTCCTAAAGAAAAAACAATTTCTTCAGAAATCTTCCAAACAAGTAATTTCAACCAATCCAAAATTCAATTGTAATTACCCATTTCTTCTTACACAATCACACAAAAACACAAAAACACACAATATTGGTTTTACTGATTGATTATGGAGCTTTACATACATACTCCTTCCCTTTGATGTTATTACATTAAACTAATTATCCATTTTATTCAACTCATTCTTATACACTTTTGCCAACAATCATTCCAACATAAAATTTAAAAATATTTTCAATAAAACCATGCATTTATTGAATACAAATTTCAATAAATTTAAACCAAAAAACCTTTTTGGAATCATTAATTTAAAATAATGTTACCCCACTATCATTCCACTAGAACACAAATTTTTTTGAAAAGTAAATATAACTTCACATAAAAGGGTATCCATAAAGAATATCACAACAATTTGATTATAAATTTCAAGAAAAATAAAAACAATTAAATAATTCCTTACCCATTTTATATGTTTAGTCAATAGTGAAGCCATCTTATTTGGAAACTATGGTATAAACAATGAACAACATGAATTCTTCAAAAAAAAACTAGTTGAAAATCCAAACACCCAACATACATCATGGTTCATAAAATACAAATAGCCAAACAACCTCATTATTTTAATAAAATATAATATACATATCATCATTTTACATGTTCAATGAATTCATGTGAAGGAAGAAGAATAAATCTATGAGAAACTCCAAGAACAATGAATTTCTAATGAATCATGCCTTTAATGCAGAATTATTTTCCAAAAGACCACTATCGAATCAAGAAGAATGGTCTTTATAACCTTTTAGAAGAGGGTAAATAATGTTAGGGTCGATCTAGGGGGAAAATATTTTATAGATAATTACCAAGTTAGATCCAAACTTTTTCTTTTTAACTTTTTATTTTACACAGCTAGGGAGCATGGTTATGAAAATTTTGCGCTAAAAATTGTAATTCCTACATCCCCAAATAAATTATTTCTCCTGTGTGGCCTATTGGTTTTTAAAAACTATTCAGCTGATATTGGTCTTACCTAGATCATTCTAACTCACTTTTCAATGTTTTCTATTGGTGTTTCATTGTTTATAATAAGCATGCACCACATAAAAAACAACAAAACCATTCCAATATTCCTCCAAACCTTCCCATACATCTCCAAAACACATTATATACATTATATACATAAATAAAGGGTTAATTTCATGAAACATGTGGTACTAAAATTATTCAATGATATAATTATTATGTAATAAATTTGAATTTGATGTTATATATGATTAAAAAATTGGTTGATTAAATATACAATTTTAATTTGATCAATTAATATAAAATCCTTAAGAATAATTACTAATATAAATTGATTATTGGTTGAAAATAAATAGATAAATATATATGAAAAACAATTATTGCATAATATTATTTTAATTAATAAATATGAAATTATATTATTGGTGAAAAATAATGAATACTAGATATAAAAATTAGTTTTGTTATGTAACATTTAATATTTCATGTTAATAACTTGTAATCATTTTTATATGTTGTTTATAATATTATTATTTATATTTCTTTATAAATATGTTTAAAATGTATATTAAATCACTATAATAAATATTCTTCCAAAAACAATGAAATTGTATGGAAAAAAATTAATTCGGGGTGAAGGGTTGATGTGAATTCATTTCCCTTACATTGTTTCAATTTGGAATGGGGACCATTCCAATCTATAATTTAATTCACCAATGATTTGATGACAGTGTGTGAGGAAGTGTATGAGTTTTACATGGAATCCATTTAATCTAGGAACTAGTCTGGGCCAAATTCTAGTAAAAAAATTATTATAATTCATTTACATGAGGGAAGGTTAATTTTTATATGATCCAAAATACCTTATAAAAAGGACATAAAATATGGGTAATGGGAAATGTAGCTTGAAACATACCTATAATTTTTATACAATTTAATCTATATAAAATATTATGAGTTATAAGTGTGGGTGGGACACAAATATCTTATAAACCATTAGATATTGACCACTTTTTGGATTACATGGAAGTGTTGAAGTGGTATAGAGTGATTTGATTATGTGTCTTGGTTGAAATAATAATATTTTGTTTTATATTATTATGGTGTTTGGTAACTTCTTTATTCTATCCTACTTACTCTAATTTATAATGCTCAGAATTACACAATAGGATTTAGTTGTGATGGAACTTGGTGGGAATATGAAATATATTTGTCTGTGTGTGTGTCTATGTGGGGTATGTTGTGGTAAAATTACCTATGAACATTTATGTGCATGATTATCTATGAAATAGGTGATAATATAAGATTCTATAGAGCTAAATGATTTTTTTATATCAAAAAATGTTTTTAATAAAAATTGGTTGCCTATAATTTATGTAATTTCTTTGGTATAAATAGACATATTCGGGGTATAGTTGTTAATGGATTTTTTTTATATCATACAAGAATGGATTTGTATGATTTATTCAGATGAATATATGAGATTTATTTAAAATTAGTCAAAATATATAAATTATCATGCATTATAAATATAATTTTTTAATATTATCTATATAAATGTGATTGTGGTGTTAGGAGACCTTATTTTCTATATGAGAAACTTTTTGGAAGAATAGGTTTCATCATATCTTGCATGAGGTATTGTGGTGATGTTATAATTATGGTTTTATTATATATTGTTTCATTGCTTTGTAGGACCGAACATGCATTTATTTTCATTAATATTTTACTGTGGTTATATAATTTGTTTATATTATTCATTGTGTTTGGATATTTTTCATTTACCAAGTGATTCCTTTTCCAAATATGTCTACTTTCATACCCTTAGTGGATTCCACAAATTCATAGCCAATTAAAGGTGATCATTATAAGTCACACATGAAATTATTAATTTTTTTCTTTTTTTACAGTTGTAGGAATGGTGGGTCATAATTAAAATGAATTATTAATAAAATCCCAACCATAAACCTCTTAAATAATGAATTATTTATCAATTTTATCATTAATTATCATATAGATAAATAATTTCTATATGCTTTCCATTAATTTTTCATGTGTACAATTGTGAAATTATAATACTTCATTAATATTCATAAAATATTTCTTGGTTAAAATGATATATAAGGACATGTTGTAACGACCCAAAATTTCATTAATGGAAAATCCCTCTTGATCCAGTTAAATGTTTCTTTATGAAAAAAAAATGTTTTTATAAGATGTCAACTTCATTAGTTTAACGTTAAGATTTGTGACCGTTACTTTTATAGCCGTTGAACATTGATCATCTGGGTAGTTTAAATATAAGGCTTTAACGAACCAATTTTCTACTCAGACAAAGGAAGCGATGGCCTCATCCAGTAGAATTGCCCCTTACGAAGCCAATTTGTCGGAGATCGGAAAGGAGGTGGCGTCTTTGGGCATTTCCCTTGACCAAGCCCAAGGAGAGCTTCATCAAGTCAAGCTCGAACGTGATCGTCTACGGGAAAAATGGAAGTTGATAGAGATTACCACTCGAGCGATGTTATCCGAGCAACCCCAAGAGTCTGTCACCATCGCACACCTTACCCTTAGGGCTTATGCGGCTATTTTAAGGGGTTATGTAACAAATAAGTAGCACCATGTTCATGTACATTATTTTTGTATATAATAATGAATATAATTTCTAGTCATTTTTGATACATTGTAATTAGTTTTTTAAAGTACAAACGGTGTTTTTAGTTATTATTTAATTAAGAATAATATTTTATTAAATTAAAGGATTTTTTAATTAAATAATATTTAAATAAAATATTTTTATTAATATTAAATTATTTTTTATTAAATATAAATGATCTTATAATTTTATGAATGCAATTAAAATTTTTATTAAGATTTGAAAGCCATTTCTGTCAAAACCCGTGAATTTTTTATAATTGTCAGTTTTTATTTTAAAAGTGAAAATTCAAATATTTAGAAAATTATTTAGATAAAATAAATATTATTTTTGGAATCAGGACGTCGAAATTATCCAACGGTGAATTTTTCATAATTTTCTGAGACAGTCAAATTTTTGGGTAAAAATTAAATACGATTTAAATATATAATGTGTTTTATGACATCATAATGACCCAATGGTGATGTAATAAAAAACCATAATCCTTATGTTCGGCCAATATGTGTTTTATCATTAAAATAATGAGGTTTTGGGTTTGTTTTACTCACTTTTCAAAGCATTAATGGAGCCCTCAAGACTTATTCAACACTTTGCCTTTTTAAATTAATTTCCATGGGAGTGTGACTCACCTCCACATAAGCAACCCTAATTTTTTAATAAGTTCGGACCTTGGCCTTGTAAAATATTGTATTCCTCTTTCCTTTTCCAGAAACCATGGGAATATACCATGGGATGGTTTGTGGTTTGGAATATTTTAATATAAGGGGTCCCAAACCTAAATAATAAAGAATTCTCTCACCTTTCCTATATAAACCCACCCAAGCTCCCACTTCCTCCTCACTCAAAGCCCTTGAAGTTCGTCCAACCTCTTCTCTACTCTCTCTAAAATCCTCTCAAGGTGCCCCAAGCTCCCAAGAAGCCTCTCACAAGCCTCTCTCTAGCCTTTGGAAGCACACTTCCAAGTAAGGGTTTTCTTCCTTTCTCATTTTTTTTGTCAATTTTCTTTAAGTTGTATTTCCCTTTTTATTTCAATTATGAATGTTGGGGTATGGTTTCGCACCTCCCCCATACTGCCCTATTATTGTTTGAATGATGGGAGAACCCTTTCTCTCTCATTAAATGCCTCCCATGTACACTTGTTACTATGCCGAAATTCCGAAAGGAACTTCTCTCTCTTCTTTTACATTCAAGCAATACTTTTGTATCATGAATCTAAATTCCATTTCTATTGTTGGGACATGTATATATATGATCTCCATATTGTCTATTACATGTAAATATGACGAGGAACCCCTTTCTCTCTCATCAGCTTTTTCATGAATTCTTATGTCACGCTGTTACGCTGCCGAAATCACACCGATTTTCTTAGCCAATATCATTGTGTAGTGAATACCATACCCATTTCTCCATAAAGGGTATTCACCTTTATGCACATTTACTTATTGATTGTAAAGTTTCATGTATGAATTCCACATTCCTTTATCGTGGAATAAATGATTATGTTTTATGAATCCATGTTTTATGATCCATGTGGCACACTTATGCATGAAATGAAATGTTTAAGAAGGGTGCACCCTGATAGCGCTCCAATGCATTGGGTAAAGTATAGTATCATGATACGTCATGTGCAATGAGTGTTGACTCATGCTAATTCAAGTGCAATGAGGGTTTTACACGTGCTTCATGTGCAATGAGGGTTTACTCATGCTCCATGTGCAATGAGCCTTGGCTCATGCTAATTCAATGTTAAGTGTTGTTGCCACATTTCCATGTTATGATTATCATGCTTTATCATGCATTTATGTTCATGTCTCTCTTATGCTCTATTGATATGCCTATTGCCTAACATTTATTGTACTCCTCAGGTTATTCATTGTGTACTCCCTTACTAGGCTTTATATCTCACCCTTTTCTTATGCATGTCCTCAGGTTATCCCATGCAATGCTAAGTACGAAGGAATGTAGTGGTCATGTAAAGGAAGTTTTCAATAAGGATGTTGTATTTCAAGTTTAAAGTTTTTATGTAATGATCCTAATCCCCAAAGTCACTAAACCTATCGATCTTCTTTGTTGTATCAAGTGAAGTTTTATGTAATAAAGCATGTTTAAGTTGTAATAAAAAGCTGGGTTGTCATAGTTGGTATCAGAGGATAGGTTTAGTTATTTTTGGGATTAGGAAACCCTAGTAAAGCCTTAGATACAAGACTAATCATAATAAAAACATCCCTACGTTTTGGTAAATACTAAGTAAGTGGTTTATCAATCAAATACATCCCTGTCTGGATACGAGCAGGTAGAGGCGGCTCTGGCACAGATGTATCCTAGGGGTAAAACCCGAAAACACCGCTTTGAACTAGACTCGAACGGGAACTGGTGCACGACAACGGGCCTTGCTGCACTCTTGGTTACGACACTCCCGGGGGATATGTTTTGATAAATTCACAATCTTAGTATGAACCCTTATTAAGGGAAAAATGCCCCTAAGGATATATGTTAGAAGGAAGATCATGAAAAGCCTGGATTGAATCCTATAGACTCATGAGTTAAAGAGATTAAAGTTTATTTATAAGTCATCAACTTTTGTCTTTGGATTACCCTTTATGTGTTACCCCTAACTTTCCTTTTATTCCAGCCAATGGCCGGTAATAGGAGAACTCGGGCTAACAACCGTTGTGAAGATCAGTGTGATGATTGTACTTATGAGATGCCCAATCCAATGGGAGCGGGAATCGCGAACTTTGTCACTCTTCTCTCTCAGCTAACTCAAGTTTTGAATAGAAACACTGTTCAAGAGGAACGTTCAACCCCCCCTAAGAAAGAACAAGTCGCTATTGAAAGATTCATGAGACAAAGGCCTCCTACTTTTAGTGGATCATCTGATCCCACGATTGCTGAACAATGGATCAACTCCATTGAAAAGATATTCTCCATCCTCCAATGCTCTGAAAAAGAGAAGGTTCTCCTGGCGGCTTATCGTATGGAGGGTGAAGCTGATCAATGGTGGACGTTGATCAAAAATACGAATCCTGAGGAGGAGATCGAGGCTTTGGAATGGAAGGTATTCCGGAAGATGTTTTTCGATAAATATTTTCCACGCACCCTCCATCTTAAGATGGAAAGGGACTTCCTTTCCCTCAAGCAGAAAGATGAGGAATCTGTGGGAGCGTACGAGGCAAACTTCACAAGGCTTTCACGACACGCTTCCGGCTTTGTCGTTACCCCCGAATGCAAGGTTGACCGCTTCTTTGGTGGGCTGAAGCCTAGCTTGCGGAAGGCATTAGCGATCCGTGACTTCGACAGCTATGAGGAAATTGTCCGATGTGCCCTCAAGGTTGAAATGGAGATCGGAGAATCAAAGGGGTATCATGGGGACAAGAAGCGGAAGGTGGACTTCAATGCTGGTGTTCCGATGGATAAATCCAATGGCGCTAAGAAATTCTAGCACCCCACTTGCCAAAAGTGTGGAAAAAAGCACCCTGGAAATTGCCTTAGGGGGACAAGAAAATGCTTCAAGTGTGGAAGAGAAGGGAACCTAGCTGTTAACTGTCAGCAAGAAGGACCTGCTACTGCGATGGAGGGGAGGAACGCTCCGTTCGAACCTCAACGTATTGTTCAATGCTTCAAATGCAAAGAACCGGGTCATTTTGCGAATCAGTGCCCTAATCCAAGGGTTATCGGAGGCAGTCAACAACCTCCAAGACAACAAGGAAGAGCTTTTGCCATCACTTCTGCCGAAGTGGACCCCGACAATGAAGTGGTGACAGGTACGCTAGTTATTCATTCAAGAATAGCGAACGTACTTTTTGATTCAGGTTCTATGCTTTCTTTTATATCTCAAAAGTTTAGTAGAACAATACCTGCACCACCACAAATCATGGAAGTAAAGATGTCTGTGAGTACGGAAAATGGGGCAATCATTGCATCCCATGAGTATAAGTCCTCCCCTATTATAATCTGTGGATTGAATTTCCCGGCGAACCTCGTCATACTCCCTTTGGTGTAATTTGATGCAATTCTTGGCATTGATTGGCTTTCCTTATATAGAGCCAACATAAATTGTCGGGAGAGGGAAATCACACTCCATATGGAGAATCGACCCCCGATTCTTTACAAGTGTCAGAAGGAAGATGAATCTCCTTTAGCTCCATCATCTCAAGCATGGATATTACTGCCTTATGAGCACGCATATCTGGCTCAGATGATTGAGTCCAAGGAAGAAACCACCCTTGAAGAAATGCCTATTGTGAGGGAATTCGCTGAAGTATTTCCCGAGGAACTTCCTGGTCTTCCTCCAAGAAGAGATGTTGAGTTCTCAATTGAACTTATACCTGGGGCACTACCAATATCCAAGACTCCATATAGAATGGCTGTGGTTGAGCTTGAAGAACTGAAGAAACAACTACAGGAGAATCTGGATAAAGGGTTTATACGCCCAAGTGCATCACCATGGGGTGCACCAGTCCTCTTCGTCAAGAAGAAGGATGGGTCAATGCGGCTTTGCATCGATTATCTTGAACTTAACAAAATCACGATAAAGAACAAGTATCCTCTCCCAAGAATCGATGACTTGTTTGATCAGCTGCGTGGAGCAGAATACTTCTCCAAGGTCGACTTGCGGTCGGGATATTATCAAGTAAGGGTGAAGAAGAAAGATATCCCCAAGACTGCTTTTCGTACAAGGTACGGGCACTACGAATTCATAGTAATGCCTTTTGGACTCACCAATGCTCCAGAAATATTCATGGACTTGATGAATAGAGTATTTAGAGATTACCTAGATAAATTTGTGGTAGTCTTTATAGATGATATTCTAATATACTCCAAAACCAAGGAGGACCATGAGGAGCATTTAAGAACTGTATTGGAGACTTTGCGCAAGGAGAAGCTCTATGCCAAGTACAGCAAGTGTGAGTTCTGGTTGAAGGAGGTCTCATTCTTGGGCCATATCATCACAAGCAATGGGATATCTGTGGACCCCTCCAAAACAGATGCAATTGAGGGATGTCCGAGGCCAACATCGGTAACTGATATCCGTAGCTTCTTGGGGTTAGCTGGATATTATCGACGATTTGTGAGAAACTTCTCACGATTGTCCAACCCTCTTACCAAGCTAACTTGAAAGGGAGTAAAGTTTGCTTCGAGTGATGAATGCGAAGAAAGCTTCAAGGAGTTGAAAAGGAGGCTTATCACTGCACCTGTGCTCACTTTACCCACAAGTGGGGAGCTTTTTGTGGTATTCAATGATGCTTCGAAGAAGGGCTTAGGATGTGTGCTGATGCAGAATGATAAAGTGATATCCTATGCCTCAAGAAAGTTGAAAATCCATGAGCGAAACTATCCAACGCATGATCTGGAGTTGGCGGCGGTAATATTTGCCTTGAAAATCTGGCGGCATTATCTCTATGGAGAGAAATGTGAGATATATACTGACCACAAGAGTCTTAAATATATATTCACACAGAAAGAGCATAATATGCGCCAGAGAAGATGGATAGAGCTCATAATGGATTATGACTGTTCAATACATTACCACCCTGGGAAGGCGAACAAGGTGGCGGATGCCCTAAGTAGAAAGGATCCAGCAATTCTATCAATGATGAGAATTGAGAAGGATCCAATCTACGTAGACTTGATGAAGATGGACGTGGGAATCATAAAGAAGGGAACATCATCAATTCTTTCACAAATTATTTCTCAACTATCTTTTTTGGAAAGGTTAAAGGATGCTCAAAAGGATGATGCGAGAATCCAAGAAAAAGTGGAAGCTATCAAAAAGGGAAAATCCTCAGAGTTTAATGTTAATGAAGAAGGAATTGTGCGGTTTGGGAAAAGACTATGTGTCCCATCAAGTTCGGAGCTGAAGAAGGAACTTTTGGATGATGCACATTGTTCAAATTTCTCTATTCACCCAGGGAGCACAAAGATGTATCGAGATCTCCGAGAAAACTTTTGGTGGGATAATATGAAGAAGTAGATCACCGAATATACATCAAAGTGCCTGGTGTGTCAGCAAGTGAATGCAGAGAGGCAGAAGTCTAAGGGGATGATGCAACCATTGCCCATACCAGAATGGAAATGGGAGAACATCACCATGGACTTCGTCACTGGACTTCTAAGGACATCCAAAAGCAACAATGCAATCTGGGTTATTGTAGATCGTCTTACAATGACTGCACACTTCATTTCTATTCGAGAGGATTTCCCTTTGGATCAACTGGCACGGATATATATCAGGGAAGTGGTACGGTTTCATGGAGTACCACTATCTATTGTGTCTGACCGAGATCCAAGATTTACCTCTATGTTTTGGAAGAGTCTTCAACATGCTCTGAATACTGAACTGAACTTCAGTACGGCCTATCATCCTCAAACTGATGGCCAATCCGAGCGGACTATCCAAACACTTGAGGATATGTTGAGAGCGTGCTCAATGGACTTTAATGGAGGATGGGATCAACATCTTCCTCTAGTTGAGTTCTCTTATAACAATAGTTTCCACTCGAGCATCCAAATGGCACCATATGAAGCCCTGTATGGGAAAAGGTGTAGAACACCGACATGTTGGGATGAGGTCGGTGAACGTAAGCTGCTTGGACCAGAAATGGTCGAAGAAATGGTGGAGAAGGTGAAAACCATTCAGCAGCATATCAAGGCAGCCCAAAGTTGACAGAAGAGTTATGCAGATAATCGTCGACGAGACCTTGAGTTTAAAGTCAGATACATGGTGTTTTTACGCATATCTCCGTGGAAGAAGGTCATGAGGTTTGGAAAAAAAGGGAAGTTAAGTCCAAGGTACATCGGCCCCTTCGAGATTCTTGATCGTGTTGGGGATGCGGCCTATCGACTAGAACATCCACCTATTATGGCCAAGGTGCATGATGTCTTCCATGTATCCCTCTTAAGGAAGTTCATACCAGACCCTTCACATGTACTCTCTTCTGAGGTGGTACAATTAGAAGACGATCTTTCTTATGAGGAGCAACCAGTGAAGATCTTGGATCATAGAGAAAAAGTTCTACGAAATAAGACAATGCCCCTCGTCAAGGTGTTGTGGAGAAACCACAAGTTTGAAGAAGCAACTTGGGAGTCGGAGGATATGATGAAGCTAAGTTACCCACATTTGTTTTAGTGTGGGAAAAGGAAAATTTCGAGGGCGAAATTTCTTAAGGGGGAATGTTGTAACGACCCAAAATTTCATTAATGGAAAATCCCTCTTGATCCAGTTAAATGTTTCTTTATGAAAAAAAAATGTTTTTTTAAGATGTCAACTTCTTTAGTTTAACGTTAAGATTTGTGACCGTTACTTTTATAGCCATTGAACAGTGATCATCTGGGTAGTTTAAATATAAGGCTTTAACGAACCAATTTTCTACTCAGACAAAGGAAGCGATGGCCTCATCCAGTAGAATTGCCCCTTACGAAGCCCATTTGTCGGAGTTAGGAAAGGAGGTGGCGTCTTTGGGCTTTGCCCTTGACCACGCCTAAGCTGAGCTTCATCAAGTCAAGCTCGAACGTGATCGTCTACGGGAAAAATGGAAGTTGATAAAGATTACCAATCGAGCGATGTTATCCGAGCAACCCCAAGAGTCTTTCACCATCGCACACCTTACCCTTAGGTCTTATGCGGCTATTTTAAGGGGTTATGTAACAAATAAGTAGCACCATGTTCATGTACATTATTTTTGTATATAATAATGAATATAATTTCTAGTCATTTTTGATACATTGTAATTAGTTTTTTAAAGTACAAACGGTGTTTTTAGTTATTATTTAATTAAGAATTATATTTTATTAAATTAAAGGATTTTTGAATTAAATATTATTTTAATAAAATATTATTATTAATATTAAAATAATTTTTATTAAATATAAATGATCTTATAATTTTATGAATGCAATTAAAATTTTTATTAAGATTTGAAAGCCATTTCTGTCAAAACCCGTGAATTTTTTATAAATGTCGGTTTTTATTTTAAAAGTGAAAATTCACATATTTAGAAAATTATTTAGATAAAATAAATATTATTTTTGGAATCAGGACGTCGAAATTATCCAATGGTGAATTTTTCATAATTTTCTGAGACAGTCAAATTTTTGGGTAAAAATTAAATACCATTTAAATATATAATGTGTTTTATGACATCATAATGACCCAATGGTGATGTAATAAAATACCATAATCCTTATGTTCGGCCAATATGTGTTTTATCATTAAAATAATGAGGTTTTGGGTTTGTTTGACTCACTTTTCAAAGCATTAATGGAGCCCTCAAGACTTATTCAACACTTTGCCTTTTTAAGTTAATTTCTATGGGAGTGTGACTCACCTCCACATAAGCAACCCTAATTTTTTAATAAGTTCTGACCTTGGCCTTGTAAAATATTGCTTTCCTCTTTCCTTTTACAGAAACCATGGGTAAATAACATCGTATGGTTTGTGGTTTGGATTATTTTAATATAAGGGGTCCGAAACCTAAATAATAAAGAATTCTCTCACCTTTCCTATATAAACCCACCCAAGCTCCCACTTCCTCCTCACTCAAAGCCCTTGAAGTTCGTCCAACCTCTGCCCTACTCTCTCTAAAATCCTCTCAAGGTGCCCCAAGCTCCCAAGAAGCCTCTCACAAGCCTCTCTCTAGCCTTTGGAAGCACACTTCCAAGTAAGGGGTTTTCTTCCTTTCTCATTTTTATGTCAATTTTCTTTAAGTTGTATTTCCCTTTTTATATCAATTATGAATGTTGGGGTATGGTTTCTCACCTCCCCCATACTGCACTATTATTGTTTGAATGATGGGAGAACCCTTTCTCTCTCATTAAATGCCTCTCATGTACACCCGTTATTATGCCGAAATTCCGAAAGGAACTTCTCTCTCTTCTTTTACATTCAAGCAATAATTTTGTATCATGAATCTAAATTCCATTTCTATTGTTGGGACATGTATATATATATGATCTCCTTACTTTCCATTACATGTAAATATGATGAGGAACCCCTTTCTCTCTCATCAGCCTTTTCATGAATTCTTATGTCACGCCGTTACGCTGCCGAAATCACACCGATTTTGTAAGCCAATATCATTGTGTAGTGAATACCATGCCCATTTCTCCATCAAGGGTATTCACCTTTATGCACATTTACTTATTGATTGTAATGTTTCATGTATTAATTCCACATTCCTTTATCGTGGAATAAATGATTATGTTTTATGAATCAATGTTTTATGATCCATGTGGCACACTTATGCATGAAATGAAATGTTTAAGAAGGGTGCGCCCTGATAGCGCTCCAATGAATTGGGTAAAGTATAGTATCATGATACGTCAGGTGAAATGAGTGTTGACGCATGCTAATTCAAGTGCAACAAGGGTTTTACTCGTGCTTCAAGTGCAATGAGGGTTTACTCATGCTCCATGTGCAATTAGCCTTGGCTCATGCTAATTCAATGTTAAGTGTTGTTGCCACATTTCCATGTTATGATTATCATGCTTTATCATGCCTTTATGTTCATGTCTCTCTTATGCTCTATTGATATGCCTATTTCCTAACATGTATTTTACTCCTCATGTTATTCATTGTGTACTCCCTTACTGGGCTTTATACCTCACCCTTTTCTTATGCATGTCCTCATGTTATCCCATGCAATGCTAAGTACGAAGGAATGTAGTGGTCATGTAAAGGAAGTTTTCAATAAGGATGTTGTATTTCAAGTTTAATGTTTTTATGTAATTATCCTAAGCCCCAAAGACACTAATCCTCTCGATCTTCTTTGTTGTATCAAGTGAAGTTTTATGTAATAAAGCATTTTTTAGTTGTAATAAAAAGCTGGGTTGTCATACTTGTGATAGTAGATAATAATATTTTTTTTGTTAAATGTTGATGACACTATAAAATATAGGCATGATATATCAATAAAGGTGTCACTATCAGAACCACAGTCCTCCAAACATAGAATTATTTCATATCCGGAATAAATAGTGAAGTAACTCATGTTTTTATTTTAATTTACACATTATTATATAAAATAAGAAAATAAAGAATACATATAATAAAACTTATGAGTATTTACTCTCGATCCCTAATAAATAAATATGAGAAAATATCCCATAAAGAAATCATAATTAGATCATAATTTACAAAATCATAGTGAATTTATGTTATATTGAACTCTGGAGATCTTAAATTAATGGGTGTTTACTTTGTTATGAATCCCATAATGTGCGGGTTACAACATAATTACCACAAGATAACTTTATAAAAAAATAATTTTCTTTTTCTATAAAAAAATATGTCTGCTAAATTTAAGGATCTACTATAAAAAATAAAAAATATTAATATTTTTTTAACATCCAACAATCTATAAGAATAACTCATTATCCCTTAAATAAACCAGTAAAAAATAACACTACCTTCATACACAGATTCAGAAATTATCATGAATATATAAATTATTTTGGAAGGAATGAACAAGGGAGATTAGCTTGTTTTATAATTTATTCTTCATTTCATCAAAGGAATATATAATTGTGAAATAATTATGATTTTTCTGTAACATAATGGGTGGTAAAAATGATATTTCATATTATTTTTACGGAATTTATAAAAATCAAATTGTTTAAATATATAACTTTATTAAATTATAAAAAACATATCATATCCTAAGAATAAATTAGGAAATTTATATAATGAAATTTATTAAAAGGGTATAGATTCATATCATGTTTGGAAATATGTTATTGGAAAACATATATAATAATGTTTTTAAACAAGAATCCAAAATAAATCTTTAGAGAATTATTTTTACAAGTGTATAATAATATTGAAACTAATTTATATTATGTGTGTTATCGATAAAATTAACTCAATATAATTATAATTTAATCAATAAATTACTGTGAAAAAATGAAAATTAGTATAAAAGATTAAATATCATTAAAAAAATTTTACATTTCATTTTAAAACTATAGATATGAAATATGAATTAATTAATCACTTTAATATTGACTACTGATATACATGGGGATGTTTTCCTTACCATTTTAATCTCAAAAATTTTGTTTCTCATAAAATCAAATCACATACAAAACCTAAAAAACATAGAATATAAATAATAACATAATCATGAAATCATGTGGATGATTAAATATGTATGATGAATTCAAATACAAAGTAATTAAATGAGGAATGATCAATGTTGAATGAATTCAAATTTTATTAAATATAAGTAAAAACAGTTATTTTAAAAAAAAAATTGTATCCTATAATGTCATAATGATTACATAATCATTATCCATATATTAATGACACTCCACCAAAGACAAAAAAATATGTCTAGTAGTTCTATTTCATCTTCAGTGGGATTACTGCATGAATCAATTTAAAAACTAATTATCATTATTCTCACATCATATCATATAATAATATTGTTAGGAAAAATATGATATAGATTAAAAATAAAATTAAATACCCATCATTAAAAAAGTTAAATAATCCTCATGTAATTAATAAATCACCAAATAATGTAAATTTAAAATTGATCAAACTAATAAAAATGATTGAGAATATGAAATATATAGTATAAAATAGATGTAATTGCCTTACCATGATATTTAATTAATTTTATATTTTATATTATGTTGATTATTTCATTATCTAGGTAAAATATTTAACAGTATTTCATTCAAAAATGTTCACTAACATAGGGATACTCAATTATTTCTAAAAAAATTTAGGCTTCATGACATAATTTAATTATATGAGACTAATATCATTTATATCCTTAGTAATTTATTTAAATGAAAATTAAAACGACATATATATTGAGAATGATGGGGATATATTGTAGTTTTTGATACTCTATTTTGTTTGGAATGATATATTCAATGATATATTTTTGATATATTTCTGTTAAATATATCAACATTGTCATGTGATTCACCAATATAACAAAATTCTATAAGTACTCCAATTTTTATAATGATCATAAACTATATAGCTATCCATAACAAAAATTATTGAATCATTTTATAACCCTATAATATTTTATAAAAATCTATTTTGAAAAATGTTTCAAACGTACAATTATCTATATAAGGGGTTTATTTAATTTCATTATTTTTCATGTCCACTAAAAAAGGGCATAAATTCATTTTAGATAAATTATGACCCCATTGTAGCTAATAACCATCATAATTCTATTTATTCATATTCTACAAATTTATAATCTTCCTCAAAAGGAATCATATGATACACATTGTTGTAATCCATTTTGACATTATCAATATGGGTTTTTGGAATCATAAGTAACATAATTGAAGATTAATTCTCTTTGATACCATTATATATGTGATAATATATTATAGGATGACAAAATTCATGATTTTATTTTTGAACTTCAATCTAATAAATATCTCTATTAACCTGGAAAATAATTTTTTCTATAATATTGAATAACTAAATTTATATATTCGTTGAGAAATATAAGTATAATTATCTACATTACATAATTGTAAATAATATATTAGTTTTTAAAAAAATTATAATGAATTTTAATGTTAATCCAAAATTTATTATAAAATAGACAAGAGTTTATGAATCAGTAATTTCACTGTTTTTAATAATATTTTGACATCGAGAAATAATAATTTTAGTCTCGGAAAACTTATAAAAATATAATTATTCATTAATCTATAGTTCATGAAATTTATTTTAATTATGAACAATAAAAAATAGAATCATATATAGAACTCATGTTTATTGGAAAGTCATAATTCATACTATCCACCATGGGTTATTATGGTGGGTGTTGATTATAAATACGTTGTTACGAACCCGCCATACTAGTCTCATTATTATTTTTTAATTTTCTTGGAAAAATCAATATAATGGTAATCCAATTATTATGTATTTAAGTTATTTTAAATACATTAACATATATCAATTATTTATATATTAATTAAACAATTCACCCAAACTATGGTTGTAATAAAATTAAATACATTATTAAAAAATAAAAAATTTGAATTTTTTTATTAATGAACTAATATAGTTGTAGAAGAAGGGTAAATATCATATTAAAACTGAGTTAAGTAACAATTATTTATTCATTCTTGAATTTTTAGGCATAAGAGGATTGCAATTAAGTAAAAAAATTATTCCAATTTAATAACATAATAAATTAATAAAACTAAGAAAATAGAAACCGATAGGGAAGAAAATTTCAGAGTTTGCAATAGTTTTTATGTTCATTAATTATCTTATAAAAATATCCATACATAAATGTTTTCTAACCAAATCATCATAGATTATATGTATAATAAGTTTATTTCGAATCACAACATACCACACAAAATATCCATAGAATCATTTTTTTGGTTCTATGATAATGGTATGCTGAATTTAATACCAAATAAACTCATGAATGAAAGATACCAATTTCAAAAAAAATCAAGGTATTTATGTTTTTTCAGGAATCATACAATAGGATTACATAAATTTTCTAAACTAATTATGTTAGTATAGAAATATAAAAAATATTAACATTTCAATTAATAAAATTATTTTTTCTAAATTCCCTTTTACGATAATTATAATTTTGTAATGCATAAAATTAATATATATATATATATATAATTTAATAATATACCACTTCTGATTAAATATTAGGTTTTAAATTAGAATTAACTATATCATGTGTAAAAATATTCAAATTAATTTGAAATCCCCATAAATAAAAAATAAAAAATAAAAAACTATTAAAATTGTGTTCAATTGAAAATGAAATGTTCCTAACAAATAAATAATCATACATTCAACATAATGTTCATCATGAGTTATGAATTACAAAATTATTATTATATAGATGAACCCCGAAATTACACATTTTATTTAATTTTTAATTTTATCATTTTGGGATAATATTATCCTTTCTTTTACTAGTTAAATTATTATTATTATTATATTTTTTTATTAATTATTATTTTTTATTTTCATAAATTATTTTAATTTATTTTATTATTCCAATTATTCTTTCTACCATCCTCCCCTCGCTTCATGCCTCACCCCTCCCTCTGTCTTCCTGCATGGAACTGCAACCCCTCTCATTGGCCCCTCTCCCTCTTATAGCCTCTTTCTCGAATGCCTACTCTAGTGCTATGCACCCCTCACACCGCCTCCTCTCCTTTTTGAAAAACCCACACCTTCCATACTCAGGTTTTCCAGTGCAATCCGAGATGCCTACCTACTTCACTACTGGGGCATTTTTTAGCATCCATGACCCCGTTCGAATGCCACCCCTCTGATGGACACAACATCCCCTGGTATGACCATTCTTATTCCTTGTAGAGGCTTTATTATTTGTTTCATTGGGGTTTCGGTTTTCTAGGGAGAAAAATTTCCTAGTGGTTTATATGCGTCCTGTTGTGGAAAGTATTGGATGTGCATAAATAATTTTTTATGTTGTGAAAAATGTGTTTTCCAAAGTGCTTGAGTGGAAAGTGTGATTAATGTGTGGGTTTTCTTCAAAAGAAAATAAATTACAATTATGTGTTGGTTTTTTTGAAGGATTTTAGTTTTCCTACGGGGTGATAAAGTGGTTTTCGAATGGATTTAATTTGAAATTGGTTTGGAAATATTTTATTTTCCACATAGAATTGTTTTTATATTATGTGTAACTAGTACTCACCTGTGCGTATGCACAATGATATGGATTAATGGGTTTTTTAATATGAGAATACTATTTTTAAATGTTGTGATGAAATAGTGATGATGAATTTAATGGAATCATAAATTCACTGTGCATAATATTGGAATGAAAGTGAATATAAATGGAGACACCATTACAATAGAAACAATTGCATTAAAATTAATGGAATTTTAAATTTTGTAGGATGGATATTTAAAATCCATTAAACTTATTTTAAACAAAATTATTCGGCACATTGAAATAAATTGGATGACAAATTAAATAAAAAATGGATATAAAAATAAATATGTTACATTTGAAGATGATAAATTTTAATAATGAAATGTGAAAAAAATATGTCAATAATTTATGTAAAATATTATTTGTTTATATTTTTAGAATGTTAACAACAAGTAGAATTTGTAAATCCAATCCGAAATTGTTCATGAAATATGTTGTGATCTTGAAAATCATATATAAGCTACATTCTACAAATACAATAAGAATTAAAAAGATAAATATATAGTAATTATATCAATAAACTATTTGAACATGTAGATACATAAAATCAGAATTTTTTCTTGAAATAATATATGAGGATGAATTTTATCAATGTAAAATATTGTTCCATGATAAGAATAATCAATCAGATTCATTTAACTCTATTTCAATAATTCCCAACATAACCCAAAAACGAAATTAATAATTTTTTGAATACCATAGTAAAAACATTCATATAATTTAACATACCTGAACTAAACAACCCATCACAAAGTATCCTTGTACACATAAAAGGACCATTTTATTGTCACCAAACTGGAACAAACATCGTTGGTATGATCACTATCATAACAATCAAGTGTGATTGTCCACAACTTTTCAACATTCTATACTATCAAATTAAGCCTAATTTTAGAATAATGGTGTATTCATTGAAAAAATTTGGCATTGGAATACCAGATGGTTGGATGAAACCAAATATTTTGACCTCCATATGTTTGAATAGATAGAATTTAAAAGATAATTGAGTAGAATAAAATCATTGTAATCACACAAGAAATTGAGAATCTTGAAATTTTCTTTCATGAATCCGGGTTAATAATGAAAGGTTTTCCATGAGATTAAATAGAATTTAATTTATGTATTCCAATATTCAACTTCATATCAATGATGGAGCACCATCAAACAACCTAGAAAATTAATCGTGAATCATTAAATTCTCGGGCTCTTATCCACAAAGGTGTGTTCATCAATCTACATGGTGGGATGTGGAATGTTTCTTGGTAATTTTTTAATATTCATTTTGCATCCATATAATGAACACTGTATGGATAAATCAATATAATATAACCTCTTAGCATCAAATAGGAAGCCACATAATGTATTATGGTTTGGAATTCTGGGTATATGTACATATATTGGAATGATACCTAAAAAGGGATACTTATTGCGTACTATAACAAAGAAATATCGAAAGCAACTATTAATTTAATTGATGTATAACATAATCAAACGTAATACATTTCTATATTTACATTCATTTATTGTAAACAATTATATTCTAGAGATGGTATAAAATACATGAAAAAGTGCACTACATGCTAAAGAAGAACAAAAAATTTGAACCATGAACAAATTATTATTATAACATTCTAACAGGAAATATTTATATAGTGTATTGGAAATATTAAATGTGCATAAAATTAAAATTATGGATAGAAACATATATACAATGAAAAATACTAGGTTCACAACCCGAGTTCACTGAGACATTTTATAAATTATATCCATTGAAATCAACTCTATGAAAGATCCAACTAATTGGATATCATTTAGGTCTTGCCACCATCACTAATCTATGTAGTAGGAACCATGTAGTTAGAATGAACAAATTCATCTTGTACAGTGATACATACATTATAATATGATCTACAGTCAGCAACCTCCTTCTTAATAGAACATAGCAGTCAAGAGTACTATGTCCTCCCTAATAATGGAACACCTACAACCACTATTGGAAAATACAATAGCATAATATGATTATGGAGAAATATTTAGGGCTCATACTAGTGTAGGTTTTACCTCATAACATGACGATCTGAATGGTGTCGGATTTACCTCCATCTCGACTCTTATAAGTGTAGTTTGATGGAAATAATTTATTACATCCCTTATTCCCCATCAATAGCACAAATTAATTAAGATCAATAAAACTGAATATCAATAGTCTTATTGAATTATAGATTTTAAACCAAAACTTAAAGAATATTAATTCCAAAAAAAAGTCGAATTCATGAACTAATGTAGAGTGAATACAATGAAAAAAATAACAGTGAATAAAATATATCAACATTGGAAAAAAACAATGAATATAACATATAAATATTGAACAAACTAATAGTTAATACAATATTCTGATATGGTATAAATACACATATATAGTGGAATCAATTTCTAGTGAATGTAACATATTAATAGGGAACACAACATACTTATAATGGACACAACATTCCAACTAGATTAAATAATGAACATAACAAAATAACCAGAAACACATATATAGTATATTGAAAATATTAAAAGTGAAAAACATGAAAATAGTGATTGGAAACATATAAACAATGACTAAAATTGGGTTCATATTATGAGTTCAGGTTTAATGTGTAGATGAAATATTAAAAGTGAACAACATGACAATATTTAATGGAATCATTTATACAATAAAAAAAACTGGGTTCCAAACAAGAGTTCACTAATGCATTTTATAAAGCATGTATAGTGCAATCAACTCGAAGCCTGATCCAATGCATGGGGAACCTTGATGCCCCGTTTTCATCTATAATGTGTAAAGCAGGAAGCATGTTGTTAGAAAGAACAAATTCCTCTTCACCAAAACTACGTACCACATCAGATGTTCTACAGTTAGGAACATCATGGGTACTACAACATAGAAGGCTAGAGTACTATGTAATCCCTAATAATGAAGACACCTTTGGCTAACCATTGCATATAGAACAACATAATAATAGTATGGATAAATATTTTGGGTTGTGATCAGATCATGGATTACCTCATCATTGTGGTCTCTAATTGTTGTAGGAAATAACTGAATCACAGCTCTTATCAGTTTAGTCTGATATAAATAATTTAGTACATCCATCATTATCCATCAGATGAAAAAAGGTTTTAATGTCAATAAAACTGAATCTCAATAGTTATCTACCAAAGAAATTTTGGAATAAAACATTAAAGAATCATTATAACACAAAATAGTCCAAACCACAAACAAATTAAAAATGAATACAATGAATATACTAATTGTGATTACAATCTAATGTGAGCACCACATATTTAATTTGAAAAAACGAACATTCTATAAAACATATTAACAAAATTAAAATTAAGAGTGAATAAAATATTATGAAATTAAATATAAAAACATATATAGTGAAATCAATTTACATTTTATGTAAGATATTAATAGTGAACACAACATTTTTTCAATGGAAACAACATTCCAACCATCAAAAAATATTGAACATAACAAACATACTAGAAACACATTTATATTGTAAAGGAAATATTAAAAGTTATGAAGATTACAATAGTGAATGAAAACATATATACAATGAAAAAAACATGGATCCCAATCAGAGGTCACATATGCATTTTATAAATCATGTCTAGTGCAATCAACTCCAATCCTAATCCGATGATTTGGTGAACCATGAGGCCCCATCGTCATCTTGAATTTGTGTAGCATGCATCATGAAGTCAGAAAGAACAATTTCTTATTTACCAGCACTAATTACCTCATCATTACTTCTGCATTCTGCAACATCCTTTCCAATATTAGTTGATCTGAGCCTCTGGAAACCACCATTCATTGAAGGTCATGGGCGATTATTTTTTTACAATTTGAGGGTATTGAGGGTAACACAAGTAAAAGTTTAGCAGTTACTGTAGTTATAAGGAACTCAAATTTAGATGCCAAACTGGTTTTGCAGTGCCTCGAGGTTAAAATAGAGTAAATTAATGTTTAGTATTGATTGAGGAAATGAAAATCACTAGGTAGTGGTGGAGACAGAAACCATAGATGGTGGAATGGAGGTGTAGGAGGAGGCAAAGTAAACATAGACAATGTGGAGGACAGAGGTGAGGAAGGTGGAGACCATAGGCTGATATGGAGGTGAAAATACAATAAATATAAGAAGAATGCAAGAAGTGGAAACCCTATATGGTTTGGAGGGAAAACACAAGTGGAGAAGGGACAACACGATTAGTATAATCCCTAGATGGTGCATTGGGAAAAAACAATTAGTTGTGGGCTAAAATCACGATTTTGGTGTTGGGGAATCCCAATTTGGGTGACATGATAATCACAAGCCGATGGTGGAGTCTAAAACCATAGATAGTGTGAAGGAGGTGTAGAAGGAGGCAGATGAGAAGGAGTATGCAAGAAGGAAGGAAGCTATACAGGTGGAGGCCGTATGCTGATACAGAGATGAAAATTTATGAGGTGGAAGGAGAATTCTATTATCAGAAAAACCAAATGATGAGGAGGGAAAGAACAAGCATCAAAGGGGGACCGCGAGTTTTTTAAACCCTATAATGTGTGGAGGGAATAAACGAGAAGTGTGGGGAGACATTTTTGATTTTGGAGCGGGGGAAACCAATTTACGGTGATGCTGAATCCTATTATGGTGACAAATAAGGCCGGATACACCATGTATTAGTATAGATAAAAGATTTCTTATTGTGTTTTTAGGAAGCCATTTATTATTTGTTTAAATTGTTAAATAAATTGTGTTAGTGATGCGAACATGTTTTGAAGGATTGGTATTTCTATATGTTCTTGAAGAAAATCTAGTTGTGTTCCATTGATGTGTCTTTAATAATTGTGTCAATGATTTATTAAACTATGTTTTGATTCAAATCATGTTTAAATATAATTTTTGTGCGAATTTTGGTTTAAAGAGTTTTTTGGGGTATATTTTTGTTGTACTAATTAATAATGGTTTTATAATTTTTTTTAAAAATTATTAAATTATATGTGTAGTGAATGGTCCTTGCATTTTGTTTTAGAGTTGATGGGGTGAAGGTGAATCACCGTGTTTGAATAGGTTAATATATGTATATCTACGTGTGGGTTCCCCCACTATAGTTTTAGTAATACATGGTAGTTTATATACATGTACGGAGCTAGGTTTTCACATGTATATATAAAAAATCTTACGGAGGTGAGTGGCGAGTAGTTTATGCATATAAACATATATGTAAGGTCCCCCTTTCACACATTCATGGAAATACAGTGGGATCATAGGGTCTAGGTGTCCATATATGTATCAAAATGTGAATATTTATAGTGGGGTATTAGAAGATTTTTGTTAGAAAGCTCCAAGAGCCGAAGTAGATGGCTAGGTTATACATTGAGGGAGGTTCCCTATGTGCTGACAATTAATTAGAATTTTTGTAAATGTTTGACATTCAATTAAAAATTAATTTTCTACTTCTACCTAAAATTTTTATGCAATATATATATGTATTTATGCTATTATGTAAATGGGTATGGTTATTGAAAGGTTATTTCCCTAATGTTTTGAATGCAAGGTAAGTATTTCCAATGATGCATGGACATTCGGTCAGTTTTTTTGTAAACATGAAAGAACATGTTTTTTTCAATGAAATTCCAAAGTGACCTTCATAAATAGGTTTTGTTATGAAATAAAGGATAAATGGTTATTTTATGTTCTTAAAAGGATTGGTTATTTTAAAGTGTGTCTTTAATCTTTTAATAAATTTCGAGTACCTTGGTTGTGTATGAATGATTTCAAACGATTTTGGATACTTATGAATGTTGGTGATTATGATTCTATAATGAAAAAAATTCCTTGTAAATAACTATGCCATTTGCCACAATAAGAATAGTTCGTTTAACCCCCCCCCCCCCCCACATGAGACATTCCCTCTTTTTTATAAAATTATATGTTCATGTATGTTAGTTTTAAGAAAACTCACCACCACATGAAATAGATAACATGGGAACCTCAGGGCATCTAGGTGGTCAGACTGGGAGTATTACATGAGATGATATAGTAGAGGTTCTTCACGGATTCTCGTATTTAGATTGATGATTACCACACTAACCAAACATTATGATGATTAGAGATCACAAGGTTATGCGTATGTTCCCTAATAGTAGATCAGGCACAAGAATGATGTTCAGTGTGGTTAATATTCTTTGATTCACTAGGGTAAAAGGTCTCTAGGATCCCACTTGTGATAGTTACCTATATGGATTTCTCATGGTTTTCACTTGTGAAGTGGTTCATGTGATTTAATTTTTATTTTAGTTGTTTCATATTTGGTGTCTCATTTGTGAAAACCATCATTTAATTCGAAAATGATTTATTTTCATTCATTAATTTAAATGAATTATTTGGAACTATTTTAGAAATGTAGGGTAATAGAAACAATTTCCTAAAAAATGTAAACTTTTGACCTAATTTTGAGAAGAAGGAAAACGTTATTTTAATTTGACTTATTTTCAAACTATCATGACTGGGTTTCATTTTAATGGAATGGTAATAGGGTTTTGTTGCATTTTTCACTCTTACATAGCATCATGGTTCTAGAACCTACTTTATTTTTCAATTTTACGTTCCTCTAGATTGGAAAAATCTTGGAGGGAGTGTGGTTTTGTGTTCTATGGTGACCCACGATGTCACTTGAGGTATGTTTTTCTACTGAGTTTATTTTTATTTCCACTGCTACCGTTGTTTTCATTTTTTGTTCAGTTCATATTAAAATATTTGTCTTTTTTATGGGAGAAACCATTCCAAACTATCTCATTATGATGCCCGACACTAGTTTCCAGCCCATAGGGATCGGTAATGCCCTTAGGGCCATGTTGTGGACTGGCATTGTTGACCAGTCTAGGATTGAGCCGAGTTGTTTCATGAAAAAATGGTATCAGTGGATGTTTAGATCATTTCTTTTATATTTGAATGATATTTTGGTGTAAATAGTTTTATAATCCATGTTGAATATTTCATGTAGGTTTTCATCACCACATATTCAAAATGAAAATTGATTTTCCATGGGGGTCAAGGATTGTCCTGTCTCAGAGTTTGTGCTTGAATCTTGAATATTTTCAAGGTTCATAGTTTTATTTTCATGTTTTTGGTTGGTCTTGAATTTTTGGGTTCATTATAGAGGGGTTAATGGTTTCTATGAATGTCTTGACAAGCCATGTGTAGTCTATGAAATTTCCTCTGATGACTAACTATGTTCACACCTGGTTGGTTCATGGTCTTCCACCCCAAGAGACAATGACCGGCGAAGTATTTGTTTATTTGATAATTTGGAATATTGATTTGTTGATTGAATTAGTTGTTGTAGGATTTTCTTGTTGTTAGTTTTAGTTAGATTTGGGTAGTTTTTCTCGGAATTCAAAATTTATGATTTGTCTTTTGATATTGTATTTCAAAAAAGAAATTATTGACTTGTTTGAAAATGAAATGAGTTGTCTTGAAAATGGTCGTTCTATTGTGAACTTTTTTGGGTTCTTTTAATGAAATTGTAAAATGAGAATCAAATATGGATTATGGAATTGTTTTGGGGCTTTTTACGTTATTGTGAAGTGTGAAACTAATGTCTCTTGGAAATGGTAATTTGGAAATGATCTGTTTGACATTTGGTATTCCTATGGATGCCATCATATATGGATAAATGCAATTGGATGTGGATTCTTGTTGTTATGCATGGATAGGTTCCCAAGATGGTACAATAATGTACAAACATGATATTTAATGGAATACCAATTGTGGGTTCTTAGTTTTTTAGGCTTTTTTTGTCTTCCAAATACATCTTTTCATTAGTGATGTAATAGGTTGATATTTTTTTATAAAAAAAAAGTGTGTTTTAAATAGGGGGTTTTAGTGTTTTTATGGGTTTAAATTGGGATGGTTTTGAAAAGGGTTATTTATGAATGAGGGGTTTAGTCTTGGTTGGTGATGTTTCTTTGGTGTTAACTCAGTTGATATTTGATTTGTTTATGGTTCGATTTTGTGATTTATTAGTTTATTGAATTGATGATTGTATTCAAGATGGTTATTCAAGGTTGAAATTATGTTTTTATTGTGAGTTAAATTTTTATGGTTAAATGCAATGAAATGTTCTGTGATGTTCTTCAGGTCTATTCTGTTCTTTTTGGTAAACATATTCCACCTAGAAATGTCAAAAGGCCCTGTATGGGTCATTTTTAGGGTTATATTTACTGATACCTCTAGTGGTGTGGTGGGGTTATTTAATTTAATTTTATTTTTTATTTTCTCAGTGTTGATGAGGATCGATTGGGGTTACAACATAACTTGAATAAGTCGAGTGTTTCTTTGGGTCATTAGGACTCCATATTTTTTGAAGGGAAAGTTGTCTAGGTATTGTTTGAAGGGTCATGTTTGGGATATATAAGGGCGATTCATACCTTCTCCTTGAAATATGTTTTTGCGGACATGGAGAAATGAAAATCATGTTTTTCATGGTTCACATGAAGCTTAGACATATGGTGAAGATGGTGAACCAGAGTAATACATTCCTGGAAAGAGTCTTTCAGCCGTTCTTGTTTCCCATTCTTAACACCACACACTCATTTGTTCCAATGTGGTCGATTTGGGCACTAAACACATTCATCATAATCCGTCAAAGTCTTGTCAATGGTTTGGATATTTGGATTAGCTGGGGAAGACTATAATCGGACTATCCAGAACATGAATCCTCAGTTGGAGGTTGTTAGTTACTTAATTAGTGTAGTGGATGATTTAATTTCTTATAGCTCTATCTATATGTCTAAAAGAAAATATTTTCACACGGTCAGATAGTTTCTATGTGTGAGGTATTCACATCAAACCTCTGGAATTTAATGTTGGGTAAGACATCAGATAATTTTTCACTTTTTTTGGGTATCTAATTTGGGGTGGGAATTGTTTTGGAGGGCATGGTTGTGTCTTATATAAGATTTCAATGATTTACATTGTTCTTGTAAATATTAAATCTTTGGACATTCATTGGACCAATTCCAGCTTCGAGGTGATGACCATTTTGAGGTTTCTATGGGTTATGGATCTTAGGAATCATGGTTTGTCTTTGTATTTGTATAGTGTCTCTTTTGTGATACCCCTTGATATGAGGGTTTCATGTTGGACTGTGTTGATGTTTCTCCCTATGAATGTGTTCGGCCTATGTATGTGTCTTCATGATGGGAAATTCAATTCACAATGATGAATCTTAAGTGAGATTTCCCATGTTGTTTCCATTGTACTACATAGTTTTTAATGTGGTGGGGAGACCAACTATGGTTCTCGCCATTGTCTTCCCTCATGTCGTTTGGGTTCTAATTGAGATTTCATGGGGTCCGACCAATGTCAGTGGCTTTTTTGGTTTTCTCAATTGTTTTGATCTGGGAATTCAATATTTGGATAGATTTATAATATGGGGGGTGACCAACATCATTAAAATTTACAATGAACAAAATCATAAAGGTGTTCTTGTCTAGGAACCGTATTTTATCGACTCTTCCCAACCATGGTCAATGTTGATAGTTAGACAAGACGATGGGTCGTATGACAAATGTTCTTTGTAGATACTGAGTAGTCTCTAGTGATTTCTATATAAGGGGTCTGGGTGTTCCAGGTTGTGGTTGTGTTTAGAAATGAGATTCATGTGTCATTGGTTCATTTACATGGTAGTCTATGTCTCATAGTTTTAGGTCCTCATTGGGATGTATGTTTTAGATTATCAAGTTGTATGGGTTTCTTTTTTAGAGTCGTTGCATCCATGTTTCGTGTGGTGAACACTGATGTATATTGGGCCTTTCATGGGGACAAAAGATTCATGGTGGGGAGAATTGTCGCACCCCGACCTGGAATGTTGAATTTCAGTTTTCTTTATAACATTTTTTGGATAATTATAATATTATTGTTATTAGTTAAATTATTATTATTATTATTAAGTTTTATTATTATTATTTTATAATTAATTTTCCCCTTATATTATTTTACTTTTTTATCTTCCTCTCATTCTTTATCCACTCCTCCCCTTGAGTATTGCCTCATTCCTCTCTCTATCCACCTATAATGTTCCACCACCCCTCCTATTTTCCAGTCTCCCACCTACGACCTCATTCCGGTGATCCACCTTTGGAACACTGTATCCCTCGCAATGGCTCCTATTCTTGACCTATAACCCACATCCACAACCTCTTATTGTCTAGAGATGTCTGACATGCCTCCCCCTTCTCTTGCAGACACTTTTTTCACAACCACATTCCCAGTCACTGGCCAATCCTCTGATGCCCCACCTTTCTTCACTAAGACTCTACTTCCTCCTTGTTGGTGTTTTGGTCTTTATTATTTTGGGGTTTTGGTTTTCCAGCCAAATGAGTTAATGATTTTATGGTTAATAAGAGATAATGTTGGGTTTTTATTTGTTCTAGGGTTTATTCGGTTTTTATGACATGCGATTTACAGGCGATTAAATAATTCACACAAATTTTTGGGATTTTGACATCGAGCTAGGTGGTTCAATGCTCAGTTATTTTTAGATGATTTAATTTTCTTGTTTATTCAATTTTAGAGTGAATTAATCCTTAATTTAATAGTGTAAAATCACTTTTGGATATATTTTGGAATTCATATTAGATGAATAAGATTATCTAAATGAAATTTCTATGTGGTTTATATACATCATGTTGTGGAAAATTTTGGATGTTCTTAACTACTTGTTTAAGGTGTGTAAAATGTGTTTTCAAATGTTCTTGAATTGTGAGTGTCCTTAATGTGGGGTTTAATTCAAATGATGAAAAATTAGTTTTATGTGTTGTATTTTTTGGGATCTAAAGAGTTTTTTTCGGGGGTGAGAAAGTGGGTTTTTAAGGGATTTAAAGATAAATTGGGTTGGAAATATTTTCTTTTCCACGTGGATTTTAGTGTATTTTATGATTAATGTCTTTTTTTATGGTTTCATTTTATATGTTCTATAAATAGATAAATAAATTGTGTTAGTTATGTGAGAATGTTATTAGGGGATTGGAATGTCTATATTTTCTTGATGCAAGTCTTCTTGTGTTCCTTTTGTATTTAATAATCGTGTTAATGATTTATTAAACTGAGTTGTGTTGCAGATCATTGTTGAAAATTGTTTTGGTGTATTTTTTGGTTTTTATAGTTTTTCCATGTTAATTAGTGTGGTAATAATTTGGAATTGTTTCAAAAAAAAATTTCTTAGTTTATTAAATTATATGTGTAGTGTGTGGGCCATGCTTTGTAGTTTTGAGTTCCTGGGTCAATGGCCACTCCCCTTTGTGTGCATATGTATGATTATATATATGTGTGCGGGATCCCCCATTGCATGTATAGTCATCCATAAAAATTAATATAATTGTTTCGGGCTAGGTTTACCCATGTATATATATTAAAATGCATATGTAGGTGATTGTCGACAAGTATATTCATTTAAACATATATGTAAGGATCCCCATAAACACATCAATGTACATTAAGGTTTGTGCATAGGGACTTGGTGTCCTTATATGTATGTGAAATTGAATATTATTAGTGGGGGGTATCAGTTTTTAGTTAGAAAGTGCCATGAGCAGAAGTGGACAGCTTGGTTTCACCTTAATGAAGGTTCCATGTTCCCTAATCTTTAATTAAAGTTTCCATAATTGTTTAGGGTTCTTTTAAAAATGAATTTACTAATTCTACATAAAATGTGTATTAAATATATATGTGTGGGGGGGGGAGCACGTGCGCACATATGTATGTACATATATAAATGGCTGTGGTACATTAAAATTGATTTCATTGATGTTTTAAAATTAAAGCAAGTATTTTAAAAGATGCGTGATCTTTCGGTCAGTTTTGTTGTAAAAGTGAAATGACATGTTCGATTCCCAAAAAAAATCAGAAGGGATTTCCCAAATGGGTTGGGTGTGAAATCAAGGACAATGGGTAGTTTTATTTTCTAAAAAAATAATGTTTCATTTATTATTCTGGTTTTAATCTTGTAGAAAATACGTAGCACCGTGGTTGTCTAGTTATGCTCTCAAACTATTTTGGAAACATAATAATGTTGGATGATTATGTTTCTAGAATGAAAATTATTCCTTTTAAATAATTATTCCATTTGGTATTTTATGAATAGATTGTGAAATAAGAAAACCCCTACTGAGACATACCCCCTTGTTTTAAAAAATTATATGTTGATGTATATTAGTTTTATGAAAACTCACCACCACTTTAAATATACCACAAGGGAATCACAAGGTATCTTGGTTTGCAAACTACGACAAGTATTATAGATGATATGGATGGGTTCATCTTAGTTTCTTCCAGCAGGATTGATGATTACAATAGTAACTACACATTATAATGAATGGAGACCACTAGGATATGCATGTGTTCCCTTTTAGTGGCATGTGTTTGAGAATGATGTTCACTGTGGTTACTATTCCATGTTTCAATGTGGTATAAGGTCTATATGGTCATAATTGTGATAGTTAAAGATAGGTATTTCCCATGATTCTTTCTTGTGACATGATTCTTTTGAGGTTATTTTCATTTAAGTTTTTTTTTCATATTTGATGTCTCTTTTCTGAAAACCCAAATTTTAATGTAAACTAACTTATTTTCATATAGATATTTTAATTCAAGCTTGGGAAAAATTTCTAATATGTATTGGAATAGAAATTCTTTCTTTACAAATATAAACATGTTACTTTCTTTCAAAAATAATGGAAACAATATTTTAATATGTCTTATTTTCATACTAGCATGGTTCTGTTTATTTTTTATGTCAATGGATAAAGGATTTTTTGCTTTTGGATCTCCTACTGGGAATCTTGGTGCTAATTATTACATTATTTTTCAGTTTTAGGTTCCTCTATTTTGGATCACTCTTGGATCAAGTGTGGTTTTTTGTTCCATGGTGACCCCTTAGGTCACTTGTGGCATGTTTTTCTACATAGTTTACTTTTATTTCGGTAGTTATTGATATATTTTTGATTAGTTCATATATTGTTATCTATCATTTTTTATGGTCCAAACCATTCCCAACAATCTAATTTTGATGGAAGACAATATTTTATATCTTGTGGGGATTAGGAATGCCCTTTGGGCCATGTTGTGGACCTACTTTAGTGACCAATCCATGGTTGACCATGGTTGGTTCATGAAAAATAAAATCACAATAATGGAAATATATATATATATATATATATATATATCTGTGTGTGTGTGTTTATGATGTCACCAAATAAATTCACCATCATTAATTAATAATAATATTATATGGGCCCCCCATTTTTTACACTATCAATATAAAAATGATATTATTATTCAAAGAACAGATGTCTCTCATCACAACTTATGATCTTATACAAATAAGAAAATCACATTCACCATTTCCATTACGTATCAATGTCAGGAAATATAGATACTAATCCTGTCACTAACTACTAGTCGATTGAAATAATATTTATAATTGGAAATAAATGTAGTTACAGGGTGGTCATCCAGATAGGGTTATTGGAATTCGATGTTCTAAGGTTATAAAGAGCATTCAATTTCATGCTAGCCACCTATATATGGAGTCTGCACCATGATATAGGACTGGTGACTATTTTCATGGATTATAAATCTATAGGGTGAGGTGGATATGTTGTGTGATAAGGTGTAGTGAAATTATAGATATTAGGAGGAAACTAGGTTTTAGAATGCGAGGGTTTTATGGTTGTACAATGCACTGTTTTGGTGCTATGGTTTACAATGGTTAATAGAGATTCCTCTTTCTCTAAACAGGAATGATGGAGGATTTCCCAAAATACTAACTCCAATAGACCAGATTCGTTGTTTATTTTATTACATTGGCATATAATACAAGTTATCACATTAAATATGGGACACAATTTAAGTAGTCATAGGACACTATATACATACATAGTCCTTTTATAATATTTTAAAACATTAAATATATCATTAAAACTCAGTGAAATTTATTCTTCTTCATTCATATGATTGGATCATAAAAATAAAAATTCATCAAATTCTTGGGAATAGTAAAACAAAATAAAGGGATGAGATATGATGCTTAGTATGAGATTTCATATAATAAAATATAACATGACTTGTTCAAGCCATAAATAATATTCTATGAATAAATAATGTATATAAAATTAAATAATTATCATATATAAATGGCATAAACAATAATTTGAATAAAAAAGTACATAGATAATTTTAGATGAATTCATTTTGGTTGAATATATAATATCTGACATCTTAATCATACCTTCAAGGCCCCTACCATGAAATTACAATCGTATTGTCGATGGATTGTGCAAATAAATAATAAATAAGAAGTAAAATACACACAAAATATTATAAAAATTGTTTATTTATTGTGATATATTGATTCTTCAAGGTGTTATATAATTTTAGTGCACACTATTAATAAATAATTCCAATTTATCTATCGCGTGAAATATTTTATGTAAAAATACGTGAAATAATTACCAAAGAAACCATTAAAATACACATATCATAGTACTAAATATGTGTCTATATAGAGATAATTGTTATTTTATTTTTAGATACATCCATACAAAATATAATTATGTTTCTATACTAAATAAATGATAGAAAATCCTCTTTTTAAAAATATAATATTCAAATATGTTTTTATTATTTTCTTATGATGGTATTATAATTAGGGGAATATTCAATTTTTTGATACAATCATGGTATTTTAATAATGAAACATGATCCTTATATATGGAAATGAAAAAGAATTCGAATAACATTGGATAGAGAAATATAGATAATGGTATGTAAAGCATTAATTGTTGAGTCCCCTCTGGAATCATTTGAATTATCTCATTATATCTAAAGAGTTTTATCCATATAATGGGAAATTTAGATAATCATTTTGGGAACCCATTTATTATAATGTCTCATGCAAATAAATATCAAGACCTGAACTGGGAAGATAATGAATATTCTGTTTGAAACCATTACATTTTTAATTCACTTCCCAATGATTATTGAGAGGGATAATGAGAGCAAAATAATCCTCAATGGTTTTGGAATAGATAAATATAATTGAAAGGGGGTATTTATCATATAACATGTGGAAAATTTTATATCAATTTCTAAACATATTCCTTGTCATTTAGATTGTGGAAAAATTGAAAACCCTTATCGTTACATGGCTTTGAACCATCGTATTAGAAATTTAAGTATTGTTTTTTTACAAGACGAAGATTGTAAAAACATTATATATCATTATTTGGTAAATGGAAATTATTTTTATTTATAATGAATTGTATTTAGAATAATTGAATATTCTTTTTGGGTTTCAAATACCATTATAGGTCTAGAAGATTAATTATAGGTTTTTTAATCGATTATTTTTTGAAATAAAAATATTTTTTATAAATAAAAAAGTTGTATTATTTGATAAATATATTTTTCAAAACAATAATGTCCCAATTCATACTATATAAACATAAAATTTTGTAATATTTACCAAATAATTAAAATGTATAATAATATTACTGATAAAATGACCATTGGATAATTTCAACATGATGATTATAAATTAGAAGTCCTTTTTATGAAAATAATTTCCTGTATATAAAAATATTATTTTCAAATAATCCATTTGGATATTTTAGAATGATGTATATACTGAAAAAGAATTTACAGATCCTCATTAATAAATCATATTTTTATTCTCAATCATTTTTTGATAATTATATTGATATTAATTTTTTCATATAAATCATTAATAATGATTAATTATAATATTACCAAATGATTATATATATTTTATTGGATACATGCATAAATAAATTATAAAAAATTATTACATTTCTCATATTATCAATAGTCATATTGCAATTTTAGCCTTATCCTTTCTATGAAAACTAAATACCTATATACAAATATATTAATTATTTTTAGATGAATATTCAATAAAATAAAATATTATCCATGAAAAAACATTAATATTTTATATATATTTAAACTACATAGATAATTATATTATTTATGTAAATATATAAAGTGTTCCCCATATATAACACATCATATCTATACCCTTTATTAAACAATTAATTTAATCATTGGGAAGTAGAAACATAAGAAACAGATATATCATTTGACCAGTGAGGGTAAACATAGAAGATATCATTCAATGAGCAGACATGATAAATATAAATGTATAAGGGCAAGAGATTATGAAAAATATTAACAATAATCATACACAATCTCTCAAAGATCATAAACATGTGTCAATACACAAAAAAGTTTCATCATAAAATATAATATTCATAAGAGAATATATTCATTAATAATCTGGCATGATGCACGAGAGAATAACATAGTCATGGTAATGTGAAAAAACATAACCCTGTAATATTTTGACAATTTATAAATAGGAAAACGTTTTCTCATTACTCTAATGAAATGTAATCCTGACCTAAAATAATATTTTGGAAATTAAACTACTCAAAAATAATCTTAGAAACCTGAAGACCATGTCCATGCATAATATTAAGGATATAAAAACCATGTACATGATTAAAATTTTGAATATAAAATCAGGATCATGCATAACATAATTATCTCAAAAGTTATTCCACTTTACCATATTCATTAGAGGGATATAATAGACACACCCATCACTTAATTATAATCCATACATATATAAACTACAAAATCATTAAAACATTTAAAATTTTATCAGAATTTATCACATGGAAAATGAACTTTTTCTCATAAGATACTCAGCATAATAACAATAAACTATAACGAAAAAGTTTAAAAATGGTATTATCAAATAATTTACCAAATGTAACATAAGAAACATAAATGAATTTTATTATAGTCAAAAAATAAATTAAATTATCCATTAGAACATTTGTTTGGGAAAACACTCCTTCATCTGAAAATCACTCATTTAAAATCCCTAAATTTCCCTATTATTATGTGACGAAATACAGTTAAAAATAACCATTTAATCTTTTAAATTAGTCATAATATATCATAACCATCATGAAGGTGTAAATTTTCATTATTTTTATATTCATAAAATAATGACTCATTTCACATTTCTGGTAAAAAGAATAAATTAACACATTCAAAAAAGGACTCAAAAATTACAATTTAAGTAATATAATAAAAATAAAACATCTGTAAAATTAATACAATTAATAATTTAATATTACCAAAAACATTCTTTAATGGTTTTTTTAAATAGATAAAGAAGAGTATGTTTTTCAACTAAAATAGGTGAAATAAAACTGGGTTTCCATTAATGATTGTTCTAATAATTTTTATATACCCAATAGAAGAAAATGGAATAAAAACAAAATAAATAAATAAATGAGCTAGGGAGAATTAAAATTAAATTTAGTTATCATATAAGGATCATATACTTTCCTTAATATAAAATCATGGAAAAATCCTAATTCAAAAGGGATTTATACATATATCCCTTACCACATTACTTACTGTTGAATCAAAACAAATTGAACGATATAAAAATATATGGACATATTTATCAGGGTAAATTTCATGTTAATAATTCAATGTTTTATTCATAGGCCTCATAAACCCCACATAAAAGAAACATGTGGTGAATGTGCCATGTGTATCACAGAAATAAAATTGATTGCAAAATCCCATAACATATGTTTCAATATCTTTATAGGAATTCTGATCACATTAAAAATGAATATAAATTTAATACATATCAATAAAAAATATATATATTTATGTATAATATCATATATGATCCACTTATAACATAAAAACCCCATTTTTTAAAAATGTATTATTTAAATTATAATTTCTCCGTGTTAACTATTTAATTTTGTTGGATTTTTTTTTTCAGTAGTTTGAATCAATGTACATTAATGATGGATAAATAATATCTAGAATTTATGTTATGATATTAATATCATATATACTCATTATATATATATATATGTGGGTGTCTTTGTTTGTATTCATCAATAAAATTAAGTGTTTGAAATCTGAATTACACAATTCCTGGAATCGGTTGGTCATACATACAAATAAAAACTGTTTTCACTTCTCAACTGATGGAAATAATAAATGGTAATTAATAATTCACCTTCAAAAATAATCAATAAATCATATATATATATATATATATTACATAATCATTAAACCTATCCTTATTATGATCCATTCAATTGATAATTAAAAAATGAATTTCATTACTTTCTGGAGGTGGTAGCACAGACATACATACGAGTGATTTTGTAATTTTACTATTTATTGGAATTTAATAAGGTAAATATGTTATTATAATTATATAATAAAAATTATTTAATCAATAAAATTACTAAACATTACCTATATCACAATAACCTTCAATGAAATGTAGTAATGGAAAATGAATTTAATATAAAAGGCGAGGTCCTAGTCCAAATTTATTCACAATGGATACATTAACTAGCCATTTAATATAATATTTGTTGGATATTTGTGGTTCCATAATCATAATAACATTTAAGTATATTTAATATAGTGAATATATTATTTTATGATGAGTACAAAAAATTTAAATTAGGTTGAAGAAGAAATAAATTAAAAGTTGTCATGTAAGATGATTTCCTCTTCTTTAGTATTCCACCTCTAGATCCACTTTTAAGGACACTATTAAAACACTTAATAGTGGAAGAGAACATCTCATTCATGAATAGTTAATTTAATAATATAATTGGGATGTTTCTGTCAATATATGTGGCATAATGTGCGGGAGGAATGGTGGACAAGAGTATTCCTTTTATAAATGGGGAGAGGGGAACTCTTTGGATTATTGAATATATTGAATAAATATAAATTAATTTTAAACTTCATGAGGATCCAAATATATTTATTTTTAATATATTCATTTAATAAGTCAAAATACTCTCATTATATACATGTCGAATGTTTTGGTGAAGATTATATCCTTATCTCATTTTTAAGCCACCGTTTAAACCTTTTGAAAATTACCATAATATCAAATTTTTTACACAATATGATTCAATAATATTACCATAAAAATACTAGTTTACAAATAAATATAGAATTGGAGATATTTGAAACAATATCACATTCAATTGGAAAAATATTTCGATTTCAAGTAATTTTAAATCATTTAATAAAATATTTTTTCTTCTTTAATATTAGTGATGCCATTTTATAAATACATGAAACAATAAAAAGTGTCTAAATCATGTAAAATAGATCAAATGAGATGATTTGGTTGTGTTATATATAATTTCTTTATTTTTAATTTATTATCAGCATTAAAAACCTAAAATAAAATTTTATATTCTAACCCCTTGAGTTAATTACCTAATCTCATTCATTATAACCCCAAAAAATTTATTTCAAATTACTTTTCGCATTTCAAATTCATAGTACAACTATTATAGTTAAAAGAGTCATTATTAGTAAATAAATACATAAAATTCTCCTTAAAACACCAATTTATCCATTTGATTAATGATATAAACAATTTTATTATAAATTAATTATAATCTATTAAAATTTTCAAAAAAACATTACCTAATGAGGCATATCAATATTTGAACCCCCATGTAAATATCTATTTATATATTTTATGAATAAATTATGAAACTATAAACCACAATACCGATAATTAATTGTATATAAAGTATTTATAAATATAATAATAACTTATATTTCATAAATATCACATTTACATAAAATTTAGATATCCACCTATTTTTTTATCATAAACTCATTTAATCTTAAAAACAATTTATACAATTAAATCTCAATTAAAAAAACATAATACTAAATTAATATAAAATAAGTGGATTTATCAAAGTAAAAAAGGGAAATTCATCATTTAAAATAAAATGATTTCATCTTCCATGCCTTATAAAAATTTAATAAAACCATTATTGATCAAAAATTGTAAGGTATCACCAAATAAACACAACTCCTATAATATTTTATCGAATATATCGGTAATATTTACCTATAAATTTAAGAAGAAATACTATCTCTAAAAATGAATATTATTTCCATAGTTAATATCATTTAATAACATTGTTTATTTTCATAGGTTTTTAATGACCAATGTTTTTACTCGAGTGAGTCACAACCTGATTTTGAGTTTTGATGGCATGAGACCATCCCAATGGTAGAATGGTAAATTTAAACTAAATATTGATGTTGGACATATTTTCTGAGAGTTTCACTTCTTTGGTATTGGGGGGGGGGGGTTTACCACTGGGTTTATACATCATAGAATTTTGATTGGTTCAAATCTATGAAAATGAAATAATGAAAATGTTCAATTATATTTATTGTGTTCACAAATGTTTCTGATTAAATGATTGTTTCCCCTAAATGAAATGTCAGATAGGTATTTGAGTTAATTATTGAGTCCTAAACATTGTAATTACAAAATGTTTCACAAATGTCTGATTCACATCTAGATTATTTGGTGTTTATATTCACTAAAATATTAATTAAATAATATAATTATTTAATTATTTCTTATAATTTATGGAAAAACCCTTGACCATATTTATTTAACCACACTTATATATCATGTATACAATAAATTTATTATTTCACTGATTAACCATAGTGAGAGGAGATGAGAGGATTCATTTGGTGGAATTGGTGATATATCTAGGATTTGGATTGGATTTCTAGTGACGACCTTATATATATTCTAATGCGGACACCGAATGAACGTATGGTTGCAAAAAAGGATCAATGAAAAAAAATACTAATCGAGGTTTTCCCCTTGTATTGTGGATTTTCCCCCATTATAGTTATTATTTTGAAATAAGGTTAATCACCCAAAAAATAATATTATGGAAATTCTTACACATCCCACCTAAATTATATTTGTATTCCCTGTTTGTAATTAGGATTTAATAACCTTGATTATTGTCGTTACAACATTGTACCTTCAATTTTTATTATCGAATGGTGCCCAATAATGAAACATAAAAAGTTGGATAATATCAATTTCGTATTGTTAATTTTTTCCTCCATTATTCATGTGTATATCCTAGCAGTTTGGTTGACTAGTAACATGACCTTTAACATGGAACAAATTCATTCCAAAATCAAAAATTTATTCTGTGGTTCTATATTTTGGATCTGAATAATCCTTTGAGGATTGGTGGATATCTTATAAAAATAAAGGTAACATTATGGTGGATAGGGTGATACCTTTTTAACAATATTTGATATGTAGATGAGGATCCATTAACGGGAGGTAATGATGTTGTATTTTTTCCAAAAATTAATTGTGGGAATATAACCCTTAACATGGAACTTATTATGGTTAATGTGTATTTTTGTAATTTTAATCAGAGAATATACTTATATCGATATAGGTTGTGATGAATTTACTTATCAATTTTCCATGAGAAACATTTGTGAAATTTAATCCTACAAAACAAATAATATATAAGAATAAACTTATTCTGTTTGATGGTGTGGATCTATAGATTCTTATTAGAAGTAAATATGACTGAAGCCTATGACTGATCCATAATCCATTTTACCTGTAGAGACCCCAAACATGACATACATGGACATAACATTAATTATTCGGACTATCTAATACATTACAAAAACAGACACCAATGGGCCGTAATAGTTTAGTGTCTTTGGAAACTCGGAATATAATCTTCTAATCTTGGAGAATGATCTTAAACATATCCAATAAAGCTCTTCCCTTTTTCATAATACCTAAAACCTTTTTTTATATCCTGGGGAAATGAAAACATATAAAGGGTGAGCTCAAATGCTCAGTAAAGGTAATTATGGAGAAAATAAAACAAACCATATACATTTGAACTTAAAAACATGAACATAATGTTTAAACATCAAATTCTTGAGTAATGACATAAAACATGGAAGTACGTAAGGCATAGATCAAAATGGAACATAAATCATGATAAAATAGCATGGTAATAAAACATTTACTTGTAGAAAATCATTAATCACATGATAAGACTTCCATAGTAGCCATGGCATTGGTGCCAAGACCATCTTAGTAGAGAAAGTCCCTTTCTGAATCGAGTTCACTCCTCATTCCAGTCATGTAACACTAAACCTGATTAACATACCATTCTATCCATGTCTATATCATGAGATATAAATATTTACCCAATGCATTGGATGGAGATATAGGTCCCACCCATCTCATAATGAAATAATTCTTATGTGTTCAACAAAATAAACATAAATCATTCATCATAACCCAAAGAATAAAATGGGATTCATAATAATCATCCCCTCATAACATAATCTATATAAAATAAATGGATATCATTTCATCATAATTGAAGTGAAAAAATTTAAATCATAGGTATATTAAACTTGAAACAAACACATATGACAAAATTTCATCTTAGATGGAAAATGGTTTTGATAAAACTCTTGAAATAAATTCTTGAGGAAAATATCATTTCTTATTCAAACCCATTTTATTTTCCCAAAATGCCATGAAATTTTAATAGAAGTGGATTTTTTTGAAAATAGTCATGAAATATTGTAGAGTAATCTTCATGAAAAAAAGGTTTTATGAAACCATAAAAATCTATTCATTCCGTATAAGTTAAAAAATATTCTTCTCGTACTTTTTTCAGAAAATACAAAAAAGTTTATCGTATGGTAATCAAAAGAATGATTCCTTCCATAAAACAATGTAAAATTCAAAGCGGGGTAAACATGACTTTAAACATACGAGGATGAATATTAAACACTTTATGAAAAACATTTTTATGGACATGGATGAAAAATATAACCCCCGTACATCCTTATCTATATGCAATCTCAGATAAAAATAAGATTGCAAAATTATCCCTTACCTTTGGTCTGATATGCTTCGTACATATCTGAAACTTCTGCATAATGAATTAAATAATTTAATTGAATTATTATAGAATCATATTCATTGTTATCATATCATATATCGTTCACTTAAGACTTTATATTACCCATTTTTTTTGTAAATTCCATGATAAAGCAGCGTTTTGGGTAAAATAGTTTTATTTATCGTACGTGTTTGGACATGTTGTTCTTGATATTATTATTATTTAATTAATTCTTGAATTTAAATAATATATATTAAGTATATATATAGGTAATATATATAAATGAAATGAAATAAACCATTCATGGAGACGGTAGGTCGTACGTACGCATGAACGCTGTATTTCTTTTCTTTATTGACTTGAATTGAAGTTAGTATATGACATATATATATAAATAAATACAGTAGCTTTATCATTTCATATATTTCATTATTATTCATTATATATACTTTATAATCATTCTTGAGTGGTTAACATGGAGAATGAATCTAATCGCGTTGTGGAGACGGTAATATGTATGTACGCACGAGCGATGATATTGTTCCCATAATTATTGAATTGAATTGGAGGGTACGATATAATATATCAGAATCAGTATTATGTAATAATAAATATAAATAGTTATTCATTACACCATTATACTCATCCAAGTATGGTGGTGGTGGAAAAACAGATTACACCACGGCATGGAGATGATATTTCGTACGTACGCACGGGTGGTGATTTCGTTTTTGGTAGGATGGATAGAAGGTGAAATAGGGTTGTTTCATATTTATAATAAAATATAAATATATTATTGATACTGGTGTTATTTCTTTATAATGAAAAAATAATGAAGAAGATGTTGAAGAAGAACGAAGCTTGAAAGAATCGGTAGGAGATATTACCTCTTCTTCGACACACCTCTTTTATGATTCCTCTTCAGGCACTATAGTTTGTGTTTTGAGGAGACCAGAAACTATATAATGTTTCTAGGGATGTTTATAATGGATATGGCTAGTGATTAGCCGAGCATTGAAGCTCAAAATAGTGTAAAGAGAAGAGGGAGGAGGTTCCCTTTTATAAGGGCAGAGAGGGGCACCTTAGAAAAAACATAAATTATTATATTATAATAAAGTCATATTTGGTTTTTAATAGCTCAAAATTGATTTATTAATAAGATAATGTGGGTATGGGTCAAAATACACTCAACCGATAGGTTTTAGACAAGTTTAGTTTACTATTTTAACCTTATCATTTAGATTTAACTCAAAGTTATATAATTTAACATTTACCATGTCTTCTGGTTTTGTTACACTATATGGTTAATAAACATACAATAAAAAGACAAAAAGAACACCAAGTGGTCCATTATTAATATATATAACCTTATCAAAGTCATTTGGACAATACTTATATTTTTTAAAATATAATAACAATTAATAATATAATATTTGTTTTAAAAACTATTTTATATCAATTTTGACACTATTTGGTAATTGATTTCAGTGAAAATCATGAAATCATTACTAGTTCGATTAATGTTAACTAAATAAATATTAACATGTCATATTAACCTAAATAATTAGTGTAATTTATAAAATGTCTCAAATTAAGATTATTTGGTTATTTATAACAACAATTATGTTAACATTTCATTAATAAGGTAATTACTGCATCATCATTGTGTCATAAATAAATTAAATTATTTAAGGTCTAAAAATTATAAATAAGACCCCATTATGTAGACAATATTTTTATATTTATAATGAATATTTATAGTCGAATTTTTCTTATGTATAACCCTATATTAAAAATGTTTTAGTTATTAAACATTGATTCTAATTATTTTAACTCTTCTTTAAATAAAATAATAATAAATGTCCTAATCTAATCCAATCGATCCTAAATGATAATATTTTATTACTAATGTTGTTTTCGGTCTAATTAGACTTATACAATAGAATTAGGACATGTTCTAGGGTATTAATAATATCATTTTTACCCTTAATTACCCTATTTACTTTTAACCGTGGTAAATAAAAGTAAAAACATACTCATCACCAAAAATTATTTTTTTCTTATTAAACCAAATTTTACTCCTTGATATTAACCGTGTTTATCTTATTTTATAAATTCCACTCACAGAGGCGGTAAAAATATGTTTTAAGTAAATTTTCAAATTCTCCTAAGAGGTGGGTAAACGACAGTGAAAAGTTCAATAAAATTTTTATATATCTAAAATTATTATACAATGACTTCAATGAATTACATTGAACATATATAGGTATTATATATCAATTTTTACCTAAATAAATTATAATAAAATAAATAATTATTTAAATAAAAATTCAGTTTTTAAATAGTAACCTAGTGTTTTCACTATTCATCAAAAATTGAATGTTTTCAGAAAAATACCAAAAATTCACCCTAGGATAATTTCAATAGTTTGAATCCAAAAATGATGTCCTTTTTGAAGGATAAAAATTAAAAAAATTCAAAAAGTGGTTATTAATCTTCACAATATCTAGTTCATAATAATTTTATAATAATGCCTCGTTTAGTGAAACTCGGTATTGCGTACCACACAAGCTATCAAGGAAGGTCTTCATTGCGTGTAATGAAATCCATGTCAGGGATGCGTGTAGTTACATCTTCATTTGGTGTTGCATATAACAAAATCCAAACTTATTGTATTTATACATTAAACAAAATGTATACGTAATGTTCTGTAGAATAATTTCTACAAAATGAACTTGAAATTGTGTGTAAAACGAGCCAAGAATAGTGTTGCTTATACTGCAATCTTAAACGTTGTTGCATATAGCACAAGCTAATTTTTGTGTAGAATAAAACTAAAGACATCAATGAAATTAAATATAATAATTCTAATAAAATATCAGGTTGTTACATTCTACCCACCTAAAAATAAATTTCGCCCTCGAAATTCATCGGGGTTATAAATGGTTTACTACATTAATGTTTTATTCATAGAATCCCACTTCGTAAAATGGAATAATAAAACTTAATTTTAAAAAGTGATGTATGAAACATAATGGTTACCCAAATTAACTCATCAATGGGTTTCCACATAGTAGAACATAGGTGAAAATATGGATATGGAAGAGAAATCTAACCACCAAGTTCTGATGGAAAGTGGTAGAGAAAATGGCTATGAAAAATCCAAAAATAACAAAGCCATAATTTTGTGATGATCTTAGGTACCATCTGATTCATCGGATATGAGGACACTGGGACAACATTTTTGGTTTTCAAGATCATTTCCCTAAAGATGAAGTATTTGAATTAGAAGAAATACATACTTTACTTCTATAAAATCTTATCGTTGTTCATGCCTTGATCAATTTTCACGTTATCTATTAATGAAATGAAGTTGAATTTGAAATTCTTGAAGTGTTAGTAGATCATGTGATATAATTCTGGGTCATTCCATTCATCTCAAACAAAAGGTTAGCAAAAGTAAAAAAATATACATAAGTCCATCTATGGTGAGGTTAATCATATATGACTCAAAAATGGACTTATACTTCATTTATCATACCGCTTAATAAAATAAAACTAGTTTCTACGAACCATAGACTTCCTGTAGGCTAGTGGTAGGTGATAAAGGCCTATCGCACTTCGTTTGTGGGTTCGATTCCTGCAACCTTGTCCGACGCAACGGGTTGTCGCCCGTCCTGCAGGTTGTCCATTTTCTAAAACTACATTATTATAACATTCCATAAATAATATCAAAGAAATTTCTAGCCTTAAACAATACTAACTTATGTCCAACATAATCCATTTCAATCTTCATACTTATCCAAAATACTCTTGTACAAGCTCATAGTATAAATAAAACAATTACTAGAAATTTCATCTACTGAGCATTTGAATACCATCATTTACCCCCCATATATAATACGATATATCTTTTTGGTCACATTACAAACATGTGAATACCTTAATCATGTATTCTCGTGAAAAATGAATACCCATTGAACCTTAGTGAAATCAGGAATGCTGTCAAAATTCAACACTTTCCACATACCAAAATCCCAAAATTTCTATATACTCAAACCATGATATAAATTTGTCCTCATATCAGTCATGAGCTCATTTCATTTTTTTCATTATCCCTTCATTATGTGCACATCTGCTTATTTCCAAAAATATTTCAATCACTTTTCATGTTTACTGGTACCATATAATGATTGAAAACCAATACATAGATATTCCAAAATTCCACGATACCATAAATGAGATTCCATGATACTATTTTAAAATAACATTACATAAACACTTAATCATTGCACAACATAATTGTCATACTCATCATCACAAATAGTGATCGCATGTGACATCCCATTATCCTTTTCCTTAAGAGGGTTCTCATGATGATCATCATTAACCCTTGGATTAGGGCATTGATTAGCATAATGCCCTGTTTCTTTTCACTTGAAACATTGATGTGTTGTGGTGAATTCTTTGTAGACATTTTTTTATTCACATCATTAGCAACCCTTTTTCCATTACTTCAATACTTAGGTACTTGATAACCTTCTTTTCCACACATAAAATATTTTCTAGTCCCTTTAAGATAATATCCAACGTGCTTATTTCCACACTTTCAGCATAAAGAAACAATCATCTTCTTTTCACCATTATTCTAAGATTTCTCCTTGAACTGCACCTTTCTTTTCATGTCAAAACCATGAGATGGATATGTAACACCAATTTCCATTTATACATTGATAGCACAACACCCAATTTCTTCATATCTACTGAAGTCTCTTATAGCTAATTCCCTTCTAGGACTTGGTTTTAAGCCACTGAGTAATCGATCAACATTACATTAAGGTTGGATGATAAATCCAGATGCATACCTTGCAAGCCTTGTAAAATTCACTTCGTATATACCAACAGATTCATCATCCTTTTTCTTAATATAAAGGAATTCCTTTTCCATATTTGTTTGAAGAATACGTGGGAAGTACTTATTGAAAAATAAGTTCTTGAACTCATACCATTCCATGGTTTCAATTTCATCTCAGGGCCTCATATTCTTAAATAGTGTCCACCATTGATTTGTTTCACCTTCTAAATGGTAAATAGCAAGAATGATTTTTTTATATTCCGAATAGAATATTATCGAAAATATCTTTTCAATGGTACTGATCCATTGTTCAGCAACAAGTGGATCAGAAGACCCACTGAAAGAATGTGGATGTTTCCTCATGGAGGACTCAATAGAATATTGTTCCCTTCTCTGCTCATTTGGATGTCCAGAATGATTCATAGATTCTTTAAGTATAGCACTAATATTTTTCACTCCATCTACCATAACATAGGTTTTTTTAGTAGGACAATCATTTCATTTACTGTTACATTGATCAACATGGTTCCCTCGGGTTCCATGCATCGTTTAAAACCCAAAAAGAATAGTTTGAGAGGGAAAAATCATGCTAGGGGAAACAAAATAATAAAGGAGGACTACCTTTGATATATTACATCTTAGAGTTAATTATACTAATGTAACCCTAATTCAGGGACTATAACCTATACTTATAGTTATCCTTAGGCAAATTCATAGACATTACTTAGAAATATCTCTAGGGATCTCACTAAAGTTTTCGCATCCTAGTTTCCAAAGGTTAACTAAATCATTCCTATGATACCAACTGCAGAGACCCAAAACATAAAATACATGGACATAACATTACTTTTTTGGAATATATAATACATATAAAAACATACACCAATGTCCTGTAATAGTTTAGTGTTTTTGGAAACTCGGAATATAATCTTCTAATCACGGTGAACAATCTTTGACATCTCCAATAAAGATCTTCCACTTTTGTTTTCTTACTTAAAACTATTCTTTATATCATGGGGAAAAGAAAACATATAAAGGGTGAGCTCAAATGTTCAGTAAGGTTATGCATGGTGAAAATAAAACAAATCATATACATTTGAATATGAAAACATGAACATAATATTTAAACATTAAATTCGTGAGCAATTACATAAAACATGATAGTACATAAGGCATAGATCTAAATGGAACATCAATCATGATAACATAGCATGGTAATAAAACATTTAATTGTGAAAAACCTCTAATCCCTTGATATTATTTCCATAGTAACCAAGGTACTGCTACCCAGACCATCTTAGGGGACAAAGTCCCTTTCTGAATCGAGTTCACTCCTCCTTCTAGTCCGGGAACACTGAACCAGGTTAACTTACCGTTCTATCCATGTCTATCACATGAGATATAAATCATTACCCAATGCATTTGAGGTAAATATAGGTCCTTCCTATCTCATAATGAAATCATTTTTACGTGTTCCACAACATAATCATAAATTAGTTATCATAACCCAAAGAATAAAATGGGTTTCATAAAAATCATCCCATCATAACATAATCCATATAAAATAAATGGATATCATTTCATCATAATAGAAGTGAAAACATTTAAATCAGAGATATATTATACTTGAAACAAACACAAATGAAATAATGTCATCTTATATGGAAAATGGTTTTGATAAAACACTTGAAATAAATTCATGGGGAAAATAACCTTTCCCATTCAAATTCATTTTCTTTTCACAAAATGCCATGCAATTTTAAAAGAAGAGGATATTTTTGAAAATTGTCATGAAATATTGTAGATTATTCTTCATGAAAATATGGTTTCATGAAACTGTAAAAATATATTCATGCTGTATAAGGTAAAAAACATTCTTCTAGTACTTTTGTCAGAAAAGTCAAAAACGTTCAATGTATGGTAAACAAAAGAATGATTCCTTCCATAACACAATATAAAAGTAAATTATGGGGAAACATGACTTCAAATATAAATTTAATAATATTAAATACTTTATGAAAAACATTATTATGTACATCGATGAAAAATATAACCCCATTAAATACTTACGTATAAGAAATCTCAGATAAAAATGAGATTGCAAAATTATCCCTTAACTTGGTCAGATATGCATCGTACGTATCTGAAACTCTTGTATAATTATTTAAATAATGTCATTGAATTATCAAATAATCATATTAATCTTTATGATATCATATATGGTTCACATATGACTTTATATTAACCATTCTTTTGTAAATTCCATGTTAAAACAACGTTTTGGGTAAAATCGTTTTATTTATCATACATGTTTGGACTTGTTTTTCTTGATATTATTATAATTTATTTACTTCCAGAATTTAAATAATATATACTCAATAAATATATGTATAATAGTGAGATAAATGAAATGAAATACACCGTTCATGGAGAGGGTAGTCCGTACGTATGCTTGAACGTTGTTTTCTTTTCTTTATTGACGTGAATGGAAGTATGTAGATGAAATATATATATATATATATAAATCCAGTAGCATTTTCATGTCATATATTTTATTATTATTCATTATATATACATTATAATCATTCTTTAGTGGTTAACATGGAGAATGAATCTCATCGCACCGTGGAAACGGTAATTCGTACGTACGCACGAGCGATGATATCGTTCCGATAATTATTGAATTGGAGTGGAGTGGATGATATAATATCTAATAATCACTATTATGTTATTATAAATATATATAGTTATTCTTTACACCATTATACCAATCCATGTAAGGTGGTAGTGGAAAAACAGATTACACCACGTCGTGGAGACATTATTCTATACGTACGCTCGCGCGGTAATTTTGTTTTTCATAGGATGGATAGAAGGTTAGATAGGGTTGTTTCATATTTATAAAAACATATCAGTATATTATTGATACTGATGTTATTAATTTATCATGAAACAAATAAGGATGAAGCAGTTGAAGAAGAATGAAACTTGAAAGAATCGGTAGAAGAGATTACCACTTCTTCGATGCACCTCATTTTCAATTCCTCTTAAGGCACTAGAGTGGGACTTTTGAGATGACCAGAACCTCTATAATGTTTCTAGGGAAGTTCATAAGTTATATGGTCAGTGTTTGGTCGATTTTGAAAGCTCAAAATTGTGTAAATAGAAGATGGAGGAGGTGGCCTTTTATAATGGAGGTGAGTGGCACCTTAGAAAAAAATTAAAATATTATTTTATAATAAAGTCATATTCGGTTAATAATAGCGCCAAATTGTTTTATTTCGAAGATAAAGTTGGTATGGGTCGCAATACTCTTACCCAAAAGGTTTTAGACAAGTTTAGGTTACTATTTTAACCTTAACATTTAGATTTAATTCTACGTTATATAATTTTACTTTTACTGTGTCTTCTGGTTTTCTTATACTATATGGTTAATAAACTAACTATAACAAGATAGATGAACCCCAATTGGTTCACTATTAATATATATAACCTTATATAACTCATTAGGTTGAACTGTAGATTTTTAGGAATAGAATAAAAAATAATAATTTAATATTTTTTTTAAAACCTATTTTATGTCAATTTTGACACTATAAGGTAAATGATTTTTGTAAAAATTATAAAAGAATTATTAGTTCAAAAAAAGTTAATTAAAGCAATACTTACATGTCATATTAACATAAAAATTTAGTGGAATTTATTAAAAGTAAAAAATTTCATTTATTTGGTTATTTATAAGATCAATTATGTTTATATTTCATTAATATGGTAATTACTCCATCATTATTGTGTTATAAATAAATTAAATTATTTATGGTTTAAAAATTATAAATAAAATACCATTATGTAGGAAATAGTTTTATCTATCTAATGAATATTTATAGTCGAATTTATATTATTTATGACCCTATATTAAAAATGGTTTATTTATTAAACATTGATTTTAACTATTTTAAATCTTCTTTATATTAAATAATAATAAATGTCCTGATCTAATCCAAGTGAACCTAAATGGTAATATTTTATTCCTAAAGATGTTTTTGGTCGAATTTCACGTATCTAATATAATTAGGACATGTTTTAGGGTAATAATATTATCATTTTTACACTTAATTGCCCTATTTACTTTTAACTGTGGTAAATAAAAGTTAAAAGTTATTATTCCCCAAAAATTATTTGTATCTTATTTAACCAAATTTTACTCCTTCATATTAACCGTGTCTTTCATATTTTCGAAATTCCTCTCACAGAAGCGCTAACATTATGTTTTATGTAAATTTTAAAATTCACCTAGGAGGTGTGTAAAAGACATTTAAAATTTCAATAAAATTTTTATATATCCAAATTTATTATAAAATAACTCCAATAAATTAAATTGAACTTATATAAATATTATTTATCAATTTTAAACTAAAATAAATGTAAATAAAATAAATAATTATTAAAATAAAAAGTCGGTTTCTAAATTGTAACCTAGTGTTTCCACTATTCATGAAAAAATAAAATTTTCAGAAAAATACCAAAAATTCACCCTAGGCTAATATAGATATTCCTAATCCAAAAATGAAGTTCATTTTTAAAGATAAAATTTATAAAATTTCAAAAAATTGGCTATTGCTGTTCATAACAGCTAGTTCATAATAATATTATAATAATATATCGTTTAGTGAAACTCAGTATTGCGTACTACACATGCTATCGAGGAAGGTCTTGATTGAGTGTAATGCAAGCCAAGTTAGGGTTTTGTGTAGTGAAAGATCCATTTGGTGTTGTGTATAACATAAACAAAACTTATTGTATTTTTATATTAAAAAAAATCTATACTTAATGTTGTGTAGAATAATTTCTACAAAACGAACTTGGAATTGTGTGTAACACGAGCCAATAATAGTGTTGCATATACTGAAAGCTAATACGATGTGGCGTATAGAACAAGCTAATTTTTGTGTAGCGTACAACACAAGACATCAATGAAATTTAAAAAAAAATTCTCATAAAATACCGGGATTTTACATTACCCATAGTAAGTAGGATTATTCTATGTTATGAATACACACCTAGGGACCCAGTTCCCAACATTCCATGTATTCTAGGACATATATTGTTTTCCTTTAAAGGCACATAGATCAGGTAGATATGGTACATATCATGTATCCTAGTAGATGAAGTACACATCGTGTAGTTGGGAATATAAGAATAACATAATATGGAAGTATACAACCATTGATTTGACATAGGTCGGGACTTCACCTACTCTTTTAGGAAGATCATGTAATCATAGTAATCTATGATTAAAAACATTTTGGTTTCCATTCTAAATATAATTCCAGGCATGACACGATGTTTAACATAGTTTCTGTGACAAAGATGATGAAAAAAGTGAAGTTATCATGATTGACCAAAAAAATATGAATATCATGATTGGATGTTTGATAATATAAGTGAATTTCAATTCATCCAGATATTAAATTGTGTTAGTGTGAGGTATATCATTTCATTCCATTAGATGGGGTGAAAATCACCTAGATGGTATTGAAGTGGGGGATCATCTACTGAACATTGGATATGAACAGTATCCCTGGAACATTACATGGTTGAATATCCAATACATGCCATGTTTGCATCACCACTTTTAGAGAACTCATACGTGGTATGTGATCTTCCACTAGGGTTTACAAAACCCTTTATATTGTGATGGATGTCAAATCGTTCATTAATGGTACCAAAAGGATACATGAGTTATTGAGTCAGATAATTTTTATTTCTTGGGTGAAATTATGAAGCCTTGGCTAGATTTGGATTTTATGATCATACACATAGACCTGATAAACTTCTATAATCATTCAAAGGATTTCCTCATCACCTCTTGAGGAGTTTACTACATCAATGGGAGACCAAGATTCATGAATTATTATACTACCCTTCAAGGCCTCTTTAATTAGTAAAGCTATTAGATTCCATTCATGTGATGAAATCTAAATTACTTATGATTCCTCAAAAACTTTGGGGTTTTCTTGGAGTCAATATTTTTTATTGATTTTGAAAACAATATTTGTATACTCATTAGAAATATGAGAAACTCATTCTCATAGTGACCCTATGTTTCTGACATTATTATTAAATCATATTAAATAAGAACATAATAAATGAGTTTCACAACCTATATCAAATGATTTAGTGTTTTAGGAATATTAGTACCATACCCAACTTTAACAAAATAAAAAAACATTTATTTAATTCCCTCTTCTCAATATTCTAATAGGTCATCACATTCTACTTAGTTCAAGTAATCAACTGAGGATATAAATGAAAAAGGGGTGAGATAAAAACCTAGTAAGAAAATAAATATGAATATGAAACAATATTACATGGGTTGAGAATAATCATAATCATACAAACATAGGCATAAGATCATTATAATTGGAGGATGCTTAAGGGAAATTCTTTGAATGTCGCAATTCATAAAAATAAAACATCATGTCTTAGTGGTCAACAACCACACATAGTTGTGAACAATTATAGATACATGTCCACTCATATTTAACTTTTACCTTTTGATACACCAAATTAACCAATGAAATTGATCACTAGAAAATTATGGATTAATCATTCACATCATAACATTTACATTGGGCTATATAATTCCTGGAACACCCATCACATAACAACATTTACATTCTCATGCATGCCACATAGAACATATATCGACCATGATCATAAAATAACCAATGGAAAAGATTGGGTTTCATTTCAAAGGTATAAATTCACAAACATTGGGTTCCGAAATTAACGAGGTAATGATATAATTGATATAAGAATCATCATCTGTGAAAAAAGAAGAAATAATCTCAAGAAGTACAATGTGAGTTTTTTGGATAAAGGAGTTCATTTGGAAAACATTATGTTTATAATAAACACATGTAAAAAATATTTATATCCTCTAAATTGTATGATAATAAATAATAAATTATATTTATATTATATCTATACTGAAAATGGGGTGAAAGTGGAAGAGGCCAAAGAATCAGAGTTGGGTTTGAGAATTCACTGGACCATATGTCTGATTGCTTTCTGAACATTATTATCCTATATATTAACTTTTTATTAATTAAAATATATTTACAGAATATTTTAGAGATATATTTTATTTTTTGTCATTTTATTATTCTCCTTTATGTTATTTTAGAAGAGTTATAGAGTATAATTTCATCTTTCGAAAGCATCTTTTCATTGTTTTCATAATACATTTTCTTGTAAACATGATTGGATGTTCATGTAAAATGATGATAAATGTCAATAAATTTTATAACATGTTATTAATGTTCTTAAATATGTTGATCTTATATATAAATTGGTTATATGGTATGTGGATGAATCATTAGATAATAGTTAATTATGATCATTTTATGTTAATTTTGGATGGTTTTTGATAACAACAAATTCATTTTGTTTTATCATTTATGATTATGGGTAAATGTTACATAAAGATAATTAAATCAGTTATAACATTAAATTTAGATTCTGTTTCAACAATTTAATGGTTTTATTAACATCCCTGGATGTGTTAATGGAAAATGATTGTGCATCACCAACAATGTCTCTACATTGACAGATCATGCACAACAATATCATTTTTTTGAATAAAAGGGAATGAGGGGGGATTTAAATGATGGACCTCACATTAAAATGATATAATAACGTTATGTATATATAATATAGTTAAAAATCCATTTTTATAAGGTTATTTTAATATAAGCGAATAAAATAAATGAAATTAAAAATATATTAAAAGAAAAAAGTTGATGGGTTTACCTTTTCTATTTATCCTCCTTGAGATCCTCCTTGGGGATGTTGTTTTCATCCTCTGTTGTTCCTAAGAGAACCTGAATGTGGTAAATGGGTTAGATAAGTGTAATGGGAATAATTTGGGAATGGTTCAAACATTGAGAGGTACGAGGGGAAGAGGGGGCGAGGGTGGTATTTAGAGTAGAGGAGAGTGGTGTTTTCTCATTAATATAATAACATGTCTTCAATTTTGGATCATGACGATGAATATATTGATAATTATATCAATATAAATTAATATAAATATGGGGATTGTGATGTATTGGTATTACATTAGCATTACATAATATATGAATCCATAATTCTTGAATTTAGCTAGTATAGTATTTTACTATTCATAAAAATTCCTATTTTTTAAAAAAATTCCAAAAACACACCCTCACCTTTTTAAAACATTTAGAATTCAAAAATTAACTCCATTTATTGAAAATAATTTTATAAATATGAGTAATTTATTTTTTATGTAAAATAATTATTGACTAGGAAAATTCATATATTAAAATTATAACAGATTCCATATCCCATTGAAAAATTACATAAAGTATAATAAAATTATGTTAAAATATTATTACATTATAATATTAATTTAAAAATACATTTTACTAAAAATAAATTTTTATATAATTTATTAAATTACTCATAATATTTTAATATAATATTTATGACCTAAAAAACTTTTAATGTTTAATTAAAAAATTTTAAAATATTTACCTACTTATTATATGATATAATTAAAATATATTTCACTTATAAGATGCCTATGTTTTAATTATACATTAGTGGGTGATGATACTATTCATTTGGCAATTTAACTATTCATATGATTCATATTACTATTCATATGGTCATGATACTATTTCAATGGTATTGGATCCTTAACTTCTATTAATACTTATTATTCAGTTATGTCATCATTTATAATTATGTTAATATGGTCTATAAGTTAATTTCTGTAATTTGTATTATATGATATTACTATAATAGTAGATAAATTCTAATGATAAAAATTTTAGTCATTACAATGCTACCAATCCATTGTACCTTTTTAGAATTAATGATTTGATGAGTGTGGATTTTTTATGTCCCTATGTATCTTAGTATTTGTGTATATCTAGATATTTCTTCCTGACAACCTTTTTACCACTCTATAGTGTCATGATAAATGAGATGACTTGTTTTTCCTTATTTTTATTATTTTAATCCTCAAAACAACCATTTTTTGGATTTAAGATGATTTTTAATTCATAACCATTTATTATTTATGGGGTTACTAGTTGTTTATTATTATATTCCTACCCACATAAGCATGTGTCCCACAATTTGGTTTTCGTATAGATGACATACTAAATTGAGATTATTGTATGAGACTGGGTATGAAATAGTTTGTTCGTGGATTCTTTATAGTATCCTTTGTGGATATAATATTGGCATAGTATTAGTGGTATCAAGAGATCATAGTAATAAGATTTGTTTTTTCATAGTTCCATCATACAGTGACGGGATATTTTCATTTTCTTGTTTCACTTTTTTATTCTAGAATATTGAGAATATATTTTCCCAATTTTGAAATTTCATTTTCTCACTTGTTATCATCTATTTTTTAGTATATGTTTCATGAATGTTGAACATAAATTCCATTTTATCAGTTATGTATATCCTAATAATATTTTTTTAGTTGATATTTTTCTACATTAATTCTTACGTTAGGATATGTCCTTGCATTTGTGTGATATTCCTACCTGGTGCTAGTCAACATCTCCTCTATTATTAGATCCATTCATGGGGTGTAAAACTCAATTTATTGATGGACCAGTGTGCCCCTTATTGGTTAGGTGGTGTAATAATGGTATCATAATAGATTTATCTTAGGGAGAGTGATATGAGTCAGTATTCATATGAGGAATTGATCACGAATATAGTGAAATGTTGTCATGGGTGGGTTATTATTTTTGGTTCATAGACTAGGGAATCCAAAATATGTTTTTGACTCCATTTGAAAAATAATTTTAATATTTAATGCAACATACACTTTGTCTTTTCAAAACGCCACTTTGATATAACATAGACTTTAAACATTATTTATCCACCTCTATAACTTGAATTTGGAAAAACTGACACAGATGGTTGTGTTCAGTAAGATATTTAGAGTCAAATAAGATAAAGTAAATTTTCAAGGAATAGTAACATACCCCTACGAATATTAATATGACCTTTATGAGTAGTAAATCATATTATTATTGTTTTTTCATATGGTTATTATATAATGATATCTTGATTAATTTTTCAATGTGATATAAAAATAATTATAGATATAAAAATGTTATTTTTAGAATAAATTAGGATTTTGATTTAAAATTAAATTTATATTATTTATAAAATTATTTTAAAAAAATGGATATGGACATATCCAAGGGATTGACAATTTTTATATATTGTTTTGGTCGACGCCTTATTCATTTTTAGATTTTTCGGGCGAAGCCTTGTTGGTATGTTTCAGAATGTCTGAGATAGGCATTTCCCTCATTATGAAGCTATAAATTTAGAGTTCATGTGGTTATTTGACTATTTGAACACCCATTATTACATTTTATTATGGAAACATTTTCATATCACATATTTTTACATAATGTGTTCATGTTTATTATTTTTAAGGACATGTGTTTTCAATTAATCATCATTCATAATGTTTTGGTTTATGATATATTCTTCTATATTTCATAACCTTACTCTGCATCTGAGCTCCCCAAATCTGATGTTTCCTTTTTCCACAACACGAAGAGGTATATTATGGTTTACTTGTATGGATAATATTATTGTTTTGGATGTTCACAATGGAAATTAATATTTTTTCGTTACAAGTTACAATGTTGAACTTTTGTATCTATTTAGATTAAAAAATATATCATTCAATTTCTTCTTTTTTTATAATACTTTCTTATAAACATTGCAGATAAATGTAACAAGGCACTGGCTCTGAGAAACTAGGGTAGGGTTTTTATAGTTGGAATCACATGATGTTTAATAGAAAACATGTAAATAATATTTTTAATTCATAGATTAATGTGCAACCCCCTATGATTGTTTATGAGGATAAACATACAATAACATGATGGAATTTTTGTGAGGAGTATATTATCTTGATCTTTCTGGCCAATACATCCATGTCTGGATAATACAAGTGGATGTGTTTTTGGCACAGATTTACCTATGAGTGATAATACCAACAAGGGGTCTTAGGCTTTACCAATTGTATCTTTGTAGATGACAACATACCATATTGAGGACTTGGTTTGACACTCTCGGGGGATATGCATAGGATAATTCACATTTTTATACAAGCTATTATGTATGATTTAAATGTAAATTGTATCTCAGAGAAACCATTCATATTATTATGAGATTATCCATGATTATCATTTCAATTTATGTTAAGTATTTTTCCAATGTTGATATAGTACATTATGATTCATAACTTAATCTAGTGTATTCAATTATTTACAAATGATTCCTCGTGAAAATAATGGAAACCCCATGAACCTGCACATCAAATGTAGGGATTTCCCTCCTGTGCAATATAATGATGTTGTCTCTAGATCTTGTGACTTGGGTGGAGCAACATATAACAATATTGGGAAAACTTACTAATGTTATTAACATTATCCTTACTATAATGGATCACATGGATCCAAAATTTGGAGCAGCTATGTTATATCACATTATGTGACAACAAACTCAATCATTTAATGGGACTACTCACCCATTCATAGTATAACAGTAGAAAAGTTACTTAGAGAATATATTTATCACATTGGGAAGTGATGAAATGGTGATGGTTGTCATGGAATTTTATTATCTTTCAGGAGATACTGATCAATGGTGGTCACTAGTTCGAAACATAAATATGGATTAAGAGATATAAAACATAGAATAATGTTTATTTAAAGAACTTTTCTTAGAGGAATACTTTCCTCATCAATAGTGAGTAGATAAGGAATTGTATTTCTTGAATTTTTTCCAAGAGAAATATAATAATGTTGCAATATACGGATCTAACTTCACAATGTTATCAAAGAATGTTTTGGAATATATACATAATCCAAGGAGCAAGATTGATCTATTCTATGATGGCCTAAATCCATTCCTATAGTAGGTGTTATTCTTCCAAACAATCTTGTTATACGAAGATATAGTCTCACATTCTATCAAGATAAAAAACTAATTCTCTAAAGATTATGACATTAATGGAATGTAATATAATAAGTGGGTTTATGAAAAACATGGGAATGTATATAAGGTAATGGTTATCAAGGGTCATTTTTACTTCCCACCCTATGATAATTGTTGATGGAAACACCATGGTTCCTATTTACGAGGAATGTGAGTGTGCTACAAGTGTGGATCTAAATTCTATCATGCTATTGTTTTCACGGATAATAAATGAGCTATTAATGATCAATGATATAATTTTATGGAAATGGGAAACTATCCAAATGTTCTTACAAAGTGTTCGAGAAACATGTATACAAAAAGGCCAAGGGACAAGGGACTTGAATATATGATCACAACTACTGATTTTGAAGTTTGTAATGATGTGGTGGAAGGTAATTTGATACTTTAATCAAACATAGACAATGATTTATTTGATTTCGGATCATCTCATTCTTTCATATCTTCCCATTTTCCATGAAAATTGGATATTTCCAACATGATTCAATAAGGGAGTTGTCAGTCAAAACTCTTATGGGAAGTATCATTCCATAATGTTGTTTCAAGAAGTCCCCATTACGGAATAAAAATGTGCTTTATCTACTGATTTTATTATCCTACATGATCTTGAACATGATATAATCCTCGGTATGGTTTGGCTTTCAAACCATTTTGGTTAAATTTATTTCAATAAATAGGTTACATTTTTGTTGATGATGCAGAATCCCATATGTTTTGAGAAGAAACATAAGCATCTGATTCTTATCTTGATCCACCCCCAATAACTCTAATAAATTAAATTATTTTGTAAGAGGAGAATGTAGTATCTATGGGTGAGGAAAAGAATTTTCAAATATATTATTTACTTATTGTTCACGAATATTTTGGTGTGTTTCATGAGGATTAACCTGGAAAACCTCCATAGCAGTAAATTGTGTTTTCCATTGAATTAATTCCTAAATCATGGCCCATATCAAAATCACATTATAGAATGTCCACAATTTTATTAGTGGAACTAATGAAACAACTAATAGAATTAAATAAAATGATTTATTATCCCTAGTGTTTATCAATGGAGAGACCATATTCTATTTGTTACAATGAATGATGGATCTATGAGGTCATGCATTGACTATAGGAAGATAAATGGTATAATAATAAAGAAAAAGCATCCCTTACCTCAAATTGATGATTTATTTGATAAATTTCATAGAGCATGTTATTTTTTGATGATTGGTCATTGATTTGGATATCATAATTTGCGTGTGAGGATAGAGAATATTAATGATATAGTATTTCAAACAAGTTATGGATATAACTTGTCTAAAGTTATGTCTTTTTGAGTGACTAATTCACCCTATGTTTTCATGGATCTACTAAATATTGTTTTCAATTAATATCTTGGTGACATTATGGTGGTATTAATTGAATATATCTTGGAATACTCCAAAATCTAAAATGTTGATGAAAATCGTATTCGCACTATTATAATGACTCTTATAATAAATGAATTATATTGGATGTTTAAAAAGTGTGAATTTTGGATTTAATAAATTTCCCTTCTTGGCTTCCCTAACTCTAAAGATGGAATATCTATTGATCCTTTGAAGAAAACGGTTTTGAAATAACGGCATACTCCAACGAACATAATTGAGGTACATACTTGTATTGGTTTATTTGGTTATTATATGAGTTTCCTTTAGATCGTTTCTTGTTTCTCCAACCCAATGACCGATTACATGTAATGGGGTTAAGTTTTTATGAACATAATAATGGTATGACAATTTAGATGAATAGAAGATGAGATTAGTAAATTTACAAATTCTAACTCTACCAATAGGGAATTATGGGTTTTTGATCTATAGTGATGAATCAAATAAAGGACTTGGTTGTCACCTTATGATGAATGATGGGGATATTTCCTATGCTTCAATGAAGTAAAAAATTAATCAACAAAACTATCCTAGTCCTGATCTTGAGTTACAAGTCGTAATATTTTCTATGAAGATAAGGAGGCATTATCTCAATGGAAAAATGTAATATACATAATGATCATTACATAATAAAATATATTTAATTATAGGAAGAATTCAACATGAGGAAAAGGAGGTGACTCGAACTACTCAAGGAATAAGATTGTTCCATTTACTTCCACCCAGGAAAGGAAATCAAATTAGCTAATGCATTTAGTAGGAGAAACCATGGAGTTATAAAAAAATAGGGATTGAGAGGGACCCTTTTTACATGAATTTAGTGAAGATGTATATGGGGAATATAAATGAAGTTGAAACATATATAGTTTTTTATATGATTTTCCAACCATCTATATTGCAATGAATTAATGCTTCATGGTCTAATGATGATAATCATAAAAACCCAATTAATGTTTTGAATGATGGAAAGTTGGATGACTATATGTGTGAAGATGGAATTCTAAAATTTTTTAAGAGGATCTGTATTCCTTATATCAAAGCACAAAATGGAGTTATTGGATGATTCTCAAAGTTTAAATTTCCCTATACACCATGGTGGCACAAAAATGTATTCAGATTTGAACGAAAATTTCTAGTGGGATTACATGAAGAGGGAAATTTTTTATTATGTATTAGGGTATTTAATATGTCAACTAGTGAAGGAAGAATGAAAACATCATAGAGAAGTAATGAATCCTCTTCCAATTAATATATGGAAATTGGATGGCGTCGCCCTGGATTTTGACACTATATTACCCAAAACACTATGAATGATTGATGCAATATGGGTAATTGTGGATCGATAGATGAATCATTCACATTTCCTTGTTATAAGAGAGGATTTTCCACTATACTTCCAAGCACGACTCTATATCATTGAAGTTGGGAGACTTCAAGGAGCACCTATATCAATTGTTGTTAATTTAGATTAAATATTTACATGAAAATAATAGGAAGGTCATCGTAACGAATTGGATAATAATATTTTATTTAGTACTTCTTATCACCCACAAACTGAAGGAATAATTGAAAAGATGATCCAACCCATAAAGGACATGTTGAGATCACATTCATGTGGCTTTCACGGTATGTGGGATTAATATTTACCTTTAATTTAGTTTTCATATAGTAATTGTTTCCGTTAATGTATTCAACAGGTTCCATAAGAATCAATGTACGAAACGAGATTGCGTACACCAAATTGTTGGGATGAATTTGGAGAAAGGAAGCTTGTGGACCCCAAGATTTTGGAGGAAACAATAGTGAAGGTAAATACTATTCAAGGACATATTATAGTAGATCAAATATGAAAAAAAATTATTTGGTTATAATATGTGGTGGGATTTTCTATTTCATGTGAGAAATCATATTTTCTTAAAAATATCTCTTTGGAATGGTGTTATAGTATTTTAGAAGAAAGGGAAACTGAGCTCTAGGTACATAGGCTATTTTTAAATTATTGTGATAATGAGAGTTTTTACATATCATTTGGATATTTCACCTAGCATGTATAATGTTCATAATGTGTTCCATGTCTTATTTAAGAGAATGTACATGGCAAACCCAAAACATGACCTCACTTTTAAAGGTATAGAATTAAATCTGACTGATCGTACTGAGAAGAGACTATCCAAATTCTAAGCACTAAATAACCAGTGTTGAGGATTTATACAACTCTAAATTCAATGATTCATTTTAAAAATCTTAAAATTTAAGAGGTAACATGGTAGCATGAGGAACATATGATGAAGAACTACATAAATCATTTTATTAGATATAATTCTGGTAATTTCGAGGAAGAATGATTTATAATAAGGGGATAATGTAACACCCCATGATTTGTAAAATAAATTAAATATTTAATTCATGAAACAACGAGACTCTTAAAAACCGCACTTTTTTATCCTTTCTAGTAAAAATAAATTTTTAACCTCTCTAATTTAAATTCTGATAAACTGGCATACACAGTTGCGTTCACATAGATAATTATAGTCTAATAAGACAATATTTTTTGTTGATGAATTGTAAAATACCATTATAAATAGGAATATGAATAGTTATATGAAAATTATTCATAGTAAATAAAATAATTATTTTATTTCTTTAAGGTTATAAGATATTGATATCTTGATTAATTTTTTCGAGAAATATAAAATAAATTAATGTTTTGAAAAGACTTTTTAAGAAATTATGATTTTATTAAAAAAATTATAATTAATATCTCAATTTTTATTTTCAAAAAGTAGATTTCATTTTTGAATTATCCACATTGAAAAATTCAAAGGGTGAATTTTTTGGATTTTCCTAAAATACCCGAATTTTGATGAATAGTAAAATACTATAATTTATCGTATATATATATATATATTAGCAGTTAAATTCATTGTTAGTAGAATCATTGCAGATGAAAGAACATTTGGTTCAAAATCAGATGAAAATATTACTTTTTATAGTCACAAGAATCAACACTATTGACTATCTTCTGCGAAATAATACTTAAATGAGTAAAATAATGGGATAACACTCCTCTCCTAAACTATAAAACACCCCTTCACTCCCTCTACTCTTCACTCCTCTAAAGCATGGTGAATTGTCTATATTATTCTAAATTATAAATAAATGATTATCCCCCACTTACATCAGTCCATGGTCTCATAAAAAAAATAAAATATATCCCTTAATTAGGTTCTAAATGAATATTATTTCAAGAAGTACATTCTTCATTTCATTTCATTTTTTTTTCACGTTCCATTTTTCCTTTTTATTTCCACTCGTATTTCAATAAAAATATTGTGAAGAGTTAATTACCATACATGTCATTTTATTTAGTTATTATTATGGAATCTTTCTTCTTCATCTCTTTTTTCCCCTTGTTTTATACTAGAAATGAAACGACCATCTCAGATGTGTTAATTTATCACATTCAAAGATGACAAGTTTTCAATTTTGAAACAAATATTCAATTATGGTCATAAAACCAATTGTATTTTTTAATTAGAATATACTATATTAATTATTACTTATTTACGGATCTTGAATCCTTTTTTGTACGTAATATTAATTTTTAAATCAAAATGAGTTTGTTGTGATAAAAATGCCACCATGTAATCGAAAAAATTATCATTAAAGTATTTTATATATATTCATCATCAATCCAAATAAACAAAAAAATATATAATTATGTAATATTATGTGTTTTAAATAATAATAGTCAATTTCAATTCTGGAAAACCATTCTCATTCTACAAGTTTTTGAGTACACAGATATAAGTAATTCAATCATGAAAACCATGGAAGAAAACACTCCCAAATAATAAAATTGAATCTCGTAACCAATAAAAAGTCCATGAATAAACCTAATATGGTCATAATATATAAATTTAATATATTTAATTTTATTTAGCCTTTAATTAATTAACACAAATTTGTATATTCATGTCATTAAAATCAGGTGAGGAACACCTTCAGACTTAAGGTAATGGTTTTTCCCCCGAACCTCCTTTTTCATTCAGATTACTTTTATTATCTACTTACATAAATTAAATTATTAGTAATTTAAATGTAATAATATTTAATTATGATTTAATTTTATATACATGTACCAACCATGGTCATACCATTATTTATGGATAACTATATCTTCTAAAAGGCTCTTTAAAAAATTCATCATGAAATACAAGCCCGACTCAAAGGAATTTCTCAAATTATTAACTGTTTTCAAGGGAAATATATAATTTATTTTTTGAAACCATTAACTTTATCAAATAACTCATTTAATTATGAAAATAATATATTATTCGTTAATTGTTTTATTCAAACACATTTCAAAAGAACTCTTCATTTCTATATAAAATAGTATTTATCTCAATAATTACTCGATGATTTCATAAGTGTATCTTCATATGTTTCAACACTCCTATCAATAATTTTGTATTATTTGGATTAATATTTATGATATCATCTACCATATTTAATTTTATGGATTATTATTATCATTACTATTGTTGTTTTATATTAAAACCATTCACCAATTTACACTGATTTGTTAGTGTATATGCTTAATGTTAGGGTAAAATTATTTACATTTCATTTGTTAGTTTCAATATGATTATATATTTTTTTATGTTTATCCCTATTAATAGGAGTAATGAATTTTTATTATTATGTGATAGTTGGGTCCTTCTATATCCACTTGAGTCATCAGAACGTCTCATGAGACAAATAGATATGGACTTGGTCGAGGCCTTTCCCTTTTTTAGATGTGGTTTTGGCCGACGACATATTAATATTTAGATGTCCTTGTTGATGACTTAATGATATGTTTTAGAATGTCTAGAATATTAATTTTTCTCATTTTAATGTAATAAATTTATATATCATGTAGTTATTCGACAAATAGAATACCTATTCATATGTTTTATTATGGAAATATTTACTGAACTCATATTCCTTCAATTATGAGTTGAAGTTAATAATTTTTAAAGGCATGTGTTTTTAATTAATCAGCATGCATAATATTTAATTTTATGATATCTTCTGCTATATTTATTACCCTTACTGTTCATCTGAGCTCACCACTTGTTATGTTTCATTTTTTCCAGGACATGAAGAGATATATTGTGTTTAACATACTAAGATAATAATAGACTGGTGGATGTTCCCAATGGGACATATATTTCGTTTTTCATTTCAAGTAGTAATGTTGATCTGATGTATGTATCTGGATTTCTAAATACACAAAACTATTCATTCTTTCGGGATAATACTTTCTTGAAATCATGCCAATTTAATGTAATAAAGAACTAACTTCCTGAATCTAGGGTAGGGACTTTGCATGATTGGTAGTAAATTTATCCTTTTTCAAGGATTCTAATAGCCTATATGTCAAAATTAAACATTAAGTCATTTATTACATTGGATGAGTAAGTTTTTTGTACATCATACAGTTTTTAATTGTGATCTTTCATGTATTTTTTGTCATATCATCTATATATGATAAAATGTTTCGGGTGAGACCTTATGAGAGTAGCATGACACCTACTGATATCACTCATGTTAATTATTTTAGAGATATAATATGATATGTCCTATGGTTGGTTATCTCCCCACCAAATTGTGATTTATAATCAACTGTTTCTTATTAGATTCGTGATATTTCCCCTAACCCCATTATTTGAAGCATCCAACCATTCTGTGTGATTGATGTAGATATTTTTAGTAGTGTGCATAAAAGTTTTTTTATAATTGAAGGGACTAATGGTATATTGGGTTTGATACATGAATTTTATATGAGACAAATCATGAGTTTGTGACACAATACCAACCCTTGGGTGACAAGGGACTTTCATGATTTTGACACTCACTTAATTATCTAGTTTTAGTTTATATAGATAGATGTTTTTTCATGTATTTAACAGCATACATGTAAATTTTTTTTTAGTGGATGATGTATTCCTCAAAATCCCAATGGGGATCCTCTATAATGGTTTTAGTTTTAGCTATTATTCAGCTTAGAGTTCTCATTAGAATACATTGAACCCTTCAAAAAGTGGCATGATCATGTTAATGTATATATTGGAGCCCAAAATCTTTTTGAGGTGTTTGATTAATGTGTTCTACATAGTAGTTATTTATGTTCATTGAATCAGCGGGAATCATGAAGAAATTATTTAGGTTTTGGTTGAGTATTATTATTATTCCACCTATTCTAGAGTCACCCGAATAATCCTTGGTAAATTTTAAGAATGGGAAAAATGTATCCCCTACTATTGTTGTGGGTGAGTTTTTACCCAAAGAAATTCATAGTTTTTATTTAAAAGGTCTTCTCACATCATGGATGGAGGATCTAGTAATATCCTTTTTATCGTCCTTTGATATTTTCTATAATCTTATTGGTGGCGGAAATTCATTAATATTAATGACTTGAGCTATGTATAGTGTGAATAATTGATGCTTATGATTAAGTTATAATTATTGTGAATAGAAGTGTTACTCATTTAAATAAGGTGATGGACTCATGCAATGAATATTATGGGCATGTATTTTTCATCTAGTATTCTTAATATTAGATTTTGATATTTTGTATAACCATTAAAAATATCGTCATTATCCATAATTCTTCCCATGATGATGAGGGTTAACCAATAATCCTCAGGGTGAAGTGGGTATACCTATAATATGCGAAGATGAATTTTTAGAGTCCCTTCATAATAGAGAGTATTTTATATACTTCCCAAATCATTATTAATTGGTAAACCTTAATAGTAATGAAGATATTATTCTAAATTCCATGAATGTGGAAGGATTATAATAAGTAGGGATAACTGCCACAGCATGGTGAAAATCATAGAAAACCCACTCGATGATGAGTTATCATTTCCATAGATGGTGAGAAAGGATTAATGTTCTATGGGTTTATAAAATCAATTTCTAGAACGGAATAGTTAGGGATTTGTGACTTATACGTAGGAGTGACCTGGAATTTTCTTTTGGAAAGAAACAGGTTAGTGCATCAACCCGTATTATTGGAATGTTGAGCTACATTATGGGGTTGCGATGTGGTTGAATGATTCACCCATTATAATATTTAATATTTTAACCTACAATTCATTTATATTCATATTTTATTAATGTATAATTCATTTAATGGATTCATCCTTCGTGAACCAATGCCTTTGAAGAAATGGAAATTAGAGTAGTAAGGTTTTGGGAAAAATGTGAGAAGAATGTCAGATGTCGTCTCCATTTTGTGGTTTTTTAATTTAAATAAGGGGAATGTTTCTTGACATATATTTGCAGTGGTGTCCTTAAACCTATATTTAATATGGAGGAATTTATGTGTGTGACACTAACTATTTGTACAATGTGAACGTATATTCTTATATGCAAAACCATAAGAGTTTTCCATGAATGTTGGAAACAAATTATTCAATTCACCAGTTAGAAAAAAAATCCATCTATCATTCAAGTAATATGTATTGAAATGTTATTCATATTTAGATACTGAACATGAAATGTGATGTCCTTTATTGCGATATGTTTAATGGGTTTTTTAGAATATACTAATCCCTATATGATAAGTCATAGTAAAAAATGATGATCTCAAAAGGAGATGATTATATTTTCAATTTGAGAGGGTTCCTTCTTGGAGTTTCGATATTTCATAATAGTTTTATCTAAATGTTCATGGTCTTTGGATTCAATGTTTAGAATATTGGGTCACTCAATGAGTAGTGGAGTTGAATTATTCATCCGTTCGACATAGTTGTTATTGTTGATATTCTCTTTAGTTTATTTCAAAAATGTGTGCTGAAAACCCTACAAGGATATCTTCAATAAAGTATGTGATTCAGTTTAGATCTTTAAAAAAGGTAAAAAAATTGGGGTATTGGGATAACGTTTTGGCTGAAAGGATAATATTTCCCCCAGATTAATAATTATGGATGATGAAAAATATATGTGGTTAGAATTTTTTGACAATTGATGCTAATGAAAATACTTAAAATCAATTACCTTTAATGTTTTTTGATGTTAGAAATGAAAATTTTGTTATTTTTCCACTATGGTTGTTGGGTATGGATGTGTTTCCCTATATGGATACAACATTGGAGTATCTTTTAAATTAGGTATGTCTGGATCTCCCATAAGTGATGATCTATGGATTGATCTTTTGATGTTATAGTTGAACACTTTTGGAATTTATCGCATCCTAAGGGTTAGGGAAACTATCAAATGAGAGAAATATGGTGTATTGATCATGAATTGGGAAGTATAGTTCCCCTATTTATTAATTTATTAATATGGGATATGCCTAATTTCATCACTAATTGAATAAGGTGTCCTTCCTCGTAAATGAATATATTATAATTATTTATACTGATCACATCTCAAATTTTATGTCTAATTTATTTTTAGTAATATTTTATTCTAGAATAAGGTGAGTTATATTATATTATAAATTATTATACACATAAAAATATCGATAAAATACAAATAGACAATTTCCTCAATAAATATTTATAATTTACATATAATGAATATAATTAAATTTTAAATAATTAAAACAAAATTAAAAAATATAAAATCTAAAATGGGAAAATATGGATCTCATGAATCTACTATAATCATCATCCCCACTTCCAACACTATAGAAGGAAAAACAATATTAGTAACCCAAGATGATGTACTGAAAATATAAAAATATTACAGTTGAGACCAATGATTGACATACATGGACATTACATTACTTTTGTAGAATAATTATTATATGATATAAGCAGATGCCCAAAGATTGTATTAGTTTAGTGTCATTGGATACTCTAAACACATTCTTTTATCTTGGTGAATGATATTCAACATATCCCACAAATATCTTCCCCATTAGTTTTACTACATAAAAACATACATTATATCCATGGTAAAATAAAATGTAAAAAGGGTTAGATAAAATGATCAGAAAGGGTAAACATTGAGAACATAAAACAAACCATAATCATTAGAATTTAAAATCATGAAAATGAACTCCAAATATCAAAATCATGAGTCATGAAATAAATCATGATTTTTGTAATGCCAAGATCATAAAAAAACATTAAGAATGATAAATTAAAATTCTTATAAAACATGAAATTGTGGAAAACATATAACCACATAACATATTTTTCATAGTAGCCATGGAATTTATGCCAAGACTATCATAGTTGACAATGTCCATTAATGAACCAGGTTTACTTATCATTCCATCCATGTATTACTGAACCAGATTTACTTGTGGTTCCAGTATGGTATTGTTGAACTGGATTTATTTGTTGTTCCAGTCATGTATATCTCATTAGATATAAATATTTACCCAATTCATTGAAGGTATATATAGGTACAAAAAATATCATAATTAACCCATTCTTATGTGTTCCACAAAAAAATATAAATCATTTATCATATCATAAACCATGAAATAAAAATGTCTTCATAAAAATCATTCCATTACAATCCATTAAAAATAAATTTATTTTATAAAACAATTATTAGATCACAAAAAATTAAAATCAAATTAATAATAGGGATAATAACATAACCGTATGTCTTTTTATATGAAAATGTAATTCTTACAAAACACTCGAACATAATTCCAGAAAAAAAATATACTTTCTTTCTCAAAAACATTTTCTTTTCTCAAAATTCCTTGTTATTTAAATGAATAAAATTTAGTTGAAAATAATCTATAAATCATCTAGAGGAAGGTTCCTTAAAAATGGTTTTTTGAACACATTAAAATATGTTCATGTTGTACCTGTTAAAAAAATTATCCTAATATATTTTCCAAAAAAGAAAAACAGTACCTCTAATCAATTAACGACAAAGGATTCTAGTAATACCATTTAATAAAAATTCACCAATGGGTAAAATTAATAGTAAAAAATTTTATAAGAATATAATTAGTATTACATAATAAGGAAACATTTATTTGGATGATAAATACACCCTAGTAAATACTTATAAATATATATGCTTAGATAAAAATGAGAATGAAAAATGTTCCCTTACCATAGGTCAAATTTCATCAGTATGTGTCTGAATCATATTTATGGTTGGTCTAAAAATATTATTAACATTTAATAGAACCATTATAAAATTTTTGTTATTTTATATTATTATCTTATGACAAAATATTACCTATTTATTTATCAATTCCATGTTAAATAAACGTTTTGGGTAATAATGGTTTTTTAACTTACATATATTGGCATGTTATTCTTGATCTAATTACATGGACAATGAATTATTAAATGATTAATTTAACCATGATTTTTATATCATATATTTTTAGTATACAAATATTTATAATATATATATATAAAATAGAAAAATGAAATGGAATACAATGTTCATAGATATAGTGGCTCGTATATATGCTGGAACATTATTTTCAATTCCTTATTAAATTGATTTGAAGTAAATAATATATATATATATATATATATATATTGTATAATTATTATGTCATATATATATTTATTATTTACTATGTATACTTTATAATCATTCATGTATGATAAATGGGGAGAATTAATCTCATCTCATCAAGGAAACAGTCGGCCGTTCGTACGCACGAGGGACTATATCATTCCCATAATTCATGAATAATAGTGAATTGAATATATAATTAATTTAAAAATTAAAATTATTTTATAACGATAATATATATTTATTACATCCATTTTTATACTCTTCCACATAAGGTGGAGGTGAAAAATAGATTCCACCATGATGTACATACGGTAGGTCGTACGTACGCATGCGTGTTGATTTCAACATTGATTGGATGGATAGAAAGTTGAATATGGTTGTGTCATAATTATAATAACATCTAAAAAATTTCTCTACATGATTTATTATTCTATAATGACACAACTCATGGTGTACATGTATATATATAAATAATATGAAATAATCTGTAGAGGAGATTACCTCTTCTTTGGTGTGATATCATTAGATTACCTATTAATGGAACTAGAGTAGGTATTTTGAGAATACCAGAACCTATAGAATGAAACTAGGTAATTTGAGAAGATAAATGGGTAGGTTAGGGACGAACATGAAGGCATAATGAGTTGTGGAGAAATAAGGGGGAGGATGTGCCTTTTATAATTGAGAGGAGGGGTACCTTTGGAAACCCCACAAAAAATTAATTTATAATAAAATAAAACCCCACTAAAAAAATCCAATATTTCTCAATTTAGAAAATGATATGAGATAGGTTTGTAATATCATAAATCAATAATTTTTTTACAAGTATTTATATATATTAAAACATTATATTTTCAATTTAACATTATGTTATTCTATTTCATTTTAACTATGGTAATAAATATTTCAATATTAAAAGGGTAAAATATTTACGTATTTAATGAAAATTAGATCATATATAATTTAGAACATTTTTTATCATATAATAATTAATATCTAATATTTAAAATATTTTAAGATATTTAAATAATTTAATAAAACATTATTTTGATAAAATATCAATAGTGTAATTTTTGACACTATTCAATTAATTGATTTTTAAAAAATATATATAAAAAAATTAAACACAAAAAACTATTTTCTTATATTCTTATGTGTTCAAGGATATATATAATATTCATTAGACATAATAATTATTAAGAAATATATTTTATTAAATATTATTAATAACATTTATTTGATATCTCCATTATTTAAATAATAACTATATTGATTTTGTGTAACATTTTAATATAATTATTCATTTATGAAAAAAATAAAACTGAAATACTATAATGAAAAAAAATTTAATATATTTAATGAGAATATATTTATCCAAATTTATCTTCAATAAAATTAATCATTAAAAAATTTATACTTACTAACATATGAATGTGGCTACTCTAACATTACATTAAATAAAATAATATAATGGTCATAATCTATAATATAAGGCTCTAATGTCACTAGATTGACCTTCGAATGTTTATGGTCTACATATACCTAACCAAAAATAATTTGTCTTCTGTTTTTGACATTTATAGTTAATAATATATTAATAAAACTTGTTTCATTGATTTCTCAACAATTAATTGATTTTTACATCATCAAAGAATACGACGTTATAGTTATTATTTATTTCATAAAAAATAAAAATAAATTACCATTATTTAGATAATTATTTTATATTTACAAAGACTATTATGTTGTTACGGTATCAATGAGTTATCCGTATATAAAAATTATTATACTTATAAGAAATGTGAGCTTGACATTGTGTCACTTGCAATGGTTTTATTAATATATATGTCATTTTAATTATCATATGGATTGTAAATGACTATATTTAGAACCTATTATGTTGAGGGTAGAATTGTATTAATCCAATATAATTTTTCCATGTTATATTATAATTTTATTATCATTATTATATTATTTGTTCAACTAATTTTCATGATATACCTTTAACTGTGTTAGATAAAAATTATCGTAGTAACTATTCATAATATCAAAAAAATAAAAGTAACCTATTAACATAATTGGGACCAACAGAGTCGAAATATATAATCCGTTTTTTAATATCCAAAACATATATGTTTCTATTATTAATTTCAAATTAATATCATTTTCAAAATGAAAAAACTGGGGTTTTGATTAAAATATAAAACATTACATGTGAATGAAATGTTTTTACCCATGAATTCAATGAAATAATATTGAAAATTAAATAAATTCTATTAAATTATCAAAATATATTCTATTTATACTTTAAAACCATTCGATAATAAAATTTTACCCTAAAAATTATTTTGTTGAAAAAAGATGATTCCATGTAAAATTTATCTAATTTTTACTATTCATCAAAATATTCATTATATCAGAAAAAAAAATTCTTCCAAGATAAATCTTGATGTAACACTTACAAAGAAGTCATTTATTTTGTGAAATATAATATTTAAAATATTAAATTTTTAGATATAAAAGTAGTGCACAATCAAAAGGCCACCAAACTATATGTTTTTGAAAAATACTTCATTTATCCGAAAAAATGAATTAGTTCTTATATCATGTTATAGAATATACATAAGTTCAATTTTGTTGTCATATAAAATTCACAATGTGGATAACACTATTCATAAAAGAATGATTATATCCCATTTAATATTATTATTTTAATAATATATTGTTCATTTATGGAACACGGTATTACGTACAATGAAAGCTATCGAGGAAGGCCACTCTTTTGTGTAACATAAGCCATGTAAGTGTTGCATTTAGTGAAATATTCCTTTGGTGTTTTGTATAACATAATAAAAACTTACAACATTTATATATTGAAAAAAATCTTCACTCTGTGTTTCATGTAATGAATACTATCAAAAAAAATTTGTTTATAACTGAATCCAAGAATAGTGCTTCATATGCTGAATTCTAATATAGTGTTTCATACAGTGAAAACAAATATTGGTTTACCAAATGACACAATACTGAAATGAAATTAAAATGAATATATCTCATAATATCTAGGGGTGTTACATCATACCCCCATTAAAACGAATTTCACCCTCGAAATACTTCGAGGATATAAATGGTTTACTACATGAATTATTATTTAATTAAAACCCGCATAAAAAAAACTGGTAGTAAAAAATAATTTTTAAAGGTAATATTAGAAACATAATGGTTACCTAATGTATCTCATCACTAGATTTCCACATAGTATATAATTCTTGGGATGTGAAAACATGGATATGTAAGTGAAATCTAACCATCATGTTCTGATGGATAGTGATAGAGAATATTGTTTGGGGAAAGTTAAATACCAGAAATCCATAAAAATATGATGATTTGGGGGACCATCTAATTCATCATATAAGAAGTTAATAAACTGAAATTTTGGTTTTCATGATCCATTCCCGAATGTTGATGAATTTTTCTTAAGAATAAATACTTACTTTATTTTGGTACAGCATTAACATTGTTTATGCCCTAAAAAATTTCAAATTCTTCTTTAATTTAATGAAATGAAGTAAAATTTTACATTTTTGATGTGTTATATGATCATAAGATAAAATGAAAGTTCATTCCATCTATCCCTATAAAAAAATGTTTATCCCAAGTAATAAAATATACATATGTCCATCTATGTTGTGATTAATCATATATGTGTCCAAAAATGGACATAAACTTCATCTATGATACTGTTGAAATACAGTAAAACTATTTTACACTAACAAGGACCTTCTTGTAGTCTAGTGGTAGGAGATAAAGGCCTGTTGCACTTCATTTTGGGGTTCAATTCCCATATCCTTGTATGATGCGATAGATTGTCTCCCATCATATGTGTTGTCCTTTTTTTAAAACTATACTATTATAACATTCCAAAAATAATATTAAAAAATTTCTCTTACACAATACTATATGATGTCAAACTTAATCCATTACAACCTTTGGTATGAACCAATATACTTAAATCCAATCTCACATTACAAAAAGAAACAATTACAAGAAATGTCATATAACATGCATGTGAATTCTATCTCCCCCCCCCATATTTCATAAGAAATATCTTGTTAGTCATATTAAAAATATCGGTATGACTTCTACACTCATTATTTTGAGTCATTGTAATAACCTAACAGAACATATATCTTTTTTTTGAAAACATGAATATTTCCTCTTCCAAAAAATTAATGGATATATTCCATAAGTCTCAAAATGGTGTATACTTAATCTATGATATCATAACCCTTTTGTCAACAACTCCATAAAAAGATCCCATGAATCTAGAATCATCCAATTTATTTATTCATATCCAACATATCATTATTAAAAAATCATTATCTTTATATGTGGGACATATTAAGGGTTATCTTTCCCTTAAAAAATGTTCTCCAAGTATATCACCTTACCCAAAAATCACTGCTTGGATCCATAAAACAACCCTACATATCCATCCCAATCCTTAAGGAAAAACATATATTGAAAACAAATATATATTTCAGGATTCATATAACATAATCATTGAATATTGAAATATGTACACCTCAATAACCAAACATTATTCTTAAACTATTACATTTGATCCATCATCTTTGTCATTCCTTAAATATGAATCTTTTCTTAAGGTTTCTCAACCGCCCGATTCTTAGGTTTTATGTAATAAATACTGAAAGACATCACAAAATCATTCCCATCTATTTTATAATCTAATTACCCTCAGTAGTAAGACCAATACTTGTACCATTGTCATGATTTTTTGCGGATGTTTCCAAAAAGGATATTGATCATTGTAATTCACAAACATTTCACATCTGAATCATTCAATATATAACTATGTTCTATGTAGTTTTGTTTATTGACTAAGACCATAAATAAATCTATGAGATATACATATAATATATTAGAAACACATAAGTATAAAAAATTAATTATTATATTTAAATATAGGATATCTTCAGTTTAACCCATGTTTTGTCATGATTATCACAAAAACCATCAGATTGTGACATATAATTGACTTATACTTCTAAAATCCCTAGACATATCCTTAGAAGTATTTCTATGAATCTCACAAATTTTATCTCATCCATGTTTCAAAAGGCTGACTAAACCTTCACTCTAATACCAAATGTGGATACCCGAGATTGATGTACATGAACATTAAATTACTTTTAAGAAATTATTAGTTCATCATATAAGAATTACCCCAAATACCATATTTTTTCATGGTATTTGGAAACTCTAAACACATTCTTATACTTTAGTGAATGATCATCAACATCTTCCATAATCATCTTCCCCATTAGTTTTTCTACCTAAAACCATTCTATATATATTGGGAAAATGAATACAAAAAAAGGATGAGCCCAAATATACAGTATGCATAAATATTATGATCATATGAAAAACATAAAAATTAGAAATTAAAATTTTGTTCCTTAATTATAAATACCAAAATCATGAGTCATGAAATACAACATGGTAGTTTTTATGGAATATATCATAAAGGAACATTAACTATGATAAAATATCATTGTTATAAAACATGGAATTATTGAAAAAAAATAATCACATAATAAAATTTCCACTATAGCCAAGTCATTGCTTCGAAGAGCATCATAGTGAAAAATTACATTACTGATGTATGTTTAATTTATGTTCTAACTATGTATAGATGATCCATATTTACATTCCATTCCATCCCTATATTACTGAATTAGATTTACCTTCCATTCTTGTAATGTCTATCTCATGAGATATAATTATTTACCCAATTAATAAGAGGGAGATATAGATCCCAACAATCAAATAATGATCCAATTCATACACGTGCCACAATAAAACATAAATCATTTATAATAGCCTAACATAGGAAATAAAATGGGTTTATTAAACATCACTCCATCATAATCCATTAAAAAAATAGATTTTAGAAAAAATATCCCTCACAAAAACAATCAAATAAAATTAATAATAGGGGTATATCTATAAAAATATGTCATCATTTATAGAAAATAATTTTGATAAAACACTTGAACATAATTCCTAATGAAAATATCCATTCATTTTTAAATGTGATTTCTTGTCACAAACTAACATACAATTTTAAAAGAAACAAATTTAGTTGAAAGAATTCTAAGAATTTTGTAGAGTAGTATTCAAGGATATAATGTTTTTTGAATATTCAAAAATACATTCATGAAGTATAATTCAAAAAAAATTCTCCTCGTACTTTTTCTGAAATAGTCAAAAAGTTCTTCAAATCGAATAATGAAAAAAATAATCTTTTCATAAACAATTTTAAAAATTTTCTATTTGGTAAAATAAACATTATAATATATAATTAGAATAGAAAAATAATTACATACTTTAGAATCCTGTATTTATATGATAATTATAACCCTAGTAAATAGTTATGTATAAACACTCTCGGATAAAAATGTGATTGTCAAATTTTCCCTTACCTTAGGTCTGGTTTTTTAAATATCTATAGAAAACTCCTATATAGTGTGTTTAAACTTATTATAGTTATTTAATATTTCCAAAATAATATTTATTATATCCTATACAATTCACTTATTACATTATATTACTTTTTTATTTATCAATTCAATGTTAATTTGACATTTTGGGTAATAATTTTTTTTTCATTATCCAACATGTTTTGACTTCGTATTCATGATAATATAACATAGATCCTGATTTACATACATACATAATTTTAAACATGATTTATATATAATATATATTCTGTATATACATATATATTATCGATATATAGTAGATAGATCAACGAAATGAAATACACATTTCTTGGAGATTGTAGGTCGTATGTATGAATGAATGTTGTTTCCGTATACTTACTTAATTGAATGTAAGTAAGTAAATAAAATATATAAATTAATAAATCCTGTATAATTATTATGTAATATATTATATTCTTATTTATTATATATACTTTATAATAATTCATGAATTTTATAAGTGGTGAATTAATCACATCGCATCGTGGAGACAGTAGACTATAAGTACGCACGGGCGATGATATCATCACAATAACTTTTAAAAGGTATTTAATTGAACAGTGTGCTATATTTTAGAATTAATATCATTTTTTAATAATCATATTAATTTATTACATCATTTTTTATACCAATCCAATTAAGGTGGTGGAGAAAAATAGATTACACCATGGAGTTGTGATGGTAAGTAGTACGTACGAACATGTGTTGATTTCGTCTTTCATAAGATGGAATGAAAGATGATTATGGTTGATTATTAAGGATAATAACAACCCAATATATGTGAAAATGATGTTATTATTATATAATTAATCAACTAATGAATTTGAAGTATATTTAGAAGGAAATATAAATTTATCGGTAGAGTATATTATGTATTCTTTGATGTGCTCTCTTCAAATCTCATCATAATGGAACTAGAGTAGGTATTTTGAGAATACCAGAACCTCTAGAATTTATTTTTGGATGTTGATACTAGAATTTGGTATGGTATGGGTGAACATTAATGATTAATGAGATGTGGTGAAATTAGGCAAGAAGTTCCTTTTAATAATTGACTTGAGGTGCACTTTTGAAAACCACACAAATATTAATTGATAATAAAATAAAGCACCACTAACACCCCCAAAAATTTCCTAATTTATAATATGATATTTTATAGGGGTGTAATAACATCAACCAAAAATTTTTAAGTAGGTTTCTACATTTATTCAAACAATATATTTTCAATTTAACACTTAGTTATTCTATTTCATTTTAATTACGGAAACAAGTATTTTAATATTATATGTGTAAAATATTTATTAATTTTATTTAAATGTGGTCATAAATAAATAATAAAATTTTTAACATTTAATAATTATTATGTATTTTTAAAAATATGTTATTATTTTTAAATAGTTTAATAACACAATATTTTGATAAACAATAAATAGTGTCAATTTTGACACTATTCAATTTATAGATTGTTAAACACATAATTATCACAAGTTAACTTCAAGACAAGTATTTTATAATATTATTATGAGGTAATATATACTTATAAAATTAATTGGAAATATAAATTAGTACAAAATTTATTTATTTTATTATTTTTTAATAACATTTATTTGATATCTCTATTAATTAAATAATTACTACTATGAATTTGTGTAATTATTTAATATAATTATTCGTTAAGAAAAAATTAAAAATAAAATAACGATGATAAATTTAATATATTTCATGTGAATTTTTTTAGTCAAATTTATCCACTAAAAAATAAAACAACAAAAATGTTAACATATTAATGTATGAATGACACAACTTTAACATTACATTAAATAAAATAATATAAAGGACATAATCTACTCTATATGGCTCTAAATTGTCATTGTTATTACCTTTGGATGAATATTTTTCAAATATATTCGAACAATAATATTTTTTAATGATTCTGAACATTTTTATGGCAATTAATATTTTAATAAAAATAGTTTCATTGATTTCTCATAATTAATGTTTACATCATTAAAGAATAAAACCTTAAGATAATTATATATTTCCTTAAATTTAAAAATAAATTAGCATGATTAATGTAATTAATTTATCTTTCCATTGACTATTTATTTTGTAAGTTATAACCTCTTAATGTCTATATAAAATTTATTATTCTTATAAGAAATGTGAGTTTGACATTTTGTCACTTTCATTGGTTTTATTAATATCTATGTAATTTTCATTGTCATGTAGACATTAAATGACTATATTAGAACATAAGATAATAATGGTATAATTTGGTTCATCCACTATGTTTTTGGAATATTTTACGATAATTATTTCTTAACATACTATTTGTTACAATAATTTACCCGATTTAAATTTAACCACGTTAAATAAAAATTAATGTAGTTACTGTTGTGAATATCAAAAAATTAAAAGTAACCTATTAGAATAATTTTTACCCACTAATTCAAAATATATAATCCATTTTTTCAAATTCAATACATAGATGTTGTAGTAATTAATTTGAAAATAATCTAATTGTTCAAATGAAAAAATAGGTTTCTGTTTAAAAGACAAAACATTGAAAAATATTGAGATTATTCACATATGAAATCAAAGTTAAATTAATGAAAATGAATTAAATTGAATTATATTATACAAATTTATTTTATATATACTTTACAACCATTCAATAATATAATTTAACCCTATACATTAATTTGATGAAAAAAATTTCAATTAAAATATTAAGAATTTTTACTATTCATCAACATATGAATTTCATAAAAAAAACAAAAAAAATCCAAGTAAAACTATTATATCCTTTTTCCAAATAAATTGATTTTTTTTCAATTATAATAAACAATAGTTTCAAAAACTAGATTTAAAAATGGTGCTCTATCAAAAGGTGGGAAAACTGGATTTTTTTTAAATACTTCTTTTATCCAAAAATTTGAATTTTTTCTTATATCATGTTATAGAAAATAAAACAAAGATTCATTTTAAGGTTATATAAATTGAGAAATGTGGTTAATATTCTTCATAATAGCTAGATTATATCCAATTAAATAATAATATTTTAAAAATATATTATTTAGTGAAACATGGTATTGCATACAACGCAAGCTATCAAGGATGGTATCACTTGTGTGTAATTCAAACCAAGTCAATAGTTCATGTATTGAAAGCTTCCTTTGGTATTGCATATAAAAAAATCCAAACATTATTCCTGTATACATTGAACAAAATCTATACTCACTGTTGCGTGAAATTAATTCTATCAAAAGAACATGAAATTGTGTGTAACACAATCCAAGAATTGTGTGGAATATAATACAACTTTATATGATATTGTGTATAGTGCAAACTATTCGTGGTGTAGCATACAACATAATATAAAAATGAAACTAAAAGTAACATTTCTTATATAATCTAGTGTTGTTATAACCTACCCCCCTTAAATTGAATTTCTCTATCGTAAATTTCATGGTTATAAATGTTTTACTACATGAATATTTCATTCATTGAAACCCACATCGTAAAATATGGTACAAAACATCATTTTACAAAGTAAAGATAGAAATATTATAGTTACCCAATATATATCATCACTCGGTTTCCACATAAAATAATGAATGTGGGATGTGAAAACATGGATATGGAAGAGATATATAACCATCATGTTCTGATGGATAGGGATAGAAAATAAGGTTTCGAAAAAGTTAACTACAAAAAAGACATATATCGGTGATGATTTAAGTCACCATCTAATTAATCAAATAAGAAGGTACTAAGAAAAAAAAATTTCAAGATCCTTTCCCTAAAGTTGAATAATTTTTCATGGGAATAAATACATACTTGATTTTGGTATAATCTCATCATTGTTCGTTCCTTGAATAATTTCCACTTCTTCTATAATATAATGAAATGACGATGAATTTTAAATTCATTAAGTTTTAGAAGATCATGTGATATAAGGATAGGTCATTCCATCAGTCACAATCAAAAAAATGTTAGCAAATGTTATCAAATATACATAAGTCCCTCTATAGTGAGATTAATCGTATAAGGTTCCAAAAATGGACTTATAAATAAAATGTCATACAACATAAATAAAAAAACTATATCATACTAACTAGGGACTTCCCGTAAGCTAGTGGTAAGTGATGATGGCTCGTTTCTCATAAGTTTTGGGTTTAATTCCATAGCCTTGTTTAACATGACAGGTTTTCACCTATCATTTCAGTTGTATTTTTTATAAAATAATACTATTAGAACATTTCAGAAATAATATTAAAAATTGTTTTATCATTAATAAAATACTATCTCGTGTCCAATTTAATTCATTCAAACCTTTATTCTTATCGAAAATACTTCTATCCAATCTCACTATAGAAAACAAATTACACGAAAAGAAATATAACTAGCATGTGAATACCATAATTTATCCCGCCATATATCATAAGATATATATTTTTCGTCACCTTAAAGCATTATAATGACTTCATCATTCATTATCTTGAGTAATGGTAATATCTTAAATTATAATATATATATATATATATATATATATATATATTGAAAGCATGCTTGTTTCATCATTCCAAACATTAATGGATATATTTCTGATTTCCCCAACTGTATTATACTCCATGCATGATATCATAACCCTCTAGTCAACAACACCATAATTAGATACCAAGAAACTAGAATCAACCAATTTATTTATTCCATCAAACATTTAATTATCCAAAAATTAGTATTTTAACATTCATGACATATTAAGGGTTATCTTTTTCTTTAATCATGGGTCATCCATGTATATCACCATACCATTAAATTTCTCTGTGGCACCATATTACTATGAAAACGATCCATTCTAATCCTTAATGAAAAACTTATACCGAAAAAACTTATGTATTTCAAGATTCATATAACATAATTGTTGATTTATGAAAAATATAAACCTAAAAAATAAACCATTATTCTTAGACAATTACTAATTTTCAACAATCTTCATCTCCCCTAAAATATGAATAATGTCTTAAGGATTCTGGACCTCATGATTTTTAGGTTTAATGTAAATAATAGAAGAATAAAATCACATATATTTCACATGTCATTTACTAACACTTTATCCTTTCCAGTATGATTAATAATTGTAGCATTGTCATGTTTCCTTCATGATGTTTACATATTTGGAATATATCATCATAATTCCCATACATCTCTCATCTAAAATATTCCATTGTTTACTATGTTTTATGTAGTACCGGTTATTAACTACGACCAGAAAAGAAAAGTGTGAAATATACATTTCAGTTATTAGAAACACATAAATACTAAAAATTACTTATAATATTTCAATCTGTTATATATTATGTTCAACCAAAGTTTAGTCATGATTATCCCAAAAAAACTAGGATTGTGTCATTTACATTCCTTATTCTTAGAAAATCCCTAGAAATATCCTTATAAATACCTTTAGGGGACTAACTAAACATTTCGCATCCTAGTATCCAATGGTTGACTAATCATTCACTTTGATAACAATAGTGGATACTCATGCTTGTTGTATATAGACATTACATTACATTATTCGAATACATAGTACATGATGGAAGTAGTTTATGAAAGAACATATTAGTTTAGTGTCTTTAGAAACTAGTAACACATTCATCTAGATTGGATAAACTTTTTCAATATATCCCATAACAATATTCCACATTACTTTTCTAACCTAAAAAATTTCTTTATATCCTAGGGAAAAAACAAAGAAAACTGGGATCTCAAATTCTCAGTAAGGGTAAACACTGAGAACATAAAACAAACCAAAAATATTATAATGTTAAAAACATTAACATAAAGTCTAAATATCAAAATTTTAGAGACCCAAACATTACGTACATGGAAATTATGTTACTTTTATATTACTTCGACATAATACTTAATACATAACAAAAACGGACATCAATGGACCGAAATAGTTTAGTGTCTTTGGAATCTTGGAACATAAACTTCTAATCTGTTGAAAGATCTTCAACATCTTCCATAAAGAAATTCCCCTTTTGTTTTCTTACCTAAAAAATTTATCTATATCATGGGGAAAAACATAAAAAGGGTGTGGTAAAATGCTCAGTAAGGGTAAAAATGGATAACATATAAACAATCCATAATCATTTGAACGTAAAAACATCAACATAATACATCCAAATCATGATAAATGACATGAATCATAGAAGTACATAAGGAATAAGTCATAATGAAACATCAATAATGATAATATTTCATGGGAATAAAACATGTAATTATGGAAACAATTAATCACATGATATGATTTCCATATTAGCCAAGGTGTTTCTGCCAAGACTATCACTGTGGATAAAGAACATTATTGATTCTGGTTAACTTGTCGTTCCATCCCTATATTACTGAACTATATTTTTCTTTTCATTATAGTCATGTCTATCTCAGGAGATATAAATAATTACTTAATGAATTGGAGGGAGATATAGGTCCCACTCATCTCATAAGGAAATCATTCATACTTGTTCCACAAAATAAACATAAATCATTCATCATAACCCAAAAAATAAAATGGGCTTAATAAACATCATCCCATCAAAACATAATCCATATAAACCAAATAGACATCATTTCATCATAAGAATAATCAAACCATGTAAATAATATATAAATTATACATGAATCATAAACATCCTAAATAATGTCATTTTATTTGGAAAATAGTTTTGATAAAAGACATGAAATGAATTAATGAAGAAAATTTCCATTCTTCTTAAAAATCATTTACGTTTCTTAAAATGCAATTCAATTTTAAAATAAAATTATTTTATTGAAAATAATCATGAAATCTTGTACAGGAAGCTTCATGAAAATAAGGCATTATGAAATCGTAAAAATCCATTCATTCTGTATAAGTTAAAAAAACATGCTTTTCATACTTTTGTCATAAAATTCAAAAAGTATCTCGTAAGGTAAACAAAAAAAATTTCTTCCATACGATGTGGTAAAATGTAAAAACGGTAAAAATGACATTAAACATACATGGAAGAAACATAATCATTTTATGAAAACAATTTGAGAACATATGGACATGGATGATAAACATATCCCGAGTAAATACTTACAAATAAACAATCTCAGATAAGAATTAGATTGGAATAATTATCCCTTACCTTATGTCCAATTTCATCTATATGTATCTGAGACTCCTGTATAGTGGATTTAAACATATTATTATCTTATATCAGAATCATAATAATATTTATGATATCATATATGATTCACTTATGACTTTATATTAACCGTTCATTTGTCAATTCCATGTTAAAGACGTGTTTTGGGTAAAATCATTTCATATATTGTACGTGTTGGACTTGTTTTTCTTTATATTAATATTACTTATATCATTATTTAATTACTTATAGAATTTAATTCATGATTTATATATTATATATATTCAATATATATATATATAATAGATAAATGAAATGAAATACACCATTCATGGAGACGGTAGGCGTACGTACGCATGAATACTGTTTTCCTTTACTTATTAACTTGAATAGAAGTAAGTAGATGAAATATATATACATAAATAAAGTAGCTTTATTATGTCATATATTTAATTATTATTCATTATATATACATTATAATCCTTCTTGAATGGTTAACATGGAGAATGAATCACATCGCGTCGTGGAGATGGTAATCTGTGCGTACGCACGAGCGATGATATCATTCCCTTAATTATTGAATGGAATTGGAGTAGATTCTATGATATATCATAATTAGTATCATGTTATAGTAATCATATATAGTTATTATTTACACCATTATACCCATCCTAGTAAGGTGGTAGTATAAAAACATAATACACCATGGTGTGGAGACGGTATTCCACACGTACGCACGTGCGGTGATTTCATTTTTTGTCGGATGTATAGAAGGTGAAATAGGGTTGTTTCATATTTATGATAACATATTAGTTTATAATTAATAATTATGTTATTAATTTACAATGAAACAACTAAATAATAGTATGTAGAAGAAGAAATAAACTTGAATGAATCGGTAGAAGAGATTACCTCTTCTTCGACGTGCCTCTTTTAAACATCCTCTTATGGAACTAGAGATGGTCATTTGAAAAGAGAAGAACCTCTATAATATAACTAGAGAGGTTGAGAAGAGAAATTTTCAGGGTTTTTCCAATCATTAAGGCTAAAAATTGTGTAATGAAGAAAGGGAAGAGGTTCCATTTTATAAGAAAGGAGAGGGGCATCTTAGGAAAAACTTAAATTATTATTTTATAATTAATTCATATTCGGTTTAAAATGGCTCCAAAGTAACTTATTTCGAATCTAGGGTGGGTATGAATCTAAAAAATTTCAAAAAATAGGTTTTAGAAAAGTTTAGGTTACAATTTTAACCTTATCATTTAGATTTAACTCTATGTTAAATAATTTATCTTTTACCGTGTCTTCTTGTATTCCTACACTATATGGTTAATAAACATACTATAAACTGCCACTCAAACACTAATAAGTTCCTTAATGTAATATATATATTATTATATAATTATTTTGGACTAAACATATATTTTTAGGCAAATAATATCAATTAATAATTTAATATTTTTTTAAAAACTCTTTTATGTCAGTTTTGACACAATTTGGTATTTTGTTTTTGATAAATTTATAACAACATTATTACTTAGATAAAAATTCATAAAACCAAGAATAATATATTATAATAACCTATAAAATTATTTTAATTCATTAAAAGTCTAAAATTACATTTATTTGGGTATTTATAATATCAATTATTTTAATTTTTCATTAATAATGTAATTACTGCATCATCATTGTGTCATACATAAATTAAAATTGTTTACCTCTAAAAATTATAAATAAAATACCATTATATATAAAATAGTTTTATATTTCTAATGAATCTTTATAGTCTAATTTATCTTCTATCTATCTCTATATTAAAAATGTTTTTCTTATTAAACATAAATTTTAATTCTTTTAACTCTTCTTTGAATTAAATAATAATAAAAGTCATAATATAATCCAAGTGGAACTAAATGGTCATATTTTATTCCTAAGGTTGTTTTGGGTCGAATTAAATTTATTCAGTAGAAATAGGACATGTTTTAAGGTAATAATAATATAAATTTTACACTTAATTACCGTATTTTCTTTTTAGTGTGTTAAATAAAAGTAAAATGTTACAAATCACAAAAAAATTATTTTTTTCATATTAAACCAAATTTTACTCTTGATATTAACTTTGTCTCTTGTATTTTCTATATTAAACTCACATAAGAGGTAAAATAATGTTTTTTGTAAATTTGAAAACTCTCCTAGGTGGTGGGTAAAAGACGGTGAAAAGTTCTATAAAATTTTAATATATCTAAAATTACTGTAAATTGTATCCAATGAATTATATTGAACATATATAAGTATTATGTGTCTATTTTGACCTAAAATAAATTTAAATAAAATAAATAATTCTTGAATTAAAAATTCGGTTATAAATTATAACTCAGTGTTTTGTTTCACTATTCATAAAAAAATTTAATGTTTTCAGAAAAATATAAAAAACTCACCCTAGGATAATTTCGATATTTTGAATCCAAAAATGAAGTCCATTATTAATGATATAATTTTTAAAATTTAAAAAATTGGGTATTATTATTCCTAACAGCAAGTTTTTATAATACTTAATAAAATATCGTTGTCTAGTGAAACTCAGTATTGCGTACAACCCCATCTATCGAGGAAGGATTCTATTAAATGTAATGCAAGCCAAGAATAGTGTTTCATATACTAAAAGCTAATATAGTGTTGCGTATAGTGTAAGATAATATTGGTGTAGCGTACACCACATGACATCAACGAAATTAAAAAATATATTTTTTCATAAAATCTTGGGGTGTTACATTCTACCCCATTAAAATGAATTTCACGCTTGAATTTTATCAAGGTTATAAATAGTTTTCTACTTGAATGTGTCTTTCATAAAAACCCACATCATAAAAATGAATACTAAAACATCATTTTAAAAAAGGAACGTTAGATACATAACGGATACCCAAAGTAACTCATCACTGGGATTCCACATAGGATAATATAGGTGAAAATATGGATATAGAAGAGAAATATAACCATCGTGTTCTGATAGAGAGTGGTAGAGAACATGGCTATGAAAAATCTGACAATCACAAAGCCATAAATTTGTGATGATCTAAGGTAGCATCTGTTTCATCAGATATGAGGGTACTATGACAACATTTTTGGTTGTCAATATCATTTCCCTAATGTTGAAAATTTTTAATCAGTAGATAAACTTACATGATTTGGGTACAATCTCGTCATTGTTTATTCCATGAACAATTTCCACTTCATATCTTACTCAAATTAAGTTTAATTTTTTATTCATGAAGTGTTAACATATCCTGTGATAGAATGATGGGCCATTCCATCTATCTCAAACAAAAGGTTAGCAAAAGTTATCAAACATGCATAAGTCCATCTCTGGTGAGGTTAATCGTATATTATTCCAAAAATGGACTTATACTTCATCTATAATACCTCTTAAAAAAATAAACATAGTTTCTACAAACCATGGAATTATTGTAGGCCATATTTAGGCGATAAATCCCTATCACACTTCTGTTGTGGATTCGATTCCCACAACCTTGTACGACGCGACATGTTCTCGCCCATCCTGTAGGTTGTCCCTTATTCTAAAACTACATTATTTTAACATTCCTACAATAATATCGAAAAAAGTTCTAGCCTTAAGCAATACTATCTTATGTCTAACTTAATTCATTCCAATCTTTAGGATTATCAAAAATAATTCCATCCAAGATCATAGTATAAATAAAACGATTACATGAAAGGTCACATAACAAGAATGTGAATACCATCATTTATCTCCCATATATCATAAGATATATCATATTGGTCACATTCTAAATATGTGAATAATTTAGTTATTTATTCTTTGGAATAATGAATACACATTGACATTTTGTGAAAACATGAATTCTGTCAAAAGTTAACTCTTTCCACTTACCAAAATACCAAAAACAAATTATACTCAATCCATGATGTCACTTTGTCCTTATATCAGTCATGAGATCATGCATACTATCAAACATTACATTTTTTCCTTATCCCTTCATTATGTGCATGTACTCTTCTTTCCAATAAAATTTCAATCACTTTTCATGGTTACCTATACCGTAAAATTATTGAATACCACAATAGACAAATACATAAATATTCCAATATTCCATGATACTATATACAACATTATTTTGGAATCCCATTACGTAAACACTTAATAATTCCAACAAATCGTTGTCATATTCAACATCTACAATAGTGATCGCATGTGACTCCCCTATGTCCTTTTCCATAACATGTTTCTCACATCGATCATCATTAACCCTTGGATTATGGCATTGATTTGCATAATGCCCAATTTCCTTGCATTTGAATCATTGAAGTGTTGGTGGTGCATTCTCTGTAGTCTTTTCTCTATTATCTCATTAGCTACCCTTTTTCCATTACTTCGACACTCAGCTATTTGATGAACTTATTTTCTACACATAATAAATTTTGTAGTCCCATTAAGACAATCCCCACCAAGCTTCTTTCCACAATTTGAGAATAACGAAACATTCTTCTTTTTTTTCACCATTGTTTTGAGATTTTTCCTTGATATCCTTATTTTGTTTCTTGTCAAAACCATGCGATGGATAAGTAATACCAACATATATTTCTACCTTTATAGCACAATGAAAAATTTAATCATAGCTACTGAAGTCTCGTATAGCTAATTCTCTTCAAATAATTGGTTTAAATCCACTGAAGAATCGATCTAATTTTCATTTAGGTTGGACGATAAATCCAGATGCATTCCTTACAAGCATTGTAAAATTCAGCTCATATATAGCAAAAGATTCATCATCCTTTTGCTTAAGCTCAAGGAACTCCTTTCCATCTTTGTTCAAAGAATACGAGGGAAGTACTTGTTCAAAAATTAGTTCTTGAACTCATTCCATTCCATTGATTCATTTTCACCTTGGGGCCTTGTATTCTTTATTAGATTCCACCATTGGTCTGCTTCGCCATCTAAACAGTAAACAACCAGAATTTCTTTTTCATGTTCCCAACATTTATGTATGAAAAATATATTTTAAATGGTACTGAACAATTTTTCAGCAACAAGTGGATCAGAAGACCCACTGAAAGATGGTGTATATTTCCTCATGAAGGATACAATATAATATTATTCTCTTCTCGGCTCATTTGGAAGTCTATAATAATTCATATCTTGTGTAAGTATAGAAATAATATTTTTCAATCCATCTCACATAACATTGGTTTGTTCAAGAGGAAAATCGTTGCATTGCCCATTAAATTGATCAACACGGTTCCTTCGGGTTCCAGCCATCGTCTAAAACCCAAAAAGAATAGTGTGTGAGGAAAATATCATGCTAAGAAAACAACATAATAAAGGTGGAGTGCCTTCAATAGCTAGCATCTTAGGTTTAATTCTATGATCATTAAGTAAATTCTAATACTATAACATATACTTATACTTAACAGTAGGGACATCTATAGACATATAATAGAAATATCTCTAGGGGTCTCACTATAGTTTTCGCATCCTAGTTTCCAAAGGCTGACTAAACCTTTCCTATCATACCAATTGTAGAGACCCAAACCTGACTTACATGGACATTACATTACTTTTACAATACTTTTTCAGAATTCTTAATACATATCAAAAACTGACATCCAAGGACCATAATATTTTAGTGTCTTTAGAAACATGGAAAATAAACTTCTAATCATGTTTACAGATCTTGAATATCCCTCATAAAGATCTTCCACTATTTTTTCATACCTAAAACCATTCATTATGTCCTATGGAAAAGAAAACATAAAAAGGGTGAGCTAAAATTCTCAGTAAGGGTAAACATTGAGAACATATAAACAATCCATAAACATTTGAACGTAAAAACATGAACATTATACATCAAAATCATGAGCAATGACATCAATCTTGGAAGTACATAAGGCATAGATCATAATGGAATATAAATAATGATAAAATAGCATGGGAATAAAACAAGTAATTGTGGAAACCATTAATCACAAGATATGACTTCCATAGTAGCCAAGGAATTTCTTCCAAGACCATGATAGTGGGCAAAGTCCATTACTGAATCTAGTGTACTTGTCGTTCCATCCTTGTATTAGAAAACCGGATTTTACAAGTTGTTCCAGTCATGTCTATCTCATGAGATATAAATATTTACCCAATTAATTGGAGGGGGATATAGGTCCCACCCATCTCATAATGAAATCATTCTTGCTTGTTCCACCAAATAAACATAAATCATTCATCATAACCCAAAGAATAAAATGGGTTTCATAAACATCATCCCATCATAACATAATCCATATAAAACAAATGGATATGATTTAATCATAAGAAGAATAGAACCATGTAAATAATATATACAATAAACTTGAATCATTAATATGCTAAATAATGTCATCTTAGATGGAAAATAGTTTTGATAAAACACTTTAAACGAATTCTCGAGGAAAATATCCTTTCTTCTTAGAAATCATTTTCTTTTCTCAAAGTTCCATTAAATTTTAAATGAGGCGTATTTTGTTGAAAATAATAATTAAATCTTGTACAAGATGCTTAATTAAAATAAGGCATTATCAAACCGTAAAAATACATTCAGTCGTATAATTTATGAAAACATTGTTCTCATACTTTTTTCAGAAAAGACAAAAAGTACCTCATATGGTAAAAAAAGAACGATTCCTTCCATATGATTTGGTAAAAGTCAAAAAAGGGTAAAAATGACATTAAACAGAAATGGATTAAAATTAAACATTTTATGAAAACATTTTGAGAACATATGGACATGGATGATAAACATAACCCCATTAAATTCTTACGAATAAACAATATCGGATAAGAGTGAGTTCGGAATAATTATCCCTTACCTTATGTAAAATTTCTTCTGTATGTGTCTGAGACTCTTGTATAGTGGGTTTAAAAATATTATTATCATGTAACATAATCATAATATTATTTATGATATCATATATGATTCACTTATGACTTTATATTAACAGTTTATTTGTCAATTCCATGTTAAAGAAGTGTTTTGTGTAAAATCATTTCATTTATCTTACGTGTTTGGAATTGTTTTTCTTGATATTATTATTACTTATATCATGATTTACATACTTTCAGAATGTAAATAATTATTTTTATATCATATATATTCATTATAAATATATATAATAGATATATAAATGAAAGGAAATACACAGTTCCTGGATATGGTAGGCTGTACGTACGCATGAACGATGTTTTCCTTTCCTTATTGACCTGAATGAAAGTATGTAGATGAAATATATATATATATATATAAATCCAGTATCTTTATTATGTCATATATTTCATTATTATTCATTATATATAATTTATAATCATTCTTTAATGGTTAACATAGAGAATGAATCTCATCGCGTCGTGGAGATGGTAATCCCTGCGTACGCACGAGCGATGATATCATTCCCATAATTATTGAATGGAATTGGAGTGAATTATATAATATCTCAGAATTATTATAATTTTATAATAATCATATATATTTATTCTTTACACCATTATACTAATCCAAATAAGGTGGTGGTAGAAAAACATATTACACCACACCGTGGAGACGGTATTCCGTACATACGCACACGCGGTGATTTCGTTTTTTGTGGGATGAATAGTAGGTGAAATAGGGTTGTTTCATATTTATAATAACATATAAGTATATAATTAATACTGATGGTATTATTTTATAATGAAAAAACTAAATAAGAGGAAGTAGAATATGAAAGAAACTTGAATGAATCTGTAGAAGAGATTGCCTCTTCTTCGACATGCCTCTTTTAAACATCCTCTTAGAGAACTAGAGTTGGTCTTTTTGGAAGACTATAACCTCTAAGATATAACTAGATATGTTGAGAAGTGAAATCGGTAGGGGTTGGTTGAGAATGAAGGCTCAAAATTTTCTAAAGAGGAGAGGTAGGAGGTGCCCTTTGATAAGGGAGGATAGGTGCACCTTAGGAAAAACATAAAATAGTATTTTATAATAAATTCATATTCGGCTTACAATGGCTCCAGAGTAACTTATTTAGAAACTTGGGTGGATATGGGTATAACACCTCTCAAAAAAATAGGTTATAGACCAATTTATGTTATCATTTTAACCTTATCATTTAGATTTAACTCTACGTTAAATAATTTAACTTTTACCAAGTTTTCTTGTATTCTTACACTATATGGTTGATAAAGATACTAATAACATCCAATAGAAACCTAATTGGTTCATTAATGTCATATATATTATTATATAAGTGTTTTTTCCGAAACATAGTTTTTTAGTAATAGAATATCAATTAAAAATTTAATATTTATTTTAAAAACTCTTTGAAGTCAATTTTGAAACTATTTGGTATTTTGTTTTTTCCAAATTTATAACAGCATTATTACATTGAAAACAATTCATCTAACCAACCCTAATATGTTATATTAACCTATAAAATTAGTTTAATTCATAAAAAGTCTAAACTTACATTTATTTAGGTGTTTATAATATCAAATATGTTAATAATTCATTAATAAGGTAATTAGTGCATCATCATTTTGTCCTAATTAAATTTAATTATTTAATGTCTAAAAATTATAAATAAAATACCATTATATAGGAAATCCTAATTTCTTTCTAATGAATACTTATAGTCTTATTTATCTTATGAATAACCCCATATTAAACATTTTTTACTTATTAAACATTGATTTTATTTCTATTTACTCTTCCTTGAAATAAATAATAATAAATGTCCTAATGTAATCCAAGTGGACCTAAAAGGTCATATTTTTTAACTAAGGTTTTTTTAGGACGAATTACACTTATCCAATCGAATTATGATATGTGTTAGGGTAATAATAATATCACTTTTACCAATAATTATCCTATTTATTTTTAACCATGGAAAATAAAAGTAAAAAGTTACTATTCACCAAAAATTATTTTTATCTTATTGAACCAAATTTTACCCTTTGATATTAACGATTTATTTCTTATTTTCGAAATTCAACTCACAAAAGAGGTAAAAATAATATTTATGTAAATTTTCATATTCTTCTAGGTGGTGGGTAAAAGACGGTGAAATGCTCTATAATCTTTTTATATATCTAAAATTATTATAAATTGAATCCAGTGAATTACATTGTACTTATATAGGTATTTTGTGTACATTTTGACCTCATATAAATTTAAATAAAATAAATAATTATTTAAATAAAAATTCAGTTTTAAACTATAACTCAGTGTTTTTCACTATTAATAAAAAATTGAATGTTTTTAGAAAAATAACAAAAATTCACCCTAGGATAATTTCGATATTCCGAATCCAAAAATGATTTCAATTTTGAATGATAAAATATATAATATTTCAAAAAAAATGGGTATTACTATTCAAAATAGATTGTTTATATAACATTTTAATAATATATCATTGTTTAGTGAAACTCAGTATTGAGTACAACACAAGCTATCGAGGAAGGTTTCTCTTGTGTGTTACACAAGACAATAATAGTATTGCATATACTACAAGAAAATATGGTGTTTCTTATAGAGAAATATAATCATTTTGTATCATACAACACAAGACATCAAAGAAATTGAAAAAATAGATCTCATAAAATCTCGTGGTGTTACAAAAATTGCGAGCCATGAAAAAAATCACGGCAGTTCGTAAGGCATAGATCATTAAGGAACATTATCAATGATAAAATAGCATTGGCCTAAAACATGGAATTGTGGAAAACAAATAATAACATTATATGATTTGAAAAATTTCCATGTAATTTCTTCCAATACTATAATTGTGGAAAAATCATATTAATGAACCAAATTTACTTGTCATTCCTACCATGTTTTACAAAACAAGAATTACTTGTCGTTCCAACCCATTATTACAGAACCGAATTTATTTTCTGTTCAATTCATGTCTCTCTCCAGAGATATAAATCATTACCCAATGCATTGGAGGGAGATATTGGACCCACACATCTCACAATGAAACCATTCTTATGTGTTCCACAATAAAATAAAAATCATTTAATATATCGAAAACAATGAAATAAAATGGGTTTCTTAAACATCATTCCATTATAATACATTTCAAATAAAAGGATTTCCTAAAAAATAGATCATAAAAAAATATATTAAAATTAATAATATTGATATAAATATAACCAAATGTCATCAAATATGGAGAAAATTTAGATTAAAACACTAGAAACATTATTCATGAGGAAAATTTTCATTCTTTTTCAAAATTGTTTTATTTTCTAAAAATTCCACACAAATTTAAACAGAAATAAATTAGTCGAAAATAATCTATTAATATTGTAAAGTATGCTTCATGGAAATTTTTTGTTATTAATAGGTAAAAATTATTTCATTTTGTACAATTTAAAATAAAATCACGTCGTACTTTTTTAATAAAAGTCAAAAAGTACCTCAAATCGATTATTGAAAAAAGATTCATTTCATACCAATTAATAAAAAATCGCCAATGGGTAATATTAACTCTAAATAAATTGTGGAATATTATATATAATACTACATAGTTATGAAACATGGATTTATATGATAAATATACCATAATAATTACTTATGAATAAATAGTCGTGGATAAAAATGAGACTGTAAAATTATCCCGTACTTTTGGTCTAATTTCTTACGTATGAATATGAAACTCTAGTATAATGGGTTTAAAAATATTGTTATCTTTTAATAGAATCATAATAATATTTATGATATCATATATGATTCAATTATAATTTCATATTACATGTCTATTTATCAATACCATGTTAAAGTAGAGTATCGGGTAATAATCAATTTATTTATCATACATGTTTTGACTTGTTATTCATGATCTTATTACATAGTTCATTATTTAAGTGCATCCATATTGTGAAACATGATTTATATATAATATATATTATTTATATAAATATATATAATAGATATAAAAGAGATAGATAAATGAAATGGAATATACTGTTCATGGAGACGATAAGCCACACGTACGCATAAACATTGTTTCTATTTCCTTATTGGATTGAGTGGAGGTAAGTAAATGAAATATATATATACACATATAATTAAATCGAGTATAATTAATATTTAAATTACTTAACTAATATTTATTATATAAACATTATAATCATGCAAGGATAGTTAATGCTGATAATGAATCTTATTGCGTCATTGAGACAGTAGGTCGTACAAACGCACGAGCGAAGATAGAATCCCCAGTATTATTGAATGGTATTGAATTGGATTTTATACTATATTTCTGAATTAATATGATTTTATAATAATCATATATATTTATTATATCAATTTTTGTACCCATCAATGTAAGGTGGTGGTGAAAATCAGATTACACCACGACGTTGAGATGAAAAGCCATATGCACATACGTGTGGGGATTTTGTCATTATTAAGATGGATAGAAAGTAGAACATTGTTTTTTCATAATTACTATAGAATATCTGTATATGTGATATATAATTTATTATTCTATAATTAAGCTCCTCATGTAGAATTATAAGTAGAATGAAATATGAAGGAATATTTAAATGTGATTACCTCTTCATTGATGTGATCTCCTTAAATCTCATCATAATGGAAATAGAGTTGGTATTTTGAGAATACATTTACCTCTAAAATTTAACAAGAGTTTTTGAAAAGAGAAATGGGTAGGGTATGTAATAACTTAAGGGCTTCAGGAGTTGTGGATAAATGAGTGAGTAGGTGCCTGTTTTTAATTAAGGTGAGGGTCATTTTTGGAAACCTCAAAAATATTAATTTATAATAAAATCAAACCCCACTAAAAAATCAAAACTATGGAAAAATTTATAATATTTGATAAGATAGTTTTTTATAATCATCAAGAAATATATTTTATACATGTTTCTAGGTTTCTTGTAACCTTATCTTTTCAATTTAACACTTAGTTATTCTATTTCATTTTAACTAGGGTTACAAAAATGATGATATTAAATGGGAAAATATGATGTCAATTAGATAATAAATAATTAATAAATTTTTTTACAATATCATAATTATTAGATATTTTTTATAATATGTTATTATTTTTAAATAATTTAATAAAACAATATCTTGATAAACAATAAATATTGTCAAATTTTTCAATATTCAATTTATTGATTTTCAAAAATATAAATATAATAAGACATATTCAAACCAATTAGTTTATTATATTCCCATGAGGTCAAGGTTATCTATAAAAATCATTTTAAATATTAATTATCCCAAAAAAATTATTTTAATTTTGTCAATATCATTTATTTTATATATCCTTTAATAAAATAATTACGACAACGAATTTGTGTAAGTATTTAATATATTTATTTTTTGAGTTAAAATTAAAAAAATACTATAATGAATAAAAATTTAATATTTTTCATGAGAATATATGTAGTCAAATTTTACTTCTATAAAAAAAATTAAATGTTTTACTTATTAATGTATGAATGTGACTACTTTAACATTACATTAAATATAATAATATAAATCATATAATCTATTCAATAATGATCCAAATGGTCATTGGAATGCCGTTAGATGATTATGGTCGACATATACATGATCAACAATATTTTTACATGGGTTTGGACCATTTTTATTGTAATTAAGAGTTTAATAAAAATTGTTTCATTGATTTCTCATCATTTAGTTAATTTTCACATCATTGATGTACACGATTTTTGGAAATTATATATTTCCAAAAAATTGAAAATAAATTACCATTTTGTCATTAGTTATTTGTTATTTCTATGGTCTATTTTTTGAAGATATCGCCTGGTTATCCCAATTTTAAAATTATTATAGTTAAATGAAATTTGATTTTTATATTTTGTCACTCTCATGGGTATAATTAATATCTTTGACATTTTCTTTTTCAATTCAACATTAAATTAATATTTTTTGAAACTAAGATGTTAAGGGTAGACTTTTTTTCATCAACTTGGATTTTGGAAGGGTTTAGGATAATTTTATTTTCTTTATTATATTTTTTACACTAATTTACCCGAGATACCTTTAATAGTGTTAAAAAACTGAACGTAGTTACTATTACTAAAATCAAAAATATAAAAGTAACTGATTTACATAATTTGGATTCACTGATATGAAATACCGAATCTATTTAACATAATTCAAAACACATAAGTTGCAGTAAATAATTTAAAATTATTCTTGTTGTCGGAATTAAAAATGGGGTTTTGGTTAGATGTTAAAATATTGGAAAATATTGAAATGTTTTTAAATATAAATTCAATGTAATAACAATGTAAATTAATTAAACGTTATTAAAATAAAAAATATATATACAATTTATAATCTAAACCCATTAAATAATATAATTTAACCATATAAATTATTTCGTTTAAAACTGTTTTTATCAATTAAAATATAGTGTATTTTTATTATTCATCAAAATATGAATTTCATAAAAAAATTAAGAAAATTTCAACTGAGTTAAAATTTTACATCCCACTTCCGCATTAGATCATAATTTTTCAAATATAATATATTAATGTTTTAAAAATGGATTTAAAATTGGTGTGTCATCAAATGTGGGAAAACTGTATTTTTATTATAAAATACTTCTTTTATCCAAAATATTGAATTTGTTCTTATGTCATTTTCTAGAAAATACATAAAACAAATCATAATGTTTTATAAAATTCAAAATTTGGTTAATAATATTCATAAAATCTAATATATATACCATTAAATAATAATTTTTATTAATATATTATTGTTTAGTGAATCTCGGTATTTAGAACAATACATGCTATAAATGAATGTCTCTCTTGTGTGTAACTCAAGACATGTCAGTTTTGAATGTAGTGAAAACATCATTGGTGTTGTATATAACATAATCCAAACATAGTTTATTTTTACAGTGAAAGAAGTCTATTCACCATGTTGCGTGAAATAAATTCTATCAAAAGAACATGAAATTGTATATAACAGAAGCTAATAATAGTGTTGTATATATTGCATGATAATATGTTGTTATGTATAATTCAAGCTAATCATCGTGTAGCATACAAAAAAATATCTCAAAAAAATTAAAAATAATATAGATCATAAAATCTATGAGTGTTACAACAACCTTGTTGTAATTGATTTTTATAATAAATGAAGGAATTTATAGGTATTTATATGAGGTAATGTGACCATTGGAATCGTAACATGCCCATTTGGAATTGTATGATGATTGTTGGGAATAGAAAACAGACCATCAAAATAGTAATTTTACCAAATAATAATAAATATTTATATAAATAATATTTATCAAGATTAATTTAATTATATATAATTATTATTTAACAAAAAATTAAATATCTTTTTTAAAAAAATCAAAATTTATATAAGCACATTTTTAACAAACTGAATATTGAAATAAATCCTAAAAATCATAAATTTTATATTAAAAATTAAAATAAAAAAATTTAGAAATTTATTTCTTTACATTAAATATCATTTTTAAATCATCATGATAAAAATAGCCATGGAAATGTTTTTGGGAATTTTTAGAAATACAATTTTTTTGGTAAACAGTAAAAAAATAGTTCATCACATAATGGTGCATCTTAAATTACACCATTCATTGTGTAATATTTTAATTATAATATATATAATATAATTTTTGACAATTAATATTTAATTTCATTAATGAGTCATTAAAATATATAAAAAATTTGGAAACCTAAAAAACTACCCTAATATTAAAGGAAAATGTAATTCCTTAGAATAAAAATTTCACTTTTACTGGTTTCCATAATAATAAACTAACTAATTAGAAATATAAATGATGTTTATATTGTTAAAACCATTATAATATTTTTATATATTAAATATTTTATCAAAAAATAACTATTTCCTCTTTTACATTTGATATAATATTTTATTCTATATTTTATTTAAAAATATCCCACTCCTTGGGTATTAATAACCCCACTCCCTCCCTTTGAAAAAACACGGATCCCAAAAATTCTAAATCATAATCTCTAAAAAATAATCCCTCTTATTACCGTTATAATAATTATGGTTGTTATGATGTAATGCAACTCAAAACATAAATGGAGTCGTAGTGAATTACAAGATAATCTATATCAAGGATTAAGTATGTTTTGATCAACTCATCATTTTTTTAATTCTTATTCAACTTATTTTTTTAACCACCCCTCTCATAAATATACCATAGCATATTAATTAGGCTTTAATATTATATTATTTTCAATATATTCACATACAATAAGTATGATATTTACTATATTTATATATTTACAAAATCAATTTCCCTCTTTACTAATAATGTCCTGTCAAAGATTAGAGAACCACCTATGGTGACATTTCCATGTCATCATGTATAACCATAATCATTAATGGATATTTTTTAATTTGATAAAACATATAGACATGTAAGTATATGTATAATAATATTATGTAAATAATTATACTAATGCATAACTTACATTTAACAAAATAGATAAATCAAGGATAGTTGATAATTTTTTAGTAAAACATGATATCAAATAACTACTTTTTAACCTAAAAAATTAAAAGATATTGTCAAATGAAAATAACTGATAATTAGAAATAACAGAAGTTCAATTCTATATCAATTATTTAAAAATCTATATTTATTATCCAGGAGGTGAAAGTTTAACAATATAAATCAAGAATAATGATAAGATAATTCCCAAACCCATCACATTTTATTCTGGATATCCATATTTCATACAATATTCTGTATGAATACTCTTCTAATGTTCCATAAATATAATTTATTTTATTTTAACTAATATATTTGTGTATATACAAGTTTCCTTCATGAATTTATGACAACTAAAGTAATTTTCCAAAAGAAAAATTCTTTCAAAAACAAATATTTTTCTCCACATTGGTTATTTTTACTTCACTAAAAATCATTATTATTTTAACAATTATGATTTCACTACATTCATTTGGGAAAGAAATGTTTATTCAAGAAATTATTATTAATGAAATATTTATGAACCACATTCATTTTAAAGGGTTAATTCATTACTATGATTGTAATTAGCCCTATGTGGAATGCATAATTATATAAATATTATGATGTGATAGTTGGAATAAAAATTATATATCCCCCAATGAATTTTTTAATGTGATCTATCTCATGATATGATGTGAATTATAATTTAACAAGATTCATGTGTTTTCGCAAGGATGATGATATGTTTATGAACATATGTTATTTGTGAACATGTTGGTATCTTTGTTCACAACTATGTGTTGTGTTTGACTAATAAGTCATGATGATTAATTTTTATGCATATCCACATTCGAGGAATTTATCATATTTTTTATAAATGTTGTTTAGGATGATCAAATACTTATCATTTGATGATTATTATTGTTTTCACTGATGTTATATTATTGATGTCCCTTATTCATCATCTAACTAGTATTTTAGAACACCATGTTCATTGGTATATATCCTCATGAGATTACATGTATTAATAAGTACATGATCATTTAAATATATAAAAACAATTATTTTAAATAAAAATTATGTTTTATAATGTATGAGATATGTATGAGCCTAATTTTCCCAAGAAATTTATACCTTTAATCATGTATTTGTATATCTATTATTTTTTTTACCTTCAAATATTTTAAATGTCATGTAAGAAAAGTTAGGGCTGATGTAGTTTGTATCTGAGCATATTATAGTTAATTTGGGAATAATGATTTGACAATATTTTTTAAGAGTATTTTGGTATTTCTATTTGTATGTAAATATCCCAGAACAATTTATTTAGAAAAAGTAAAGACATAGGTATATCATATGATATGGTTTTAAAATCAATTGTTTATGCGAATAAATTATTTATTCATACATTGTTAACTTATGAATTTTTTAAAGATTTTTAATTTTTGAAAATAGTGGAACTATGAGATTCTATACCAAAAACCAATGTGAGGGACAATGGAACAATTTTCCAAATGATATCCCAATGTCATGGTAGGTGGATCTCAAACTAATGCAGTGATCACTAACATGATATATAAGGAAATGAACAACAACCTGACCCACATAGAACATTTATCATCTCCTAATACGAAGTAACTATAAATTGCGTCATTAATGTAGAAAAAAACCACGGAATGTTAGTGGATCCTCTGATCAAATTATCATAGAATAGTGTGTTAACACTATGGTGAAGAAATTGTTTTTATACATTGTATTTAGAAAATAGATCGTGTTTTCTGACATTTATTATTTAGACAGAGAAGCTGATTAGTTGTGGGAATTGATAATGAACATCTAGACAACAGATGGAATGGATTATATTGAGTGGAAAAAAATTAATAAAATATTTCATACCATGTATTTCCATCAAAATCATCAAAAAATTATAGAGAGATAATTTGTAAAGCTGAAGCAAAATGGAGGTGAATCCATCATGATATATGAGGAATAATTCAAAATGCATTCCATATACAACTCACGTTTTATTTTCAACAATGATTTAATTATTGAATGTTTCTATATTGGTTTAAAAAATCCTTTGATAGTATTCAGCTAACCAAAACATCATGAGTTTTTATGAAGAGGATTTATGTTCTCTCAATGTATAAATGGAGTTAAAATAATAGTGACATGGTTATGGAGAAAAAATGAGAACAATGAAATTTCAATATGGTTTGTCAAATGAAATAGGAGGAAAATAGATCCAACTACAAACATGTTAAAAAAATTGGAAGAAACATCATGTGAATTGTCTAAAGGGGATTTTAAAATTCATCAAGTACAGTATAAAATGAATGAAAGATGATGAATTTTTAAGAGATATAATGAAGGTATTCAACATGATGGAAGAAAGGAAGGAACCTCCTAATTCACCAACTATGGTTCGATGATTAAACTTTAGGGATTAGGGTAACTATGAAATATATTATACTAAAAACCGGTCTTTATGTGTAATCTATACTATAACCTACAAAAGTCAAAGGAGTAATAGAATGATTAGGAAAATAATATTACTAAGGTGGATTATAAAAATTATTTTGTATATTGAACAATTCATATTAACTAAAAATAGAAAAGGTTTTATTTTTTGTTAGTTCTACACATTCAATCATTTCATGCAGTATTGTTAGAACTATGGAATTTAATCCTAGATACCATGGTGCAAAGATATCAATAATAATCCCTAGTGGTTCAGTACATGGATCCCAAGTGTTGGACTATTCTCCTGTAAGAATTTTCGGGAAGATTATCCCATCCAATCTCATTGTACATCACATGGTGTAATTTAATACTATAATGGGAACATATTAGATTTCACTATATAGACGAAATATAAAGTGTTGAGAAATAAAAATATATTTTAAAAATCCAATTGATATAATGATCATATATGAATCTATGAAAAATCCTGATTCTGCTTCATAAAATCCATAAATAGTGTTTTCATTAATTCCCTATGGTGAAGCATACCATTCCCAGTTGGTTAAGTAAAATGAAGGGACCAATCTTGAGGAAATATCAATTTATCGGTAATATAGAGTTGTATTTTCTGAATAGTTTCCAGAACATTCCCAAGATCATGAGGTAGAGTTATCAATATATCTCTTCCCCAGATCTACTTCTATCCCAAAATTCCCCTACAAGATAGACCATATCAAACTGGATGATCTAAATAATATGCATCATGAGAATTTAGACGAATGATTCATGTGCCATAGTGCATCACTACGTGGTTCCATAACATCCATTATCCCGAATAAGGATGGATCAATGCAGATGGGTATAGATTATCATGATCTTAGTAAAATCCACATATTGAAATGTACTACCTTCCAATAATTGGTGAGTTGTTCAATCTACTACTTGGAGCTTAGTACTTTTCAATTGTGGATATTTGTATAGAGGTCATCAACTAAATATGAAGAAGAAATATATTAAAAAAATTCATTATGTATAAGTTATTGAACTATGAGTTCATAGTGATTCCTTTTTTACATACTAAAGCCAATAAAATATTAATGTATTTAATGAATAGAGTAATTAGAGACTACGAAGACAAATCTGGTTCACTCTTTGTCGAAAATATTCTTATATAATCAATTATAAAGTAGGAACATGGTGATCATCAAAATGTTGATTCAGGTTCATTAAGGACATATAAAATGAATTCCATGTTTAGAAAGTGTAAATTTTGGATGCAGTGTTTCACATTATAGGTGAATGTGATAATAAATCATGAATTTTTTAGACCCTTAATAAAAACGAAAATTGATTAATGGCTGAGACCCACCTGTTTCATGAAAAAAAACATTTCTTTGAATAGATGGGTACTACTGATGTTTTTTAAGAAATATGATATGATTTTCTACCCTGAAAATATGTTAACATAGAAAGGGGTAATGTTTTTTCTTGATAGAAGAATGCAAAGACAACATCAATGATCTTGGGAAGAGGCCAATCTCTATTTATGATCCCATATTTTTTCTTGTATGTATCTCCCTGAGTTTTTTATTTTATCCAGGGTGGCTAAACCTTGATTAGAGACAGAGAGACTTTTCATGAGAAAATGACCTATAGTTCAGGGATGCATGATCATTTGAGATATTGGACTCTTTTTATATATGAGAAAAAGTCTTAATATGGGTTAATGGTTGTTAGAAAACATATAAAGGTGGTTTGGGTTTTTAAAAAAAATTGGTCTGAAAAATCATTTGTCTAATATTTACTCTTTCTGTAGATGGGATACATGTTGTGAAATTGGATAAGGTTTTTTATAAAATTAATATAATGAAATAGTATTTCTAGTTAATTTGATTAAATACAGTGACATGTCATGTATCCTTGTTACAAGAGGTGTAAATTCTCGACCTATAATTTTTAACATTATATGCTGATGAAATTCATTTAATTTTGCTGCAGTTTCTCTCATCTCAAACCCTATGAATTATCTTGGTGAATTTTGAGTTCCAACCTCCTTTCTGGACATTCCATTTTCATCAAAATCCCTATTATGTTCCCTCTTTTTGTTATATTTTTTTCTTCCCTTTGGTTCTACATCTCTTTTATTTAATTACATTGGGAAATATTTTTCTTGGTATTTATTTGGATTAGTTTTGATCTATGAAACTATTTTCTATCATATACACCATCATCCTCATGCTTTTTGGCCATTTGAATCATTTTTGGGTCCATTATTTAATGGTAAAAGTCTAAATAATTACTTTATGGTTTGATAATTTACATGTTTATCTAATATTTTGATTGATCCCTCATTGAATAATTAGAAATAAATTATATAAATGAATTATAATACTTATTGATATCCTTTTTTTCAAATCGATTTTTAATTAGAAAATTTCTTAAAGTATGTTTAGCATAACATGATACATAGGGTGTATTCATGATATAGAATCCGGAAATTTATGGCTATTGTTTTTGGATATAATTTTTATTGAATTTGGTATTTCATTGTATGTTCTACATGAATGAATAAATGTAATTCTCATAATTAACATTTAGGATATATGATGTGATATCGGGATATCATTTTTTTGTGATATGGTTTTTTTTCAATGTTTTAATGCTTATATTTTGGTCTCGACCCTATCAATTTCTCTCTTATATGTAGAAATGATGATAAAGTGGGGGCTTATCCCTATTCCATGATGTATTAACTATAGGTAACAATATATGCGTAGTTCAATGACGTAATTACTGTAGTGTTTTGACCCGAAATGATGTAATGCATATATGTCATTGAACTATGAATATTGTAATACTTATACGGCATTGACCATGATTCTTTGGTGTGATTATACAATTAATATATTGTTTTGGATGGTATGTTCATAAGACATGCTCAAGGATATTTCACCATGGCACTGAATTTGGGTTGTATAACATGGATATTTGAGTAAGGTATCCATAGTTTCAAGACATGCTCAATGATATTATGGCGTGGAGATAAAGATATTTTTTGTATCTATTTAATTTCTAAATAAATTATTTCTCATCGTCATCGCTTTATTTTATACACATCTTATCAAACTAGATTTGTTTATACATGGTGGAATTTAATTAATGAGTTATACTAACTAACTCTTTTTTCATTGTTTGGATCCCGAGAAGATTATGTTGATGCATGTTGGAACAATGGAAAGGGAACATTTGTTCATTTATTTATTTGGTATATAGTTTGGATATGGGATTGATATGGAGATTAAGAAATGAGACATTTATTATTTTATTTTATTCCACTAGTCCTTGTCTAATATCATTCTATCACTACATTTAGTTAATATCCATACTGTTATTCAATTACTCCCGATGTATTTATTGGATTATTTAGTTATATTTTATTACTGTCTTCCATTGTGTGCATAATTTGATTATATTTCCATTTTACTATGAATTTTTATACAACAATGACCCTTTATACTAAGGGTATAGTCTCCTCACTATAATTTTCATGCACCTATTCCTAGTTGGTAGAATCTGGGGCACGTGGAGGAATACTTGACATTTTTTAACAAAGTCTATCATGCCTCATGATAGAGTGAAATATTGGGGGATGTTAAAAATTGGTATCATAGGATCAGGTTTTGTTTTTTCATTTTACTTGATGTTTGGGAATGGTATAAATTTTACATGTATTTTTGTGGGATTATTAATGAGCTTGTTCATGGGAGAATCTGACCCATGTACGGGGGACAATCCATGTTCTCATAGATGGGATAGCTATTTTAAATGTGTTCATCTTAAGGTTAATTTTATTTCACATTTGGTAAATCAAATATCATATGACCTTACTATTTCGTGATGTTATTGTTCCTAGGGATTTGTAGTCATGTCTTGGTATGATGAGAGATGACAATACCAATATCTTAATAGGAACCTATCGATTTTTTAACATGCATAGTTCATAATAGAGTCCTATCTATTTTTTCAAGTGATATATAATTACAAGTTAAACTATAATAAGAAACATGTATTTTAATAGATAAAAGAAATGAAATTTCATGTCATTCTAAAATAAATATAAATCATATCTAGAGAGATGAAGAGTTAGTGGTCCTCAATTAAATTCCCCTATAAGGATGATGGTTTATATAGCCAGCTCTATAAGGTTTTTATTTTTCATGTAGATATAATTACTCTATTTCATCCTCAAAACGAGTTCCAAGACAGTGGAAACAAGTGTGATCCAAATAAAGCCAAAAAATAACATCCTAAAATTTATGAGGAATGGATAGATATTTGGAATCATGATATCTTATTGTAGGTCATGAGATACATGGATTGAGATATTGTTCATAGAATTTATTTTATGTTTGAGCTAACAACATAGTTTCTTCTTTATAATCATTTATGTTTACATCGAATGGGGTCCCTAAGTTGAGTTCTTGATTGAGTTTGTCAAAAAAAAAACTTCATGATTCTGAAGACATGCATAAATAGAAGGGTGAAGCTTACTATGTATATGTTTCAGAGAACCATTCATGAATTTTTGTGATATTCTAGTAGATAATGTAATGAATGATAAGAAACATTGGAAGGACTTTTAGAAATTTTTCTGGTTCCAATTATATTCCAAAAACACTGGGGATGAAAAATAGAATGTGTTCATGCATCAAAAACAAGGGGTATTTAGTGCTAGACTATGCTATATGTTTTAATATCCTCCACTATTTTTTGTTATCCTATGAAGATAATGATATCTCAAATGAGAGACATTTAATATTTAGTCCTCATATTGAGATTATGTTATGGGTATATGTTTTCTATTTTTTCATCTTTAATGACACGATGAATTAGGCATTCATAATAGAATGGAATCTAATAGATGCCCTGATTAGTGGTTAAGATCTTTCAGTAAGAAGATTTGGATGTTCTTCTTCGAGTCATAAGAATCACAATTATAAAATTTTCTACCTAAGTAATTGTTGGAAGAACAATTATGGGAGTTTAATACCATCTGAATACCAAGATTCATTATAGTGCTATCTGTGTGTCAATTTTGGTCCTAAGCTCCCATTGTTTCCTTGAATTGTAGTCCACTATCACATTAGTGGATGATTGGGATATCATCAAATTTTCTATGTGGTATTCAAGTAGTAGACTAGTGGAAGAGTATCATGCAATGATCTAGAGTTAGTAAGGGGATTAACAACCCCTCAGTAGGATGGTAACTAGAGTTCCAGTGGCCAGTCAGAAAAAGGTTGGGGATGTGGTACCTCAGTGCATGAGAAACAGTACCAAGAATGTAATGTAGCTGAATGTAGACATACTGGATCCTAGGGATTAGAGAAAAATAATTTCCATGTTATGAAGACTACTTGGGCTAATATGGATCCAACACTGTCTATTATTATAGGTAAGACTTTTTTATCATCATTCAAAGCATATGTTTTTTTGACAGGATCATTTTATTATTTTCTATTTTCTATTTCTAAAAAATCATTGGGCTTGGATTTGTAAATGTTATATGATTTTTAGACATCAACACACTATAGAGAGTTCGGTCATATAATATCAAATGTAGCATGGAATTTTCTAAAGTGATTGGTGGTTGCCATTTCATTTAGTAACTTCTCAAGATGGAAATGAATGTATTCATATTTATTATTTAATTTTATTGGATGGTTCTATATTAGGTTCATATTGATAGTTTTTGCATTATATTTTCCTTCTTATCTCGATAACTAAGAACATATTTTGACTAGGGTGAGTGGGATATTTTGGTTGGTCACAAAAGATCATTTCAGTGTAGATTGGATAGGCTCATAGCTCAAATAATAGATAATATTGTATATATTAGGTAAACAATTAAAAATTATTTTACTCTAGTGGTGGAACATTTTCAAGAAATTTTTCCTGATGAGTTCTATAGATCACCTCTCGAGTGAGAGATCGAGTTGATGATCAAGTTGGTGTTTGAATAAGAAGCTATTTCTATCGTTACATACCCAATGACACCAACAGAGATTCATGAATTGTAGGTTTATTTATTATATCTATAATCTAATGTAATCATTCAAATTATAATATTACCTTCGGGATCTACATTTCGCTTCACCAAAAATAATGATGGATATTTGTTCTTTTGTGTGGATTGTTGGAAGTAGAACCAAAATACCATTATGAAATGATATCATATTCCGTGCATTGATGATATGTTGATCAATTAAGAGGTGATAAAATATTATCCATGAGTTATTTGAGTTCTAGAAATCATTAACTAAGTGTTAGACTATAATAAATTCCTCAAACTAATTTTAGGTCATGTTTTTGTTTATATAAAATAGTAGTGATGTAGTTTAGGGTGACTAATGAGCCTATGGTATTCATGTACATAATGAATATGATCTTTTATCCATTTTAGGATCAGTTTTTTGTTGGTTTTAGTGATGATATCATAGTTTACTCCCAAACATTATATGATCATTTCAATCATCATGTCATCATTTAGATTACATTGATAGAGAATCATATTTATTCCTATATAATAAAAAATAATTTCTAGATAAATGATGTGCATTTTTTGGGGCCATGTCATCTCAGTGGTAGGAGTCTTAGTGGGCCACGAAAAATTCATAGCCATGTTATCTTGGGAACATCAAAATAACATATTCAAATTTTGATACATTCTAGGATCAGTAGGTTTTTACTATCGATTTGTACTATATTTATCATTTTTATATAGTAATGGATGGGATCACCAATAAAGGGATAAATATATTTTGGTTATATTCTTAAGAGATATTTTTATGAGATGAAACACATGCAGACCCCTACACATATCACCACATTAAATATGGTGGGTAATGAATATACTATGTAATGTGATGCATCTAGAGTTGGACATAGATAGTTTCAATAAAGAAGGATCATGAGCTAGATTATGGCTCTAGGAATGTGAGACTGCATGAGAGGAATTACCCAAAACACAATATATATTTTTTGGATTTGGTATATTTTTTGAGAGGTTGGAGAAACTATCCCAAGTGTGGGAGGTTTTTGGCATACCAGTATCATATGATCGTCATGTAATTTTTTTCTTAGTGAGACATAATCCTTTGGTAGAGGATGTCGGTCGAGTATCTATACTATTCAGACATTGAATTTTCATATACACATGGTAAAGGAAACATAATTGCAAAAAAATATGATATATAAGACATAGAAAGATAATGTATGGGAGTCTTATGATTAATGGAATATACTGGCCTTTTATGGACATGCATGTGGATGTTCATGATTCTTGGTGGTGATTAAAACTATCTTCTACACCAGTTATACTCATGCCTTTGTACTATATTAATACTATCAATTTGTCTGATCCATAGGGCTCTAATTTTAGTAAATTTTATTATCTTGTAAATACACAACTAGGATATTATATCAGAAGTGGAAATTAACTTCTTTTCTTTGGCTAGGAATGGTTTTCTATTGGCATGCATGAGGAGCTGATGATGGAGTTTCATGAATCCAAATTTATGTTGCAACCATGTTTCAAAAAGATGTATCATGATATTTATATGGAGTATCGATGGTCATAAATAAAGAAGGTAGATTCAAGATTCAGGTCTATATGTCTCACTTTTTTGTAGGTAAAAGATGAGAATCTGAGTCAAGTTGGGATTTTGTAGCCTTTACCCATACCCGAGTAGAATTGAGATGGTGTCATTATATATTTTGTAATGATATTACCCACAAAGACTCATAATATATTTCATTCATGAATTATTGTTGGTGAGCTTAATAATGTAGAACACTTCTTAAATATTAGAGAAAACATCATAATTTATGGATTAGGAAATACATGCGTGAATGAGCTAGATCGGTATAATAGTGTTAGGGAATTTATTATTTCAAATAGAGATCCAAATTTTACATCATTTTACAAAAAAGGTATTCAGAATTAGATGGGATCAAGAGTTATTTTAAGAATAAACTATCATACACATATTTAGGGTAAATAGAAGAAGAATATTCAAATTACAAAGGATATGTAATGAGCATATTTTTTGGTTTTTGGTCATCCGTGGGAGAAAAAAATTTCATTCCTAGAGTTTAAATATAACAATACATTCATGGAATCAATAAAAAATGGTACCTTTTGTATATTTTTATAGTTGGCCATATCATTCTATAATTTTTTCATTGGAGGAAGGTGAGTCAACACTTTTTTAGAATATCCTCATATATGAGATGTCTAAATAGGTTCAGTTGATCAAACAACATATTATGACCACACAGAGTGGGCATGAATTGTGTGTTTGCCATTGGATAATACCTCTTGAATTCAATGTGGGTCACAATGTTTTCCATCGGGTGTCACCAAGGTTGGGGAAATGTCTTACCTGGAGATAGGGAAAGATAGTTCTTAGATTTGTAGGGACATTTGAAATAGTTTCAATGGTCATTCTAGCGGCACACCATTTATCTCTTCCACAATTATAAAATTATATGCCTAATTTGTTCCATGTTTTGCGACTATAATGATATAAACCAAAACCATACCAACTGAGGAACAATGAAAATATTGAGATTTGGGGTGGTGTCTCCATTGAAGAGAACATGATTAGTTTTGTATGTCATACTATGATATTTATTCAGGGCCACACTATACTATTGGTTTGAGCGGAGTGGAAGCATGGTCATGTTCCAGAGGAGACCTATGAGAGGAAGAATTATAGAAAAACATAGAGTCCATAATTTTTTTCTAAGAGCACATCATGATGATTAGAGTAGCTCAGGGATGAGATATTATTAGTTTGAGAGGTTGTAAGATTTATCTTTTTCTAGGTATGTCCCTCTTTGTGTTTTTATCCTCGGTGGCAGAGTCTTCTTCGGGGATAGAGATCCTTTGTTTAGGAACATGATCATATATTTGGTGATGTATTCATATTTGAATATGTTTTTTCAGAGAATAAATGTTACTATAAGTTAACAAGGGTTACTGGTATGTTGGAAAGAATTAAATGGGGTTTGGGGTTTTTTAAAGGAACTGGGTTGAAAAATAAATAACAATACATTTAAAATCAAACAGAGAGAATAAAAATTAATTACTTTTTAAAGAGATTTAATAAAATAAATATAATGAGTTGGGTTTTTTAAATAATTCCAATAAAAATATTTCCACAACATGTGTTCGTATAACACAACATGCAATTACCCAAACTTAATTATTAACTATGGTATGTAAATGAACATATATCAATTTCACTATATATCCACTCATCTCAACACTTGGGTATTCTCTTCTGATTTGGGGTGTGACAACCTACATTCTAGATTTTTCATTTGGGTCTTTAATCCCTAATATGTTCCTTTAGTTATGATTCTTTTTTATTCTCTTCTGTTCTCCAAATGATGTGGTGAAATACTTTGAGCAATTGTGTTTTTTGTTTTGATGTTGATTAGTTTTGATTTTGGAAACTATTTTCCATCATTAAAAAATTTCATCATCATGGTTTTGTATCTTATATGTTTTGTTGGATCACCAATTAATGGTATAAGATTTAAATCATAACCATATGGTTTAATAATTTCAATATTTAGGAAATATCATGATTTAATCATCATTTCAGAAACCCAAATTAGTTTAATAATTGAGTGATATTATTGATTTATTTCATTTGGTATGAAATTTATTTCTAATTTTTCAATGGTTTGATGGCTTTTTATCATGACATGTGACCTAGTTTGATAGGGTGTTATAGAATCCTTAAAACTGTCGATTATTTTTATTGATATAATTTTTAATCAATTTTGAATTTTATTGAATTTGAAAGATTAGAGAATAATGTTAATTATCAAAATTATCTATGGAGATATATTATTTTATGTTGATACATCCATGAAGTTTGATAGGAATTGTATTTCATGTTTTATTTCTTTAATGTCATGCTCAACCCTAGAACATGCACACTTATATCCTACAATACTGATATTGAGGGTGCCTTACAAAGTCTCAATCTATAAGGCTAATAAATAATGATATATTCCAAGTCCCATCCTATAATGATTTTAGGTATTTGAATCAATATTGTATAATGATTACATGGCATTGACCAAAAAGTGATGTAATTCATATAAGGATTTTACCAATCTTGATAATGATGACTACAACATGGTTATATGTTTGTGGTTGGTATGGTAATAATACATGATTAATGATATTACAACGTGAAGCCAATTTTTTTTTATCTTTCATAGATTATATGATTGTAGATTTCATGGTTGTATGATATGATTGGAGATATTCTAGCATAGAGCTGAAGCAGGTAGTTTAATCTATTTAATTGTTTAATTAATTAATATATTCATTCATAACATTAGTTTATAAACTTCAGATAAAATTGGTTTTGTTTAGACATGGTGGATTTATCATACTGAGTTATACTTACAGCCTATTTGGGCCATTATTTTGAACTTGAGAAGATTATGTGGAAGTAGGTTTTTAGAATGGAAAAAATACCTTTCTCTAGATTTCATTTTCTTTATTGGGATTATGTTTGGAGATGGGATCAATTTTGGGTTCGGGTCCCCAGACATTGGGTCTTTTACTTTACACTATTAGTATTTTTATATCATTCTATCATGAAATTTAATAACATTCCCACACATCATTACATGGTTCCATATATATTTATTAGATTATTCAATTAGATGTTATTGTTTTCTTCCATTTTGTGTATTCATTGATCATATTTCTATTTTATTATGTTTTTTATCTACTTATCTGATGTTTACTATTAGTTGGTATTGTATCCCCATTACACTTTTCAAACCCCTCACCTAGTCGATATCCTCAATGGTGAGGAACGCTTGAGGTCTCATAACAAACCCATCTCTACCATTTTAGAGAGTTCCAAATTTGGATACATTGCACACTACACATGTAATCACACTACCAATAGGTGAAAATGGTTTGGTGATATAAATTGATTCATAAAAAATGGATTGTGTTTTTTCACTCATGTTGAAGGATAAAGTGATCTCATGTGCCTCACAATAGTCGAATATCCATAAGCAGAATTTCTAAAACACATGATCTGGAGTTAGTAGATGAGATCTTTGATCTAAATAGATTGTGGTAATATCTATATGATGAGAAGTGTTACATATATAGAGATCATAAGATTATAATGTCTATTCTCACATTGAAGTGTCTCAAAATGCTTCAAATAATATATTTTGGTCATAAAATGGACTTTCATATATCTATTCATCCCTATATGTGAAAGGCGATCAATGTAGTCAATGTTCTTATCAGAAATGAATCTTATACTCTATGCATGATGTATATTGATAAAGAAGATATCTTCCTTTATAAGAAAAAGATAGATCCTTACATCTTTACTATAGGTAATACATCAGACATTCCCAAATTATTTTAATGTCACCTATCTATGAGAATATCCAGGAGGGAAGAAGTGATGTTATAAATCATAAAAGTAATGTAAATTAATCTAGTGAAGGGAAGATACCCGTGTTATAGATATATGATGATTGTGTGATTTGTTTTTTAATTTGGATTTGAGTTCCTTTGTCGCCTAAGATAAAGTGGTATGTATGGGATAATTTACCTTACTCAACATTATCCACCCACCATAGATGATACAATATGTACCATGATTCTCGAGAACAATTCCGATTGGAAAAAAATAAGAATGATATTGCACTATATATCTCATAGGGTTTGTTATGTTATCAAGCTATAGTATAGTGAATATTTTCAAAGGGATGATCTACCAATTCCATATTCCCACATGTAAATAGGAGAATTTAAATTTTTGGCTATGTCACTAGACTCTTGATGATGTTCAATGTAATAAATACTATACGGGTTATGGTGGATTAACTATCAATGAAATCCCACTTCAATACAATTCATTATTATTTTACAATTGAGAAGATTTTTACGATATATATGAATAACGTTTTGAGGCTACATTGGTTAGCACTTTTGATCTTCTCTAATCATGATAAATGGTTCACTTCTAAATACAAGAAAAGTTAACAACATGTTTTGAGTACTTACCTGAAATTAATCATTTCATATCACCCTCAATATGATGTCCAATCTAATAGTAAATATTTATTCTTAAGAAAAATATATGGTCTTGATTAATATTATTAAAAGGTGGATTGGATCATCATATAACTTTGGTTGACTTATCATATAATAATAGATTCCAAATGATTATTTAGATGGATCCATATTATTCTATTTATGGTAAGAAAGGTAGAACTCCAAATTTTGGGGATGAATTTAGATAATGAAATATAATCAGACCTAATCTTATGAATGATATTATAGACATAGTTCAAGACATCCAAAAACATATAAACATTTCATAGAGTCAGAAAAATAACTCTGCTGACAACCATTGAATGGACGGAATTTTTAATATTAGGGACACAATTTTCCTTTAAATATCACCATAGAAGTGTGTCATGTGGTTTTGAAATAAATTGATGCATATCGCAAGGTACATTGTGGCCTTTACGATATTTGATCTCATATGAGCAATGGCATTATTTCATGCACATCCACCATGCATGGCTCATGTACAAGACATATTCTACATATCACACTAAAGGATGTACATACTAGATCCCTCACACTTACTAAATCTAGAGGTCATAAAACTAGATAACGACCTCTAATATTAAGGGAATATAGTGGGAATCTTGGACTATATAGACAATGTTATATGATATAAGATAACTCACCTTTTCAATGTGTTGTGGAGGAACTATAAGTATGAATAAGTTACTTTGGAACCTGAGGAAAATATGAAATAGATGTAACCTCATCAATTCTCAATTGATAATTTGAGTTAAAATTTGTGGTCTGCGATTTCTAAAGGGGGGAAGAATGTAACAACCTAGTTTTTTTAGAAAATATGTTTCTTAATTGAATGTGTGTTGTCTTGTATTATTTAATATTGTCAACATAATAATTAAGTGAAGAAAATAATTAATATTTATTTTTAAATTAGTCAAAAATTATACCAATCAAAATTAATAAAATTTAAGATATAACAAAAAATAAAAAATATAAAATCTAAATAGATAATATATGGATCACCCCAACCAACTAGAATGATCGCCACCACTACCAACACAAAAAAAAAGAAACAAAATAATAGTAAACTATGAAAAATTAAATATAATTTTATATTTTAACACTAAGGGAATTGATTTTAATAATTAATAAAGGAACGTAGAGGTATTTATATGAGGTAATGTGACCGTTCAAAATTTTACTTGACCTGTATGAATAGTAATCTAACCATTGGGAATTGTAACATGACCATTCAGATATTAATTTTACCTCAAAATAATGTATGTTGACATAATTTATATTTTTCATGATTAATTTAAGAAAATATAAATAATATATTACCCAAAAATAAATATCATTATTTAAATAATAAAATAATTTATGAGAACATTTTTTAAAAACTCAATTTTAAAGAATTTTGATAAAAAAAATTAAAAATGAAATTATCAATTTTCAAAATGTATTTAAATATCATTAATATAATTTTTAATAATAAAATTACATTTATCAAATGGTTGTTTTGTTACTTTTCTGAATTACATTAATTTCTGGGTAAATAGTAAAAATATAGTTTTACACAAAACTGATGTATCTTAAATTACATCATTCAGGATGTAATAATTGCGTAATACTTTATACAAATTCATATTCAGATAGGATATATTTTATTTCTAAAATTATTAATTAATGTAAAATAAACATCATTTCAAAACATAAAATTTTCTTTCAAAAACCATCACCAAAATGTGATTACATAAAATAAAAAATTTAATATTTTCCACAATTTTTTTAACAAACTAAAATATTTGAACTATAATAGGGATATAAAGTCTTAAACCCATTATATTATATTTATATATTAGTTTTATTTTCAGAAAATCACTTTAACATTATTTATTGTTGATATAATATTTGATTCTAAAAATACTTATCTATTAAATTATAAAGAACCTCTCTACCTCCCCTATGAAACCCATTAGTTCCCCACATTACAAAGACTAATCTAAAAAATCACCCCTATAAATACCCTTAGAATAAAATTGTTTTTTCTAGATTAATTCAACTACATTCATCAATGTAGTTTATTCAGTGTAAAATAGAATATACACAGAGGATTTAGTAAGTTCTTATCAACTCACTATATTTTAATTTCTTATTATTCTTCTCAATATTTTTTTTCAACACATGTTTCCCAACTAAACAATATAAAAATAATTATGAACTAATTTAATATTATATTAATGGTGTTAAAATACTTTATATATTAGTTTTAGTAGAAATATAATTTTACAACATTCTCTTCATACTCTCCCAACGATGACCTATCAATGGTCGGTTAACCACCTACACATACATTTCCATCTAATCTTTTATAACCATATTCAAGGATGTATATTATGAATTATATATTTTATATAATTATATAATTATAATTTTATTAATATTATATAATAAATTATACTAAATTATAAATCCAAATTAACAATATAGAAAAAATTCAATCCAAATGGGAACTTTTTACATAGAAAATGATATCAAAATCACTAACCTAGAACAAAAAAAATTGTGAAATATAATAAAATGACTATAATTTATAAATAGTGGTAAATATTTAAAATAATTTACTTTGATAATTTTATTAAAAAAATATTTTATTATTATTTAGGTGCTTCAAAAGTTTCTATATAAAACGTGAATAAAGGTAAGGGGATTCTCAAATCCAACTCCTTTTATTTGGGTTACCTATATTTCACAACATAATTGGTATGTATACTATAACAATGTTCGGTAAATATAATTTATTTATTATTAAATATTATATTTGGGGACATATATGATTCCTACATTATTTTATGACAAATAAAATGATTTTTTAAAAGATCTCTTTTTTTTCCAAAACACATCTTTGACTTCTCTTGAGTTTTTTTCCATCACTAAAAATTGAGGATTCATATAACAAATAGGATTTCCCCTTCTAAATTTGTGAACACCATACTTTTTTCATGAAATCATGATTGATCAAATCCTTATGAAACACATTCCATTAAATTGGATAATTATTGACTGTGATTATAATGTATTCTTTGTTGCATGCATTATTATTAAAATATCATGATGTGTTGGGTGGGACTAGAACTATGTAGCCCTCAATTCATTAGGGATTGTGATGTATCGCATGAGATGATTTCTATATAGTGTGAAAGTGATACCATATTTTTTCTTATGATTATGTTATAATTATTCTCATATGATATTTATTAACATTATTTAATATTTGATCAAAACTATTTATGAAATTTGACCAATATAACTTTATATTTCATTTTAATGTATTTCAATATTTCTTCAGTTTATCAAATGATCCCCTCCTTTTGATTATTTTTACCCTATACTACTGAATTAATAATTAATATTTTTATCCCCTATGATATATTGATTCATATTCAATATTCATAATCTCACATGGATTTTAGTTCACTCCTTTCATCGATGTATAACCTCAGGTGATTACAATTTACGTAGAAAAATATGATCATTTTGATGTAAAATAATAAGGTTTTAAATAATTTTTTTTATGTTTTACGAGTTATGTATGAGCCTATTTTTCCTAATACACTAATCCCTTGGATCATATATTTTCTTATTTATTATGTATTTTATGTTAATATGATTTAATAGTCATCCAAAAATATAAGTTTGGATATATAAAACATGAATTTATTTAATCATATGTTTTCTTATTTTTAAAATGAGTGTCATCTTGATCATAGATGTACATCCTTCCATTATTTTTACTTCATTATGATGATTTTTCTATGTTGGGGAGAGTTTAATATCATAGTGTTTCACCAAAGTGAACCCCAGTCTGATTTAATGTCTCAATGTCCTGTGATATTAAGTGGTGTAAACAATCATATAATCATAAATATTAATATTGTAAAAATTTTCCAAGTGTTTTATTAATTTCTTAATTTGGGGTTTACACCTAGCATGATTCAGTATAAAAATGAAGTTGTTTTGTGTATGTAGAAATTAAATGAAAAAAAATTATATTTTTTATTCCATTATTGTCTGTTTATAATGAAATTATTTTATAGAAAAAATAAGGTCTCATATAGAAAATATATGAAGTACAGTTGAGTCTGTAATGATGTGTTCTCCCAAGGAATGAATTTAGTTTTGTTTCCATCAAGATTTATGGTTGTTTCTATTATCAGTGGATAAATTAATGGACATAATTATTTAATTATTGATTCTTATTTATTCAAAAAATATGTTATATTTATTTAATTCTCCTTCTATAAACTATGAATGGTTATTCACATTTTCTTTATAAAACAATGGAGTGAGAAGATGAGTTAATGAATGTTATGGTGGTTATCACAAACCCTATTTTAATACACATCAATGAACATTCTATTACATAATGATATAGTTAATATAATATTATATGGACATGATTTTGAGTTTATTTTGTAAATTAGGTACATAATATAATAAAATTATATGAATTATATTAACATAATCATAACTCCATAAAATGGCCTTAGATTCCCTTTATTATCATAAAGTCGTAAAGGATACCATAGTGACATACATAAGAAATGGGGGAGATATAAATACCATTAATATAATAATCAAAGCATATAATATGGTGAAATAGTACCAATTATCTATATAGAATATCGACATAACATATAGGATTGAGAATCATAATCTTGAACTATGTGAAATCATATAACATGATTTTATAAAGGAAACATATGAATGTGAAAACAATATAAAAATGACATTTTAAACATAATTCTTGGATGAAATCCTAGAAGACATAAAATTTTGTTCGTAGGATAACCTATCATGATCCATACATGGAATTTCATGAGATAAAGACGTTTAGAATATGATTTTTGGGATATATATCTTTGTTTCCAACTGTCATATTAATATCACATGCATGCATAACTGTTCCACATTAATCATAAAACATAAGGATAAATTTCATGAAATTTAAGAACATTATATATAAATGTAGGTTATATTCATTTAAATAGACAATAAATGAATTATTGGAATAGTAATTTGAATACCCTTGAGAGTAAATGGATACGAGTACTAACTACACAAATGTATGGCACACAAAATAAAATAATAATTTTAGAATCCTAACAGATGTACATAATTTAATATATAATGAATGTATGTGATTTAAAGGGGTATATAATTAATTTTGAATCACATTCAAATTAATAAAAAAATTTAAAAACATATCAAATTTTGAACATTTAAATTTCAAATGGAAAGACAAATTTGAGGTTCTTTAATAAAGAGAAGGAGACGATCCCTTACCTTTAGAGGGTGATTTTAAAACATTGTGTGGAACATCATAATATCATGATAGTATCATTTAACATATATAAATGGCGATGGAAGATTAAATTCATGATCCAAGAGAGATTTAATTGAAGAGTATTTGATGTTTTGTGGGATCATTAAGAAAAATATAGATGGACTATTTATTAGTTTCTAAAATTATTTTTTGGACTATTTTTAATAATATAATAAAATTTATATTATTTGTGATGTAATTTTCTCATGGTTTATACGAAAGTTGAGTGTTTTAATTATTTTTTAATGTTAATAACATAAAAAGTTAAAAATAATCTATTGGTCACGTAGAAGTGATTTATTTTATAAAAGACTTCATTTTATCACGTTAAAAAAAATATATATATTTTGAAGGATTCAATAAGAGATTAAAAAATTAATTAAATAAAATAAAAAATACATTATTTTAATGTCTAAATATATATTCAGTCGTATATACCTTTTATTTCATATATAATATATCTTTTTTATCATTGTAATTTCATAATACGGATCTAATATTTATACCATATTTAATGTTTTACAATAAAATTCAAAAGTCCCAAAAAATTACTGAAAAAACAATTAATGAATAATTTCATATTGATTTTTTCAAAAAATATATTTATTTTATGAACAATATTCTCTAAATATTCTAACTAATACTATGAAATTAGAATACCAATTTATCAAAAAATACATTATTTTTTAAATAATATTTTTTAAACGTTATAATAATGAAATTTGAATTTATAAAATTATATTAACATTTATAATTTAATATTTATTAAAATTAATTTTTCAGTAAAATTTTATTTATTTCAAAAATTCAATAAAATTTACAATATTGACTTCATTGAAAATATATATTTCCAAAAAATATAATTTTATTATCATCTAGGAATCTAGTTTTATCAAAATCATTATTTTTTCATATAATTTATAAGATATGAAATGAAGAAATATATAATTTTTTTCATTTAGAAGAAAATATAAAAATAGTTAATTTTAGTTGATTTATACAAATCCCATTATTATTCCAGTGAATAACCAAAGAGTAAGTTCTGTCATGGTGAAATTTTAATGGGGTGGCTCGGTAGACACGGTTTAGGTCATGATATTGATGATCTTGAAACACTCACATAAATGATTTTAATTTAGTTTTCATTTTTTTAATTCCATCTTAGTCTTGTTAAATAAAAAATAATAGGGATTATATATCCCTCAAAAACTCAGATAAATTGGATTCATATTGTATGATCCTATTGATTAAGGCCATTTACTCATTTTTCTACGTCAAATGATATTTATCAGTAACCTCAATATAATAATATTAATTTTAACTACAAAAAATTATATTATCAATGTTTATGTTTTATAAAGTTACATTACATCATTAGACCATATATTGGTAAAAAAAATCTAATGTGATCATGAATATTTAACATTTGTGGTCTTTTATTAAATTTAAATTCATTAGATTTAAAATAATTATTTAGTAAATTATGATTATTTATTGACTATCTAAAATTATAATTTTGATTTAAATAGGAACGTTTTTGAAGTATTCATATTTTTATATAAATTTCGAATATATTCGGAATTTTCTAAGTGTATTTTATATGTAGAATAATAATTCACTATGAATGAATGTGAAATCTTTTCTTCATCAAGATAAAATATTAGAAATGAAAAACGTGAATATTAAATTCAACATCACTATAATAACCATGGGAACTAAGATTTTGCATTACGTACATTTAGAACATACTATAGCGTGGTAGGTATGCAAAATGTTCCTTCTAATTTACTTGAGCCCTACTAATAGTCATTTTCCACCATATAGTACCGCATTCTGACAAAAAATTTTCTACCCCCAGATTTATTAGCTTAAAATGAAAGCATAAAAATTATTTAAATAAAAAATTTCTAACCTCGTGAACAAAAACAACTGTTCATTACATCACCCCCATGATTGTTATACATACCATGAGTCCTATAATTTTAACATCATATCACAGTTACAAACATGACCATTGCGTTCATATTAATTATGCCTTACACAATATTTCACATCCACTTCATATTATACATTTTCCAGGATATGATTAATATAACCCAGAACACAACATCCTATAAAGAAATATAACACATTCAACTAGATCATGATGATGATTGAGAGGTTGGGTGCCACTGTAGATGTTTCCACCCACCTTGATAAAAAGAATAATGACACCTTTTCTGTCAGTTCCACCTTATGTTGCATCCCATATATTTAGGATAGAGATAGAATGAATCAAAATTTCTTGGAGAGTAATGGATCTATTTTTATCAAATATAATCTATTAATTGATTTCGTATAATATCCTTATAAATGTACAATTTGTCAAGATGATCTTCTGATAGATCCTAAAAGGGAGATTTGAAATTCCCCTCATAGGTGAAAGGGTTCACTTCATGCTAAAAATAGAATCATTCAATGATGAACCTATATACCATCTTAATATGAATGAAATAGGGGGAAATCATACTAAAAATAGTGAAAATCAGTATTCATCATTATATAGAACAACTAGACGGTTGAAATTTTTAGACCTGAGGTATGAAATAAAATCTATCCTGAAGAGAAATGCAGTTCCAATGATAAGAGGAAATTATAATTCTCTTGATAATGAATTGAAATAAGAGTCTCGAATATTTGTAGATTTGGGAATCTGAATTTTTTTGAAAATAATTTCTATGATCTACAAAATAATATGGCCAATATACTAAATACCATGTCCGTTTATCCATTCAATCACACATAATATGATGTAATGTTCTAGAAAAACAAAACAAAAAATTTACAATACGATTGATCTTGGGAGTATTATATTATTCATACAAAATTGATCCATTTCATTCATTATGTATGTGTTTAAACTAGCATTTTGAAATTATATCTTCCCACTACTAAAAAATAAAAAAATTCTTTAACGAAACACATGCCTCTCATGATGATGGAATCATGAAATCCTTGTATTCATCGACAGAATGAATTCACTTATTTGGATAATGTAGGGGTAAATAAATCAATCTTGGGGAAGAATCATGTTCAACATACTTCTACTCTTATATTATATTCATTTATTGTAAAAACATAGAAGGGGGAGAACTATTCCATTTGTGGTTTCACAATACATAGTCCCCAAATTTCCTACATCCTTATGAATTTTTATCATTCAATGATATAAATAATATATAGAAAATAATTGTTTTAATCCTTTGTGGTTTGGTCTAGATTAATATATTAATTTATTCTACATATTATTTTTTCCCAAATAATGCACATGGATTTAATTAAATACAGGTGGAAACAATTTGTTGGCAAAACAATGGTGAATGGAGTTATCCTATCACTATTCTATGAAATGGTAATACATAAACTGAATATTATATTCCCTATTTTAACAAAAATATACTAGTAAAAGAAATCAATATGATTCAATTTATAAGAGTAAGAATAGAAACTAGTTGAAAAATGATTCGGTAGGATTATTATGGAAATATCTAAGGCAAGACTATTAATTGTTAAATTGACTCTAAAAATGATATTTCTTTCTAATTTAACATGAAATACATGATTTTTAAAGACCAACAACATAGAATTTTATGGATATAATATGAGTCCCATGTTTACTATATTGTTCATAATTTCAATAAACATTTTTCTGAGAACCCAACAATAGGCATCAAGAAAACCTATAATTATTTCAATGGTGGAAATTTTATTATATAAATTCTATTTAAAAATTGTTTCAATATACCTGATCAATTCCTTCCATCCTCACTTGTTATGATATGGAAGTTTTGAAAAATAATATAGAAAGTATTGGATCTCCAATAAACACAAGAAAATAAATTTAATTTATTTTTTCACCATTATATTAGCTTATTCTCCATCTTCAGTTTATTCCTTATCAAATTATATAAATGGAAGTGAAAAGAATGTAAGGTAATCATTATAATGTTTAATGTAATTTGATAGATATTTATACACCCAATATCAATACTAAGAACCAAAATTTATAATTATATGATAAATAATATTTTGAACAAAACATTGAATGTTATAAATGTTTATAATGTTTCATGTAATATCTAGTAAAGTCCGCAATAGGATCTTCAGAAAATTTATAGTTTTTTTCAATTGACTCATAACCATTGGAGTCATTGTGTATTATATCAGATTGAAGGATATCCATTTCTCAGTTAAATGGTTATCCAAGGAGAGGTACAACAATCTAAAGTATAGAGAAGTCCCCTTATTGTAGGATAACATGAATACATTCCTAGATAAATACACTCAATTTTTAAGGAGTTACCATCATTGAAATAAAACTTATATAATCATACATGGAACTAGAGATAGTATTTATGAGTTCTAGGCGGGATTGATCAATCTATCCATATCTTACCCACACCATCCTTGTGAATACAATTACTTCAAGGGATTATTCTTCCAAATGTTGATGGAAAATTAATAGAACATACCAAATACTTTTCTAGGAGGTTCATTGATTTGAGAAGTCACCATTTTATACAAAACTATATGATATAGACACATGTAAAACCATAATAATCTAAAATGAAAGAAATACAACAATAGGTATTAGAATTTCAAAATAAACAATAGACCACCCTCAACACTTACGGAACTTAGTTAATGGAATTTAATAGAAAATTTGAATAAATCGTGACCAAACTCAACAATATAGATTATCATGTATTACGTAATATTTATAAACAAGAAATAACATATAATAAGGTATATTTCAGTGACATAACCCTAAAAAGTTTAATAGAACATGAAGATAGTAAATGATCAACTAAGGAGAATGAATATTGAATTATATAATAGTAATCATATGATGAATATTCCAATGAAAAGTAACCTAGTAATGTGGCAGAAAATGCACCATCGAAAGTGAATAAGAAATATGTAAAATCCCATACAACCCCCACCATCCTTCCCAATTATAAATATATAACAAATAAAAAACATTTTATAATAACTAAAATATATATATTTGAAGTCTTTAAAAAAGTGGAAACCAATATCACCGTACTAGAATCCATTCTCAATAGTTTGAGCAGTAAAATGTTAATTATGAAAGTCATCAATTCTATAAGATGATTAAACTGGAATGAATTGTTATAAATATGTAATAATTTTCTAATATTGTAACCCTTTAAATACCTACAAACTTCTACATCAATGTACATTTTATATTCCCAAAATAATTGGAATGCTCACTTTTTTTCAGTGCACTGTGAGACATAGGAGATCCAATTAATGTAATTTCTTATTCCAATTATTATTCATTATAGATATAAGAACCAATACACACCCATTTGGTTGTGTATACTTTCAACATAGCAATTGCCTACCCAATAGGTTTCCTTGAATTCGTCTTGGTATTTGTACAAGGGTATCCATTCATTACTGATTTTTATATCCTAAAAATGAAAGATATAATAACTAGTAATCCTCCCCCCTTTGTCTATAGTAAAAAATTTATATAAACATATAAGAAAATACTAAAAATAAATTAAGAATCTGGTTCCACGAAATTTGGAACATAAACAATTCATTTTAATATACTACATTAATGAAAAACCCATATGATGAACATTATTTTTTACATTAAAACACATTGATCTTTGATGTTCTTATATGGACGAAATATAAATGTTTAATGAAATTAATAAACTATTAGATTATTTGAAAACACCAAAACTAGTGGAATATTTCGTTTTTGAAAAATAATTAAATCTTGAAATAGATTTGGGTGTTAGGAAATTTGATGATATTAAATAATATTGTTTTGATGAGTTACAAATATATTACAGTAATAATAATTATTTACATTTTCAGTATTCTCATATGGAGAAAAATGATTTGAAAAAATATTTATATGTCCCCATAATTTAGAGATGAAGGTATTTTTAATGAATTTAAATTATTCCTATATTTCCCTCATATTATGATGGGTACATGGAATTCTCGGAGTGTGGTATATAAGATTCCCAATTACTATAATGATAAATTTGTTCATAAATTTCTTCATTTATCATCAAGATCAATATCATTTTTTCATATTTTAGGATTGGTGATGGGGTAATCATGTATGGTTGAACAATCATTCACTTCTGTCTTATCATTACAATAATTCATAGAAAATTCAATGTTTTCAATATCCATATCTATTTATATACCTACATACCAATGGAATGTGGTAATATTGGGTTTCACACCCAAAAGAACATAGTAATTAACAATATTCGAGAGTATAGGATTACAGGCTCCTTATATCATTTTATAGGAAATTGTGTCCTATTATGATACACTCTTATAGATTACAATTGTATTTGTGAATCTTCTGGAAATCCAGATATAGGACTAATTACCCTAAAAAATATTCCGGTGTTACATTCCTCTATGTCCAAATAGGGTTCCAATAATGCGACTCTCTATATTTGTATATTGCGTTCAAACTATTTCAAACAGTGGAATAGAAATTTATGGATGCATATATTACGAGGACATTTGACCAGACAAATTATTGTTTACTATAATCTTGGTAAAATATTTGTGATTCGGGGATGGGATTTATCCTTCATTAATAATCCTACATATACTATTTATAATAAGAATAAAAAACAATGCTGTTAATATATATATGGGATATGGATTTTAATAACCTGTGTAATGAATATATAAGGTAACTCGGGAACTGTGTATGGATAATGAGCCTTACGAAGTTGTCTTAAACGCCGAGATTACAAAAGGAATCAATGCCATCATAGTTCGATTATCCCACAACATAAAAATGTGTGGAGAAATGTAATTATTTCCCATAAAGGGTATTACCCTAGGGTTTAGCAATAATTGAATTTATTTAATACTATAATTAAGGGGTATACCATTATATGGGGAATTTTATCATGTCATTAAAGAGGAATATACATTATGGTTACCTAAAATGGGGTATATTTACGATGTCAATGACATGACAATTTCATGTACATAAGCCAATGTGAGACATTAATGATGTGGGAAACAAGGGATACATAATTATTAGACTCATCTCTTTTACATTTAGAACACACAAACTTGGACGGTCTTAATTGGTTGTCTGATATGGATCTTGACCATTAAAAAGGATTATGATGTCTACTAATTATAAAAATAATCAGAGTCCCCATATATCCAAATGACCCTAAAATGTTGATCAGTTTATGGTACTTTAACGAATGGTTGGTGATTACACATGAAGGTATGTCCACATATAAGGAAACATCCCACCTACTGATATGATGACGAAGGATGATAAACCCTTGGGAGAGTTTGGGTCCCATGGGGTAGGGTGTATGAGCCTTGTAGGGGCTTACACAGAAGTTAATTCCCAATTGGATCTTGGTCCATAGGTAGGAATTATACATATTATGTTTGTTAAGGAATTTTTGTTCTAGTAGTTCAATTCTATTTATGTCTGAGTGTGTCTTCTAATGAATGTTATCATATCTTGGGTCTATTACATACCTGATTTTCATGTCTATGAGTCTATGTCTAACATGGGTTACTTGTTCTGGGTGTCTATATGACATCTCATACGTGTTTATATGACATGGATGGAATTTCATAGTCTTATTTACACTATTGTGTTTGAAATGTTAGAGTTCCACCGCCTGATTTATATTACATGTTCAGAATAATATCACCTGACATGGTTGAAAAGTCTGCGGTTATTCCAATGGTCAATAAATTCATTTCCAAGGGTGTCACATGATTATGTATAATATGTCATTGGGATATCATATGATCTTTTGAACATGTATAAAGGAATTTTCATGATTCAAATGATACGTTTGGAGGGCTTCACGTGGATTAGATAAAATTTCTGGGTTTTATCAAGTGATCTGAATGACATATTTGGAGTACATCACATGTCATGGATGAAAAGTTTTAGGGCCTTCGTATTATATTTGTTACATATCTAGGTGTTATTTACAGTCTTGGCTACATCATGTGAATTTCATGATTCCTTTTCATGAAAATCATTGTACCCTTTTTTGAATATAGAACTAGTATTTTCAGAATTTATATAAAATATTCCTTATTTATTATCAAGGATTATAATTTTTTTGGTTTCACATTACCAATTGGAAACATAGAAAGTCCATTACATAATCTATCCAGTGCACCATAAGTCGTTTAGATGATAAAAAATGTAATCATTTGAATTACATATTCATGACGTGTAACTCCTTAGGCCATTCATTGGATTTTACCTTGTAGAATAATCTTTTGATTGTGTGTATTGATTATCTATGAAATATTCTCATTCGTAACATTAAAATGGGTTTAACTTATGTTTCATGTCCTAATATTTGATTTTTATAGTGAGGGGTAGGAATTTGTAGGATTCACCACTATGAATCTACACCTCCTTATATAGAATGCATATCATATGTATAATAATTCTTTATTAAAGGTAATATTTTATCTTGTACTTCACATGAACACAACCAGTTTCATTTATAGTGTCACATGTCAAACATTGGTTGTGAGAACACTCCAGAATAACCATATTTATTGGTCCAATATGTTGTCAAAGGGCTTCCACATGATCATTTGAACATTTAAATTACCCTTTATATGATCTGACATACATGTATTAGTGTCATTATGAGACTAAGGAAATTGTTTAAGAGACATTCAGAAGATCAATGTTGCTTGTCTTGATCCTTTCATGAAATCATGTCAAATTATCAAAATTATTTCATGATATTAGTTTACATTTTCAATTACTAATCACAAGATCGTGTTGTCAAGTAAAATGTCTTTCACAAGATCATGTTATCATATCCAATTTTCATTGAGGGATCAGTGAGATGACCAAAAAAGGAACAAATCCCATTAAAATTAAAAATAGTGTTACTAATATCACATATGAATTCCACCTATTCTTGATTTTATTCTTTACTTTTCAAGAATTTATCATTTTCATATCAGTTTCCTAGATGAGTTTCATATAGTCATTAATGGATCTCATGATTTCATTCTAGAATTTTCATAGACTATCAATTTTATTATCCCTGTTGTGTTGCATAATAAAATATACATTTTAATGTTCCTATAATAAATTAGAATGTTTTGTATTTTATTAATCCCTATATCAAGATTCATATTTAAGAGGTTTTACATGATCAAGGGGGACTTCTCTAAACTACCTCTCAAGATCAAGAATGATTTTTAGAAACCCTTCATCAGATCACGATGGAATACTAAAGGACCTCAATGTAATTAATGGTGATCACATGAGGCAAAAAACAACTGCAGATGAAAATTGTCATGAAATTATGGAATGAACCCCTCTCTCGCACCATTTTAATTGATATTCCATTATTTTATGAGGGAATTAAGGTGATTATATTTCATATTTCTCTTTATATGTATTATGATTGGAGGATCCACTTTCCCAAACTCAACCTTGGTATATGTTCTTGTTTAGAATCCTTAATAAGAAAAGGAGGGATTTTAGGTGGGTCATTCTGTGATCATGAAAGGATCATTGAATGTGAAATACATATTTTCATGAACGTCTCAGGTTGGTGTGATCATGCATCTACTTGGGGGTCATGTGATTCTATTAACCTAGCCACATGGTCATTATGATGTCATGTTTCACCTTTATCATGAAGAATAAATAATAACAAGTCTTTGGATATTTATTTTATTCCATAATTTTCAATACTCATTTGATTCTCATCAATAAATTCTCCCCTCCTCAGGAGTCAGGACCATATGGATATGTAAAACGTTCTATAGAGAGAAAATGCATGCCTGATTCACCAATGGTCCTATTGATCAATGTATCTTGAAACATTTATCCTTCCAGGCGACGTTATATATATAATAGTGAATCCATTAATTACTGGAACATGGGAGTTGATAATTCCATTGATTTTGTTGGAATATAGGTTTTGAAAAATTGGTGTCAAGGAGATTGAAATGATGAATATAATATGAGGCATACAGGCTGAGGATGACCAAAAATACCAAACCCAATTTATTTTCCCTATAGTGTAGTTGAGGTTCATGTAGTTTATAGTTTCATTACATCTATGGTGATGCCTTTAGGTTCTTGGTTAGAATACCTTATGAATGTCCCAATATGTCATTCATGCATGGTCATGTAAATTTGTTTCAACTCATTTCCAAGGGCCATGAATGATTATTTATGACTCAAACATCTAGTTAATGATATTGGATGTGGAGTAAAATATTTTAGTAGATGGTTATATAAACCAATGGTAGTGTGGATTTTAGATTTTTAGCAATGAACTATTCTATATGGTTTTGATTCATGTGTTTTCGGCCATCAAAAGGGTTAGGAATGAAATATAACATTGTTTCATTGAAAATAGATAAAATACACTATTACATAACATCAGGGATGTCAAATAAGATAGAATACTATGGTTATTGTTATTGTTAATCATTGTATATGAATATTAGAGTAAATTAGATGTGGAAACCGGTGCATGTAGCTCAAACACATGTAATTTCATGATTTAGTATAATATATGGGCATGATAATAACTCTTAGATTTAAGGGGGGGATTTCCATAAGCAATAAACTACTAGGTAAAAGCACATCAGAAAGATAAATTCACCAACAAATTCTAGTGGGGTATATTTTGATTAGCTAGTACTTATTATTAGTTTTCTACTTGTAAGAACAATGAGTAAGGAAGCCCGAGGTCCATGGGATTCCAAGAGAAAAATATCAACAAGAGAAACTAGTTTTCTAATCTCTGATAGCAACATAATGATAGTGGTTATGGAAAATGTTACATTCAACAATTTATTGATCACCCTAAATGATTTTCTCTTCCAAGTGAACATGTTATCATAAATATAAGTTGTGAAAATCATTAAAATAATTTTCTCCATGATCGGTGGAGCCATTGAGCATGATATTGCTTTTACTCGGGCCTTAATGTATCCCATATGAATATTATTCCATGTTAATTAATGATCTAACATTTATTTAATCATTAGAGATTATTGTTTTAGGAATTATAGACACAAATTTTTTTCAGGGCTCCATTTATAAGATTTCACCAAAAAATATATATATATATTAACATATTTTTAGGGTCTTGGGATTTGGACCATCAAACGTTATATTTTAAAGTCATGCAACATTGAAAAAACATCATGTTCATTAAATTTATAATTATCATGGACCTACTATGAGGGGTATGTTTCTCAACAACCCAATTATGAAATCTACTATTAAGATAACAACAACATTCGTTGGTGAGGGAGATGTAAATGTGATGATCAAGGATTATGGTACACATATCATGAATAATGGTATGGTAAATTCATTTCTTTGATGACCTAGAACACCGTAAGGATATTTGATCCACCATGGTGATGTTAGGGATTTCAAGGACAAGAAAAACCTTCTTAGTGGGCCTAGATAATTTTCGCTAGTGGGTTAAAAACTGATGTAGATCCACCTATAGCATGTTCTAACAGTGAGATATTTTCTACCATCCTGGGACCATTAATTTGTTTGCACATCCCAGGGTTCTCAAGACATGATGTGTGAATTTTGGGATGTGGTTTTTAAAATCTAATAGAACCCCACATTCTGGTTAACTGTGGGAGGTGATTTTTTCCTTTGATAAGGATTGATTTTGGGTCATTATCTATAAATTTTAACGTTATGTAGTTGTCATGTATCTATCTTGAATATAAATATTCTTCTACGAGGTCATTTTACATGCATTTTATCATCATATTGTAAGGATTTACAAACTAAAAATAATATTTTAATGATATCCCTGATAAAAAAATTCACTAGTTAAGGGAATTTAAACTTAGGAAGTATCGCATATCCCTAAACATCATTACTGATTTTATCAATAAGTGGAAGCACTTCATTTGGATATTTATCCCATGTTTATGTAGTGTGAGTTTGGTTGATTTAGTCTGATTAAAATAGGGGAGAATAATATTATTTATGATTGGGATTTCCTATATTTAAATATACTCAATATAACGTAATGAATTATTCTATATTCATCTCCTTTAATGATACACCTCAGCATAGATATAACTAATATTAACTAGATATGGTTGGGTGTGATGGAAACACATGTATGGTAATAAAATGGAAGATCCAGATGTCAATATGTATCCAACATTAATATGAATGATATTATAAAAAAATATTTTGTAAAATAATCCTACACATGTCTCAACCTATTCATAGGTTGGGAGATATTTTTGTAGTATGAATATCCCCATTATTGAAGTTAAAAGAATAAAATTTTGTTCTATAGTAATTGGAATCAATCAATAAATAGTTATATTAAAAATAAATCCCTATAGTGTTATGAATAATTTGAAGGGGGTCATTTTTCTCTTGATGTTTTGGTTAGATATATGATTTGTGATCCATGAATCACTACATATCCTACAGTAATAGGAATAAATAAACACATAGTTGTTTATTGGAAATCACTCCACGCAGGTTTTACCAGCTTATAGAAGGGTACATTTTTCTATTGATATTGTGGTTGGAACTACTATCAAAGATCCAATAATCACAATCCGTAATATTGTAATATAAATAAAGTGACATGAATTTTTTGAATATAAAACTACTACATAGTTCTCAGCCACACACCGAGGGAGAGGGCATTCTTTCCTTTACCCTTTTGTTGGACCTAGTATTGGAGATCTAGGAATCACTATGTGTCCTACAATTTAAATAATCGATCAAAATGTAGTTCATTGAGGAAAAAATAGAGGTGGGGTAATATTGTTTTTAATGTTCTATCTAGAGCTAGGATTTCAAATCCATGTGTCGCTACCTATACTACAGTAATATGAATCAATACAGTAGTAGTTATTAAATAGAAAACTCTCCCAACAAGTGTGAACCTTATGCATAGGGTTACTTTTTCTAATCATTTTGTAGATGGACAAACTATTGGAGATTGGAGAATCACAATGTATCATATTAGATTTTTTATTATGCCACACATCATTATATAATGTTAAAATATTCACTCATGTAAGTACCAATCCTAGAGGGAGGCATGTTTTCCATTGAACTTTTTCCTGGCCATAAGATTGGAGAAATTAGTATTGTCACGACCCGACCTAATGGGGCTCGAGCCGAGACTCCCCATGCGCGCCACAAATAGGCCAGGGGTTGGAATCCAGCACCGAGTAGGATATCTCACACATGTGAGGAATTATCCTAAGGTACCTGTACACACACACCCACATACACCTCCAAGAAACAGTGTAGAGATATATATAAAAACTGGAAATAAAATTCATGAAAACATCTTTCCCAAACCAGAGTACAACAAATGTAAAAAAGTGAAAAAGAGGGCCCACCAATAGAAAACTGCAAAAGCATCCATCCTGCTCAGGAGGAGAGGATCGTTGTCAACAGGACCTACCAGTAAGCTCCTCGGCACAGCTCTGGTAACACTCCATGGTCAGACCCGCTCACCCAATCATGCCTGCTCCAGGTCGTCATGAGATTCTGTCGAAAGAAATGTTGTCACCACAAGACACAAACATGTGCGATCAAAGCCCGTGAAGGGTTGTGTATAAAACTACTCAGTAGGAACCCAAAAAACACAAAACAAAAGAGATAAACTGAAAGGCAAAAGTACGCTCATCCCAGCCAGAGGGAACCCGGACGAGAGAGAAACTCTATATCGTGACCATCCTCGGCTAAACTAAATTATTCAGATAAATCCAGGAGTATTCCCATACATACACAATGATCATCTGGATATACTCAGCTCATGCCCCAACACACATGAGGTATCGACCTCACCATGAGAAACAGTTCACAACTAGGAGAGAAAACTCCACAATTACAGTGATCCCAGATGACACTCGTCTAATAGATACACTCCATCGGTTCCCACATAAACACCTTTGATGCTCACACGAGAGATCACACTCGACAGATATCGTCACTGAGAAAACCACGCTGTAACATCATGAACATCAATCTCCTTGGATAAGGGATCTCTCATACGGTCCTATATGGGATGCCTGAACCCACACTAGTATACGAAGATCTCACTGAAAAGGTATCACTACCAGGGTCCACTGAGGGAGACCACAACCCGATCTGGAATTCGTAGTGCTCATAGATAGGGGATCACCCTGAGGATCCACTGGGGGATACCACAACACAATATGTCGCTCGAATGAAACATGTCACTCAGATAGAGGATCGTCACCCATGTCACCACGGTCCTGATGATACCATAACCATATCTCGTACATCCCGCTCTGTATGGGATCTAACTGATGATGTCACAACCCTACTAACACCATGCATTGAGTAGGGAATCATATAACCAATGATATCACAACCCAACTATAATCCTCATGCTTAGTATGGGATCTTATACCCGATGACGCCATAACCCTACTGAACACATCCCACAATATAGGGGATCATATTCTCGATGATCCCACAAACCCTAGGCAGTTAACCTGCTAGATAGGGGATCACTGCTTGTGGATAAGCGGTCATAGAGATACCAAGAATCCTATCTAGGGAAATGATGTTAGAGGATCCCACTCTGTGCCCACCAAAGAGATTACACAACTCTAACATATTATACATATGATCAAGAGAATCACAAACCTATACTAAGGTTATGATGTCACAAGAACCCTCGTAGAAACGAACCAAGGGAGTAGCCTCAACCATTGCTAGTCCAAACACCGCTAACCTGAGTGACCCACCACAATGCCACACCGCGCACCTCAAAGGCCGATATCGAGTCCACCATAGTGATCCATGCGGAAAAACATGCAGGATAGGCTTTCTACCCACCCGAAATGGACAACCGAGGAAGAAAGGAACTATTAACTATAGCTAGCCCATGTGGGGACCACACATCAATCCCAAAACTCATCATGCAGATCATAGCTCTGCGATCCCATCAGAGAAAAACATGGGGTCGACTACACGATCTTCCCAAATGGACACTGGGTGAAAAAGTCATGTTTCTCCATAAACACTGGAACCCGGCCTCGTGGAGGCCACACACCGTTCTCGGTCCCAAAACCAGGAAAATATGTCAAAAAATTTGTCGCACCATCAGGGTCTCAATTCCACTGACGACACATCATTTGGACACTCTGTGAAAGAGTTATGGTGGGTCGAAGCTGAATATCAATAAAATATTATTATTATTTCAACGTTTTATAGCCCCGGGCCATGAATCCAACTCATAAAATTCTCAATGTAAACCCAAAATGTCCATCTCGACGAAAGGAATGTGTCACCGCAAACGACTCCCGATTTAAACTCCCGACATTCATTATTCAGGGGTTTAAAGTACTCGCGGAATATTATGATTGAACCACCACTGGCTCGCCAGAAAACTGACCGGACCACCGCACCGACCTTGCCGGACCACAGCGTTGCTTGCCAGATTCCGCCACACCGCTGCCGCCCTCTCCAAATTCCACCGTGGCCACCGCCGGAATCTGGTTTTTCAGCAGGAAAACATCTGGGAACCGCCGGGAACACACTGGTGCTCCAAAATCAGATCCGAAACATGTTTCAGAAAGCTCGGGACCCGAACTATAGAACCCTTATGAAGATTTGAAGAAAAAGTACACATAAACGGCGTCCATAATTTTAAATCTCAAACCAAGTACCTCGCAAGAGAATTTCCGATGTTCTAGCTTTGATCCATGCTCCAAAGCATCGGATGCACGATCCAGGAGCATCTGTTGTCGGAATCTGAGACCGACGGCGCTTTGTTTCGATGATTCGGCCAAAGATTGATCAGTGGAAGAGAAAGGTGGAGGGGAGGAATTATCGTCATGTGATTCTTCATCATATAGGGGGGATATAGATTTTTTTTAATTTTTATTTATTTATTAATTAATAACTCGCTAAACTCATCTACGACCCCGACCAACCCTCCCAACATGGGGGAGATTAAATAGTCCCTACGGTAAACGCGACATTATGAACACAACGAAGGACTCAAATTTTTGATACAAGACTCCGTTCAGATTTTATTCAAGATGACGCTCGTAATTAAGATTTTACATTTATTTACAAAAACGCCCCTGGTGGCTTTTCTCCACAGCAGGCCCTCGACTGCAAGGTTTACACATTGACTAGGGTAAACGGCATGCTCCAGATGTAATTTTGCCCTCATATTTCATGTTCTGAGCTACGGTTTAGGAGATATCACACCCCACCACGTTCATATTATAAAAATACTAAATATTTTTTAAAATTAATTCCGAGCACAACAGGCCTCGGAATCGCACATCGTCTTCATGCCTAGCTTTGGAATTATTTTTAAGAATATTACAATGTCTGATAGGGCTAAAACCCGAGTCGTTAAATCCTCCCCGCCATAGAAATTTTCATCCCCGAAAATCCATTAGCACAAGGAATGAAACTGGACTCTCAACTAGGTCTCCCACACCATTGATTTCACCAACAAACACCCCTTCCCAAACACATAAGTCTGAGGACACATCCACCAAACCACAAAAATTTCCTCTTTGGGTGGAACTGACTCACCCACATGGTTTTGATCGCATCAAATAACACATCTTGTTGGGGGTAGGATCCCTCTTCCTCATGAATTTGAAGCACGTCGAACAGCACCCACACAAGGTATTACAAACACCAAGAACAAAAACTAGAGCATGCAAAATAAAGGGAAGAGTACCACTAATAGTTTCTATAAAACAACTACAAAAAGTATAAAGGAAAAAAAGACATACATCTATCCATCTGTGGAGCCTTTGGGTCAACAATCTCTAGGGAATGCAGTTGTCCTCACCCACATCCTCCATCTCCCTGATCTTGGTGTGGCCCACCTTGGGGTGGGGGTGGTGGAAACTGATATCTCCTACAACCTCATACTACTACACCAACTCTATCATTGCGTTTGTCTCCCTACAGACCTCCTTGCTCGAGACGCTACCTCTGCCAAGGCGGTCTGTCGACCAACTCCCTCTCAGAAGCACGATGGGTCAGATAGTCTTAAGAAAGATGTCCCTGGCCATTGAAAACGTAACACCGCCAATCCTGTGGCTGACCAAAACTGGAATGTGAGCCCTGTGAGCCCTATGCCTTGGATCCCCCATCCTGGGGTCACCTCTTGAAATGTCGCATACGTTCGGGCCACTGAGTCTTTAATCTGCTCCCAGATGCCGATCCAACTAATGAAGTCTCTCCTCTCGCATGCCCAGCACTAACAGGCGAGATCTTCTCATCTAGAAATCTCTCCACCACCAATGCTCACTCTAACACTCCAGCATATGTGGGTAGACACAAAAAAATACACACCTTCTTGGATGTCTCTATGTACGCCCTGCTTGAAGGTCCGAGCCCTAAAGAACGGATCCCAAACCATATCCAGGGAGTAGAGTGATAGGTCTGTAAACCTCGCTGAGTACTATGACACCGTCATGCCCTCCTACTGAAGCTGTCGAATCTCCTAGATCCGCACTGAACTCACCATCACTAGATATAACTCTTCCATGAAGAGCCTCTCAATCTCTTCCCATTTGAGTGTCTCCCCATCATAGGACTTCTTATCCAAACTCCACCATCACCCGGTCGAGCCATGCAGAAGGCTCGCCGCTAGGAACACCATCTAATCTGGTTGTGTCCTCCCCATCCGAAAAACACTGGTGACTACTTTGAGCCAGTCATCATCTGCATGAGGACCTGGATCACCCCGGAACCTCAGAGGTCGCTACCTCTAGAACTCGTGCAGCTCCCTAAACCTGCGTGCAACCTCATCCTGCACTACCATCACAACCTGCTGCTCAATAGGTGGTGGAAAAACTGGAAGAACACATGTAAGCCAATCCATAGAACTTGTTCCCTAGTCCGTTGCCTCTAACGAGGCATATCATCACTACAATCCATCTACTGAACACTATGGTGCTGTCGTCATGGACGCATCCTGAAAAAAATGAAGACGCACCATAGTGAAAGGGTATATATTAACAGATGACTAAATAATGACAAGGAAAACCACAAAACACAGTCCTATATTATGTATGTATGTTTATGTCCCTACGAATAGTGTCCATATGTCCCGAGTCGAAAGGCAGGTTATCAGAGTCCTAGTGAATGGATATGTCGGCCGCCACACCAACACTGGAGTCCATCACAGGAATGTCGAACTCAAAACATTATAACACTGCTACTATTCAACCCTAACCAGACTCATAGCTAGACCAGCTACGCTCTGAGATCCCAAAGGTGGACCCTACTCGGATACTACACTGTCACGACCCAACCCAACGGGGCTCGAGTCATGACTCTCCATGCCTTCCTTCAATTGGCTAGGGGATGGCGTCCAGCACCGAGTAGGATATCACCCAAATGGGAGGCATTAGCCTAAGGTACTAGTACACACACACACCCACATACACCTCCATGCAACAGTGAAAAGATATATATATAAAAATTGGAAATAAAATGCATGCATACATCTATCCCAAACTAGAGTACAACAAAAGTATAAAAGGGAAAAACATGGCCCACTAAAAGAAAACTGCAAATGCAGCCAACCTGCTCAGGAGGAGAGGATCAATGTCAAAAGGAACCACGGGTAAGCTCCTAGGCCAAGCTCCGTTATGAATCCTTGGTCAGACCCACTCACTCAACCCTGCCTGCTCCGGGTCCTAATGGGACTCTATCGCAAGTTATGTGGTCTGCACAAGACACACGCATGTGTGGGAAAAGCCTGTGCAGGGGTGAGTATAAGAATACTCCATAGGAACCCCAAAAACCCAAAACAAAAGAGAGAAAATAAAAAGGAATAGTCTACTCATCCCAGCCAGAGGGAACCCAGTCGAGAGAGAAACTCCATCTCATGACCATCCTCGTCAAAACAAAACTATTCAGCTCTATTCAAGAGTATGCCTGTACATACACCTTGAACATCCATATATACTCAGCTCATGCCCCATGTCACGTGAGGTATCGACCTCATAACCACCAATATTTCACAACCAAGAGAGAAAACTCCACAATCATGGTCATCCCAGATGACAATCGTCCAAGAGATACACTGCATCGGGTCCCACACAAACATCTCTGACACTCACCCGATAGATTGTGCTTGAAGGTTATCATCGCTGAGAAAACCACGATGAAACAGAAAGAACAACATACACCTTGGATAGGCATCACTACTAGTGTCAGCTAGGGGATTCTTGAATCCACACTGGAATAAGAAGATCTCACAGATAGGGGATCACTCTTAGGGTCCACTGGGGGATACCAAAACCCGATTTGGCATTCGTAGTTCTCATAGATAGGGGATCACTCCTAGGATCCACTGGGGGATACCACAACCCAATCTGGCACTCAACAGAAACATGTCACCCAGATAGAGAATTTTCACTTGTGTCATGATGGTCACAATGATACCGTAACACTATATGGTATATCTCGTGTAGTAGGGGATCGAAATTACAGTGCTGCAACCCTACCGACACCATGCGCTGAGTAGGGGATCATATAACCAATAATACTTTAACCATACTATAATACCCATGATTAGTATGGGATCGTATACCCGAAGATGGAAAAACCCTACTGATCACATCCCACTACGTATGGGATCATATTCCCAATGATTCCACAAACATTATTTAGTTAAACTGCTAGATAGTGGATCACCGCCCGTGGATAAGCAGTCACAACAATACCAAGAACCCGATCTAGCTAAACAATGCTAGAGTATCCCACTCTGAGACCACCGAAGGGATGAAACAAATCTAACAGATTAAAAAACCCACCGAGAGGATCAAAAACCTATACTAAGATTGTGATGACACATGAACCCTTTTTGGAATGAACCAAGGGAGTATAATCAATCATTGTTGGTCCAAACATCGCTAACCCGAGTGACCCGCCACAATGCCACACCGTAAACCTCCAATGTTGATACCAAGACCACCATTTTGATCTATGAAAAAATGCACACATGATAGGTTTTCTACTTGCTCGAAATAGACATCCAGTGAAAAATGAACTATTCATAGTAGCTAGGCAATGTGTGGCCCGCACTGCGATCCCGAAACTCATCAAACGGATCATACCACTGCAATCTCCTCAGAAAAACACACGGGATCGACTAATCAATCTTCCAAAATTGAAACCCGATGAAAAGGTATTAATCAACGAAGGCAGCCCGTGTTGAGCGCACACTACGATCCCGAAACTCATCAAGTAGATCACTCCGTTGTGATCCCCTCTAAAAAAAACATAGGATCGACTATTCGATCGTCCAAAACTGACATCCTGTGAAAAAGTCACATTTCTCTATTAACCCCGAAACATGGCCTCATGGGGCCCACACCCTATTCTCGGACCCAACACCCAGAAACCATCTCGAAATTTCATATGTACCATCGGGGTCTCAACGCAACTGACGACACATCATTTGGACACTCTTTGCAAGAGTTATGGTGGTTCGAAACTGAATAATAATAAAATATTATCATTATTCCAACATTTCGTAGCCCCATGCCACAAACCTGACTAATAAATTTCAGAAAGTAAACCCTAAAATTCTGTCTCGATGCAATGAATGCGTTCTCACAAACAGCTCACGATTTGGACTCCATACATGCCTTTTACGAGGGTTTAACGAGCTCCCAGAATATTTGGGCCGGACCACCACTGGCTCGCCAGAAAACTGACCAGACCACCATATCGACCTTGCAGGACCGCCGCGCCACTGCCCCCCTCACAGTATTTATTCTTGGCCGCCACCAGAATCCAGGTTTTCCACTAGAAAACATCCGATAACCCCCGGGAGCACCCCAATGCTCCAAAATCATATCTGAAACATGTTTCAAAAACATCGAGACCCGAACTATAAAATCCTTGTAAATATTTGAAGAAACAAAACATAAACAGGGTTCAAGATTATAAAACTCAATCCACTTACCTCACAGGTGATACTCCGACTATCTAGCTTAGATCTTCACTCCAACGCTTCTTTTGTAAAATCATGGAGCGTCTTCTATCGGAATCTGAGACGGACAACAATTTGTTTCGATGATTCGGCCTCCGATTCGTCGGTGGATGAGGAAGGTGGAGGGGAGGAATTATCCTATAGCTTTGCTTCATCAAATAGGGTAGGGAGGAGATAGGATATTTGTTATTTTTTTTTATTTATTTATTTAAAATCTCACCGAACTTGTCTACGCCCCCGAACAACCCTCCCGATGCGGGATAGATTATGTCGTCCCTAGGGTAAATGTGGCATTCTGAATGCAACAAAGGACTCAGATTTTTTATCCGAGACTCTGTTCAATAGTTATTCGAGCCAACGCTCATAATTAAACTTTTCAATGAATTTACAAAAATGCCACTGGTGGCTTTTCTCCACAACTGGCCCGTGCCCAGAAAGTTTACACCCCAACTAGGGTAAACGGCATGTTCGGGACGCAACTGTGCCCTCAAATTCCTGTTTTGAGCCACCTTTTAAAAGATACCAAATCTCTTAAATTTTCATATTACAAAAATACATAATATTTTTATAAAATTACTTTCCGGCACATCGGGCCTCAGAATCGCACATCCTCTCCGCGCCTAGCTCAGGAATTATTCGCTGGAATATTCCAATGTCTAATAGAGACAATAACCATGTCACTAAAAGTGTCACTATGTATCACTTATCAATAGTAATCATGAATCACATTGTTATTAAATGAAGAAATATCCCTTCAATCTTGACCCATACACAGATGGGGGATTATTGATATTTACATTGGTAAGTAGATTGGATATCAGGGTGTCTCAATGCATCCAATAATTGAAAGAAATATAGAGATAAATATTTCAATTATCAAGGGGTGGTTGGATAACGACAATAAAGATAGTGGTCCTCCCCAGTTATTAATTTTTAAAACAATTTTTTTTTCATTCAATAGGGGTTAAAAATGAATTTTAACATCATGTTCTAGTGACGATTGGGGTTCCAATTAGAGTCATGAATCCTCACCTATAAAAACCATGACGTGAATTGGTATGTGTAGATCATGTGATGAATCCATTAACAAAATTCGTAAGCCCACATGATATATGATCGTAGTTAGAAACAAGAAAGGGTAACATGTTCTTTCACCTGACATAGGTGATTAAATAATGGGATGTGTCATTTTTATAATGTATTGGTTTTCCCACCATATTGATTCCATGAATATTAATGTATCTCATTGTATGAGAATAAAGTCATATGTATTTGTGGGAAACCATGTTTTCAAATGTAATTATTTAATGAAAATATTTACTCGGTTTGAAATAGAAGGCATGAATCCCCAAAAAACATTGTCCATGTGTTAATGAGATTATATCATGAACAACATCATATGATAATGAAATGAGGCTTAATGATCTAGTATTAAAATCAATGTTATGCTTGGTACATTGTGTAAGAACACATTTAAATTTCATGTTTTAAATAACTTGTCTAAAATTTTAATTTGTTATGAATAAACAATATTATTGGTGATTTTTAGATACACTAGACAAGGGAATCACTGTGTGGTTTATCATCATACAGTAAGGAAGAATTGTTTCTTACATATTTAGATCAAATGGATAAAACAATCATGCAGTTTAACATAATGTGACTATTAAAATTGAGAAATTTTATATTATGTGGCCAGGATTATATCAAATTTATAGAATATATGAAAATTACTTTTATGTAACATAATTGGCGGGGGATGTAACCGGATCCCAATAAAATGAGACCAATGAGTAATATCCATTGTAATAGAACTTATGTATGAAGTAAGGCATTATCCATTTGTGTTACCAATTTATAGGTTACATTCATGGAATAATTGTGATATTTATGGTTAATAAAAGATCTAATTGAAGAAATCATTAGAGGGGAAAATTTTTATTTAAGTCACATATGATCCAATTATTTTACATCAATGTAGTTAAATGAAAGAAATTATTCCCATAGAGATGTTCCAACCTAACCATCCACATAAGTGATTTATCATTAACAAATAGTTGTCCATAGTTAGAAATTTGGAGAAAGGGTAACTGTAACTAAATGGGAAAACATTTCCAAGTTCCATACACCAATTAATATGGGGTCTCTTGGGTGGTCATCAGTGTGGTGGTATGGTTTCCCTTAATTAATGAAGGAGCTTCTCCAGCAAGGACATTATATTATTTTTCACCATATTCTATTGTATATTTTATACCTTCTTCTTAAAGGCCTATATTTTTCTTGTTTTTATTGAATGATAGTGGGTTTAATGTTTTGATTCAGTTATTTACTATTGGTTCAATTTAATCAATTTGGTATAGTACAATTTGGTGTTATTTCCCACCAATATAGTATCAGGGAGTCCGATTCGAGAGATGGTATTATAATTTATGATGTTAATGATATTACACATCCCAATTTCATTTAGGTGTGTTTCCTCAAGACATTTGGAAAAGAACTAAGCGGGTGTATGGATGTACTTAAACTTCTTACAAATGACACTAGGTTATGTCCAATCAATATCCATCCCCCATATGGAAAACATCCATTAATTTATATATATATATAGATTAAATGTTGGTTAATTAATGATGATTTCATTAATATATAATTCAGAAAATATTCAAATGAAATAAACACATTCATGTATAATTATTTTCTTGTATTAAAAATCATTATTATTTGAAGGTAGAGTCTGATCCCAAACTGATGATCTATTTAACAAAATTCAAATATTTCTTCATGGATTGCAGGAACCACTCCATCATATATACATCATATAAGGATTCCAATTATGCATCATTTATTGAAATAGTTTTTTAATTTATATATTCTAGATGAGAATGTTTCATTCCATGACATCAATAATTTTCACATTTGGATCGATGTATTCAGAGAGTCCATATAACGACCCATAATTTACATACATGGTTATTACTTCAAAATTGAAGCATACATATTACAACATATAACAAAACAATGAAAGGAATGTATAGGTATTGTGTCTTTAGAAACTGGTAAACATAATCAATAGATTCATTAATCATCTACGTTGTCTCCCATTTATTTCATCATATCTTGAGTCCCTTTTTGGAATATCCTACTTAATATCCTTCTTCCTGACATGGGGAAAAGAAAACATACAAAAGGGTGAGCTCAAATGCTTAGTAATATTAAAAAAAGAAATATCTATCACATCATATTCGAAAGAACATATCATTTTGGAAATCTTATCCTGAAAAAGAGATCATAATTTCACAACATGAGATAAATAATATTAGCGAAATGTAATCCCAATAATCATAACGTAAACCATGAAACATTTTGGCATACACACATAATTAAAGAGAATAATTTATTAGTAGTCAAGACTCATAGCCAAGACTATCATAGTAGAAAATGTCCATTTCTGAACTAAGTTCACTCCTCGTTTCATTCCTATTTCACTGAACATGTTTAACCTACCCTTCCAGGCATTTCTATCTCATGAGATATAAATCTTTACCCAATGCATTGGAGGTAGATATAGGTCCCACCCATGTCATAATGATACCATTATTATGTGTGCCACAAGATCATAAATAATACATCATAGCATAACCCATGTAATAAAAATGGGATTCTTAAACATCATGTCATCATAACATAATCCACATAAGATAAAAGGACATCATAAAATATATTACATCATAACATAATCAAATCAATGTAAAAAATGAAAATAGAAATAGATCCCTATATTATCTTAGATGGAAAATAATTTTGATAAAACACTTGAACTCCATTCTTGAGGAAAATATCCTTTCTACTTCAAAAACATTTTCCTTTCTTAACATGTCATATAATATTGAACTAAATGAAGTTTATTAAAAATAAACATGAAAACTTGTAAAGTAATATTCATGGAAATAATATTTTATAATTACATTCATGTCGTATAAGTTAAAAAACATTCTTCTCGTACATTGGCCGGAAAAGTCAAAAAGTACCTCATACAAAAAATGACAAAAGATTCCTTTCATATCTTTTACTAAAAACTCACCGAAGGTTAAAATTGGATTTAAACAATTGTATTAGGATAAGAATAATATTAAATATTGAGGAAACATGTATTTGGATGATAAATATTCCCCAGTAAATTCTGAATTATATTCAATCTCGGATAAAAATGAGATTGCGAGATTTTCCCTTACCATAGGACTGATTATCTTCGTAAGTGTCCGAACCTCCTGTATAATGATTTAAATAATTTTATTGATTATTAAAAAATAATTATTATTTTTATGATATCTTATATGGTCATATTATTGGCTTCATATTAGAAATATTTCATTATTTCTTGTTATTCGGGTGTTTATTAATTTTTGTTCTTATGCATGTTTTGACGAATAAACTCTTATTATTATTTTTATGTTATAGATACATCATTTACAGAATTTTTTTAGCGTAATATATATCATATTCATTCATTCAATTCATTTACATAATCATTATGCAGTGAATATCATGAAGAACGAGTCACATCACATCGTGGAGACGGTATTCCGTACGTACGCACGAGCGATGATATCGTTCTCATGATAGTGGAATTGTATTTAAGTTTATGTATACTATTTCATAATGAATATCACTTTACAAAAATCACATATAGTTAGTATTTAAACTGTTATACACATCCAAGTACGGTGGTGGTGGAAAATAGATTACACCATGGTGTGGAGACGGTATTCCATACATACACACGCATGGTGATTTCATTTTCCTTGTGATAGATAGATGGTGAAATATATCTTTTTCATACATATAATAACAAATCAGTATATTATTGATACTTATTTTATTACTTCATAATGAAACAACTGAAGAAGAAGAAGTGGAAAAAGAAATAAAGTTGAAATATTCGGCAATAGACATTACCTCTTCTTTGAAGCGCCCCTTTGAGACCTTCACTTAGGGCACTAAAATTGGTCTTTGAAGAAGACGAGGACCTCTAGGATGAATATAGGGAAGTGGAGAAGAAAATTTTTATGGGTTTTTTCAAGCTTGAAGGCTCTAATGGTGTGAGAAAAAGAGGGAGGAGGTTCCCTTTTATAAGGGAGGAGAGGGGCACCTTAGGAATACTTAAAATATTATTTTATTGTAATGTCATATTCAGTTTTTAATAGCTACAAATTTATTTATTTAGAATATCAGGTGGGTATGGGTAGAAATCCTCTCATAAAATATACTTATGAAAAGTTTAGTTTTCTATATTAACCTTATCATTTAGATTTAACAATAAGGTAGATAATTTAACTGTTATCGTGTCTTCTTGTTTTCATACACAATAAGGATAATAAACATACTATAACAAGCCAAAAGAACCCCAAGTTGTTTATTATTAATTTATATAACCTTATATAAGTCATTTGACCAATCATTAGATTTTAAGGAATAATAAAACAATTATTAATATCATATTTGTTTTAAAAACTATTTTATGTAAATTTTGACACTATTAGGTAATTGATTTATGTGAAAATCATAACAAAATGATTAGTTCGTAAAATGTTATTTAAATCAATAATAACATGTCATATTAACCTAGAAAATTATTTTAATTCATAAAAAGTCTCAAATTACATTTATTTGGTTATTTATAACATCAATTATGTCAATATTTCATTAATAAGATAATTATTGCATCATCATTGTGTCATAAATAAATTAATCTATTTAAAGACTAAAAATTAAAAATAAATTACCATTATGTAGGAAATAAGTTTATATTTCTAATGAATATTTATAGTCTAATTTATCTTATGTATAACCCTATATTAAAAATTATTTAGTTATTAAACTTTGATTTTAACTATTTTAACCCTTCTTTAAATAAATTAACAATAAATGTCCTAATATAATCCATGTGGGCCTAAATGGTCATCTTTTATTCCTATGGTTGTTTCTGGTCGATTTACACTTATACAATAGAATTAGTACATGTGTTAGAGTAATTATAATACAATTTTTACCCTTAATTACACTATTAACTTTTAATAGTGGTAAAAAAGTAAAAAGCTACTATTCAGCAAATATTATTTTCATCTCATTGAACCACATTTTAGTCCATGATATTAACTGTGTCTCTCAAATTTTTGAAATTCAACTCACAGAAGCGGTAAAATTAAGTATTATGTAAATTTGAAAATTCTCCTAGGAGGTGGGTAAAAGACGGTGAAAAGTTCAATAAAATTTTTATATATCTAAAATTATTATAAAATGACTCCAATGGATTTCATTGACCTTATATAGGTTTTATGTATCAATTTTGACCTAAAATAAATTTAAATAAAATAAATAATTATTTAAATAAAAAGAAAGTTATTAAATAGTAACCCAGTGTTTTCACTATTAATCAAAGATTGAAATTTTTCAGAAAAATACAAAAATTTTACCCTAGGATAATTTCGATATTCCAAATCCAAATATGAAGTCCATTTTGAAAAATAGAATTTACAAATTTCAAAAACTGCATATTACTGTTCATAACGGCTAGTTTTAATAATATTCTAATAGTATATTGTTGTTTAGTGAAACTCAGTATTGCATACGATGCAAGCTAACGAGGAAGGTCATGATTATGATTAAATCAAGACAAGTTAGTGATGTTTGCAGTGAAAAATTCCTTTGATGATTTATATAACATAAAAACAAAATATTTCTCATAAAAATCTCGGGTGTAACATTCTACACCCCTTAAATTTAATTTCTCCCTTGAAATTCGTCACTTTATAACAAACAGATAAGGATACTTATGCCTCATCATATCCTAAAGCTCCCATGTAGCTTCTAATTGGTGGTTCCTCCATAAAACCTTCACCAAGAGGGTGGTCTTGTTCTGTAGGAATTTTTCACTACAATCCAGAATCTCTACCATCTGTTCTTCATAAGAAATATCTTGCTCCAGTGGTAAAACATCTGAGCTGAGTACATGTGAAGGATCAGGTATGTACATTCTCACGAGAGATACATGGAACACATCGTGAACTTGAGATAGATTTGGTGGAAGCGCCAATCGGTAATCTACCATCCCAACATGATCCAGTATTTTGAAAGGATTGATATACCTACGGCTCAGCTTTCCCTTCATTCCAAATCTCATTACTCGCTTCCATAGAGATATTAGTAAGAACACTTTATCACCCACTTCAAACTCTAGGTCTTTTTTTTGGTTGTTGGCATAACTTTTTTGTCGACTCTAAGCTGATCTTATATGATGTTGAATAGATAGGACCTTTTCTGCCATCTCATCAACAAGATCATGTCCTAATAGCTTTCATTCCCCAACTTCATCCCATCATGTTGGAGTCCTTCATTTCTTTCCATAGAGAGATTCATAAGGAGCCATCTTAATACTAGAGTGAAAGTTATTATTATAATAAAATTCCACCAAAGGCAGGTGTTGATCCCGACAACATTTGAAATCCATAGAGAAAGATCTTAACATATCTTCTAGAGTTTGAATTGTTCTCTCAGACTGACCGTCTGTCTGAGGATGATAAGCAGTGCTGAATCTCAACTCTTTATCCAGAGTATGCTGAAGACTTCGCCCGAACTTTGAGGTGAACCTCAGATCTCGATCAGATATAATGGAAAGTGGTACTCCATGAAATCTTACCACTTCCTTTACATATATCCTGGCAAGCTGGGTCAGAGATAAATCTTCTCTAATAGCAATGAAATGTGCATACATTTTAAGAAGATCAACTATGACCCAGATAGCATTATTGCCTTTTATGTTTTAGGAAGTCCAGCGTCAAAGTCCATAGTGATGTTTTCTCATTTCCATTCAGGTTTGGGTAATCGTTGTAACATCCCCTTAGACTTCTGTCTCTCAACATTAATTTGCTGACAAACCATGCATCGAGAGACATATTCAACAACATGTCTATTCATGCCATCCCACTAGAAGTACCCTTTCCAGTCCCTATACATCTTCGTGCTTCGAGGATTAATATGAAATGAAGAACTATGAGCCTCATCCAGTAGCTACTTCTTTAATTCTGGGATGGGAGGAACACAAACCCGATTCCTGAACTTTATTATCCCATCACAATCAAGGTTTAATTCAGAAACATTTCTCACCTTCTTTTGTAACTCTACATCTTCTTTCTGTGCCTCTTTAATCATCACATGTATAGATGGTTGAACATTCTTTTGAGAAAGATAAGATTTTTCCCCATCCATTATATTTCCACTATCCATCCTTTGTAAATCCATAAATATTGGATCTTTTGTGATCCTCATCATGGATAAGATAGCATGGTCTTGTCGACTTAATGCATCTGCCACCTTGTTTGCTTTCCCAGGGTGGTAATGATTTGAGCAGTCGTAATCCTTAGTCAGCTCTAACCATCTTCTTTGATGCATATTTTTCTCCTTTTGTGTGAAAATATACTTTATACTTTTATGACCAGTATAAACATCACACCATTAACCATAAAAATAATGCCTCCAAATCATTAATGCAATGATTACCGCAGCTAACTCCAAATCATAAGTTGGGTAATTTTTCTCATGGATTTTCAACTGTCGTGAGGCATAAGCTATAACCATATCGTTTTGCATGAGAACACACCCCAATCCCTTCTTGGATGCATCACTGTAGATCACAAACCTTTCTACACTACATGGAATTGTGAGTACAGGAGCACTGGATAACCTTTTTTTCAACTCCTTGAAATTATCTTCACATTCCTCTGTGCACATGAACTTAACTTCTTTTTGAGTCAACCTGGTGAGTGGATTAGATAATCATGAAAAATGATTCACAAAACATCGATAATATCTATACAAAACAATAAAACATCATATCTTGGTTACTATTGTTGGTCTCGACCATATTTTTATAAACTTTGTTTTTGCTGGATCGACAGATATCCCCTCTTTTGAGATTATGTGACCCAAAAATGCAACTTTGTCAAGCCAAAATTCACACTTATTAAATTTGTCATAAATATTCTCCTTTCTCAGGGTCTTCAATATAATTCTCAAGTGATCTTCATTTTCTTCCTTTCTCTTTGAATATAAAAGAATATCGTCTATAAATACTACCACAAACTGATCGAGATAATCTCTAAATACTCTATTCATTTGATCCATGAAGATAGCAGGGGTATTAGTAAGACCAAATGGCATCACTATAAATTCATAGTGTCCATACCTTGTACAGAAATCAGTCATTGGTATATCCTCCCTTTTGAACCTTAATTGATGATACCCTTAATGAAGATCAATCTTGGAAAATTATTGAGCTCCGCGTAGTTGATCAAATAAGTCATCAATGCGTGGGAGAGGATATTTGATCTTAATAGTGATCTTGTTAAGTTCTCGATAATCAATGCAGAGTCCCAATAATCCATCTTTCATCTTAACAAACAGAACATGTGCTCCACAAGTTGATGCACTTGTGAATATGAATCCCTTATCAAGATCCTCATGGAGTGTCTTCTTCAATTATTGCAACCCAATTAGGGCCATTCTATAAGGTGTCTTTGAAATATTCAAATCACCCGGTACGAGTTCTATTAAAACTCAACTTCAAGATTTGGTGGAATACCTGACAATTCCTCCAGATAGACATCGTCAAACTCCCGTACAATGGGCATATTCTTAATCGTGAGTTTCTCACCAACCATTTGAGATAAATAGCCTTCATTTAGTGGAATCAAGACCCATAAGATGGATGAAATTTCCACTGGAAGTTTATGTTCATCCTTGCATCGATAGACGATCATAGATTGATCAGGAATATGAAATGTGACTTCCCTTATTTGGAAATTGATATGATCTCCATATAAAGAAAGCCAATCCATGCCAAGAATTACATCAAATTCCACTATAGGAAGGATCATAAGATTTGAAGGAAGCAATTTCAGAGAAACATCCATCGGAGAAGAACTACAGACTTTTGATGTGACTTTGTGCCATTAGGGTTTGTCACAGCTAACTGAACATCTAATTGTTGAGGTAATATGGTGATACCATTAGTAAATTCTTCAGAAATAAATGTGTGGGAGGATCCAGAATCAAATAAAACCTTTTCTACTTTAGAGTGGATGGTAAGTTTACCTTTCACCACTTCGTTATCGTACTCCATCTTACTGATAGAAATTGCATGTGACTTTCCTTTGTCATCAGCCTTAAGAGTTTGTTGACGTCAATCATCATCAACAACCCTTGGATTAGAGCATTTATTAGCATAATGCCCCATTTCCTTGCACTTGTAACATTCATGTGTAGGAGGTGCACTCAATGTATCCTTTTATTTATTCGTATCACTAGACATATTCTTCCCATCATTGCGGCATTCAAATGCCCGATGACCTTCCTTTCCACATTTGAAACATTTACTTGTCCCTTTAAGACAACTCCCTCCATGTTTCTTTCCACACTTTGAGCATAGGGGAAAACTCATCTTCTTTTAAGTGTGCTCTTTAGATTTTCCTTTGAATTCCATTTTCCTCTTATTATCAAACCCATATGACTGATGGGTTACTCCAATCTCCATCTCAACCTTGAGATCACATCGAATGATTTCCTCGAAGCTATTGAAGTCCATTATGGCTAACGCCCATCGCAGACTTGGTTTTAAGCCACTAAAGAATCGATCAATATTAGTCTCAGGTTGGATAATAATACGAGAAGATTACCTTGCAAGTCTTGTAAAATTTTCTTCATAGGTACCAATAGATTCTTCATCCTTTTTCTTCAGTTCAAGAAATTTTTTCTCCATCTTTGTTCGAAGAATACGAGGGATATAGCTATTGAAAAATAAGTTCTTGAACACATCCCATTCCATGGACTCAATTTCATCCCTTTGCCTCATATTATTGATAAGATTATACCATTGATCAGCATATAATTCCAAACGATAGACTTCTAAGATGACTTTATCATGTTCAGAACATTGAAGAACTGAAAATATCTTTTCAGTGTTACTGATCCATTGTTCAGCCACTAATGGATCAGTAGACCTGATGAATGAGGGTGGACACTGCCTCATGAAGGATTCAACAGAATGTTTCTCCTTCCTTTGATCATTTGGAATTCCTACATGATTCATAGCTTGAGAATGATGTGTGATCATGGGTACAAGATTTTTCATTACAGCTCCCATAATGTTTGGTTTCTCATGGGGAAAATCATTGCATTGCCCGTCGCATTCCACATTAACACGGTTCTTTCGGGTTATAGCTGTTGACTAAAACCCAGAAAATAATTTGAGCAACACTAATTATAATAATAAAACCACATAATCAAGAACAAATTTTTTACACTTAAGGTTTTATAATATGTTATTCATGGCCATCTCTAAATTACTAAGATTATGTTCTATGCTTAGACTTATCCTTAGGGTTCTTATTAAGGATTTCACATGCTAGTTTCCAAAGGATTACTATACCTTTCCTCTGATACAAACTATAACGTCCCATACTTCACATACATGGTTATTACATCAAAATTGAAGCATACTTATTACAATATATAACAAAACCATGAAATGACCGTATAAGTATAGTGTCTTTAGAAAATGGGAATCATAAACAACATGTTATATAATCATCTACATTGTCTCCCATTTATTTCATCATATCAAGAGTCCCTTTTTAGAATATCCTACTTAATATCCTTCTTCTTGACCTAGGGAAAAGAAAAAATACACAAGGGTGAGCTCAAATGCTCAGTAAGGGTAAACAAAATAAATATCAATCACTTCATATTCATAAGAACATATCATTTTGGAAATCCTAACCTACAAAACAGATCATAAATTCATAACATGGGATAAATAATAGTAGTGAAATGTAATCCCAATAATCATAACATAACACATGAATATTTGTGGCATACACACATAATCATAAAGAATAATTTCTTAGTATTCAAGACTCGTAGCCAAGACTATCTTAGCAGACAAAGTCCATTTCTGAACCGAGTTCACTCCTCATTTTAGTCATGTTTCACTGAACCGGTTTAACCCGACGTTCCCACCATATCTATCTCATGAGATATAAATATTTACCCAATGCATAGGAGGGTGATATAGGTCCCACCCATCTCATAATGATAGCATTCTTATGTGTTCCACATGATCATAAATCATACATCATAGTATAACCCATGTAATAAAAATGGGATTCTTAAACATCATGCAATCATAACATAATCCACATAAGATAAAAGGAAATCATAAAATATATTCCATCATAACATAATCAAATCAATGTAAAAAATGAGGATAGAAACAGAACCCTATATTATCTTAGATGGAAAATAATTTTGATAAAACACTTGAACTCCATTCTTGAGGAAAATATCATTTCTACTTCAAAAAAAATTTCCTTTCTTAACATGTCATATAATTTTGAACTAAAAGAAGTTTATTAAAAATAAACATGAAAAAATGTAATGTATGCTTCATGTAAATAATGTTCTAAAAATCCATTCAATCCGTATAAGTTAAAATAACATTCTTCTCATACATTGGCCGGAAAAGTCAAAAAGCACCACGTATGAAAAACGACAAAATAATCCTTTCATATCTTTCACTAAAAAATCACCGAAGGGTAAAATTTGATTAAATTTTTTTAGTAGGATAGAAATAATATTACATATTGAGGAAACATGTATGTGGATGATAAATATTACCCAGTAAATTCTGAATTATAAACAATCTCGGATATAAAATGAGATTGTGAGATTTTCCCTTACCATAGGTCTGATTTGCTTCGTAAGTGTTTGAACCTCTTGTATAATGATATAAAAAATGATATTGACTTATTAAAGAATCATAATTATTTTTATGATATCATATATGGTCATATTATTAGCTTCTTATTGGTAATATTTCATTGGTACTTGTTATTCGGGTCTTTATTACTTTTTGTTCTTATGCGTGTTCTGTCGAATAAATTCTTATTCTTATTTTCAGGTTATAGATACCTCATTTCCAGAATCGTATTAGTGTAATATATATCATATTAATTAATTCAATTCATTTATATAATCATTATCCAATTATGATCATGTAGAACGAGTCACATCACATAGTGGAGACAATATTCCGTACGTACGCACAAGCGATGATATCGTTCCCATTATCGTGGAATTGTATTTGAGTGTATGTATACTATTTCAGAATCAATATCACTTTAAAATAATCATATATAGTAATTATTTACACCATTATACCCATCCATTAAAGGTGGTGGTGGAAAATAGATTACACCACAGCGTGGAGACGACATTACATACCTACGCACGCACGATAATTTCGTTTTCTGTAGGATGGATATATGGTGAAATAGGGTTGTTTCATTATAATAAAAACATATAAGTATATTATTGATACTTATGTTATTACTTCATAATTAAACAACTACTGAAAATGAAGTGGAAGAAGAAATAAAGATGAAATAATCAGTAATAGACATTACCTCTTCTTTGAAGCGCCTATATGAGACCTCTTCTTAGGGCACTAAAATTGGTCTTTGAAGAAGGCCAGGACCTCTAGGGTGTTTCTTTGGAAGTGGATAAGAGAATTTGGCCGGGTTTGGATGATCGTGAATTCTCAATGTGGTGTGAGTATGAGAGGGAGGAGGTGCCCTTTTATAAGGGAGGAGAGGGGCACCTTAGGAAAACATAAAATATTATTTTATTATAAAGTCATGTTCAGTTTTTAATAGCTCCAAATTGATTTATATTGAATATAAGTTTGGGATGGGTCGAAATAATCTAATACAATAGAATTTAAAAAAGTTTAGGTTTCTCTTTCAACCTTATCCTTTAGATTTAACTTTATGTTAGATAATTTAACTTTTACTGTGTCTTCTTGTTTTATTACACTATAAGGTTAATAATCATACTATAACAAGCCAAACGAACCTCAAGTTGTTTATTATTAATATATATAACTGTATCTTTGTTATTTGGATGAACCGTAGATTTTTAGGAATAAAATAACAATTAATAATATAATATTTGTTTTGAAAACTATTTTATGTCAATTGTAACACTATTTGGTAATAAATATTTGTGAAAATCATAACAGAGTGATTTGTTCAAAAAAAGATATTTAAATACATAATAACATGTCGTATTAACATATAGAATTATTTTTATTCATAAAAAGTCTCAAATTACATTTATTTGGGTATTTATAACATCAATTATGTCAATATTTCATTAATAAGATAATTATTGCATCATCATTGTGTCATAAAAAAATTAATATATTTAAAGTCTAAAAATTACAAATAAAATAAAATGGTGTAGTAAATATTTTTAGATTTGTAATTAATATTTATAGTCGAATTTATCTTATGTATAACCCTATATTAGAAATGATTTAGTTATTAAACTTTTATTTTAACTATTTTAACTGTTCTTTAAATAAATTAATAATAAATGTCCTAATCTAATCCATGTGGGCCTAAATGGTCATATGTTATTCCTAAGGTTGATTTTGGTCGAATTACACTTATCCAATAGAATTATAAATTTTTCTAGGGTAATAATAATAACATATTTTCCCTTAATTATCTTATTTACTTTTAACCATGGTAAAAAAAGTAAAAAGTTACTATTCACCAAAAATTATTTTCATCCCATTGAACCACATTTTAGTCCTTGATATTAACTGTGTCTCTCAGATTTTTTAAATTCCACAAATAGAAGTGGTAAAATTATGTTTTATGTAAATTTTCAAATTCTTCTAAGAGGTGGGTAAAAAAAGTGAAAAGTTCAATAAAATTTTTATATATCTAAAATTATTATAAAATGACTCCACTGAATGGAATTGAACATATATAGGTATTATGTATCCATTTTAAACTAAAATAAATTTAAATAAAATAAATCATTATTTAAATAAAATTTCAGTTTTTAAATAGTTACCCAGTGTTTTCATTATTCATCAAAAATTTAAAGTTTTCAGAAAAATAACTAAATTTCACCCTAGGTTAATTTCGATATTCCGAATCAAAAAATTTAGTCCATTTTGAAAAATAAATTTAAAAAAATTTAAAAATTTGGGTATTACTATTCATAACGGCTAGTTTTAATAATATTCTAATAACATATCGTTGTTTAGTGAAACTCGGTATTACGTACGACACAAGCTATCAAGGAATGTCGTGATTGCGTGTAATGTAATCCAAGTTACTTTTATGTGTAGTGAAATATTCCTTTGATGATTTATATAATATAAAAACAAAATATTTCTCATAAAAATCTCGGGTGTTACAGTCAAATTTTGAAGGTAATCAACAGTGTGTTCCATACACCATTGTGTGTATATTTGTTCATCATTCTCCATGAAACTGTTCGTCAGATTGATTTCCCCTGTGTCAATGATGATGAATGATGAGTCCATCATTCGGTGGATGATGTGGACAACCACTTCTTCTTGATTGGGGTCGATCAAGACTATGGATGCATTATATAGTTCATCAAAATTATCATTTTGTTATCAAGGTAGGTGATGAATTTTATTTTCAAAAGGAAACACCTCTATCAGTCCTCTATCATATTTATGATAGGGAATAATTGATCCTTCATAATGTCATATTCATATTTATTTTTTAAGATCGCTAGAAATGAAAAATATATGATGTTCAAGAAGTTCGTCATCAGTTTTATGTCCCTTTATAAGATAGTAATGAGGGATTGATATTATACGTCATTATTAGTGAAACCATCTGAATTTTGATATGGATGAGGAAAAAAAATTTCCTGCGAAAAAAATACAATTTGTAGACCAATCTAGTAGAGCCTTGGGTTTTAGAGTAACTTGAAAATATGATTTCAGGAGGCACTATCAAAAATATATCTCCCATGTGTGTGGAGTCTCCTAGTTATAGAAAACTTATTTATTTGTATGTTTGAATACCACTAGTGTGTTCTCCATGGTGGTATGTCCCACATGAAATTTTTCGGGTACTACCCATTAACAACATTTAATGACACGAAATATACATCAAATTATTACACAATTTATTCTTATCATGCTAATTTCCTAGTAATTATAGGGCATACAATGATAAACTTTAGTGGTCCCATATAAGAGATCTTGTGGAAATCATGATGATTAATATACTGCCTCATCCTTTTCCTTCCAATGACGAGGGTTAGGTAGTTCCTATCAATATTATAATATAAGGTCTCAGTAACTAGAATCATTTGACTATGGTAATGGAGAGTATTTTCATTCCCAAAATCATTGATTTGTGTCAAGAGATCTCCAAGTGATCATTCCCACATGGCTACATATAAGATAAGATGTTTTCCTTCTACCAATGGCATAATGAATTGTGGGTGAAAAATATACTATATGATACTCTATGAGGAATCATGAATGTTCCCATCCCATCGATAGGTAATTACATTCATTACTGACAAGGTGTTGTAGATATATTTTCCTGGTAGGTTTTCTATGAATCACCAAATGTATGTACGGTTCCCTTGGAACAAACTTGGTTAATTATGATTTAAAGGAGGATATTTTTTAAGGTTTTCAATGGATATATTGGGGTCACCCATGATTCCACATTGTTATACCAAAATCCCAGGGAATATCATTAGCCTTTCCTCAAAAGCATACTCTAGTGGATTTATTGTCAAAATCTGCTTCCAGAACATGAATAATTTTTTTTTATGATCTATGAAGTGATCACTTCTCTCTCGGGATTGGAATACAATGTCATTGAATGAATATTCTATTATTACTAAAAATAAAATCATTTTGATATGATGCAAGGAATGCTTTCATTTAGTGTCATATTTATTTTATCCAAATTTAATAGACTATTAGAAAAAGATATGATGAGGTTATTTGGAGGTTTTGGATTACTCGTCATTAGGGAAAATCCTTATTTGCATATACCCTGAAAACCCATCCATAGAAAAATGGAATGGAAGCTACCGATTACACCAATTAAAAGTTCAATGATTGGAAATGAGAAATTGTCCATTATAAACTGCCAATTATGATAGATGAAATTGATGTAGACCGTGATCTTCTCATTCTAATTCATAATAGGGATGTTATTGGTGGGACTTTTTGTGTAATTCAAATCCTGGAAAAAGTATTATTTGAACATTTTTTTAAAAATTTAATCTATATTTTTATTTGGAGAGCGGTGAATCCCCAAAGTTACCCACATGAAACCCAAATGGTCATAGAGTAAACTTACGTGAGGAATATCCACCTTAGGGTTCAACCGTATCATTTCTATATAATTACAACAGAACATGTGTCAATTTAACATTAGAAATGTGAAATATATCTAATTATCCTTGATAGGAATGTCTATAATAATAAACCTAGCCCAAAAAATTATTCAGTTCCTAAATCCATTTATATGTGCTCATCGATGGTGGGGGAGACATGTTCCATGAAAAAATTATGGGTGTTTTAGAGGAAATCATCTTTTTATTCCATCAATGAGTATGGGGAGTAATTTCCAAATATTGTAGAAAATCCGAGAGAATATCTATCACTAGAGAGGAATGAGAGGCCATTCGAAGAGGGGGTATCATCTATAACTACTAGGGTAATTGAATAGATATTCTAGAGTATATTTGTTTCTCTAATGTTTTTTCCAAGGGAAAAAGGAGCCTGGAAATCTAGGATATTTTCGGATGGAAAAATCATATTCTTGTGTAGCACATAATCATTGTTGACCATACTCCATGAATTTAAAGGGGAAGCCCCCAATCCATTGGGTGATGTAACATGTATAACATCATACACCATTGGTTGTTTTCATTAAATTTTATAGAAAACATACTTAGTATATATTCCTCTATTGGACTCAAATGGGGTTAGTTTACCTTGTATCTTCCGATCATTCCATTGAAGCGGTATTTCAGACACTGATGAAATGCTACAGGTACAAAAATAAAGCTATGAAACGAATTTCATTCAAGAAGAAGAATATATGTTGGGTATTTATAGATAACCATGAAATCATCATTATAAGTGACATCCCTAAAATGTGTCTCGATATTGAGCTTCCCAATAATCTTTTTATATCACTTATTTTACGATTGAATGGTTATATTTATCAATTATAAATCTCCCTCACTAAATTGAAAACAACAATGGGTCCAAATCAGAATGATGTGGATCCCAGAACCACTTTTAATATGATCCATGTGGGTGTAATCATTGTTGAGTTTCCTTGAAACAGATATGGGTCTTATATATCTCATGATAAAATATTGTAATGGTTTTTTTATGATCAAGATCATGGAATGCCATTCTGATAGAATAGTATCTACTCGATAAACCATAGGTACAACGACTTGTGTATTTAACTCAAACGGGGTATGAAAATCCTTTTTGAGTCCCACTATGAGTTATTATAATAGATCTATAGTATATATTATTGAGATTTTGTCTATGAAAATATCCCAATGTTTTGGAATTTTTTAATTTTGTGCTAGAGGTTTGTTCATACCCAAGTAGGGATTTTCCTGGTTATGTGGCTGAAAATTTGAGTTGTTTGACATGGATGTTAATTTTTCTTGAGTGTATGAATAATGATTATATACATATAGTATAATAGGTTTAGTTTGTCTTCCACATTTCCATAGCCAATTGGACAATCACACCCCCACTAGTTTATCATGTATGACTACTAGGTTTGGAATACAATAGCAGGACCCTTAAGAATTTCTTGGTTTCCCATGACATTGATAATGATTTAGACCATGGTTACCAACTGTGTATATGACATTTATGATGATGTAACCAAGATATTTGGGTCTAACATAATCATGTTGTCCCATTTATCCAAATCTGGTTCGTTATTGACCACCACCTACATGACCGGGTTCTATGAAATCATATATGGAGACATATTACTCATTAAAAATGGGATATATCAAGTGAACTACATAAACAGAAATAAATTAACTCATAATCTAATGAGGATTCCATTTAGTGGGAACATACATATTATTATGATGATAAAAGAATAAATCCTACAATATTTTGTGCTTGTGTGGTAAATGGATATGATTCTTACTGTTATGTATTTACCTATGGTCAATGATTATGTCTACATCAAAGAGGTGTATAAATGTCACCTACATATGAGAAGGGATCATTTTTTGGTTTTATGATCTACCCTATTAGGGAATAATGAGATCATTCAAATATATTTTAAGCCATATAGTTATCAATCTTATTTACATAACGAGATAAGAAATCATTTTTTCACCCTCATATGATGTTTGGGTAATGGTAAAAGATCACCTATGCTAGAAAATTATCTAGAATAACTTATACATAAAAAAATATAGTTTTGGTAACATCTTTTATAAAATGGTAAAACTCGATTGTTTTACCCACCATCCTAATTTAAGATTCATAGTCAGGAAATTCAATGAGATTTAACTCATTGTGTTTGCTGGACTCTAGTAGCTTCGGCAGTCAATTTAATATGGCTGTAATGAAATAACCATGGATATACTAATTTTTTAAGTAATACACTCTATAAATCTATTCCATAAATCCGGGTAAACCAATATCTTTTTTTTTCATCTCGAAAATTGAGATTTTGTAATTATTTTATCTTGATTGGTGGCACTATATGGTTCAGGTCCTACTTGAGTGTTTGTATGGGAGCTAATACTATTTTTAGGGTAACAATGGTAGTCTCTTAATAATATTTTTCCTATACCAAAGAAATGTTTCCATTCATATCTCAATCATGTTGAGTGGAATATTATATGTGTTGTTCCATTTATGAAAACTCATTGAATCCACAAGTATACATAATCAGTATCAGTAATTTTTTTAGATAATATCATATATATTTACTACAAATCTATATAAATTACACATCTAATAAATAGATACTATGTGAATGGGTTAATCAATTCTAATTAGTACTGAAGTCATAATCCCAATCTTTATCACATTTTTAGATGTTTTATATGTTGAATTTTTTCCTCTTCATAAATGCGGATATGATATGAAAATTAATCAATGAAGAAGAAGTTACCATATAATAAATGATCCTTATGTAAAGTCAATGTAAAAAATAGAGGCTGGATCTACGAGTGTATTCAAAAAACATATTAGTTTGGTCACCTCATGAAGGTTTTGGTGTCCATCATTAGGCTACATCGAAACATGAATTGGTTATGATCTCTTTCTGGATCTCCATCATAGTTAATGGTAGAAAATGTATGATTTCAGAATTTGGATAATAGACAATTTTTATCCACCCATAATGGATATGACTTCTTATTAGTTTTATGGGTGTGCTCCACCCTTTAATTGCATATATTCGACAGTTAATGGATTCAATGGAATTGAGTAGTAAAAGAGGTACAATTGTTCATACGTTCACCTATCAGCATGGAGGAGATGATGCATAATTATGTGGCTCCATTTTCATTTTATACTAACTTTAGACCAATTGTATGACTGAATGGTCACCTTAATGAGGAGATTTTTTCATCATAATGGAAGAGAGTCCAAATCATTCTCATCATTATCATTTATTTATATTGGTTTCCAATATCTAGTGCCAAAATAACACACATATGGAACTCGTGTAGTAGTATAGTAAATTCATGAATCATGACCCTTGAATTTTTTTAATTCCATGTCAACTTGTTGCAATACCAATCATTGAGATACAAACTCTTCAATATCCCCCTTCATTTTATCCCAACTGACCATTTTCACAAACATATATATAGCTTATTATATCCATGATTAATAGAGAATGATGACATGTTGGATATCATGTTTTTATTTATGGTACACATCCATTTAATTTTATCCTTATTCATTGTTATTGACCAATTTGGAGTTCTTAATGAAGTCAAAAAATGTTTTTGGGATGTTTTGGGTCTTTTCAGAGCATGGTGGTTTGATTTGTTGATGAAGAAGCTGGGATGCATTGTTAGTTGAAACTATGTCGTCCGAGATTCATTGTTACTACTGTCTATTTAGAGAGTCCAATGAGTTTAATTGGGTCTTACAATTTGATGAAACAATGAAATCCAGATCGGATGCCCATGTGGGGGGTCTATTATTTCTAATAGATAAAAAACTAATATGTTTCACGTGGATTTTCAAGCTGTGGTCATAAACTATGTGAGGTACCTCCCTAAACAGTAAAGGAAACCAGATTGGTGTAGTTTTTGGCCAACCATGCATCCAAACCATGGAACCAAAAATTTATTGGGAAAAAATTCTGTTTCGCCCTTAGTTTCAAATATTGTAAACCAAACTTCTACTTTATTCATTCTAGATGATAGGGGGATTCTTTTTCACCCTTTTTTTCTATTATGCCTCCATATCCTTGGAATTGGCGTTGTTGTCTCTTTCAACATCAGAATCAATAGACGTTAATCTATTAGGATTTCACTCAGTATTTGATTTATCCCTTAGTCAGATTTCATTGTTTTCCATGCTATTTGTGACACTATTTTAGTATAAGATAATATCCCCTATTTCTAGGGTATTTACCCTTTCCTCTATTTTTTCCCAATATGGGAAATTTTAGGAGTCAATATTAAATTATATTTTGACATTGTGAATAAGGATGGTGTTCTATATATTTTATGTCAATGTTTATTATTTTTTTATCCTTTCATTTTGTTGCAAGCCTGAATTTTAGTAGTTTCCCCTTAATTAATTTAATTACTTGATTAAAGCATTGGATACATATTAGGATTATCACATAGTACTATGTGAAGGTTAGTGGGTTTCATCCAATTCATAGACTGCTCATGAGGTTTCATTATTCATATTCCCTATTTATATACCACCATGTTTGATTCGTGTAATCTCTTTATCTTTGTAGGAGCCTAAATGACTATATTTGATATTAGGAAAGGGTTTATACCTCCAATCCATTTGATTACATGTTGTCATGAAGGTTAATTTAGTAAAATGTAAAATTTGTAATTATTTGTATGAACTCAATGGTTTTTTATGGATTATAAAATGTGTTAAATAGTCAGGGGAATAATTATTCAATAATGCCGGTTCTTCTTATATTATAATGATAATTATGGATGTCTCAGTAATTCACTTGGGACTATTTTTATTTCCAATGTCATTGCTACTCCATGGGTACCGGATTGTATATCTTTCTATGTAAATTTCTACTCTGTGGATACATGTTACATTTTATTCCAATAACATTTCTCCTCCTAGGATTTTGATTTCTTGGAACAATTTGGGCATTCTTCTTAAGTTCCTCCGAATTCATTATCAAATTTTATATAGAGATGCTTCATGATTAGAAGAGGATTGCATTTTAGATTTATAGAGTGTATAATCTCCATAAAGGTCTAAATCAATATTAATTTCTATATGTCATAGTTGATGTTTCATCTAGATTTACAAATGGCCCTTGTTTGTGATTTATTTTTTACAGTGGGACTTGGTAGTCTGGATAATATCACACATACATGTCTCTCTATAATCCTATAAATATTTTCACACATCTTAATATCATATAAACAAAATAAAACTGTTATAAAAACCATTTTTCATGTCCAACTGAGTGGCATATCACACAATAATCATGTTTTCCCTGGGTAACCGAAAAGAATTCATGGACGTAGGTAGTGACTGGGGTGACTACCCACTTTATGATGCTTGATTGGTTATCATTTGGAGAAGGGTATCACTATAATGAGATATAAATGTTATGATATCATTAGATAAATCTCTTTTTTTACTTTGTACTATTGTACATATATTTCACGGGATTCCTATTCATAGGTATTTCCCTCAAGGTTTTATAGATACATGGAATACAGATCTTGTATTTGATATTACACATGTATTATTTAATACTATTTTCATTTGGATGTTTATTTTATATTTTTAATTTATATTATGAATTCACATTTTTATTTTACTATTTCACCATTGTGACACTCTTTTCATGTTGTAATAGTCTCTACACTATACCACCTTATACAGTAGATTCTACTTACAATACTCTGGTGTGTGTGGAGGCACACTTTAGAACAGGTGAACCATCAACTCAAGGAAAAATATAGTGTCCCCTAGGTTTTGAAGCTCTTGAGTGCTATTAAAGGATTTAATTTCTTGCCTTACTATTTCATATGATGGAGATGAGACTGGGAGATAAATTGAAAATTGTTATTAGTCATTCCTGGGAGATTCTAACCCAAGCTCATGGTAATTAGAAAGACTCCAATGATGTGGAATTGTAGTTATATATTTTTCATATTATAATTTTATTTCATTTAACCATTGGGTGTTGCACATTTGATGTAATGTTATAATTTATTTTATTGAATAATTGAATTATATCATTCGCACAATAATGAATAGAAATAAGCATGAGTCATGCATAATTTTAGGAAGCTTTCACGATGTACATTCCCTTCATATTCTATTACTTATATGATTTCGTTTATGATTACATGACCTTTATTATGTTCCTTGTGTTATATAATATATATCGACTGATGAATCATGAAAATATTTAGAAACATAATTTCTACAAAAAGATCATTTTGTTACCTAGACAATTTTTTTCTACGTAGTCTATAGAAAAAACCGTATATAGTCAATTATGGATTGTTGGTTCCTGGAACATTGCTCGGATGGGATGGAATTTTCTGTGGTGGGAATGAAATGGAATTCACACACAAATTTATAAGGAGTATGAGACCTTATAAAATAGAAATGGTAAACAATACAATTAATCCATTCAAATATAATTGTAATATAAATACAAAATTAAAAAAATGGAAATAATTTTTTTAAATTAAATAATATTTCATATTTCAATTTACAGTCTATATAATGGGACCCAGTCATTGAAATAGAGATCTTTTCCAAAACATGAATGTAGTTGGGGTTACAAGGTAGTGTATCTTTGGTTCCATAGTATCATTTTTATTACCTGGACCATGCTTTAGGATTAGAAATACAGGTGTGTCTTTTTTATAAGATGTTTTATACCGATCCATTGTTTATATCTATGATTTAGTGGATACCCAGACTTTTTTGAGGCATGTGTTTTGAATTTGTTAACGTATTCCCCCACATTGGCATATATTCATGCACCATGAGGGTGGAAATGATTATTCTATGAATGTGGTGGACCCTATGTTTCAATTATAACCATTGAGAGTTCCAAATTTGGAAATGAAAATTTTCACGGATATTAGTTATGATTCCATGTTTTGAGAGTGTTTCATTATATTTATACCAACATATTGAAATATTCTATTATCCTATAATGATAAAAAAAATTAGATGAAATAAGTGGTCTATTAACAACATCAACTGAAATTTATAGGCGATGGTGGTCCAAGGGATCCTAAGATATACCTTGAGATTGGTTATTAAATATTTTATCACTTGGAAACTCCTCTAGAGTGGAGGGTTAAGATGACATCGTAGATTATTCATTGAACTACTTAGCCATGGTCGAATGTTCTGATCTAGGATTATAGGATTGGAAAAATGGATTGGAGGGATTTAAAAACAATATTTAATGAATATTCATCTCATAATACATTGAGAGATGAATGATCCAATGATTTAATGCATTTGGAGCAAGGTTATATGACCATTATTGAGTATTGGACACAATTTATAGTGATTCTATGATTTTTTTCATATGTATCATTCTGATGAGATATATAGGGAATGAAACTTATAGGAATTTATCAATAATATCTTTAAATTATAGGTGAACATGATTGAGTTTACTATCATTACTAAGATAGTGATTATGGTTCTTATTTATTTGACCTATACATATGGAAGATAGGGTCCCTGAGAAGGGTAAAACTACATATTAACCTACTAGATTATTTGTAGGTGGTAGGAATTAATTTTTTTTAGTTTTTTCATGAGAGGAATAATATACATGGTGTCAATGCTAGTGATTTATTTTTTCATCAATGTAGAATGTGGGACATAAGAAAATACAGTGTGATAAGGTCCTAGTTGAGCATTGAGCATGTGGAATGAAGGGGTATAAATAATATTTCTGAATGACTATCCTTCCAATTACTAGTAAGAGGGGTTATTCACTTAGTATAGGTTCCAAAGTTGGATTCATAACTACACATTAGGTTATATTTTGGAATTCTATTGATCATTCATGCAAGGGAGGTGGTCCTGGGTGGAAGGGAAAGACATAATTTTCCCCTCGAAAGTATAATGGGAAATATTAGGGTAATTAATCTATTTATCAGGGCCAAATTTATTATTGATATATTTATTATTGGATATACCAAATGATTTTTTCATCATGCCATCTAATGTTAGTCGTATGAACTTTGTATCTTATACTCAAGTATCATCCAATTCAATACAGATGCTTCACATTATTTCATATCTGAACCTTTTGTGAAGATATTTAGATTAAATGGTACTTTTCATATCTTCTTATTACCCATAATACATCATTGGGGATTTGATTTGAGAATATACCCCATTTTAAAAAATTCCGTCATGAGATAAGCACATATTACTTCTATTATATTATATGTATTCTCTTATTGATGGAAATTGATGTCATACATGGAATTGATCAGATTTATCCCTATAATTACTTGGTATATTTCTATCAAAAAATGGAATAATCTACATCACATGAGTGTAGTTGGTATATCTTAAGGGTTAGTGGGATGTCTTTGTATGAGGAGAAAAACAAGTGTGTCATAGGTTGTGTGGCATGATAGACTATATTTCTAGACATTATATAGATTATAAATGAATGTGAAAAGATAAATTCCCATCAGTAATAGATTATTCCATGGATTTATTCCCAGATTACTTTTCTAGTTTACCTATAGAGTGATATGTGTATTTATCAATTGTGATGCCTACATGAGCTAAAGTTGTATCCATTCATCCCTATACATTAACCACTACATAGCTAGTAGATTATAATAAAACAATACTATATATAAAATAAATGTGGTTTATATTACCCAACACTTATCTATGTGGATTAGTGGTCCTTTTTTCCAAGAAGGTGGATGAAAATTTTAGGGAATGTATGGATTAATAAATATTTATCAAGTTGGTGGTTAATAATTGATTTCATTTACCCTGTTTTGATTACTTATTTGAGTAGATCTGAAGACATTGAATTTTCTAATATATTGATTTGATGTCAAATTATTATCAATTCCATGTATGACCTTTATAAATACGTCATATTTATATTCATAGTAGGTATATTCATTATGAGTAACAGGTTATGCAATTCAGTATCAGGAATTCATGAGCGGCATTCATGGCTATGATAAATTGAGTTTTCCAGCAATATTTGGACACTTTTTTGGTAGTTTTTGGGGAAGACATATTGGTGTATTCTCATAATCAACATGGTCAATCAAAATACATTGATATCATTCAGAATCTAATGACAGAGCAGGGGATGTATTCCAATCTTGAAAAATGTTAGTTCTATAAAGATAATGTTCACATCATGGGTCTCGTAATATTACATACATGAGTATATTTGGACATATTGAAGGTGAGGTCTTAGGATTATTTTAAAAAAATGAATAATTTATCTAACATTTGGAGTTTATTAGGGTTATATATATATTATATGGTCTTTTTATAGGACTTATCATGCTTAGAGGCACATGTAATGTGATTTACTATGATTGGTGTGGTGTTTATGGTGTCAGAATCTTACAATACATCGTTTTTATAGTTGAATGGGTGACTAACTTTAGTGCCAATACTAATTAATCCATATCCTAGAACTATTTATATTGTTTAATGTGATGCATCATGCATCATTATTGAATTTTACTAGATGTAGTAGGATAGATTCATTGTGGTTGGGTTTTTCTGGTTGATAAGTCATGATTAAAATTACCCCACACATGATCTTGAGTTGGAAGTCATGGGTTATGACTTGAATTTTTGCAGGAACTATTTTATAGGAGATAATTTTATGTTTTACACATACCACAAAAGCCTAAAGTACATATTTATTTTTTGTGACTTCATACATTAGTAGATATTGTATGTTGATTATCTATAGACATTTAGTTTTGAGCTAACCTATATATCTAGTATGAGAAATGATGTAATGGATTGTCTACTTTGTAAGGTTTAGCAACAAGTAGTTCAGGCGGCCAGTAGTGAATTGAAAATGATATCATTGGCCTCTCTGATTCAAAAATATATTCCGGATAGTCACATAGATTCACACATGCCTCTATGTATTCTAGTGGCTATATACTATTAGTGAGGGCCTATAGGAAATATTTCCTACTAACTTTTTGAGGAATTCATCCTCCTTTAGGGCCTATTGGAATATATCATGAATAGATGGTTGACCAGTAATTTAAGAAAGGTAGTATAAATATCCTTTCATTATTCCCAAATAAAACTTTTTCATGTGCTTTAAGACTATATCTCTTTAGACCTCATCATAAATAGGGTTTTAAGATCCTTTTTACTTGTAGAATCCTCCACAATGTTTTCATTACAAAAATTGTAATTGATTGAACAATCATACTACATAATTATCTATAACCACCATTTTTGGTGATTTTGAAAAAGTTTTTTAAATATATACCTGATGTTTTTTTTAGTATATATGTCAAACTTCTCCATATATATATATATATATATATATATATTCCCCAAATCATCAACTTGATTATTTGTAAAACTAATTTAGTTCATGGGTTAGATAGTTCAAATAATGAATATTTAATTGGTGGGAGGCATATGATATCACATTTTCATCTTTCCAAGTACCCATCCTTAGACATTTATTTTTTCATACCAGTAGTTCAAAAAACATTCATTAATGGTGGTAATTTGAATAGAGATGAAGTGATTATCCCCCTCTACATCTCATTAAATATGTCATTACATTCATTAGTCCATATAAAATGTATCCCCTTTTGAGTAATCTTGGTTATTGGGAATGAAATTCATTATAAATTTCACAAAAATTTGATGTAGTACATAGATATTCTATTTATCCTATGTATTTTCGTCAATGATTATGGCCTTCTCTCTTATTCCTTTTCATCATTTCTATAGATCCATAGATTTCACATTTTTGGTGATAACATTCCATAATAATGTAACATGATCTAACAAAAAAGATTACAATTCCATTCTTATTAATTTTCATCCATAGAGTCCTCTGTAAAATATTTAAATGAAACCAATGTTCCACGTTTGCATTGTGCTATAAAATAATAGCATATATAAGGACTGGGAATAATTTTTCCAGAAATCCCTAATGGCTGTATTAGTCAATTTCATCATGTTTTTTTGATAAATTAGAGTTCAAATGACATTAATATAAACACATAGTTCCCATTACATGTAGTAAATTTTGTGGTGAGGATATCATATTTCTTCACCATTACGTAACAATATCCAAGATGAAGATCTGCCTACGATAATTACTGGATTGAATATATTTGAATGAAAATGAAATAATTGCATGGTATAGGATACATTTCCATTATTGTGATATTGTAAAGTTACTGATAATCATTTAAGAGGTCTATTAACCCATCGATTTAGATTTCAAAGAGGACTAATAAACCCAACAGGGAAGTACATGGGTGTATAAACACTTTTACTACATTCTCCTATAATTGTTTCTTCAAATCCTTCTGTTCACCACTAAACATTGAATATGGGTTTTGGGATAATTGGAAAAAAATTATGAAATCATCTAAAAAATCAACCTCATGGTAATGACGATAGATATGAAATTCATTGGGAAACACATATGTTAATTTTATTAAAATGGGAATGTCATCAATGATTATATTTTCAATAGTCTCAATCATCTGATTAATATTTTCTTGATCACAAGGCAATAATATCCATTGTTACGATATTGGTACCAACTATGATTATTACTCAACCATTCAAATAAATAGAATCAGAGTATGGTTTATAATTTAGAGGATAATTTCCATCTCTTTGATATTTTTCTGGTCCCTATATACAGAAATCCTATGCATGAATAGAATGGCATCAAATTCTACTAAGGGATGAATCAGAAGGATTCCTGGGAAATTGAACCCACATATTCAGATAAGAGATGAGATGCATTATTGGGATGTAAAAATTTTCCAATTTACCATCATCAATGACAACTCAACTTCCATGATTTGAGGTGTATTTGAATTGTTCTACTATACATGAAATATTGAAATATTTATATGAACTAGAATAAAATAATATGTTCACAATCCCTAAACCAAAAAATAGTATGCATGTCATAACATCTATATCAACATCTACTTTAAATATTGTGATACGACACACACACCCTCTATATATATGAAATAGTGGTTGTTTTCATTAGTGATCATCGATAACACATATCATAGGGAATTGAAATGTGTATTTTCCCTACTTTTTGCAGTTCAATAACTGGATGACAGTGTGAGGTGATACTATGAAATCCTGTTAATGAATTACATCTGTGGGTTTCTCTCATATGTAATTTCAATATAGGTACCCTTACATTCAAAACCGAATGAATTAACCTACCCACATTAGGATATTAATCAGATGTTTCATCAGAACCTTTTGACAACAAGGATATTCAAATTACTTTCCACTATTATATTTCTCTATAATGACACCATAATTTGTTCCAATTTTCTTCTTCTTATCGTTGTAAAACGCTGATATCTGTTGATCCACATTTCAACTTTTATCGATCATTAAACAATTTACATATAGTTTTTAGTAGTCCTAAATAGCTATGTATTTTCATAGGCAATGTTTCACCCAATAAATAAAAAAATTCACTCAGGGACAATGAAAATATTTGAGTTATATCGTCATAATCTTGTGATGCTTCCCTGATATTCGTAGATAAATTCACTAGATTTTTTATGGATTATGAAATAAATATCCATTTTATGACATAAAGTGTGAGGAATGTCTTTTTTGAATCATAATTTGAGGAATTACATCCACTCCATCACTTTTAATTACTAATGAATAAATTTATTTTTCTTCCAATATACACCATTGATCATGTTCTCCCTCAACATGACAAAAAACCAGCGCGACCTTCCCTTGAAAATTAATAGATAAAGAATACCTTTACAATGTAGTCGATTAATTTATTTTGTATTATGTGATCAATATGTAATGCACCAAACCATGATACCCAAAGTCAGTCCATTATTACATAACATTGTCATTATCACAAGGGATCAAATCCTAAAAGACCGATTAGTTTAATATCATTAGAAGTAATAGATACATACATATGTTTTACATTATATCATGAAATAAAAACAACAACAGCATTTTTTGTCCCCTTTGAACACACTTATATCCCTTAGCCTATCCCTAAAGGTCAACCATAAAATACTTATTCACATCATTGGAATAATAAAACATAGAAATGGGTGAGATTGGATTCTTTGTATGTATAATAATATAGTGGAATCATTCCTAAATTAGAATAAAAATTTAAGAAAATTTATAAGACAAAAAGAAAATCCATTTTAAACATAAACCTTAGCTTAATATTTAAATATATATATATATATATAATTCAATTTACTTACTCACTTGTATATTCTACTAGTATAATAGTCACATGTAATATCAATAACCAATTTCACTATGATGGAATGCGTAATATCAGACATCATAACCACATGGTCATAGCCTCGTTCCAAGAATACAACAAAAATTTTGTCAAGTCCTTCTTCCCACACAATAGTTTGTATCATGATACCTACTGATTCATAGTGATCTATAGCGGGCTCCACCCGTCAATTACTAAGTCCAATGCATTCCGCGTATGAAAATATAGAAACATGACATAATCATTCCAATTAAAACTAGCATACAAAATATTATTACATTAACCATAACCCTTTAATGGTATAAAAATAACACATACACAGTCAAACATATCACAAAACTTTTAATACAATATGGATGATTGAATCATAATAAATCAACTTCAAACAAGGGTTAAATCCATCCAAGGATGTTGACATGGATGAAATTAAAAATATTTGAGAGAAATATCCCATTCTATTTGGAAATCATTTAAATATCACATAATTTTAAATGAAAACATTTATTTTTAAAATATTATTATAATCATGTATGGGAAACTTCATAGATGATATAATGTTGTAAAATAACCACACTCACTGTATAATTTAAAAAACATTCTTTCCTTAATTTTGTTAAAAAGTTCGTAAATGACCTTGTATGCAAAACAATAGAAATATTACCTTATAAAAATTATTTAAAAACTAAAAAAGAGTATAAATTATATTAAATCATTGTCTTGGAAATAATAATAAAAAATTTAAATAAATTTTTAAGTACACTGATCTTGATTATAACGAGGTCCTAGTAGATACTCGGTGATAGAGGACCTCAGATAATGAATCGATTGTATAATTAACCAACACCATTTACATTTCCATAGTCGATGGTACATTTAACACTTGTATAATTTTTAAATAATTCTAAATAAATTATACAAGAACCACATACATAAATATGGTTTCATATATGATCTTCTAATATTTCTGTGTTAATAATATTTCATTACTATCATTGCTTTAGGTGAAAACTGATTCATTTTCTTTTATATGATTTTTTATGTAAGCCATGTTTGTTATGTATAGAATGAATTTTATTCTTATCCAGAATGATATTAAGTTCTTAAGCATTATTTTTAATCATAAAATGAAAATTATTATTGAATGGTTACGATGGGGTATGAATGTTATCACGTTCGTGGAGACGACAATCTCTATGTACGCACGAGTGACAATATCGTTCTATTTATGGTGAAATTTTATATAATTGGATGATATATCATATATATATATTATAATTGAGGTTTTTTATTTATTATTTTCTTTATTTATACTCATTATTATACCCAACAAAATAATGAAGTGATTGAGTAACAAACTACACCACGACGTGGAGACGACAAGCCGTACATACGTACGTATGGTGACTTGTCATTAAAATGACGAATAGAATAATGAATTTTTTTGTAACATATTTATAATAACATCAAATTATGTATAAGTTACTATAGTTATTATTTTGGTATGGGAATAACAAATAAAGATGAAGTGGATGAAGAAAAGAACATTGAAAAATGTGGTGAAATTATTACATCTTCTTTGAGTGTTTACTTTTGATTGGATCATATGGGATCCATAGGTTAGAATTATGATCAATGTATAGACTCTAGGAAGAAGGGATGGTAGTTTGGGGGATATTTGAGCTGGGGTTGGAAAATATAAATGTCTTTGGTGTGTGATTTTGAGAGAAGGTGAAATACATTTTTATAAGAGAGGTGAGGGTCACATTATAAAGTACTTGAAATATTATTTTATTATACAATCATATTATATTTATAATGGCTCCAAATATGATTTATTTCATGGATATGGTGGGGATGGGTCGAAAATATCTCAACCAATAGGTTTTTTATAGATTTAGCTCACTATATTAACCTTATCATTTATATTTAACTCTTAGTTAAATAGTTTATCATTTTAAATTTATTCTTGTATTAGAATAATAAATTGTTAATAAAATTACTATAAAAAAACAAGATATAGCCAATTGGTTCATTATTAATATATCTACCATATATATGTCTATTGGAAAATCCTTATATTTTTATGAATATTAAATCAATTAATAATATAATATTTGTTTCTAAAAACTCATTTATGTAAATTTTTACACTATTTGGTATTTTTTTGTGAAAGTGATAAAAAAATTATTACCTAAAAAAATTATTTAATCTACCTTAACATGTCATATAAACCTAGAATATTAGGGGAATTCATCAGAACTCTCAATTTAAATTTATTTGGATATTTATATTATCAATTATTTTAATCACCCTTTAATAAGGTAATTATAGCATCATTTTTGTGTCTTAAATATGATTAATTATATAATCATTAAAAATTATAAATAAAATACCATTATGTGGGAAATATATTTAGCTTATTAATTAATATTTATAGGTGAATTTATCTTTATATAAACCTATATTAAAAGTGTTTTAGTAATTAAACATTGAATTTAACACTTTTAACTCCACTTCAAATAAAATAATAATAAAAGTCATTATCTATTCCATGTGGAAAAAAGGATAATATTTTATTCCTGAGGTTAATTTTGGTCTAATTACACTTATCTAAGAAAATTAGGACATGTTTTAGTGTAATTATAATATCAATTTTACCTTTATTTACCCTATTTACTTTTAACCCTTGAAAATCAAAGTCAAAAGTTACTTTTCACCAAAAAATATTTTAATCGTACTGTTCCACATATAACTTATTTATGTCAACTATGTCTCTTGAATTTTTGAAATTCATCTCACATAAGTAGTTATATTAAATTTTATGCAAATTTACAAAAGCTCATTTATGGTGGTTAAAAGACAGTAAAACGTTATGTAATGTTTTATATATGTAATATTATTTTAAAATTGACCAAATGAATGTAATTAAACATATATAGGTATTATGTATTTATTTTTACATAATATAATATTTAATAAAATAACTAATTATTTAATTAAAAATTCTATTTTAAACAATAACTCAGTGTTTTTCACAATTCATAAAAAATTGATTGTTTTCAAAAAAATACCAAAATTTCACCCTAATCTAATTATGATATCTCGAATAAAACAATGAAGTTCATTTTCAGAAATAAACATTATAAAATTTCAAAGATTGGTTATTATGATTCATAACTATTGGTTTGATTTGCCATGGTGTCCTAAAACTCCAATTTCTGTGCTACGCAATCTATTACATTATTTAATGGGAAATGTACCGTGGAATATTACGTTGTTACATTCTCCCCTCCTTCATATAATTTCATCATCGAAATTTCTAGAATATTACTGCATTAAAATATTCAGATTTTTCTTCATCATAGGTTCCTCGTGTTCCCATGTTGCCTCTTCAATATTATAATTTATCCATAGAAATTTCACAAGAAGTGTCATCCATTTTCTCAACACATGTTCTTAGGTATCAAAAATTATGATAGTATCTTTACAATAAGATTGTTTGGGTTGCATTTCTATTTCATCATAGGTCAGTACTAGCATTTGGGCATGAATGTATTTTCCTAACAGTGACATATAGAACATAGCATGAACTTTGGAGAGACATGGCGGCATATCCAAATGATAATCTAAAACTCCAATTCATTCAATAATTTGAAAAGGTTCTGATGTACCTAGGTCTCAATCTACCCTTTTACCGAAACGTATAACACTATTCAATGGAGATAACTTCAAGAAAACATTATATCCTAGTTGAGATTCCAAATCCTTCCATTGGTTACTAGAAAATATCTTTTTCCTAATTTGAGCTTCATTTATGTGGGTTTGGATTAGAATCTCCTTTTCCACTATTTCCTCAATATGTTCTAGGACTACTTGTTTTCTTTCACCAACATCATCAAAACATGTTGGCATGAAAAATCTCTTTCTATATAATTATTCATATAGTTCCATATGAATACTTGAATGGAAGATATTATTATACTAATATTATACCAGAGGAAAATAACGATCCCACATACCATGAATGTCATGTGAGAAATATCTCAACATATCTTTTATGGTTTGAATAGACTATTATGATTGACCAATGTTTTGAGGGTGGACGGTAGTGGTGTAATGATGTTCAATATCCATGTCCTTCTGAAGACTTTTCCTAAGTCATGATGTAAAAATGGGGATCCTGATCATAAAAAATCAATATGGATACTACATGAATTCTTACAAATTCATTAATATATAGTGTTTCCATACATTAAAGTGGTAAATCTTCCCTTTTAACAAGAAATTGTGCTTACGTGATATTACCATAAATAATGACCCATACTGAATCATTCATTCTTGGGTTCTTTTTTAGTCCAATGACAAACTCCATCGTAATATTATCCCATTTCCACCTAGGTATGGGAAGATGTTGCATGACTCTTATAGGATGTTTTCTTCTAGCTTTCACTTGTTGATGAAACATACATTTTGACACATAATCATCAGTCTATCTCTTCATGTTGTCCCACTAAAAATGTTGCTTCCAATATTTATACATATTAGTGCTACCAGGGTGTATGGAGAAATTGGAGCTACGACTGTCATCCAATAATTCCCTTTTTTGATCAGGTATATCAGGAATACAATGTCTCTTCCCAAATTTCTAAATTCAATCTTCCTATACTATGTCTATCAATCTCCCATTATTCAAAGCATTAATTTTATTTTTAAACTCCTCATAATAAATATATGAACATTTTATCCTTTCTAGTATTGTTGGTTTGGAAACCATTTGAAAAAGTATTGATGTTTAACCATCCATGATTATTCCCATATCCATATTTACATGATCCATGAACATAGAATCCCTTTCAACTATCATCTTGTTCCATAATCCCTGAGCCTTTCTGCTCAAGGAATCTGGCACCTTAGTTTCCTTCTTTGTGAGGTAGTGTATAGTGAAATCATTATCCTTGAGTAGTTAAAGCAATTTTCATTGCCTCATGTTTAGTTATTTTTGTGAGAAAATATATTTCAAACTCATGTGATCGGTATATATCTCAAATTGTTCATCATAGAGATAGTGTATCTATGTCTTTAAAGTAAATATTATAGCTACTAACTCAATAACATTAGTCTAATAGTTTTTTCCATGAATGTTTTGGTATCGTGATGCATAGGAAATAACTCTATCATTCGACATAAAGACACAACCAAGTCTGTTCATTGAAGAATCATAGTAAATAACAGACCCATCATTTTATAATGGTAGAGTAAAGATAGAAGCATTGAATAATCTTCTTTTCTATCCTTAAAAACATTCTTCAAAATATTTTTTCCAAATAAATTTATCCCCTTTAAGTGGGATCTTGGTTAATGGGTTAGCCAATTAAGAAATATTCTGGACAAAATGTCGATAATAGCATGTTAAACCAATAAAACTACGTACCTCAGTTATAATCGCCAGTACTAGACATTATGGGATATCCTTAGTCATTGATGGATTGATGGATATTCTATCCATAGAGAAAATATGTCCAAGATAATAAATTTACAAAATCCAGAATTCACAGCAGCTAAACTTCTCATATAAATCATTTCTTCTAAGGGTTTTCAGAATAATGCGTAAGTGATTTTCATGATCATCATAGATTTTTGTGTATACAATGATAACATTACAAAATAACACTACAAATTCATCAGGATATTTCTTTATAAATCAATTAATTATTTCCATGAAGACATAAGGTTCATTAGTTATTCCAAAAGGCATTACTGTAAACTCATAATGTCTTTACCTCATTAAAAATGCAGTTTCCAGAATATCTTCCTTTTTCACACACAAATGATGATATCAATTTCTAAGGAAAATCTTTGATAAATATTGAGCACCTTGTAATTGGTGATTAAATAAACAATGCGATGTAGGGGATACATGTTAAATATTTTTATAGAATTGATCTCCCTGTAGTAAATGAACACCCTCATAGATCCATCTTTCACCGTAATAAAAAGATCCTAGGATCCCCATGGAGAAACACTCGGGAGAATAAATCCATTATTACTCAATTATTCTAGTTGTTTGTTTAGTTACACAAATTCCACTGTGACCATTCTATAAGAGGTCTTTTATATGGGCCTTGAACCAGAAATTAAATCAATGGAAAATTCAATTTCCCATTTTGGAGGATGTCCTGTTAAATCCATTGGAAACACATCAACATATTATTGAACAATAGGTACATCCTATAAATGATCAGTCATTTCCTCACCCATAGTTATTTCATTCACTTTCTCCACAATAATTTAATTTAGAAGAGCTACATGGGTTGATCTATATAAGAATTAGGTGGTGGCATTTCTACTCTAATGATATGGTACGACTTATCATCATCAAAAATTGTAACCTCTTTCTTCTTATAATAAATTTTTGCATCATGGTCCCAAATAAAATCCATTCCTAGGATTATTACAAATTAAATCATGGATATGAATTTGAGATCATCATATAATGAAAATTTATATGCCATAATGGGAACTGATTCACAAATTGTTGTTGAAATGATACTTTCCTTTAGGTGTTTGGACTGACAACTCCCACGTTAAATCCAATTGGAAATATATAATTTTCATAGAAAATTAGGATTATATGAAACAATTTGATGATCCAGAATCAAATAAAGCATTGTTTAAACTAGGGGATCCATTAAATTACCTACCACTATGTCTTTCAGAGCTTCAACCTCAGTAATAGTGATCACATAAGCTTGGAATTTCTCCCATGGCCTTTAAGAGGTATGTTTCCATGCACATAGGACATTAATTTTTATACCTCCACTTTTCACAACAAATGTACCATTCAACATTGAAAACTTCTTTTTTCCCTTTAAATCATGAGCTTTGTGGTCTTTTTCACCACATTTGTAACAGACACCCATTCCCTTCGGGCAAGTACCAGGGTGTTTCTTCCCAAATTTACTGGAGGATGAATATTCAACTTTTCGTTTCACCCCTTATATCCATTTATAGAGTTTTTATCAAATCTCTTCTAATCTAGCTTTTCAATAATGTAGTAAGACCAGGAAAATTTTTTTTCTTCCTTGATAGGACAACATACAATATCTTTGTATGATGAAAATGATTGTGATACAAATGATTGATGAATAAATGGTTTTAAACCATCAATGAATCGATCAACCTTACTCCTTGGGTTATGTATATAATTTGATGCATGAATTGATAACCTTGTAATGTTGGCCTCATACTTTGTAACATTCTCATCCACCTTTTTCATCTGATTCAGAAATTGTCTTTCCATATTGACTCCATGGTCAAAATGAATGTATTTTTTCAATGAAATGCTCTTTTAACTCCCACTATTCCATACATGATACTTCTCCATCCTCCATTGTGTTTTGAATTATGGACCAACAATTATCTGCATCACATGTGGGGTGAAAAAATGTTATGGAAAATTTTTCCCTTTCGCTACTCCCCAAAGTATTAAATATTTTATCTACGGAACTTATCAACTCCTCAAATACCAATGGATTTTTAGTCCCCTTTAATGTTGGTGGTTGTTTCCCTATAAAGTGGTCTATCATTTATCCTACATGTTGTGGATCAGGGTGCTCTGTACGGGTAAGGTTATTATTCAAAATCGGAGAGAGTTTTCCGAGTATGGTGATAAGCTAATCAGCACCATTTGCATCACCAGCTATACTATAATTTTCATCAGTGGGAGGGTAACCCCTACATGGATTACGTGCACTGAAATTGTTTTATTCCTTCCAGAAGTCACCATTTATAAACAATGGCATATAATAGATTTGTTTACGAATTTCAATACATAATACCAATCTTTTAAAACAGATAACTTAAATTGAATAGTTTATGGATATAATCCATAATCAACAAAAAAATTTATTGAGAAGTTATATACTCATAAAACCTTCATAATGGTTTTTAATGAAAATTTGAATTATCCTAAGAATATCCCATGGTAGTGTCGTAACCATGAATGCATCAAGGCCCATTGTCGTGTACTTGGATACCCCGGGTCAATCCAGAAACATCTTTTTGTTGTTTTCACACTTAGGTACATATCTTCTAGAGCTACCTCTACCTAATCATGTCCAAATGGTTATTTATTTCTTGTAAAAAACAAATAATCACTACAATAAGATTGTTTGGGTTGCATTTCTATTTCATCATAGGTCAGTACTAGCATTTGGGCATGAATGTATTTTCCTAACAGTGACATATAGAACATAGCATGAACTTTGGAGAGACATGGCGGCATATCCAAATGATAATCTAAAACTCCAATTCATTCAATAATTTGAAAAGGTTCTGATGTACCTAGGTCTCAATCTACCCTTTTACCGAAACGTATAACACTATTCAATGGAGATAACTTCAAGAAAACATTATATCCTAGTTGAGATTCCAAATCCTTCCATTGGTTACTAGAAAATATCTTTTTCCTAATTTGAGCTTCATTTATGTGGGTTTGGATTAGAATCTCCTTTTCCACTATTTCCTCAATATGTTCTAGGACTACTTGTTTTCTTTCACCAACATCATCAAAACATGTTGGCATGAAAAATCTCTTTCTATATAATTATTCATATAGTTCCATATGAATACTTGAATGGAAGATATTATTATACTAATATTATACCAGAGGAAAATAACGATCCCACATACCATGAATGTCATGTGAGAAATATATCAACATATCTTTTATGGTTTGAATAGACTATTATGATTGACCAATGTTTTGAGGGTGGACGGTAGTGGTGTAATGATGTTCAATATCCATGTCCTTCTGAAGACTTTTCCTAAGTCATGATGTAAAAATGGGGATCCTGATCATAAAAAATCAATATGGATACTACATGAATTCTTACAAATTCATTAATATATAGTGTTTCCATACATTAAAGTGGTAAATCTTCCCTTTTAACAAGAAATTGTGCTTACGTGATATTACCATAAATAATGACCCATACTGAATCATTCATTCTTGGGTTCTTTTTTAGTCCAATGACAAACTCCATCGTAATATTATCCCATTTCCACCTAGGTATGGGAAGATGTTGCATGACTCTTATAGGATGTTTTCTTCTAGCTTTCACTTGTTGATGAAACATACATTTTGACACATAATCATCAGTCTATCTCTTCATGTTGTCCCACTAAAAATGTTGCTTCCAATATTTATACATATTAGTGCTACCAGGGTGTATGGAGAAATTGGAGCTATGACTGTCATCCAATAATTCCCTTTTTTGATCAGGTATATCAGGAATACAATGTCTCTTCCCAAATTTCTAAATTCAATCTTCCTATACTATGTCTATCAATCTCCCATTATTCAAAGCATTAATTTTATTTTTAAACTCCTCATAATCAATATATGAACATTTTATCCTTTCTAGTATTGTTGGTTTGGAAACCATTTGAAAAAGTATTGATGTTTAACTATCCATGATTATTCCCATATCCATATTTACATGATCCATGAACATAGAATCCCTTTCAACTATCATCTTGTTCCATAATCCCTGAGCCTTTCTGCTCAAGGAATCTGGCACCTTAGTTTCCTTCTTTGTGAGGTAGTGTATAGTGAAATAATTATCCTTGAGTAGTTAAAGCAATTTTCATTGCCTCATGTTTAGTTATTTTTGTGAGAAAATATATTTCAAACTCATGTGATCGGTATATATCTCAAATTGTTCATCATAGAGATAGTGTATCTTTGTCTTTAAAGTAAATATTATAGCTACTAACTCAATAACATTAGTCTAATAGTTTTTTCCATGAATGTTTTGGTATCGTGATGCATAGGAAATAACTCTATCATTCGACATAAAGACACAACCAAGTCTGTTCATTGAAGAATCAGAGTAAATAACAGACCCATCATTTTATAATGGTAGAGTAAAGATAGAAGCATTGAATAATCTTCTTTTCTATCCTTAAAAACATTCTTCAAAATATTTTTTCCAAATAAATTTATCCCCTTTAAGTGGGATCTTGGTTAATGGGTTAGCCAATTAAGAAATATTCTGGACAAAATGTCGATAATAGCATGTTAAACCAATAAAACTACGTACCTCAGTTATAATCGCCAGTACTAGACATTATGGGATATCCTTAGTCATTGATGGATTGATGGATATTCTATCCATAGAGAAAATATGTCCAAGATAATAAATTTACAAAATCCAGAATTCACAGTAGCTAAACTTCTCATATAAATCATTTCTTCTAAGGGTTTTCAGAATAATGCGTAAGTGATTTTCATGATCATCATAGATTTTTGTGTATACAATGATAACATTACAAAATAACACTACAAATTCATCAGGATATTTCTTTATAAATCAATTAATTATTTCCATGAAGACATAAGGTTCATTAGTTATTCCAAAAGGCATTACTGTAAACTCATAATGTCTTTACCTCATTAAAAATGCAGTTTCCAGAATATCTTCCTTTTTCACACACAAATGATGATATCAATTTCTAAGGAAAATCTTTGATAAATATTGAGCACCTTGTAATTGGTGATTAAATAAACAATGCGATGTAGGGGATACATGTTAAATATTTTTATAGAATTGATCTCCCTGTAGTAAATGAACACCCTCATAGATCCATCTTTCACCGTAATAAAAAGATCCTAGGATCCCCATGGAGAAACACTCGGGAGAATAAATCCATTATTACTCAATTATTCTAGTTGTTTGTTTAGTTACACAAATTCCACTGTGACCATTCTATAAGAGGTCTTTTATATGGGCCTTGAACCAGAAATTAAATCAATGGAAAATTCAATTTCCCATTTTGGAGGATGTCCTGTTAAATCCATTGGAAACACATCAACATATTATTGAACAATAGGTACATCCTATAAATGATCAGTCATTTCCTCACCCATAGTTATTTCATTCACTTTCTCCACAATAATTTAATTTAGAAGAGCTACATGGGTTGATCTATATAAGAATTAGGTGGTGGCATTTCTACTCTAATGATATGGTACGACTTATCATCATCAAAAATTGTAACCTCTTTCTTCTTATAATAAATTTTTGCATCATGGTCCCAAATAAAATCCATTCCTAGGATTATTAAAAATTAAATCATGGATATGAATTTGAGATCATCATATAATGAAAATTTATATGCCATAATGGGAACTGATTCACAAATTGTTGTTGAAATGATACTTTCCTTTAGGTGTTTGGACTGACAACTCCCACGTTAAATCCAATTGGAAATATATAATTTTCATAGAAAATTAGGATTATATGAAACAATTTGATGATCCAGAATCAAATAAAGCATTGTTTAAACTAGGGGATCCATTAAATTACCTACCACTATGTCTTTCAGAGCTTCAACCTCAGTAATAGTGATCACATAAGCTTGGAATTTCTCCCATGGCCTTTAAGAGGTATGTTTCCATGCACATAGGACATTAATTTTTATACCTCCACTTTTCACAACAAATGTACCATTCAACATTGAAAACTTCTTTTTTCCCTTTAAATCATGAGCTTTGTGGTCTTTTTCACCACATTTGTAACAGACACCCATTCCCTTCGGGCAAGTACCAGGGTGTTTCTTCCCAAATTTACTGGAGGATGAATATTCAACTTTTCGTTTCACCCCTTATATCCATTTATAGAGTTTTTATCAAATCTCTTCTAATCTAGCTTTTCAATAATGTAGTAAGACCAGGAAAATTATTTTTCTTCCTTGATAGGACAACATACAATATCTTTGTACGATGAAAATGATTGTGATACAAATGATTGATGAATAAATGGTTTTAAACCATCAATGAATCGATCAACCTTACTCCTTGGGTTATGTATATAATTTGATGCATGAATTGATAACCTTGTAATGTTGGCCTCATACTTTGTAACATTCTCATCCACCTTTTTCATCTGATTCAGAAATTGTCTTTCCATATTGACTCCATGGTCAAAATGAATGTATTTTTTCAATGAAATGCTCTTTTAACTCCCACTATTCCATACATGATACTTCTCCATCCTCCATTGTGTTTTGAATTATGGACCAACAATTATCTGCATCACATGTGGGGTGAAAAAATGTTATGGAAAATTTTTCCCTTTCGCTACTCCCCAAAGTATTAAATATTTTATCTACGGAACTTATCAACTCCTCAAATACCAATGGATTTTTAGTCCCCTTTAATGTTGGTGGTTGTTTCCCTATAAAGTGGTCTATCATTTATCCTACATGTTGTGGATCAGGGTGCTCTGTACGGGTAAGGTTATTATTCAAAATCGGAGAGAGTTTTCCGAGTATGGTGATAAGCTAATCAGCACCATTTGCATCACCAGCTATACTATAATTTTCATCAGTGGGAGGGTAACCCCTACATGGATTACGTGCACTGAAATTGTTTTATTCCTTCCAGAAGTCACCATTTATAAACAATGGCATATAATAGATTTGTTTACGAATTTCAATACATAATACCAATCTTTTAAAACAGATAACTTAAATTGAATAGTTTATGGATATAATCCATAATCAACAAAAAAATTTATTGAGAAGTTATATACTCATAAAACCTTCATAATGGTTTTTAATGAAAATTTGAATTATCCTAAGAATATCCCATGGTAGTGTCGTAACCATGAATGCATCAAGGCCCATTGTCGTGTACTTGGATACCCCGGGTCAATCCAGAAACAGCTTTTTGTTGTTTTCACACTTAGGTACATATCTTCTAGAGCTACCTCTACCTAATCATGTCCAAATGGTTATTTATTTCTTGTAAAAAACAAATAATCACTACATTACCAAAATTCATGAAATTTATTCAACACTAATCCTTAAACTCTATCTTAGGGTAATGTTCTATAATCAGAGTTTTTTTAAATCTAGCTTCAAATGATTGTACTGAACCTTCCAATGATACCAACTATATTGCCTTGACCACAGTTACATAAACTCTGTTTATTATTACATAACATTGTAGTGATCCCAAGGGATTTAATCTAGAATTATCAATAAGTTTAGTATCCATGGAAGTACAAGATACATGCAATGTCTTACATTACATCAGGAAAAAAACATCAAAAGTTTCGTCCCCTTTGAACACACTTATATCCCTTATCGTATCCCAATAGGTCAAGTATAAAATACTTCTTCACATTCTGGGAAAAATAAATCATAGAAATGGGTGAGCTCCGATGCTCAGTAAGGATAACAGTATAGCGGAAACTTTCATAAACAAGCATAAACATTTAAGGAAATGTAGGAGAATAAAACAAAAGCCTTTTAAACATAAAATTAAGAATAATATGAAAAATATAAATATAAATAATTCCACTTACATATTCACATGGATATTCTATAGTTTTATAATCACATGTAAAATCAATAACCAATTTCATAAAGATGGAATGCCAAATGTCACATATCAAAACCACATAGTAAAGGGCTCATTCCAAGAGTACAAATATGATTTTCTCAATTCCTTGTTCTAGGACACTAGTTTGTCTATGGAGATCTACCGATGCATCAAGGAGCTATAGTGGGCTCCACTTGTCACATACTAAGTCCAATTCATTTCTCATACGAAAAGATTGAAACATAACATAAACATTTGTATTAAAACTAGCATATAAAATGTTAATACTTTAACTATAAACTTTGAGTTTTATAAAAATAACACATCCATAGTCAAACAAATCACAAAACATTTAATACAATATAGAATATTTTATCATAATAAATCAACTTCAGAAAAGTGTAATATCGATCAATGGATGTTGACATAGATTAAATCAGTAATATTTGGGAGAAATGTATTTTGTATTTTGAAATAATTTAAAAGTAACATAATTTTAAAAGAAAACATTAATTTTGAATATATTCTTATAATAATGTAAGGGATTATTTGAAGTTGTTATAATGGCAGAAAATAGCCACCATCGCCTTATATGTTAAAATACATTCATTCCATAATTTTTTTGAAAAGGTTGTAAAGGACCTTGTTTGGAAAACGATGGATAGATTCCTTTATAAACATTCTATAAAATATCAAACTAGGTTATAAATTTCGTTAACCCATTTTCTAGGAAATATTATAAATGGTTTGAAATAAATTTTTACGAAACACGGATGTGGATAATAAAAAGATCTCGGTAGAAACTCACATATAAACAATATCAGATAATGAATAGATTGTAGAATTAACACTTACCTTGTAAATTTCCATGGCAAGGGTACGTTAACATCCTATATAATAGTTAAATACTTTTTTTAAAATTAAACAATAACCAAATACATAAATATTGAATCATATATGATCTTCTAATATTTCATTGTTAATAATATTTTAGTAGTATCATTTCTTCGGTTGTTAACAAATTTTTTCCTTTATATGCTTTGTTACGTAAGCCATGTTTGGTGTTGAAAAAATTTATTCGATTCCTGTATAGAATTATATAATGTTATTACACATTATATTTAATCATAAAATGAAAATTATTCTTGAATGGTTGCAATGGGGTATGAATCTTATCAAGTTTTTGGAGACGGTAATCCGTACGTACGCATGAGTGACAATATCATTATATTGATGAAGAAATCCTATGTAATTGGATAGTATATCATATATTAAAAATAATTAACATGTTATATTTATTAATTATATCAGTTATACTAATTATTATACCCATACAAAGAAATAAGTTGTTGATTAACAAACTACACCACGACGTAGAGACGATAAGCCGTATGTACGCACGTATGGTGACTTTTCATTCATAGGATGGATATAATAATGAATATGGTTGTACCATATTTAATATAACAAAAAATTATATATAATGTACTAGATTAATTATTTTTGTAGGGGGATAACTTTGGAAGAGGATGTGGATGAATAAACTAACATTTAAATAGGTGGTGAAATTATTACCTCTTCATTGGGTGTTTTCTTTTGGTTTGATCACAAGGGCTCCTTCAGCTGGATTTATGATCAATTTAATGCATAATAGTCAAAGGGAGTGTAGTTGGGAGGATATTTGAGCAGGGTTGGGCTGACAAAAATGGCATTGGTCATGCTATTTTGAGAATAGTGGAAGTGCCTTTTATAAGTGAGGTTATGGACACTTTAGGAAGAGCTTGAAATATTATTTTATTATACCAACATATTCGGTTTATAATGGATAAAAATGACTTTTTTCGAGGATAAGGTCTGAATGGATCCTAAAAATCTCAATGAATATGATTTAGATAGGATTAGTTAACTATATTAAACTTATCTTTTATATTTAACTCGTAGTTATATATTTTAACTTTTACCATGAATTCTGGTAATATTATAATAAATTGTTAAAAAACATACTATAAAAAGTCAAGAGAACCCAATGTGGTTCATTATTAATATATCTAAAACTATCTATGTCCGTTTTCCGAATCTAATATTAATTGGAATATTATATCAATTAATAATATAGTAATATTTTTAAAACACATTTATGTCAATTTTGACACTATATGGTATTTTGTCCTTCAGAACAGCTATATTACATCAAAAAAAAATTATTTAATATACTCTAAAATGACATATTAAACTATATAATTTTTGGAATTCATATGAAATCTCAATTTAAATTTATTTGGATATTTATAATATCAATTAATTTAATCATTCATTAATAATGTAATTACAACATCATCATTGTGTCATTAATAAATTAAATTATTTAATTTGTAAAATTACTAATAAAATACCATTATTTAAGAAATATTTTTATATTTATAATGAATATTTATAAGCTAATTTCTCTTATGTATAACCCTATATTAAAATTGTCTTAGTTATTAAACTTTGAATTAAACAATTTTAACTCTTCTAGAAATAAAATAATAATAAATGTCCTAGTCTAATCCAAGTCGACCAAAAGGATCATATATTTTTATTAAGGTTGATTTTGGTCAAAATAATCTTATCTAATAGAATTAGGACATATGTTATGGTAATTATAATATCATTTATACCTTTAATTACACTATTTATTTTTAACTGTGGTAAATAACCTTCAAAAGTTACTATTCTCCAAAAATTATTTTTACATTATTGACCCACATTTTACATACTATTGCCAACCGTGTCTCTCAGATTTTTGAAATTCAACCCGGAGTAGTATTAAAATTATGTTTTATGAAAATTTAAAAATGCTCCTTGAAGGTGGATAAAAAGAAGGTAAAACGTTCAATAAACTATTATATCACTAATATTTTTATAAAATGACTCCAATTAATTAAATTGAACATATATAGGTATTATTTATATATTTTTACTGAATATAAATTTAAATAATGTAAATTGTTATTAAAATAAAATTGTGCATTAAAATAATAATGCAGTGTTTCTCACAATTATAAAAAATTTAACGTTGTTAGTAAAATTCCAAAAATTCACCCTATGATATTTTTGGTATTCCGAATCCAAAAATGTAGTCCATTTTCAAAAATAAAATTTATAAAATTTCAACAAGTGGGTATTAATATTGATAAAGGCTGGTATTATTTGTCAAGGTTTGCTAAAACTCCAAGTTGCATACAGCACAAGCTATTGCATTACTCAGAGGGAAACGTACCATGGAAGTTTGGGTTGTTAAAAAATATCCTCTTAATTTCAGAAAAAATTTTCACAGAAAATCCTAAATTACAACAAGTTTTTTTATGGTTTATTGTTAATTCCTTTTCAATTCCAGTTTCTACTTGATAATTATGTTTATTGAGAAATTATAATGATGAATTTTTCAACCCCTACTCTCCCCAACCATTCTGTATCATTTAAGAATCCATTAAACATTACATTACCTTGGTTGTTGACTCAGTTTCTCTCTTTTGTAGCCATTTTACAAGAAAAAAGAAAAAAATAATTGAAGTGTATATATAAACTAATAAATAAATAAATATAAAACCATGATCATTTATGGGTTAAATAAATAATAACATATATTATTTAGCATGTAACATTCAACGTTTCAATTTATATTTTCCATTTTTTTCACATCCTAAACATTTATAGACAATTTTAGCCCCTAAATAATGGTTCATAATTAGCATATTAATTTTCTAAAAAATGTCATACGGGGAATAAAAAAAATATAGCAATGAATATTTTTTTATACCAAGTAATGATCATGTCCAACATAGTGCACCCTTTTTTTATTATTACCCCTATATACAATTGTTCTAGATCCACTAGCACTTTTAGTATCCCAACATATTTGTAATTCAATAGAATCCACTTAATTTGTACATTAAATAAGTTAGGAATGTTTTCTTATGATTTGTCTTATCCCTATAGATTTTATATGATTTTATAATCACATTCCCTAAAATATCTATAATTTTTAATGATACCATGTATAATTTCTGGGACTTATTACCAGTCAGATATAATTGATACCATTTCGAGTACTCTATGTGTGGTCTCAACACAATTGTGGGACTCGTACAACCATCCCTAGTAAGAACCCCTTCCAATATAATTCATTGTGAAGAGATCTATGACTTTCCTAACATTCACACATCTGTGTTCCCAAGGATCATATTCATTCCGTTTCTTTGATATCAACTATGACAACCATTATTTTTATATAATTTATTTCATTATATACTAATTTATTATACCATTAATTCAACCGTATAAGGATGTGAGGACTTGTCCCTTTTTAGACTAGAAACATGACATACATCATGAAATATATTATAATTACCTAATCCAAAACTCCATAACATTCTTGAAGATTATTTTCATTATATTAAAACCACAGGGGTAACCTGGGATATACATAAGAAATGACTACGCTATAAACCCGTGTAAATTAATAAATAAAAAACAGTGTAAGGTGAATTAATACAGCTGATCCAATAGGCATATCAAGTTAAAATATTATTGGTTAGAATCATTATATAATATAATAATTACTGATATGAACATATAATATAAAGGAATCATATGAATAGGGGGAAAATATGAAACATGATATTATAATTGTAATTCATGTATAGAAACCAAGAAAACATTAAGTACTGTTATTAGGATGACCTCAAATTCACAATTATAGAATAATGTGAGATAAATTCAATTCCCACTGAATCTTAGGGATATAAAATATTAGGACCCCCATCACATTCATATAATATGCATGCATAAGTGTTCCACATATATCATAAAACATAAGGATTTAATTATTCAATTTTGACCCCATGATTAAAAAGTACAGATTACATTAATTTAAATCCCCAGTCATGATAGATTTAGAAAACATTCTGATTACCCATTAATGGAAATGGAAACATGTTTTCAATATACCAATTTTTTGAATTGAAAAAGGAAGTATAAATATTTAAGCATAATGTGTGTACATATACATTTTTTGAATGTCCGAATGAGAGAAAATGGGATCTGTGATTTCTTTGGAATCATATGTATTTTAAGTGGAATGTGTGACAATATATCCAAAAATATGTAATTTCAAAAAAATGAATTACCTAAATAATTTTTTTTAATGAATACGAGAAGAAAAGTATCTATTACCTGGAGAGGGAGATTTTAAAAGGTAATGAGGCACATCATAATATCATATGGGAATCTTGGTGGATACATTTGTATTTATGGTTAGTGTACATTTGGTCTCTATGTGTTTTGAGTGAAGTTTAATGGGATTTTGTGAGGGTTTATGTTGAAGAAATGGGAGACTTCATTATTAATTTTTAAACAATGGATTTCAACTCCATAGGTGAATGTAATCAAAAACTCAATCCTTCCAATGATTTTACTACGGATTATTCCAAATAGTATTGGATTTCATTATTTTAAATGGAGATAATCCCAATATGTAAAGAAATTACCTTGGTGATGTGGAAGTTGGTCATGTTTAAAAAACATAGATATAGTAATATTAAAAATATTATATTGGTCTTTGAGGATTTATTATGTGTATAAAAAATTATACAGATAAATAAATAAATATATATTAAAGGTTAAATATATATTTTGTCATCGATAAATTTTATTTTATATATTAAACTACTTTTGGGTCATTATTATGTTATAATACATATAGTATTTAATTTTTTCCACAACAATTATAATCTCTGAACAATTTATGAAAAAATCATTGTGGGATAATTCTAATGATCTCATTTAAAAAAAAGATATTTATTTTACCAATTTATTATCTATATATGAGAATTTATAATTTGAAATAAAAATACACATTTATTGAGATATTCTTGGTTTATTCACAATAACAGTTTTCTGACCCTTCTAAAAATTAGTTTTGACTTCATAAAATTATATTATGATTTATATTTTAATATTATTTAATAAAAAAGGTTTATTAAAATATAATTTATCTATATAACAAAAAAAAGTAATTTATTATGTGTATTTATTGAAACTATATATTTTCCCAAAATATAATTAGTGTTTTATCATAGTAGAATTAAAATACTTATTTAAATAAATATATAGAATTACTAAAAGGGATAAATATAATAACTTTTTTATCAAAAATAAAATATAAAATTTTATACTATAAGAGTCTAAATACATAGTCATTTATTACATTAGTTAATTCCCTTTGGGTATGGTGTGCAATGTAGAGATTTTAATGGGGGTTAGGAAAACATTGTTTATGTAATGGTTCAGATAAGAATTAATTTTCTTAATAAATGGTTTCCCTCAATTATAATATGGTGAATCTCAACATGGGCTTCATCAAAGGAAAATCACAATAATAGTATCTACCATGGATGATCTAATAAATTGTATTTATATGGTATGATCATATTGGTTAATGGAATCACATCCTTAGTCTGTGTAAAATGGACTTCATTATTACCCATAATTTACAAGTCTTAATGGTCATTATACAATGGCTACATTTTCAATGGTTTTGATTAATTTTTAAAAAATTTGTTTGAAATACCATCTACTGTTGAAAAATAACCAAATATTTTATTTTTCTTATAGAATCATTTCATATTGAATACATTTCGATATTTAAAAAAGGAATTTCATTTATAAATTTTCAAGGAATTACAAAAATGATGAATGACTGATAAGATGGATCAAATCTATAACAAAATTCTTTGATGGATTTAGATAATGATGAAAAATTAACATATTGATATGATACTAGATCAATGAATCCGAAATTATCTATTATGGTAGGGCCGTTATTGTGGATTTATCTCTATTTTACTTTATTTTGTGAACATTAGTTATTTTTTCTAGATTAAATCTATTGATTTTTCTTGAATGGCCCTATGTAATTGTATATTTATTCCATGACTGTAAATATAAAATTTTTTAATGATAAATTTATTGTTATACCTTTTCATTATTATCTATTGACTAACAGTAGAAAAGATAGTCATGTCAATCAATATATCCTAATTCTCTTTAGGTCATCAAACTATGTAAAATGGGAATTTGTCACTTGGGTTTATTTTAAAAGTGGTTCAACCATGTATATCGAAAAATTCATTGTCTAATCATGTATTATTTCTAAACATCATTATTGAATACCCATAATTGTGGTTTATAAAATAATGATGGTTCAGTGATAATATTGATGATGTGATGGTGGATTTGTTGATGGAGGTTTCAAGATATATTGCATGAAAAGGATAACATTCAATGGAAGTTTAGGAAGATATGTTTTTCAGATGTATAATGGGTAGAATCGAATCTTCGAAACGACATTGAATTTGGATAATGTCAATTATAGGAATTTTTGTTAGAGACTATAGTGGGAATGATGGGGGTGGTGAATAATTTGAATATTATTCTCCTACATGATGGTTCATAGAAATTCTAATTTCCAAAATTACTTATTCGAATGAAAAACCACCATGGATTTCATTATGTGGAAATTGGGTTTTGAGATGAAATTAAATATGAAAAATCCATATGAATGAACAACTAACCATTAGGTCCCTACTCATCTATATCATTATGAATGAGTAATACATATCTAGGGAATAGTGTGGCCCCATAACTAAAGTAACATTATAAGTATATCGATTAAGTAGATGGGGTACACAGTGACACATGTTACAGACATATACATGCCATAATGTAGGACTTTGATGCACCGTGGAGAATTCAATTTCATATCCATAGCATGGAAATGGACCAACATGATGTGTACCCTATCTTGAAACTAATTTACTTCCTTTATGATTGTATTATACCCTCTTTGGTCTCATATATGAATATAAATCATCATGCAATGCAATGGTACACTTACATAACATAAAAACATGTGGTCCAAGGATATGTGAGAATGATACACCATTATCATTTAAATATCAAGCCTGGATAGTAGAGAATATTACAGATTGGATACACAATCCAAGAAGAGTGTTTATTATAATGTGGTATCCTCTTACCATCCCTAGGTAAGGTATGTTATCTACCAAAATGGATTGGTGTGTGGGATATTTTAGTTATAGATGATATAGGTTTTATATCACCCACCATTAGATGTTAAGAGATTATTTATATGGGGGGTCAAAATTTACCATATTAGAGTGCTCTAGTGTTTCATGGGATCTCCCCATGTGGTCAGAATCCCCCACTACGCTGTTACAGATGAAGGTCCTCCATTACTAGTATAGATAGGTTACATGGGAAAATGGTTATATGATTTAGAGATAATGGATTAATCTAACAATACATAGGCTTTTATAGATGATGATATCATACTATAACATCATATTAACATTTATTATCATACATGGTCCTATCCATTTCTCCCTAGTTTGTGCACTACCTAAACGAGTGTGCTTGCATTGTGGATGTGGAAACTCCCCTTAAAGAATTCTAAAGGCGAGATTGCAGTTGGAAGCCTATTAAATGAAGAATTATTTGATAATTTTGAATCCTTATGACCCTTAGTGTTTTATTTAACATAATTCCATTTATAGTTATAGATTATATTATTTGTGCAAAATTTAGAATTTTGAGAACCACCATTTAACCATGTATTATTTTATTTTTATGATTAAATCTACATTGTCTATGAATTAATAGTGACCATAGTAACCTATATCATGGGAATATCTGGATGATATTGGACTCCCTTTTTTCTTCTACCTAGTCTCATAATCTATAAAGTGAATTTTTACATTTATTTCCCTTATTTACCACCTCCTATTCATATATAGTTTTAGGAGCAAACATAAATATTTTTTAAACCACAATTTATGGATTTTAGATAATACTAATTATTACATATATACTAACTCCAATATAGGACATCATCTAATACATTTTTTTGTAATCATGACGATGTACATATCAAAGATGGATTTTTAAAATGGGAATTAAATATCATGTTCATTGTATAATAGTAGTTAATATGGTGGATGTGATATTGGAATATTATATTCTTTATCAAGAGAATATTGTAATAATAGTTATTCATTATTGAATCCAACTAAATGTTGAAGCCATTTTTTATTGAATAGTTTTCATTTTTTTCTATCAAGGCTATTTGTATTGTATTGTTCCCTTCCTGTTTTATGTTTTTCACAATATTTATAATGTTGATTTCAGTATAATTATAAATATTGTGATAAATATGTTTCCTTTGATCATTTATATAAAAACAATTGACAATTTTTTATTATTTTAATTAGATATATTCATCTTCTGTAGGTTATTATCCGTTATGACCTCAAATGTGGGTGATATTCCTACTCAATGTCAGTCACAAACCCCCACTTTATGAGAGTCAAGATTGGGGTTGTACACTCGGATTAATTCCTTCCACGGTGTGGCCCTAGATGGCAAAGTCATTCCAAATCAATCATGAAATTAATGGAAAAGAACATTATAATTATTTTGTGATAAATTGGATTATTAAAAATAATAAATACTAATAAAATATATCCTAGATTTTCAAATCAGAACTATATTCTAAAATACAAAATTTATGAAAATTTTTAACATCCATAATTAAATAATGTGTCATAAACCACAGTAGGTATCATGACGGAAAAAAATTTCCCCATTATGTCTACAAATAACATGTTTATAATGACAATAACCCTAGAAGATAAACCTGGTAAAACCGACTATCAGTATCTCAACTAATGTGTATGGAAATAATTCTACAAATTACTATATGATTTCATATATTGGATTCCAGTGGAAACATCCTTTTTCATGTTTCCCCTAATAACTACATTTCACAAAACCATATTTTTTTAATTTTTATTTAGTAAATAATATTCTTCAAACACAAAATTCCGTAAATATAAATCACTCTATAAATGAAGAGAAATAATATTTAATTTTTTCTCAAACATATAGTTTATATTTTACAATCTTTGAAAAATATAAAAATCATTTAAATAACTCTAATTACATTTTATAAATTTCATCCCAATAATGAACAACCCAGTAAGGTGAAATACAACAAGGACTCAAATATTTTACTTCAATCATAGGATGAAAAAGACTATAATAAAGGCAATATATTAATAACATAGTGAATGATTTACCCTCTAATTGACCTCTAAAAATAAATATTTGTAATAATTCTAAATTAAACAATATATATTATACTACCACACACATAATTAAATATATAACATAGTTATTGAAAATTCTACACATTTCACTCAATTAGATAAAATAAATAATTACATACTAATTTATTTTAACTAAAATCCAACACAAATAAAATGAAATGAAATTAAAAGAAATAATATATCTATTAACATCTGTAATCCACTTGAATATCATTTCAATGACACCATGATCAAGCATGACGATGATTGGATTCCATGTATAATCCTAAATTAAATGAATTGATACAATATGTTTATGAGTTGTGAATTTATTAGTTGTGAATAATATATATTAGTAAGGAAGCCTTTTATACCAAAAACGTCACATGGTTCATTACAGGATCATATGTGTGTAATGAAATATTTTCAATGAATTTAAAATATGAAATTAATATAAAAAATAGTATCTATTTAATTTAAAAATATATTATATTATAGTCTACCTAATTTAACCAAGGTTATTAATAGATTTGAATGTTAGAGTATATGATATCTAACAAAAATGGTGAAATATGACCCCCACCATACACATACAGATACCACAAAATTTCTAAAAACAACAAATAGTAAAACACGTCACTAATATCCCCATAACCTAAAATAATGATCATTCCACAAAATTACTAATCTCATTATTATCCCATTTAATAACAAAAAGATTTCCCTAAAAAAACATTCCATATTTTTTCAAAACAATATAATAATATATCATTATTATATAATCCACATAATATTACACACATATTAACTAATTATAAATTGAAAATTAAATTATGCAACAGAAATAATCATAAAATATTAATTAATAAACATTTTATATTTATCTCGTAAAGAAATCAAGTTTCCTAGGTTACTCACATATTCACATTATACTAGAGATTTCCTGGTAATAAATTCACAATGTCACATATTTATTCCCAATTTTTGTTCATCCTGTGTTGGTTTTAACCATTTCATCACATATTGAAATTATAATATTAACATTTAAATTTATTTTAATAATTTGTATTTATATTTTATATGACAACCCATGAAACATTTCATATTATTTTACAAAATAATAATCATACCCAATTATTAAACATGTATAATAATAAAATAACTAAAACCAACTAATATTTTATTTTCTTCCATGTAAGTTAGAAAAATATAGTTCTATTTAATCCTAACATGAATAACTATTAAATTATTCCATTCCCTTTATTATGACTCATAAAAACATCATTTTCTTGTCCCACACAAATGGTTTCACCATAGTTCATTACATTTATTAAATTATTCCCATCATATAATATCCTACAATATATCCATTTTCCTCCAAAAGTTTCCTAAATAATAATTTTAAATAAATTATATATATATATATAGAATCCATCATAACATTATATAACCAAACCCTATAATTTTATTACTAAATATAGTTATTATTAAACATTGTAATATAAACTCATATTAATTTTCCCAATTCATTCTCCAAATTATATTAATAACAATCCATTTTTCATCTTCAAAAAATTAAGAAGATGAAATAAATTTTTTATTTCTATTTAGTCAAGAAAAATAATTAATTATTTTGTTATTCAACCAATAAACTAAATTCAAATGTATATATAGTATTAAATTAATAAAAAAAATACATCTATATAACCAAAGTCCCATGTAAAACACCATTTTCATATTCTATGAGGTAATTTTTACCCAATAAACCACTATTAAAATTTATTTAGTTTATAAAATAATTTTTTAATTATAGAATATTATATATTTCATGTCTCATATTAATGACCCATAATTGTGACCTATTTCATTTAATCAACATATTTAATCACATAAATATTTGAATTATTATTACTACAATTAACAAAGACATTATATTAAATATTAAAAAAATAGAATGTGTACCCAATATAATTAATTAAAATTCATTATATTGAATACCATTTAAATATAAAATAAGCCAAAAAACAATTTCATCAAACCATTATATATAAACAATTGTTATTTATCACCCAATGAACCAACAACATAATCTAATTCAACATAAATTATAAATATTTTAACATATTAATATATTTATTAATACTATCTTCTATTCAAAATCATTTTACTGTTATAAAATGATTTGATCACAATTTTTACATTTATTAAACTAAACATTAATGTTTTTTAAAGTATAATGTTTCATAATATTCATTATAGATATTATTAATAAAACATTACATTAATACAATAATAAATTAATGATAATCTTGGTAAAAATATAAAGAATAATTAGAGTAAATCACTAAATTCGAAAAAATTAGCTTTTGAAATGAATTAGGATTGGGGGTTGGATGGATGGAAAGAAGGATTTAAGCTTCATGGATTTTGGTTTGGTTTTCATCCATAGAGTTAAAAACATTAGTAGATTACCCTTTGTATGAGTGCTTTAATTCAATTGTGGTTTCCCTATAATGTTTTTTCATAATGACATTTCTTAAGGTATCATTAGAAAACCTATCCAAAAATATCCAACATTTTATTTACCTTATAAAATAAATATCTATTTTCATTCATTATCAAGGATTTGTCTCTTCAAAAAAATTCAAAATAGACTTATATCCACAAAAATATTATATAGTTTGACAGAACTCATTATTAATATATTTCTATCAAATCTAATATTAACTAAAATGTAAGGGGAACGATCTATTAAGATATTTAGATACTAATAATAAATTGTAAATCATAGAATAAGACAAACAAGTTAAAATATAAATTCTTTATTATCCAAATTATTGTATGGTTACCATTTCTAGAGTTATAATACATTAAGAATTTGATAGGTTGCACCAAATTAAAAGTTTGTTTGTGTTCATTCCAATAGTAAGTGATAACTTGAGAGAAGCCTCATCATAATTAGATAAATATCTGACCAGATAAATCACAAATCTCATTTATCATTGATTTTAAATTTTAATGATTACATTGATATTTTTCATAGGAGAAAACAAATAATGGGATTAAATAACTTCATGTATTATTCTCATACAATCAAATACACTTGGAACATTAACCCAATATAAAATAATACCAAAGTGTTCAAATTTCCTCTAACAAACATGTAAATTTTGATTTGAAAAAACAAAAGAACTATCCACCACAATCTAATTAATCAAGGAATTTTTCAAATGTGTTGACATGACCCGACCCACCATTAACCGACGTGGGGAAATGATTAGCCTACTGTTTTCACCGCAAAACATGTTGTAACATTATATGTGATAAAAATTTGTAACAATAATAAAAAATTATACATTTTAGTACTTCATATATATCAACCTATTAAAATTACTAATTATGATATAAACAATGTTACTAGAAGCTAACAACAATGAAAATTAATAGCATAATGATATTAAATTGGATTCATGAAATATAACTATACAATGCAATTGCCAGAAATAATATCCAACATATGTTCAATAAGCATGATAAAACCACACTATATAATAGAAATATAAATAATTAACAAAATATTCTCATATATAAGTTACTTGATAAGAACCACGAAGTGCCATTATATTCCAAGAAACTCATGGAAAAGGTCCTTCTAAAGAAACTACCAATATTGAGAACCTCCATAAATCACCTAGAGTCTACTCTAGGTAATTAGATCCATCTCTACACTCAACCATACCATATCTAAAATATGGAGTGTATTTATAGGAACAATATATTTTTGGAATAATTCCCATTTTTGGAATAGTACTAATATCTGAACTTGTTTTCCATGAATTGAAAATGAACGAGTAAAGAGACAAGTTCACTGGACAACATGATATATGAAATTATAAAGGAAAGGGTTGATTGTATAAAACAAAATATCATATAGAGAAAGTATCATAGGAATTTGGATGAGTTTCCTATCACCATATCTCAACACTCTGAATAATTATATCATATAGGTACTCATAGTTTCTTAGGTTATTAATGATAACATTTATAATTTTTGGGACTTATTACCAGTCAGATATAATTTATACCTTTTAGAGTACTCTATGGGAGGTTTCCCCTCAACCGTGGGACTCGTACAACCATCCCTATTAAGAACCGATTCCAAAATAATTCATTGTGATGAGATCTATGGCTTTCCTTACAGTAAAACATGAGTATTTCATAGGATCATATTCATTCTTTTTCATTGATATCAACTAAAAAAACCAATATTTTTATTTAAATAATTTTATTATATACTAATTTATTATACCATTAATACAAGTGCATAAGGATTTGAGGCCTTGTCCCATTTTAGACTAGAAACATGACATACATCATGAAATATATATTAATTATGTAATCCAAAACACCATAACATGGGTGTAGATTCTTGTCAATATATTAAAACCGCCGTGGATAACCTTGGATATACATAATAAATGACTAATCTATAAACCCGTCTAATGTAATAAATAAACAACAGTGTATGGTGAAGTAATACAGGTGATCTAAGAGGCATATCAAGGTAAAATATTATTGGTGAGAGTCATTATATTAAACAAAGATTCATGATATTAATATATAATATAAAGGCATCCTATGAATAGGAGGACAATATAAAACCTGATATTATAATTGTAATTCGCGTATAGAAACCAAGAAAAAATTACCTAGTGTTATTAGGATGACCTCCGATTCACAATTATGGAATAACGTGGGATAAAATAAATTCCAATTTCATCATGGGGCTATAAAATATTAGGACCCCCATCACATTCATAGCATGTACATGCATTAGTGTGCCACATATATCATAAAACATAACGATGTAATAATTCAATTTTGACCCCATTATTAAAAAGAGTAGATTATATTAATTTAAATCCCCAATCAATGAAGGATACACAAAACATGATGATTACCCCATAATGGAAATGGAAGCATGTTTTCAATATTCCAATTTTTTTCATTGAAAATGGAAGTGTTAATTTTTAAACATTATGTGTGTACATATACATTTTTTGAATGTGAGAATGAGTGAAAATGATCTTTGTGATGTCATTGGAATCATATGTATTTTAGGTGGTATGTGTGGAAATATATACAAAAATATGTAATTTCAAATAAAAATACATGACCTAAATAATTTTTATTAATGAATACGAGATGCAGTGTATCTATTACCGGGAGATGGAAATTTTAAAATCTAGCAAGGCACTTCATAATATATTGGGGGAATCTTGGTGGAGACAATTGTATTTATGGATAGTGTAAATTTTTCCTCCATGTGTTTTGAGTGAAGTGTAATGGGATTTTAAGAGGTCTTATATTGAAAAAAATGGGAGATTTAATTATTAATTTCTAAACAATGGATTTCAACTCTATAGGATAAAGTAATCCAAAACTCAATCCTTCCAATGACTTTACTACAAATTATTCCAAATAGTAGTGGATTTCATTATTTTAAAATGAGATGATCCAAATATGTAAAAAAATTCCCTTGGTGATGTGGAAGTTGGTCATGTTTAAAAAAACATAGATATTGAAATATTAAAAATATAATATTGGCCTTGGAGGATTCATTTTGTGTATAAAAATTATCCAGATAAATAAATAAATATATATTAAAGTTTAAATATATATTTTTTTCATGGATATATTGTATTTAATATATTAAATCACTTTTGGGTAATTATTATGTCATAATACATATATTATTTAATTTTTTCTACAAAAATTCTAATCTCTCAAAAATTTATGAAAAATCTAATGTTGGATAATTATAATGATCGGATTTAGAAAAAGATATTTATTTTACCAATGTATTCTCTATATATAAGAATTTATAATTTGAAACAAAAATACACATTTATTGAGATATTCTTGTTTTATTGACAATAATAGCTTTCTGACCCCTCTAAAAATTAGTTTCTACTTTGTAAAATTATATTATGATTTATATTTTAGTACTATTTAATAAAAAAGTTTTATTAAATTATTATTTATCTAAAAAACAAAAAATTAATTTTTTGTGTGTTTTTATTGAATCTATATATTTTCCCAATATATAATTAGTGTTTTATCATATTATAAATTGATTTTGATAAAATATTTATTTATTTACATATATATAATTACTAAAATGGATAAATATAATAATTTTTTATCAAAAATAATATAAAAAAATTTTACTACAAGAGTCTAAATACATAGTCGTTTATTACATCAGTTAATTTCATATGGGTATTGCAGGAGATGTAGTGATTTTAATGGGGTTTAGGAAAACATTGATTATTTAATGGTTCATATAAGAATGAACTTTTTTTATAAATTGTTTCCATCAATTATAATATCTTTAATCTCAACATGGGCTTGGACAAAGGAAAATCACAATAATCCTATCTTCCATGGATGATCAAATAAAGTTTAATCATATGGTATGATCATACTAGTTAATGGAATCACATCCTTAGTCTGTGCAATATGGAAGTCATTATTACCCATAATTTACTATTTTTAATGGTCATTATACAATGGCTACATTAAAAATGGTTTTGATTATTATTTGAATACTTTTTTTAAAATACCATCTAATGCTGAAAAATAACAATATAATTTACTTTTCATATAGAATCATTTCATATAGAATACATTTCCATATTTAAAAAAAGGAATTTCCTTTATAAATATTCATGTAATTACAACATTGATGAATTATTGAGAAGAGGGATCAAATCTATAACAAAATTCTATGATGGATATAGATAACAATGAAAAATTAACATATTGTTATGATACAAAATCAATGAATCAGAAATTATCTATTATGGTAGGGCCGTTATTGTGGATTTATCTCTATTTTATATTATTTTGTGAACATTAGTTATTTATTCTAGATTAAATTTTGTGATTTTTCTTGAATGGACCTATGTAATTGTATATTTATTCCATGACTGTAAATATGAATTTTTTTAATGATAAAATTATTGTTATATTTTTTCATTATTTTTATTGACTTACAGTAGAGAAGATAATCATTTCCATCAATAGATCCTATTTCTTTTCAGGTCATCAACATATGTAAAATGGGAATTTGTCAGTTTGGTTTATTTTAAAAGAGGTTCAATGATGTATATAGAAAAATTCATCGGCCAGTCATGTATTATTTCAAAACATCATTTTTGAAGACCCATAATTTGTGGTTTATAAAATAATGATGGTTCAGTGATAATATTGATGATGTGATGGTGGATTTGATGATAGAGGTTTCATGATATATTACATTAAAAGGTGGAAACATCAATGGAAGATGAGGAAGATATGTTTTTATGAAGTATAATGGATAGAATCGGATCTTTGAAAAGGCATTTAATTTGGATAATGAGAATTATAGGAATTTTGGTTAGAGACTATAGTGGGAATGATAGAGGTGGTGAATAATTTGAATATTTCACTCCTACATGATGGTTCATAAATATTCTAATCCGCAAGATGAGTTATTCGAATGAAAAAACACCATGGTTATTATTATGTGGAAACTGGGTTTTGAGGTGAAATTAAATATGAAAAATCCATATGAATGAGCTTCTAACCATTAGATCCCTACTCATCTATATTAGTGTCGACGAGGAATACATATCAAGGGACTAGTGAGTCCCTATAACTAAAGTAACATTATAGGTATATCGATCAGGTTGATGGGGTAAATAGTGACACATGTTACAGACTATATACATGCCATATAGTTGGACATTGATACACCAGGGAGAATTCAATTGCATATCCATAGTATGGACATGGTCCAACATGATGTGTACTCTATCTTGAAAATAATTTACTTCCTTTATGATTGTATTATACTCTTGTTGGTGTCATATCTGAATATAAATCATCATGGAATGAAATGGTACAGTTACATAATAGAAAAATATGATGTCCAAGGATAAGTGAGAATGATAGACCATTATCATTTGAATATGAAGCATGGATTCTAGATTATATTATAGTGTGGATACACAATCTAAGAAGAGAGTTTATTATAATGTGGTATACACTTACCATCCCTAGGTTATGTATGTTATTTAAAAAATGGATTGGTGTGTGATATATTTTAGTTATAGATTATTTAGGTTTTATATCACCCACCATTAGATGTTATGAGATTCTTTATATGGGGGTCAAAATCTCCCCAATTATAGTGCTCTGATGTTTCATGAGATCTTCTCATTTGGTCAAGATTCCCCCACTATGTTGTTAAAGATGAAGGATCCTCCATTACAAGTATAGATAGGTTACATGGGAAAAATGGTTATATTATTTAGAGATAATGGATTAATATAACAATAAAAAGGCCTTTAGAGACGATGATATCATACTATAATATCATATTAACATTTAATAGCATACATTTTCATATCCATTTCTACCTTGTTTGTGATCTACCTCAATGAGTGTGCTTGCATTGTGGATGTGGAAACTCCCCTTAATGAATTTTATAGGCTTCATGGAAGTTTAAAGACTATTAAATGAAGAATTAGTTGATGATTTTGATTCCTCATGACCCTTATTGTTTCATTTAAAATAATTCCATTTATAGTTATAAATTATATTATTTGTGGACAATTTAAAATTATGAGAAAACCCATTTAGCCATGCATAATTTATTTTTATGATTAAATCTATAATGTCTAATAATTATTAGTGACCAAATTACCCTATATCATGGGAATATCATGATGATCTATTTGGACTCCCATTTTTCTTCTACTTAGTCTCGTAATCTATAAGGTGAATTTTTACATTTATTTCCCTTATTTACCTTCTCCTATGCACATATAGTTCTAGGATAAAACATAAATGTTTTTTAAACCACCATTTATGGATTTTAGATAATCATAATTGTTATTTATATACTTACTCCAATATAGGTCATTATCTTGTACATGCTTTTTTAATGATGATGTTGTACATATCAATGATGGATTTTCAAAATGAGGCTTAAATATCATGTTCATTGTATAATACTAGGTAATATGGTTGATGTGATATTGGAATATTATATTCTTTTTCAAGAGAATATTGTAATAAGAGTTATTCATTCTTGAATCCAACAAAATGTTGAAGCAAATTTTTATTGAATAATTTTCATTTTTTTATATCAAGGATATTAGTATTGTATTTTACCCTTTATATGTTATGTTATTCACAATATTTATAATGTTGATTTTTGTATAATTATAAATCATCTAATAAATATTTTTCAGTTGATCATTTATACAAAAACATTTGACATTTTTTGTTATTATTTTAATCAGAGATATGCATCGTCTATAGGTTATGATCCATTAAGACCTCACATGTGGGTGATATTCCTACTCGGTGTCAGTCACAAACCCCTACTGTATGGGAGTTCGGATTGTGGTTGTACACTTGGAATAATTCCTTTCAAGTTGTGGCCCTGGTTGATCAAGTCATTCAAATCCATCATGAAATGAATGGGAAAGAACATTATAATTATTTTGATATTAATAGGATTATTAAAAATAATAACTAACAATAAAATATATTCTAGATTTGGAAATCGGAATTATATTCTAAAATAAAAAATCTATGAAAATATAAAACATCCATAATTAGAAAATGTGTCATAAACCACACTAGGTATAATGGGGGAAAACATTATCCCCATTATGTCTACAAATTACTTGTTTATAATGACAGTAACCCTAGTAGATAAACCAAGTAAAACCCACTATCACTATATCAACTAATGTGTATGCAAATCATTATACAAGTGACTGGGTGGTGTCATATATTGGATTCCTATGGAAATATCCTTTTCATGTTTCCCATAATCACTACATTTCACAGAACCATATTTTTTTAATATTTATATAACAAATAAAAATCCTCAAACAAAAAATTAATAAAATATAAATCACTCTTAAAAATAAGAGAAATAATATTTAATTTTACCTCAATCATCTAGTTTCTTTTTTACAATGCTTGAAAAATATAAAAATCATTGAAATTAAATATCTCTAATTGCAATTTATTAATTTCATCCCATGAAATACCAACATAGTAAGGTCAAATACAACATGAAATCAAATTTTTTTACTTCAATCATAGGATGCAAGAGAGTATAACTAAGGAAATATAATAATAACATAGTGAATGATTTACCCTCTAATTGACCTCTAAAAATAAATATTTATAATAATTCTCTATTAAAAAATATATATTATAATACCACACACATCAATAAATATCTAATGTAGTTCTTGAAAAGTCTACACATTTCACGTAATAAGTTAAAATAAATAATTACATACTAATTTATTTTAACTAAAAACCAACAAATCTAAAATGACATGAAATTAAAATGAAATAAAATATCTATTAACATATGTAATCCACTTTAATATCATTTCAACGACACCAGGATCAAGCATGACGATGATTGGTTTCCATGAATAATGGAAAATTAAATGAATTGATACAATATGATTATAACTTGTGAATTTATTAGTTGTGAATAATATATATTTTCATGGCACCCTTTTATACCCAAAAAGTCACATGGTTCTTTAAAAGATCATATGTGTGTAATGAAAAATTTACAATGAATTTAAAATATGACATTAATATAAATAATCATATCTATTTAATTTCAGAATATATTTTATTATAGTCTACATTATTTAACCAATGTTATTAAAAGATTTGAATGTCAGAGTATATGATTTCTAAAGACAATGCTGTAATATGACCCCCACCAAACACTTACAGTAACCACCCATTTTATAAAAATAATTATAGTAAAATGCAGCACTAATATCCCCATAACCTAAAATAATGATAATTCCAAAAAATTACCAAACTTATTATTATCTCATTTCATAACAGAATAATTTCCCTAAAAATACATTGCATATTTTGTCAAACCAATATAATAATATATCATTATTATATAAACCACATAATATTCCACACATATTATCAAATTATAAATTGATAATTAAATTATGAAACAAAAATAAACACAATATATTAATTAATAAACATTTTATATTTATACCATAATGAAATCAAGCTTCCTTAGTTACTCATATATTCACTTTATCCTTAGGATTTCCTTGTAATGAATTCATAATGTCACATATTTATTCCCAATTTTTATTCATCCTATGTTGGTATTAAACATTTCATCACATATTGAAATTATAATATTAACATGTATATTTATTTTAATAATTTGTATTTATATTTTATATTTCATCCCATGAAACATTACACATTATTTTACAAAATAATAATCATACCCAATTATTAACCATGTATAATAACAAAATAATTAAAACAACCTGATATATTATTTTATTCTATGTATGTTAGAAAAATATATCCATATTTAATCCTATCATGAATAACATTTCAAATATTCGATAAACACTATTATGATTCATAAAAATATCATTTTCTTGTCCCACACAAATGGTTTCACTATGGTTATTGACATTGATGAAATTATTCCCATCATATAATATCCTATGATATATCGATTTTTCTCCAAAAAAATTCCTAAATAATAATTTTAAATAAATTATATATATAATCCAACATAACATTATATAACCAAACCCTATAATTTTCATACTATATATCATTCTTATTAAACATTGAAATATAAACTCATAATAATTTACCTAAATTTTTCTCCAAATTTTATTAATACCAATCCATATTTCATTTTTAAAAAATTCAAAACATGAAATACATTTTTTTAATTTTTATTTTTCCAAGAAAAATAATCATTTATTTTTTTATTCAACTCATAAATTAAATTCAAATATATATAGAGTATTAAATTAATAAAAAATTACATCTGTATAACCAATGTCTCAGGTAAAACACCATTTTCATATTCTATGTGGTATCATTTACTCAATAAACCACTATTAAAAATTTATAGTTTATAAAATAATTTTTTAATTATAGAATATTAGATATATCATGTCTCATATTAATTCCCAATACTTCTGACCTATTTCCTTTAATCACCTTATTTAATCGCATAAATATTAAAATTATTATAACTACAATTGATAATGAAATTATATTAAATATTAAAAAAATTAGAATGTGTACCCAATATAATTAAGTAAAATTCATCATATTGAATACCATTTAAATATAAACAAAGGAAAAAACCAATTTCATGAATCCATTATATATAAACAATTGTTAATTATCACCCAATGAACCAACTACATAATCCAATTCGTTATATTTTATAAATATTTTAACATATTAATATATTTATTAATACTATCTTCTATTAAAAATCATTTTATTATTATATCATGATTTGATCTCAATAATGAACATTTATTCAACCAAATAATAATTTTTTTAAAGTATAATGTTTCATAAAATGCATTATAGAGATTATTAATAAAACATTACATCAAATCAATAATAAATTAATGATAATCTTGTTAAAAAATATGGAATAATTAGAGTAAATCACTAAATTCGAAAAGAATTTCTTGTGAAATGAATTAGGATTGGTGGTTAGATGGATGAAAGGATGGATTTCAGTTTCATGGAATTTGGTTTGCTTTTCACACATATAGTTAGAAACAGTAGAAGTTTACCCTTTGTATAAGTCTCTTAATTCAATTGTGTTTTCCCTACAATATTTTTCATAATGACTTTGCTTGATGTTTCATTAGAAAAATTAACCAAAAATATCGGTAATTTTCATTCCTCTATAAAATAAATATCTATTTTCATTCATTATAAAAGATTTGTCTCTATAAAAAATTTCAAAATAGACTTATATCCACAAAAAATTTTATAGTTTGACAGAACTCGTTATGAAGATATTTTTATCGTATCTAATATCAATTAAAATGTAAGGGGAACGATCTATTAATATAATTAGATACTAATAATTAATTGTAAATCATAGAATATGATACACAAGTGAAAATATAAAACCTTTATTATCCAAATTTTTGTATGGTGACCATTCCTAGAGTCGTAATACATTAAGAATTTGATAGATTGCACCAAAATAAATGTTTGTCTATGTTCATTCCAATAGTAAATGATAACTTAAAAAAATACTCATCACAATTAGATAAATATCTGACCAGATAAATCACTAATCTCATTTATCATTGATTTTAAATTTTAATGTTTACATGGAATTTTTTCATAGGAGGAAACAAATAATGTTATTAAAGAACTTGATAGAGTGTTCTCATATCATTAAATACACTTGGAAAATTAACCCAATACAAAATAATACCAAAATGTTTAAATATACTCTATAAAACATGTCAATTTATATTTGAAATAACAAAAAACTATCGACCACAATGTAACTAATCAAGAAATTTTTCAATCATGTTGACATGACCCGACCCATCATTTCCCGACATGGGGCAATGATTAGCCTATTATTTTCAATGCAAAACACGTTTTAACATGATAGGGGATTAAAATTTGACACAATAATGAAAAATTTTACATGGTAGGACATCATATATAACAACCTATAAAAATAACTAAATATGATATAAATAATGATACTAGAAACTAACAACAATGTAAATGAATATCATAATGATATAAAAATGGATTTATGAAATATAACTATACAATGCTATTCCCTGAAATAACATCCAACATATGTTCCATAAGAATGATAACACCACACTATGTAATAGAAATATAAATAATTAACAAAATATTATCATATATATGTTACTTGATAATAACCATGATGTTCAATTATATTCCATGAAACTCGTGGAAAAGGTCCTCCCAAAGAAACTACCAACATCGAGAACCTCTATACATCACATAGAATCCACTATAGGTAAATAGATCCATCTCCACACTCAACCATACCATATCAAACCTATGGAGTTTATTTATAGGAACAATATAATTTTGAAATAATGCCAATTTTTTGGAATAGTACTAATATCCGAAGTTGTTTTCTATGAATTGATAACGAATGAGTAAAGAGACATGTTCACTCAACAACACGATATATGAAACTATGAAGGAAAAGGTTGATTGGATAAAACCAAATATCATATAGAGAAAGTATCATAGGAATTTTTGATGAGTTTCCTATCACCATAGATCCACTCTCTAAATAATTATATCATAAAGGTACTCATAATTTCTTATGTTATTAATGATACCATTTATAATTTCTGGGACTTATTACCAGTCAGATATAATTGATACCTTTTAGAGTACTCTATTGGTGGTTTCACCTCAATTGTGGAACTCGTACAACCATCCCTAGTAAGAACCCATTCCAAAATAATTCATTGTGAAGAGATGTATGACTTTCCTAACATTCACAATTGAGTATTCACAAGGATCATATTCATTTTTTTCTTTGATATCAACTATGAAAACCAATATTTTTATATAATTTATTTCATTACATACTAATTTAATATACCATTAATACAACCACATAAGGATTTGAGGCCTTGCCCCATTTTATACTAGAAACGTGACATACATCATGAAATATATAATAATTACGTAATCCAAAACTCCATAACATGCTCGTAGATTCTTGTCATTATATTAAAACTGCATTGGATAACCTGTGATACACATATGAAATGACTAATCTATAAACCCATGTAAAGTAATAAATAATCAACATTGTAAGGTGAACTAATAGAGGTGACCCTAGAGGAATATCGAGGTAAAATATTATCAGTGAGAATCATTATATTAAACAATGATTCATTATATAAACATATAATATAAAGGCATCCTATGAATATGAGGACAATATAAAACATGATATTATAATTTTAATACAAGTATAAAAACCAAGAAAAATTTACGTAGTGTTATTAGGATGACATCAAATTCATAATTTTGGAATAATGTGGGATAAAATCAATTCCCAATGCATATTAGGGATATAAAATATTAGGACCCCCATCACATTCGTATCATGTACATGCAGAAGTGTGCCACATATATCCTAAAACATAATGATGTAATTATTCAATTTTGACCCTGTGATTAAAAAGTTGATATTACATTAATTTAAATCCCCAATCAATGAAGGATACACAAAACTTTACGATTACCCCTTAGTGGAAATGGAAACATGTTTTCAATATACCAATATTTGGCATTGAAAATGGATGTATAAATATTTAAGAATTATTTGTGTACATATACATTTTTTTCATGTGCAAATGAGAGAAAATGGGCTCTGTGATTTATTTTGAATCATATGTATTTTATGTTATATGTGTGATAATATATCCAAAAATATTTAATTTCCAATAAAAATGCATTAACGAAATAATTTTTATTAATAAATACGAGAAAAAGAGTATCTATTACCGGGAGAGGGAGATTTTAAAAGCTAGTGTGGAGCTTCATTAAATCTGGGGGAATCTTGGTGGAGACATTTGTATTTATGGTTAGTGTACATTTGGTCTCCATGTGTTTTTAATGAAGTGTAATGGGAGTTTCAGAGGGATTATATTGAAAAAATGGGAGATTTCATTATTAATTTCTAAACAAAGGATGTCTACTCTATAGGATAAAGTTATCCAAAACACAATCCTTACAATGATTTTACTTTGGATTATTCCAAATAGTAGTGGATTTCATTATTTTAAAATGAGATGATCCCAATATGTAAAAAAATCCCTTGGTGATGTGGAAGTGGGTCATGTTTACAAAAACATAGATATTATAATATTAAAAATTTAATATTGGTCATTGAGGTTTCATTATGTGTATAAAAAATTATCCAAATAAATAATTAAATATATATTAAAGGTTAAATATATATTTTGTCATGGATAAATTTTATTTAATATATTAAATCACTTTTGGGTCATTATTATGTCATAGAACATATAGTATTTAATTTTTCCCACAAAAATAATAATCTCTCAACAGTTTATGAAAAAATAATTGATGGATAATTCTAATGATCTGATTAAAAAAAATATATTTATTTTACATATTTATTCTCTATATATGAGAATTTATAATTTATAATATAAATACACATTTATTGAGATATTCTTGTTTTATTGACAATAACAGTTTTTTGACACCTCTAAAAATTAGTTTCAAATTCTTAAAATTATATTATGATTTGTATTTTAATATTACTTAATATAAAAATTTTATTAAAATATAATTTATCTAAAAAAAAGTATTTTATTGTGTTTCTTTATTGAAACTATATATTTTTTCAAATATATAATTAGTGTCTTATCATATTTGATTCCTTTTTTATTAAAATATTTATTTAATTACATATATAGAATTATTAAAATGGATAAATATAATATTTTTTATCAAAAATAAAATATAAAATTTTGTACTATAATAGTCAAAATACATAGTCATTTATTACATCAGTTAATTCCCTATCGGCATGGTGTGTGATGTAGAGATTTTAATGGGGGTTAGGAAATCATTTTTTATGTAATGGTTCAGATATTAATGAATTTTTCTAATAAATGGTTTCCCTCAATTATAATATGTTGAATCTCAACATGGGATTGGTCAATGTAAAATCACAATAATGCTATCTACCATGGGTGATCTGATAAATTGAATTCATATGGTATGATCATATTGGTTAATGTATTCACATCCTTAGTCTGTGTAAAATGGACTTCATTATTACCCATATTTTACTAGTCTTAATGGTCATTATACAATGGCTACATTATCAATGGGTCTGATTATTATTTGAATACATTTTTTGAAATAACATCTAATGTTGAAAAATAACCAAATAATTTATTTTTCTTATAGAATCATTTCATATAGAATAAATTTCCATATTTAAAAATGGAATTTCATTTATAAATGTTCAGGTAATTACAACAGTGATGAATGATTTAGAAGTGGGATCAAATCTATAACAAAATCCCTGGATGGATCCAGATAATGATGAAAAATTAAGATATTGTTATGATACTGGATCAATAAATGGAAAATTATCTATTATGGTAGGGTCGGTATTGTGGATTTACCTCTATTTTACATTATTTTGTGAACATTAATTATTTATTCTAGATTAAATCTAGTGATTTTTCCTGAATGGCCCAATATAATTGTATAATTATTCCATGACTATTAATAAATTTTTTTTAAGGATAAATTTATTGTTATACATTTTTCATTATTATATAATGACTAATGGTAGAAAAAATAGTCATGTCAATCAATAGATCCTAATTATTTTCAATCATCAACCTATGTATTATGGGAAATTGTTACTAGGGTTTATTTTAAAAGTGGTTCAACCATGTATATAGAAAAATTCATTGGTCGATCATGTATTATTTCTAAACTTCAATTTTTAAAGACCCGTAATTGTGGTTTATAAAATAATGATGGTTCAGTGATAATATTGAGGATGTGATGGTGGATTTGTTAATGGAGGATTCATGATATATTGCTTGAAAAGGAGGAACCTTTAATGAAAGATGAGGAAGATATGTTTTCCTTGATTATAATGGCTAGAATCATATCTTCGAAAAGCCATTGATTTTGGATAATGTGAATTATTGGAATTTTGGTTAGAGACTATAGAGATAATGATAGAGGTGGTGAATAATCTGAATATTTTTCTCCTACGTGATGGTTCCTGAAAATTATAATCCCCAAGATGAGTTATTCGAATTAAAAAACACTATGGATATCATTATGTGAAAATTAGGTTTCGAGATGAAATTCAATATGACATTTCCATATGAATGAACTACTAACTATTAGATCCCTACTCATCTATATCATTGTGAATGAGGAATAAATTTCTAGGGACTAGTGTGGCCCCATAACTAAAGTATCTTTATCGGTATACCAATCAGGTATATGGGGTACAGAGTGACACATGTTACAGACTATATACAAGACATATAGTAGGACTTTGATGCACCATGGAGAATGAAATTGCATATCCAAAACATGGACATGGACCAACATGATGTGTACTCTTTCTTGAAAATAATTTACTTCCCTTATAGTTGTTTTATACCCTTTTTGGTGTCATATCTGAATAGAAATCATCATGGAATTCAATGGTACACTTACATAACAGAAAAACATGAGGTCCAAGGATATTTGAGAATGATATACCATCATCGTTTGAATATTAAGGTTGGATACCAGATAATATTACAGAGTGGATACACAATCCATGAAAAGAGTTTATTATAATGTGGTATCCACGTACCATCCCATGGAAAGGTATGTTATCTACCTAAATGGGATGGTGTGTGGGATATTTTAGTTTTAGATGATATAGGTTCGATATCACCCACCATTACATGTCAATAGATTATTTATATGGGGGGTTAAAATCACCCCTATTAGAGTGCTCTTATGTTTGATGGGATCCTCCCATGTGGTCCGAATCCCCCACTATACTATTACGAATGAAGGATCCTCCATTCCTAGTATAGATAGGTTACATTGAAAATTTGGTTAGATGCTTCATAGATAATGGATTACTCTAAGAATACATAGGCCTTTATAGACGATGATATCATACTATAAGATCATTTTAACATTTACTATCATACATGGTCCCATCGATTTCTAACTTGTTTGTGCACTACCTCGATGAGTGTGCTTGCATTGTGGATTTGGAAACTCCCCTTAAAGAATTCTAGAGGAACCATGGTAGTTAGAATCCTAATAAATGATGAATTATTTGATGATTTTGATTCATCATTACCATTAGTGTTTCATTTAACACAATTCCATTTATTCTTATAGATTATATTATTTGTGGACAATTTAGAATTTTTCGAATGACCATTTAACCATGCATAATTTACTTTTATGATTAAATCTATACTATATAGGAATTATTAGTGACCATAGTACCCTATATCATTGTAATATCTTGATGATCTATTTGGACTCCCTTTTTTCATCTACTTAGTCTCGTAATCTATAAGGTGAATTTTTAAATTTATTTCTCTTATTTACCTCCTCATATTAACATATAGTTCTAGGAGAAAACTAAAATGTTATCTAAACCACCATATAGGGATTTTAGATAATCCTAATTATTATTTATATACTCACTCCATTATAGGACATTATCTTGTACTTGTTTTTGTAATCATGATGATGTACATATCAATGATGGATTTTCAAATTGAGGATTAAATATCATGTTCTTTGTATAATACTAGGTAATAAGTTAGATGTGATATTGGAATATTATATGCTTTATCAAGAGACTATTGTAAAAAGAGTTATTCATTCTTGAATCAAACTAAATGTTGAAGACAATTTTTATTGAATTGTTTTCATTTTTTTCTGTCAAGAATATTAGTATTGTATTTTCCCCTATCTATTTTATGTTATTCACGCTATTTATAATCTTGATTTTAGTATAATTATAAATCATGTGATAAATATTTTTCAGTTGATCATTTATATAAAAACATTAGACATTTTTTGTTATTTTTTTAATTAGTGATATGCATCTTTTGTAGGTTATGATCCGTTAAGCCCTCACATGTGGGTGATATTCCTACTCGATGTCAGTCACAAACCCCTAATATATGAGAGTCCGGATTGGGGTTGTACACTCAAATTAATTCCTTCCATGGTGTGGCCCTGGTTGGTCAAGTCATTCCAAATCCATCATGAAATAAATGGGAAATAACATTATAATTATTTTCAGATAAATTGGATTATTAAAAATAATAAATACTAAAAAAATATATTCTAGATTTGGAAATCAGAATTATATTCTAAAATACAATATCTATGATTATATAAAACATCCATAATTAAATAATGTGTCATAAACCACACTAGGTATAATGAGGGAAAACATTTTCCCCATTATGTCTACAAATAACTTGTTTATAATGACCATAACCCTAATAGATACACCTGGTAAAACCCACTATCATTATCTCAACTAATGTGTATACAAATAATTATACAAGTTACTGGGTGATGTCATATATTTGATTCCTATGGAGACATACTTTTCATGTTTCCCCTAATCACTACAATTCACAAAACCATATTTTATGAATTTTTATTTAAAAAATAGAAATCCTCAAATAGAAAATTCAAAAAATATAAATCACTCTTTGAATTGAGAGCAATAATATTTAATTTTAGCTCAAACATCTAGTTCCTTTTTTATAATTTTTTAAAAATATCAAAATCATTGAAATTAATTAACTCTAATTACATTTTATAAATTTCATCCCATGAATGACCAACTCAGTAAGGTGAAATAAAACATGGACTAAAAATTTTTCCTTCAATCATAGGATGCAATAGACTATAACTAAGGCAATGTAATAATAAGATAGTGTATCATTTCCCCTCTAATTGAACTCTAAAAATAAATGTTTGTAATAATTCTAAATTAAACAAAATATATTATAATAACACACACATCAATAAATATCTAATGATGTTCTAGAAAGGTCTACACATTTCACTCAATTAGTTAAAATAAATAATTACATACTAATTTATTTTAACTAAAAAACAACACAACTAAAATGACATGAAATTAAAATGAAATAAAATATCTATTAACATATGTAATCCACTTTAATATCATTTCAATGACACCATGATCAAGTATGACGATGATTGGTTTCCATGTATAATCCTAAATTAAATGAATTGATAAAATATGTTTATGAGTTGTGAATTTGTTAGTTGTGAATAATATATATTTTCAAGGCAACATTTTATACCCAAAACGCCAGATGGTTCTTTAAAGGATCATATGTGTGTAATTAAATATTTTCAATGAATTTAAAATATGAAATTAATATAAAAAATAGTATCTATTTAATTTCAAAAGATATTATATTATAGTCTATCTAATTTAACCAAGGTTATTAAAATATTTTAATGTTAGGGTATATGATTGTTGACGCTCCTTTCGTCACGGAATCTAAAGTTCGGAAAAGGGAATATCTGAGCTCAAAGTGATTAATCCTTTGAAGAAACATCAAAAAATCGACAAAGGGATGAAAAAGGAGAACATTTCCCAGAGGTCGCGCAAGTTCCCTCTTGGTCGCGCAAGTACACTTGCGCCCCGCCTCAATACTTGCGCGACTCCTCATGTTCGTGCAAGGGACTTGCGCGACATATGTGGTAACCGCCCAGTAACCGCCCGGGGTCTTCTTTTGCCTATAAATAGACCCTGTGGGCCCTCCATTTCAGAGGATCTCTTCCCAGAAACTCGGATCAAAGCTCCCGATGCCCAAGTCTCTTCTCAAAGCTTCCAGAACACTTCTAAGGTAATTTCTTACCTAGAATGGAAGATCTAAAGGGAAGAAGGAAGGCCTAAGTGTTGAAACTTATCAAACACTTGCGCGCCGACTTAATTCCTTCAATATAACTTGCGCGTCCCTCTTCTGGAAGAACCTCAAGAGTATGGGAAAGGGTTTAATAAAGAGTCGCTCAAGTAATTCAACTCTGGTTGAAAATCACGCAAGTATCCCTTATGTCGCGCAAGTATACTTGCGCGACCAACACTTGCACGCCGACGCAGGACTTGCGCGACCTTCAAGACTTGCGCGCCCCTAGCTTTTTGGGTGCCCATCTTGCCCATTTTTACCCCTCTTAAGCCATTTCACCCTTCCTATTCAAGATTCAGTCTTCAAGATACTCTTCAAAAGCCATTTATGGCATGATTTCTTGATTTGACATCCTTATCTGAAAGGAATTCTGTGAAATACCTCTCAAACACCCAGTGATTTAAACATCTTTATGTCACCAAAGATTGAGAGTTCATTCATTTCAACCTCATCATTTAAGATGAGAGAATCCTAACCTGGGTCTCCTTTTCAGGAATAAGACTCAGTCATAACCTTGGGCTTCCTTTTCAGGAGTAAGCCCCAAGTCCCCTAACCTAGGCTTCCTTCTCAGGAATAAGTCCTAGTCATAAATCTTGGGCATCTTTCTTAAGAATAAGCCCCAATCAAGTTCCCAAACTTGGGCATCCTCCTCAGGAGTAAGCCCCAAACCTTAACCCCTAACCTGGGTCTCCTTTTCAGGAATAAGACTCAGTCATAACCTTGGGCTTCCTTTTCAGGAGTAAGCCCCAAGTCCCCTAACCTGGGTCTCCTTTTCAGGAATAAGACTCAGTCATAACCTTGGGCTTCCTTTTCAGGAGTAAGCCCCAAGTCTCTTAAAATTTCTCTTAACCAGTCATAAATTTCCTTTGATTTGGGTTTCCTTTTCAGGAATGAAACCCAATCATAAGTCCCCTCCTAACTTGGGCATCCTCCTTAGGAGTAAGCCCCAAGATTAGAGTATTCAAATCTCCATGAAGCACATATAACTTTGTGGACCCTGTTCATGGATTTTTCTTCCTAAAAGTAAATCCTAAACTTTCGCCTATCTGGGCAGTCATCTATACATAAGCCCCAAAACAAATTCTTATGATTGCATCTTTTATGGCACAATTGTCTAAATTTTACCAATACCTCTTGTTTCTCACACCGAGCATGACTCACGTGAGCTTAGAGTGTAAAAGTAATTATGACATTCATCTTTGAGCCATCAATCATAAAACATCATATCCCATTCCTCGAACTATGTGGGTTCTGATTCCTTTTTCAAAACAAAGGATACGTAGGTAGCCCATTCATGGGTTCGATCCCAACATTGAAATAATCTCTGTCCTTCTGAATGACGATAAACTTCAAGTGCCCCACTGAGTGGCTTTAAAAACAGCCTGGTCATCAAAATGACCAAGAGACTTTTATATAAAGGTTTGAAGGATACCATTGACCAAGAATCTCTAAACAAATATAGATGATTCTATATTGATGAAGAACCTCGAATACATATAAAAGATTCTATAAATTTCTTGCATATTTAATCATTGATTGTTAAAACTAAAGGAAAGCTCATTTTATACTTGGTAATGTAATAAGGATTCACGAACTTAACTTAAATCTATAAAGAGAGTCCCGGAGTAGACAATAATTCCCCTGAAAAAGGTGTGATGAGTCCGACCTCCCATCCTCTCGACCAATGCAAATTCCCAAGCCTCATTAGCCCACAAGCTAATGACCGCCTGCCTTTGGAAAGTAAGTCCAAACGGATGTGGAATCATTGGATGTTTCCGGTTCTACGAACAAACCCGTTAGAAACCGATCGGAACGTTTGAATCTCCCGTCTAGGAGGTCATCCCCGGATTCCGCGCGAAACAAAAAATGGTGAACCCGACGTGAATCCTTAACCAAGTTAAAGTGATGTTCTTCTTAGATATTAGGCCCCTTGGGCCAACAAGGCAATCATTGACATATGATCATCCAAAAGATGCAGTAGCCGGATTCATCTTGATTATGTCTGTTATATGGAACAGGCACTCTTTTTTCAAGATCTTCTACAAAAAATGGCTTTCCTTAAATTCACCCCTGTGAATACTGCTGCTAAGAACACCTCTACTGTGAGGTCTGCTGCCGTGAAAACCAATGCTGCTACTCCTGCTGGAACGTCATCCGCTCTGAGGATGACATCACCAACTCAGCGTCTTCAACGCTGTGTTTCAAATGCACTGGTTAAGTAGTACCGTCGTAACGGTACTATCCCAACTCTGGAGGCCGCTCGTCAAGCCCTCCAAGTTAACAATTCTACCTGGTCGTCCGGACAACGGCGACCAGCAATCAAGAAGCAGGCGGTGCTGACTACCGTCTCCAACCGTTTCGGGTCGTTATCCCCGGAACGCAATTTCCATTCACTCCCTTATTCTGAGGAAGTGAATGAGCAGGTCCCGCAGGACCTTAATTCAAAGAGACAGGAGTCCTTCTCAAAGGCTCCCATCAACAATCGCCGCCAGACTCGTGCGGTAGTGCACCCTCAACATGATGAGGGTACCGGCTCCAGGCATTCAGCTCAGGTTCCTCGAACCCGAGCAGGCAAGATGAATCACCAGAGACGGAATCCGGTTAATAATAGGCAGGTTGTCATCCCTGCCATCTCCGGAGAAGCCCACCAACCTAACTTGGTGGCAAATAACGAGCAGGCATACACACCTGTTCGTTTTAATCCCGCTGTCCAGCAGACTCGTCTGGCAGCATCAAGCCGATCCCGCCAGGCAATTCCGGCGGAGTACCATAGGCAGGAACATACACCTGCTTATACATCAACAGTTAGTCAGCAGGCTCGTCTGACTAAATATGATGGATCTCGTCAACAGCGTTTGGCGAAGTGTAATCAGCAGGCACATACACCTGCTAATACTAATCAAGCCTACCAACAGTCTCGTTTGGTAGCACACGGAGAAGTCAGTCGGAAAGCCCCGACGACAAACAGGAGGCAGACTAAACTCTCTGCCTCCACACTTGAGTACTGTCAGGATTCACTGACAAGAAAAGGAGGACAGGAGCAGGCACATACACCTACTCCAAGCCCGGAATGGACGTATATCCCTGTTCCGGCGGCTGAAGTCACCAAACATATTTTGTCAATGGTGAAAGAGCAGAAGCAAATTCCTGCTCATATTCTGGATGCTTGCCAGGATATCATAACAGCTTCAGCATCATCTCAGGGACAGACACATAAATCTATCCCTAGCAGTGGAGTGACACATCAACAATTCACTCCGGAACAGACACACACATCTGTTCCAGTCCAAGAGGGTTGTGGGGCCTACTCCCCCATATCATATGGACAACCAAGTCAGGCACATACACCTGATTTGAGCGATGATCGTCAGCCTAACCTGACCATCTTTCCTGATCAGGCACATACACCTGCTCAGAGCAATCACTTTCGTCATCAAGTGATTTCTAAAGCGAGTAAGAAGGCATCTAAGAAAAAGATCCGCCCAGCACAGTCAGGAGATCAAAGGCCAATCTGCAACAAGGCCTTGCTCGATGCTGGAGTTCTTGAAGCCCTCAGACATTTATCTGTCGGAATTCAAGATTCTACTCCCTCAGTTCCCAATAACAGGAACATTAATCCCGAAGGTCTTCAACAGACACTTCCTCATGAAGACTTGCTTCATGAAAATTCGGTCAATCTTGAAGTTTCTTCTTCAGATGAGAATCACAGGAACCCTCTGTGTGGTCAGAAGACCAAGGAGCAAGAGATATCATATTTTGCTGTAACCCATCATGAAGGTCCTCCTCATGGTGATGAACTTCGCTGCGAAAGTCCTCTCCGCAGTAGTGATTCACATTGTCTCGAAAATTCTTCAGAAGGCAATGTAGTGACGAGAAAGCCCTCCTATCTCGAGGCACTTGCAAACATAAAACCAGTCATGTCTGAAGTTTTACTATCGGCAGGTGAAACTCTTTCTCCATCAGAAGATAGCTTGGGGTTCAGGTTATTCTCCGAACCTTCCCTAGGTCATTCATCTTCCAGCATGAATAGTGATTCCTCTACCAATCTTGTTGAATACAATGAAGCAACAAGGAAACACCAACTCTGGTCCAAACAGGTAGAAGAATCTTCATTTAATGATAAAGAGGAAATGCTGAACATGAGAAAAAAACTGGCAAAAGGTGAAGTACCAGTCATGTTTTGGCCTTTGGCTGATTCACAGTATGACATTCCAAAGATGTTGACGGATGATGGAATCCATGATATTCGTCTTAACATATGGAAAACTCTTTGTCAATTAAAGAAGAAGGTATTATCTTACGATGAATATGAAAATCATCTTAAGATAATAGAAGGGTTACAACGCCAGATTGATTTGGCATCTCTATCAGTCTCTCGGTATCCGAAGGCTGAAAAGCAACAGAGAACCCTTCAATGTTCATGCCTTGGCGCGCAGAGAAAATTGCGTCAGTTAATTGCCAATGCTCCATCTAATGTTCATATCAGAGGATGGGGTATTCACGGAGCACTACATTTCACAGTGCTTTCCGGTCAGCAAAGCCCGCCGAAAATGTTCTCATGCAATGTTATTGCCCATGGCCGGCCACAGTCAATGGGCTTTGTTCATAATCAAAATCTTGCTCGAGATCAAGCTTCAACTAGTTCCTCTCAAAATCAAGTATATAGAGAACAGGTTGTTGAATTGCTCCTACATCAAGCAGGCGAGAATATTGCGCAAGCCTCTCGTCTGGAGCAAACACGTCATCAAATGACAGAAGTTTCGGAAATCATCCAACGGTCTGTTGAACCAGGTGATAAAAGTGGATACAGGTTAATGCATCCAGCTAATTTCCGAACTAAGATCCGCAAGATCAAGAGAGATTTCAAGAAGATCTCAGACATAGCATGTCAAGAGACACCCCAGCTTGCCAGACTGGGGACTTCTCTAACCCAACCCTCAGAATCAACGAATGGGATTCGAGGAGTTGAGCAGAAGCAACAGGAACACCCCCAGTCCACCGGACTGGGGACTTTTTCAAATCTTCAATCCCTCCCTCAGAGAAAGTCAGTATTCTCTCGATTAGGGAATAAGCCTCAAGAGGAACGAAGAGCCAAGATGTCAGGAGATTCTCTCCAAGTGACGGTTCACAAAGAAATTCCTGAGGGGTCAAGTCAACGGAATTCCATGTCTTATCATGGACATAAAAGGAGACAATATCATAGAAATGCTGATAGAAAGGATTTCATGAAATATGCATCCATTAATGTCATCACTGCCGTTGCTGCTGATTCACCAGATGAGGCTCAATCAGATGGATCAGATGAAGAGGTTCCTGCTCAAGAAGTTGCGCACACAGACCTAAATGAAGAAGGTGTGCGCACACGTAATCAAAGGCTTACCCAAAATTTGGGTATTCCTTCAAGTAACCCACTTCCCCCTCTCCGAAAAGGATCCAATAAGGGGAAAGGAAAGAATCAGGTTACTTCTCACCCTTCCTCTGAAGGAGGTCAATCGCTCTCATTAGAGCAAAGGCTTGCACAACAGGAGGAAGAAATGAAAGAATTAAGAAGGTTGAATGCAGAACTACTTCAGAGTAGTCTTCTTCTTAAGAATGCTGAAGTCCGACAGCCGAAGGAATTTGTTGTAACTACTGAGATGGATCAGGAATATCCTCCTTTATCAGTACACCCACAGAGGTCTAATCCTATGGGTCAAACGCAACAACGGTTGACAGCACTACCATTAGTTGCAGCACCAACCTCCACGGCTGTCCAAGCTCCATTCATTGCACCTACCCAAAACCAAGTTCAACCTGACGTTTCTCAAAAGTTAATAACTACTATTGAGTAATTAACAGCTCGGTTAGAAACTATGGAAGGGAAACGGGCGCAAGTTCAACCTGAAAAGAAAGTTTACCCTGAATGGGTAGATTCAATTTCTCCTCCATCCAGTTTTGGAAACCCTATTTTCCCTACTTTCAATGGATCAGGCGACCCTGAACAACATTTGACGCATTACGTGTCTTGTTGTGATCCTATGATGGGAACTCCAGAACAACAAGAAGCAGTGAAACTCAGATGCTTCGTGCGAACCTTGCAAGGACCAGCTTTTGTCTGGTATACAAGCTTGAAATCCCGGTCAGTCATCGGATGGGAGGATCTTCGTCAAAAATTCCTTCTTCAGTTCAGCTCAACTTTGCCAAAAACGACAGTTTTCGATCTTACAAACTGCAAGCAAAGGGAGAATGAAAGAGTCTCTGATTTCATTGCTCGTTGGAAGGGATTAACGTATTCCTTGAGTTTATCACTCCCTCAGGAGGAATTATTGCCAATCTGTGTGGAAAATTTGCGTGACGAATTACGCACGCCATTGATCCCTGTGAAATACACAGGAGGGTTTCGAGACCTTACTTCAATCGCTCAACAGATTGAAGATTCCCTTTTGCAGGCTAAGGTTAAATCTCGTGTAATTCCATCAGCTCCAGGAAGAAGAATGGGTAAAGCAGAAACTGCTACAGTTATGCTTAAACAGGCACCTGTACCTATTTCTACTTCAAAACCTTCATCTTCTCGAAGGGCTCCACCTCCTGAACGCCAACAACAAAGGCTGTTTCGTCCAAATGATCAAAAAGATCAACGACGAAAACAATTTGAGGATATGAAGAGTAAAACATACTCTTTCCGAAGTGAGCAAGTTCCTGGTTACTTCATTTCAGCTCTGGAAAATAATTTGGTTCAATTACCAGTGCCGAAGAGACCAAACAAGGAAGGAGATGAAGACCGTCCCAATTATTGTCCCTTTCATCAAATGTTGGGACATCCCATCCAGGAGTGTTTTGTCTTTAAAGACCTCCTACAAAAGATGGTTGACTTGGGACAAGTCAAATTGAAGGGTTCTTCATCTCATGTAGCGTGTATTACCGCTACAGATCCAGAGGAAGGAGGCGAGTGGCAGGAAGTCAAAAGCAAAACTGCGAAAAAATATGATGATTGGATGGTCAGAAAGACAATCAATCGGACCCATTCCATTTTTCGAACACAATTGAAGAAGCCAATTGTGTCTCCTACAAAAGCTGCATTAAAGCCTCCATCAAAGGACAAATCCTCAAAAGGGCAGCATAATTCAAAGAAGAAAGAGGAATCAGGAGAAGATGAGTATGTATCAAAGCCTAAATTGTCTTTGACTCTGGCAGATTTCATGCCATCTACTTCAAAGTCACGGGCACCGTCCCACCAAACGGCACAGCTTAAACAGGCCAACCAGGCAGAGTCTTTATCAGACGAAGAATTGATCTTTGGTTCTGTTAATATGATTCAATTAACAGATTCATATTCCAGTCTTGATGAGCCTGAATTCCCTGTATCAAATAAAGGAACCCGAGGAAGTTCTAGAGGTTCAGGATATAGGGGAAGACGTGGATCTTTCCGAAGCCACTACTCTAATTCTACCCCTGCTAGCACTGTATATGCAGCAGAAACTCGTGGTAGAGCCCTTCAGCGAGCTCAAAATAAACAAGCAAGTTCTTCTGCTAATGGCCAACTCAGCTTCGGCACAATTATTTTGGAAGACCGATTAAAGGTTCCATCTTCTTTATCTCAGCAAGCAAATGGATCTAATCAGTCTAATTTTCCAAAACCTAAGATGTTGCCAACTTCAATACAAGATGCATCAGCTTCCAAAGCATCTGCTTCCAAGATACCTGCTAAACCACATATTCCTATTGGGAAACGCAGGCCTCGAGATCAAAAGTATGATATATTGAAACACTTGGCCCAAGTACCAGCCAAATTATCAATTTTGGATGCTTTGAATCTATCAAGAGATCTTCGGGAAGCACTCATCGAAGCTTTGTCAAGTCCTCAAGAGTTTGAAGCTGAGATTGCTGCAGCTGAAATTTATCACATAGAGAATAATCCTGCAGAATGCCATGCAGTGATATCTTTTACTGATAAAGATGAGGATGATGTTGTGCATGGGCACATAAAACCTTTGTACTTATCTGGCAAAGTCAATGGTATAGATGTTCGAAGAGCTTTCATTGACAATGGTTCAGGAGTCAACCTCATGCCCATTCGCACACTTCGTCGATTGGGCCTCACAGAATCTGATTTATCTCCTTCTAAAATGAAGTTTCAAGGATATTGTAAAAATGAACAAGAACCACTGGGAGAAGTTACGCTCAGAACTCAGTTTGGAGATCTTGTTTCCAATTCAGATTTCATGATTGTTGATCAAGACTCAGCTTTCAATATCTTGCTTGGAAGACCCTGGTTACAACAGCATGCAGCTATTCCGTCATCATACCATCAATGTCTCAAATACTGTTTCGATGGTCAAGTTGGAACATTATATGGTGATAAGGCCCCGTTCAAAACATGTGAGTCTCAATACATTGAGGCGGAATTTTATCACATGAAGGGAAGAGAAAAATCTACAATGAAGGAAATTACCAAAGTTAATGCTCCATATGGTTTGGAAAAAATTCCAATAAATCCATTTTCACATGTGAGTACAGATTATGTGTTACCTATCAGTCAAATTGACAAAATAGGCCCAAATCAAAATACTCTTATGGAAAGATCCATAATGTCAATTACGGCAATCGAGCCAGACAACATGGGAGAAATTGGTAACTTACCAAGCAATGATGAAAGCATAAGTGGTGACGTTTTCATTTCGTCTGCTGAAATCCAACAAGTCTATACCTCGCTAATCAGGCCAGAAGAAGTTATAGCAACACCAGAGGTGAATGTTGATGTCGATTCTCAATCCATCATCTCCTCTTTATTTCCCAAAGAAGACCCTTGTTCATCAATAGGGACGGAAATGGAAGCTTCTTCTTCAAAATGTGAAAATTTTGACATCTCTTATGATCATGAGAATTTCGTTTTTTCATCTACTTTGCAAGTAGAAACGGAAGATATAACACATGATGAAGAGGAAGAGGAAGATCTTAGAGATGCTCCTCCAGCATTTGAAGAGGGTATCTCTACCACTATGGATGAACTCAGAGAAGTAAATCTGGGTACAGAGAAAGATCCACGCCCCACTTTAATTAGTGCGGCCATGACCCTTGAAGAACAAGAGATGTATATTTCTTTTCTAAAGAAAAATAAAGATATCTTTGCTTGGAATTATACAGAGATGCCTGGCCTTGATCCAGATGTTTCCACCCATCATTTGGGTTTGCCAAAAGAACATCGAGGATTCAAGCAAGCCGCGAGAAGAACACACCCAACCTATGCTTCCAAAATCGAGGCTGAAGTGGATAAGCTTATCAAAGCTAACTTCGTCAGAGAAGTTCAATATCCTAAGTGGTTGGCTAATATTGTCCCAGTAAAGAAAAAGAACGGACAAATTAGGGTTTGCATCGATTTCAGAGATCTTAATCGGTATTGTCCCAAAGATGATTTTCCAGTTCCGATTACAGAACTCTTAATTGATGCGACGGCTTGCTATGAAGTACTTTCTTTCATGGATGGATATTCTGGATATAATCAGATCCGAATGGCCCCAGAAGATGAGGAATATACAGCCTTCAGAGCTCCTCAAGGTGTGTTTTGTTTCCGGGTGATGCCCTTTGGTTTAAAGAATGCAGGTGCAATATATCAACGCGCCATGCATCGTATCTTCAAACCTTTTCTAGGGAAATTTGTTGAATGCTATGTAGATGATTTGGTGGTGAAATCCAAACAACGTTTTGATCACTTGGCTGATTTGGAAATCATATTCCACAAGCTTCGACAACATAATTTGAAGATGAACCCCTTAAAATGTGCTTTTGGGGTAACCTCAGGAAAATTCCTCGGCTTTGTTGTACGCCATCGTGGTATTGAAGTCGATCCTGAGAAGACCAAATCAATCCTTGGTATGTCACCTCCACAGAATTTGAAAGAATTAAGAGGACTTCAAGGACACTTAGCCTATATTCGGCGTTTCATCGCTAATTTGGCAGGCAAAAGTTTACCTTTTACCAAATTATTGAAGAAAGGAGTCACTTACCAGTGGACTAAAGAATGTCAAGAAGCATTTGATGTTCTCAAGAAATACCTCTTAAGTCCACCAGTACTCATGCCACCTGTTGAGGGTAGACCTCTTATCCTCTATGTGACAGCTTTAGAGCGATCATTGGGTGCCTTTCTCGCTCAAAAGAATGATGCTGGGAATGAAAATAGTCTCTACTATCTCAGTAGAACTATGCTTGAAGCAGAAACCCGGTATTCGAGTATTGAAAAATGCTGCCTAGCATTAATCTTTGCAGTTCAGAAACTGAGACACTACCTGCAACATCACGAGGTCCAATTGGTATCTCGTAATAATCCACTCAAATTCATCCTTAGTCGTCCAATGATTACAGGACGTCTGGCAAGGTGGGCGGTTATTCTACAGCAGTTCGACATTCAATATGTGTCTCAAAAGGCAATTAAGGGCCAAGCTCTGGCTGATTTCCTGGCTGAACACCCTTCAGTGGAAGACACATATTCAGATATCGAACTCCCTGATGAGGAAGTTTTTTCTATTCAAGAGAATCCTCAAACATGGGAAATGTATTTTGATGGTGCTTCTAGAAGTCCAACAGGGAAGAAAATGGAAAATCCTAAATTCAACAAAGTTGGTTTAGGAATTGTGCTCATTTCTCCAGATAAGGCAGTGTTACCTTATTCCTTTTTGTTGTGGGAAGGTGGTACCAATAATGAAGCTGAATACCAAGCTCTCATTGCAGGCTTGGAGTTAGCGCTTCAAGCACAAGTGAATCACTTAATGGTAAAAGGTGATTCAGACCTGGTAATCAAACAAGTCAATGGGGATTATGCCATCAGAAAAGAAGAATTAATCCCTTTGTATGATTACGTCAGAGAGTTAATGTCGGAATTCCCTTCAGAACCGACATTTTCTTATGTCCCAAGATCACAAAATGCTCAAGCTGATGCACTGGCTAATATAGCCACAGCTTTAGCAGATCCAAATCGGGACGAGACAACCATCAGTATTGCCCACCGTCGTGCAATTTCACCTTATGTTCAAGTCAGAACAGAGGAAATTAATGAAATTAGTCCCATTCCTGAACCATATGGTCATACTACAGGATGGATGTCACCTATCAGGGAATACCTTCAAAATGGAACACTTCCACCTGATAGAGCCAAGAGAGAGCAAATTCGGCGACGTGTGGTCAGTTTTACTCTTTATGATGGTCCAAACCACCTCGAGAAAATTCTCTACAAACGTGGTTTTGATGGAGTTCTCTTCAGATGTATTGATGGTGAAGAGACAATGGCTGTCATAAAAGAAGTGCATGCAGGAGTCTGTGGTGCCCACCAGTCTGGACATAGATTGTCTGATCAAATTCGAAGACTTGGATACTTCTGGCCTTCAATGATACAAGATTGTGTTAATTTCACAAAGAAGTGTCATTCATGCCAATTATATGCCAATTTCATTCATCAACCTCCAGAGTTGCTTCATACAGCTAAATACTCATGGCCATTTTCCACATGGGGAATGGATGTGGTGGGACCTTACCCTTCAGCTACGGCCAAGCAGTTTAAGTACATTCTTACTGCTACTGATTTCTTTTACAAATGGGCAGAGGCAGTACCTCTCAAAGAAGTCAGTTCTAAATGCATTGTTAGCTTCATCAAGTATAACATCATTACTAGATTTGGTGTCCCTCATACCATATTGACAGACAACGGCACCAACTTCTGCTCTTCTGAGGTAAAGAGATTGTATCAAGAATACAACATTAAGTCCAACCATTCATCTCGATATCATGCAGCGGCTAATGGCCAGATAGAGGCCTTCAACAAGACTCTTTCAAATATACTGCAAAAGATGGTGGATAAAGATAAGAGGTCATGGCCTGATAAACTCTATCATGCTTTATGGGCTTATCGGACTACCACTCGCAATGCAACGCGATCTACTCCATATTCATTGGTATATGGAACAGAAGCAGTCTTGCCAATTGAAGTCCAATTGCCCTCACTCAGAATAGCCATTTGTGATCAGTTATCAACAGATGAGCAATCCCAAAAGCGGTTGAATGAATTGGAACAGTTAGATGAGAAAAGATTGTGCACTTTGCACCACTTGGAAATCTATCAGAATCGAATAGCACGAGCTTTTAACAAAAAAGTTCGTCTTCGTTCATTCATTCAGGGAGAATTGGTATTGGTTCTCAGAACACCAATGATACCAGGAAAGAAGCCTCCCAAGCTTGAACCAAAATGGGAAGGACCTTATTCAGTACATAAGGTCTACTCCAATGGAGCGTATTCTCTGATTTCAATGGATGGAGAACACATCACGACTCCAACTAATGCCAGATTTCTGAAGAAGTATTTTGTATAAACACAAAATATTGTTCACAGAACTAAGACTCTTACATTTGGTTCATACAGCAATGGTCCAGTATGACCTTAAACTACAACTACGTCCAGCATGACGATAAACTGTATGGTCCAGTATGACCTTAAACTACAACTACGTCCAGCATGACGATAAACTGTATGGTCCGTGCATATGACCTTAAACTATTCGCACTTATGTCCCTGCAACATGACACTAAACTGTGCAGCACCAATAGTCCTAACTGCAAGACTTTAAACTGCATAGTCCCTGATTTTGTCCTACATGACAATAAACCGTATAGAAGTTCTTATATTTTGTCCGAGATGACATTAAACTATATTTTGTCCTAGCGACATGACATTAAACTGTGTGGCACTTTCATCGTCCAGCATGACGTTAAACTGTGTTAAGTCCCTTATTGTCCTACATGACACTAAACTGTATTCTGTCCAAGATGACATTAAACTATATTGTGTCCTAGCAACATGACATTAAAACTGTGTGGCACATCCAATGTCCAGCATGACGATAAACTGTAAAAAGATCAGAACTGATATCCTCATATTGATTCACCTTAGTCTTAGCTACATGACTTTAAACTGTACAGCATCAGTTCGTCCTTGCTATATGACGCTAAAACTATACAGCAATGGTACAGTATGACTTTAAACTGCAACTTCGTCCCACACGACATTAAACTGTGAAAAAGTTCCATAAACAGTCCAGCATGACCTTAAAACTGCATCATCCCTGGTCCATGTATATGACCATAAACTATTCGCAAATATGTCCAGCAAGACGTTAAACTGTGACGTCCTAACTACATGACGCTAAACTGTATAAAAAGTCCTTGATATGTCCTACATGACATTAAACTGTACATCGTTAAGGTTGTTATTACCTCTTGTTTCTCACACCGAGTATGACTCACGTGAGCTTAGAGCGAACATCAACCATAACACTCCCTTTGGGCCACTAACCATGTGTAAGTCCCAACAACATTTTTTTTAAATCATTGTCCATAAGAACAACTTGATCATTAATTCATTCTTTAATTGAACTACACAGACTTTGATCCTTGCCCTCCAGGCTGGGTATGTAGGCAACCTCCCAAAGGTTCAAGCCCAAAAACAATCTCTTCACATTGGTTCACCACCATCTCATATGATGATGATTTATGAAACCACCCTTGGAATCAATATCTTTACATTGATTCACTTTCTTCCTTGTTATATGACGTTAAACTATACAACACTTTTGTCCAGTACGACAATAAACTACAATATTCTTTGATTTCCTCATTTGAGAAGGAACCATTATTAAACATTGATTCTTTTTCAATCATGGTTTTCATTTTCAAAAAGACTACGTACATACATGGTAATGCCTAAACTTTTTATCTTAGGTTAAAACCATCATTGCACTAAAGTCCCTTTTCACCCTTCACATGTACGAACCAAATTTGTACAAAGGGTAGTTCTAGAACTACGTGGACTTGATTCCCATCTTTATGGGATACGTAGGAACATTCGAGTGTCCCTCGAATCCAGTCCCAAGTCTTTTGGGCCTAACCCCAAATTTCACTTTCAGTCCCTTGGCTGAAAAGTCCTCATGAAAACACACACTGTGTATTCATTATTATGGTCCGAATTCTATGACCCCAAAAACTAAGATCACTCATCCTTTCGTCCTGCACGACGTTAAACTACATTTCAAGAACTACGTATGGCTTGATTCTCATTCTTATGAGATACGTAGTGAAGTCCAAGTTTCAATTCAGGACCCAGCCACAACATGATTATGGTTTTCATTGACCTATGTATCTCTATATACATTGGAAAATACCCATCTTTATGTATTATAATCCTAACCTTAAATATTTTCAGATCTTCATAACCCTTTTCATGACTTATGGTCACAAAAATGTCAAACTTCTGAGAATTCTTTTTCCTGACTATGCAGCACGTGCCCATAGGTGGCCTTGCATAAACAGTCCACATAACAGACTTGTCAGCCAAGAGATGCTATTTATTTGACCATGCAGCCAATGCCCATAGGTGGCCCTGCATGTTTTCAACCCCCTAACGGGTTTGTTAAATAATAGTAACTTCATTCTTGGGAAGAATGCCTCTTTTGTCCTTATTTGTCTTAAACGACAGTATGTAGGGATCCGCAAAAATAGCCATCCTTAACATATTTGTCCCATATCCTTTTTCATGATATGAAAGTATTCAAGTCTATGGTTTATTCTTCTTCCCTACGTTTGGGTCAGACCTTCGTAGGAGTGATATTCATCCAGTTCTTCGATATTCTTGTTTGGAAATATCTTCTCCATATTCAAGTACCTCTTTCCATACAACAAACTCTATGCTTTAGAAAATTTGAATCTCCATAAACTTTAACTAGCTTTTAGCACTAGGAAAGTAAATTTCTGAGAGTTCTTTTGCCTAACTATGCAGCACGTGCCCATAGGTGGCCTTGCATAAACAGTCCACATAACAGACTTGTCAGCCAAAAGATGCTATTTTATTTGACTATGCAGCCAATGCCCATAGGTGGCCCTGCATATTTCAACCCCCTAACGGGTTTTGTTAAATAATAGTAACTTCATTCTTGGAAACTACTTCTTCTAATGCTATTTAGCTCTTTTTCATATCATTCCTCAGATTCAAATATTCTTAAGTCATAGTTTACATATTTTCTCTCATACTTGAGTATGGTAATTTGTTTTCAGATAAATTATCAAGGAATTGAATCCATTTTAATCCATTTTTCGGTCAAAGCTATTTCGACCTTAAACATTAGCCTCTTTATGTCCGGCATGGATGACTTTAAACTGCCCACACAAAAGACAAAGGAACTCTGAATAAAAGTCAAGTTCCAGCTCACTAAATATACATTTTTTTTGTATGATTTAGGTAATATTGAGCAGTTAAAAGATTCAAAGTTTGTAGGGTTATTTGTAAATAATCCTAGTAAAAATCAAACTATGATTACTAGGCCCATTGGCTTAAGTAAATTTGAAGCAGGTAATGAAAGAATGCAGGTACAAATGATTGGAGACGAAAGTGTTTTTCATTTGATACACAAGAGTTAGAAGGACATCCACAGATTGGAGTCTCTTCTCTTTTTCAAGAATTACAAGAGGCTTTCAACATAACACTTCATTTGATTTACGGCATCCCGAGCTTCATCAGCAACCACCTGGAATTCATTCATTCAACTGGAAACAAAAAGGAGATGCAGTGATACCAGCTCTTCTTGGAACAATTGTAAAAGGATGTTCTTGAGTGCGGTTTGAGAATATTTTCTGCTGATCAAACAGTGACTCTGTTTCTGTCCAAGAGACTTGGAAGATGGATACATGGATTTGAGAATGGAGCATTGGAAGTAAAGAGCCATTTGAAGAGAGTACTCTTTTCAGATATTGCTCTAATACCATGTTTGTCTTCTCTCCACCAACCGGTAGTGGAAAACATTTCAGCCCATGGGTTTGCCATTTTTATATCTGCAAGGAAATGGCATGCAAGGATAATTTGAAAGTTCACACCATTGTTGTTGCTTTTAATGCACAGCATAACCGAAATGAAGGAGTAGCAGCGCAGCTGCATTTCAGGTGTATAGTTGTTTGCATTTGGAACATTGACTCCTTGCAAGTGACCATGACCACATAGAGACAGGTAGATGCTCTGTGGGAAATTAAGATGATATTTCTTCAAGTACTTAGCCAAATCTGGAAGAGTGCTGTCGCAGATGTCATAATAATCAGGGCCAATGATGTTCATCATGTCATCAATCCGCTTGCTAGCCAGTTCATAAGTCGTTCCAATTCCCTTGGGAACCACTGAATCTGCACAAAAGATGAATAAACTAACTCTTAAATGGGTTTATTTTTCATAAATTTTGTGAAGAAATTTGAAAAAATGGCTAAGGCATTAAGGCGCGCAAGTCTACAAAATGGCGCGCAAGTGATCACGTGTCGCGCTAGTTTTCATCGCGCAAGTATAAACCGCGCAAGTACGAATACCTTTACAGGAGCGCGACATCAAGGAAAAACAGAGCAGACTTGCGCGGCTTAGATGACCTGCGCGGCGAGAGCTCGAGAAGGTATGAAGTCCGGAAATCCGGATACTTGTACGGAGGTGAGGCCGTATATTTATAGGCCAGGAGGCCTACCTGCGCGCCATACCAGAGGGTTTAAGGCCTGCGCGACGCAGACTTGCGCGCCTCCCTCTGCGCACTGAAGACTTGCGCGCTTCCCTTTTCCTTTAGAGGGATTCGATTTCCTCAGAGTCAAATCCTCATTTTCTCTCCGGATCCAACTATGAGGGGGGACTTTTGTTGACGCTCCTTTCGTCACGGAATCTAAAGTTCGGAAAAGGGAATATCTGAGCTCAAAGTGATTAATCCTTTGAAGAAACATCAAAAAATCGACAAAGGGATGAAAAAGGAGAACATTGCCCAGAGGTCGCGCAAGTTCCCTCTTGGTCGCGCAAGTACACTTGCGCGCCGCCTCAATACTTGCGCGACTCCTCATGTTCGTGCAAGGGACTTGCGCGACATATGTGGTAACCGCCCAGTAACTGCCCGGGGTCTTCTTTTGCCTATAAATAGACCCTGTGGGCCCTCCATTTCAGAGGATCTCTTCCCAGAAACTCGGATCAAAGCTCCCGACGCCCAAGTCTCTTCTCAAAGCTTCCAGAACACTTCTAAGGTAATTTCTTACCTAGAATGGAAGATCTAAAGGGAAGAAGGAAGGCCTAAGTGTTGAAACTTATCAAACACTTGCGCGCCGACTTAATTCCTTCAATATAACTTGCGCGTCCCTCTTCTGGAAGAACCTCAAGAGGATGGGAAAGGGTTTAATAAAGAGTCGCTCAAGTAATTCAACTCTGGTTGAAAATCGCGCAAGTATCCCTTATGTCGCGCAAGTATACTTGCGCGACCAACACTTGCGCGCCGACGCAGGACTTGCGCGACCTTCAAGACTTGCGCGCCCCTAGCTTTTTGGGTGCCCATCTTGCCCATTTTTACCCCTCTTAAGCCATTTCACCCTTACTATTCAAGATTCAGTCTTCAAGATACTCTTCAAAAGCCATTTATGGCATGATTTCTTGATTTGACATCCTTATCTGAAAGGAATTCTGTGAAATACCTCTCAAACACCCAGTGATTTAAACATCTTTATGTCACCAAAGATTGAGAGTTCATTTATTTCAACCTCATCCTTTAAGATGAGAGAATCCTAACCTGGGTCTCCTTTTCAGGAATAAGACTCAGTCATAACCTTGGGCTTCCTTTTCAGGAGTAAGCCCCAAGTCCCCTAACCTAGGCTTCCTTCTCAGGAATAAGTCCTAGTCATAAATCTTGGGCATCTTTCTTAAGAATAAGCCCCAATCAAGTTCCCAAACTTGGGCATCCTCCTCAGGAGTAAGCCCCAAACCTTAACCCCTAACCTGGGTCTCCTTTTCAGGAATAAGACTCAGTCATAACCTTGGGCTTCCTTTTCAGGAGTAAGCCCCAAGTCCCCTAACCTGGGTCTCCTTTTCAGGAATAAGACTCAGTCATAACCTTGGGCTTCCTTTTCAGGAGTAAGCCCCAAGTCTCTTAAAATTTCTCTTAACCAGTCATAAATTTCCTTTGATTTGGGTTTCCTTTTCAGGAATGAAACCCAATCATAAGTCCCCTCCTAACTTGGGCATCCTCCTTAGGAGTAAGCCCCAAGATTAGAGTATTCAAATCTCCATGAAGCACATATAACTTTGTGGACCCTGTTCATGGATTTTTCTTCCTAAAATTAAATCCTAAACCTTCGCCTATCTGGGCAGTCATCTATACATAAGCCCCAAAACAAATTCTTATGATTGCATCTTTTATGGCACAATTGTCTAAATTTTACCAATACCTCTTGTTTCTCACACCGAGCATGACTCACGTGAGCTTAGAGTGTAAAAGTAATTATGACATTCATCTTTGAGCCATCAATCATAAAACATCATATCCCATTCCTCGAACTACGTGGGTTCTGATTCCTTTTTCAAAACAAAGGATACGTAGGTAGCCCATTCATGGGTTCGATCCCAACATTGAAATAATCTCTGTCCTTCTGAATGACGATAAACTTCAAGTGCCCCACTGAGTGGCTTTAAAACCAGCCTGGTCATCAAAATGACCAAGAGACTTTTATATAAATGTTTTGAAGGATACCATTGACCAAGAATCTCTAAACAAATATAGATGATTCTATATTGATGAAGAACCTCGAATACATATAAAATATTCTCTAAATTTCTTGCATATTTAATCATTGATTGTTAAAACTAAAGGAAAGCTCATTTTATACTTGGTAATGTAATAAGGATTCACGAACTTAACTTAAATCTATAAAGAGAGTCCCGGAGTAGACAATAATTCTCCTCAAAAAGGTGTGATGAGTCCGACCTCCCATCCTCTCGACCAATGCAAATTCCCAAGCCTCATTAGCCCACAAGCTAATGAGCGCCTGCCTTTGGAAAGTAGGTCCAAACGGATGTGGAATCATTGGATGTTTCCGGTTCTACGAACAAACCCGTTAGAAACCGATCGGAACGTTTGAATCTCCCGTCCAGGAGGTCATCCCCGGATTCCGCGCGAAACAATGATATATAAAGACAATGGTGAAATATGACCCCCACCAAACACTTATAATAACTATCCATTTTCTAAAAACACAAAATAGAAAAACACATCACTAATCTCTCCATAACCTCAAATAATGATCATTCCACAAAATTACTAATCTCATCATTAACCCATTTCATAACAAAAATATTTCCCTAAAAATACATTGCATATTTTTTCAAACCAATATAATAATATATCATTATTATATAATCCACATAATATTCCACACATATTAACTAATTATAAATTTAAAATTAAATTATGCAACAAAAATAAAAAAATATATTAATTAATAAACATTTTATATTTATCCCGTAATGAAATAAAGCATCTTTAGTTACTAACATATTCATTTTATCCTCAGGATTTCCTTGTAATCAATTCATAATTTCATATATTTATTCTCAATTTTTATTCATCCTATGTTGGTTTTAACCATTTCATCACATATTGAAATTATAATATTAACGTGTACATTTATTTTAATAATTTTCATTTATATTTTATATGTCAACCCATGATAAATTTATCATTATTATACAAAATAATAATCATACCCAATTATTAAATATGTATAATAATAAAATAATTAAAACCACCTGATATTTTATTTTATTCCATGTAAGTTAGAAAAATATATCCATATTTAATCCTAACATGAATAACATTTCAAATATTCCATTCCCTTTATAATGATTCATAAAAAATAATTTTATTGTCCCACGTAAATGCTTTCACCATGGTTCTTGACATTTATTAAATTATTCCCATCATATAACAACCTACAATATAACCATTTTTCTCCAAAAATTTCCTACTTAATAATTTTATATAAATTATATATATATAGAATCAAACATAACATTATATAACTTAACCCTCTAATTGTATTACTAAATATAATTCTTATTAAACATTATAATATAAACTAATATTCATTTTCCAATTTCATTCTCCAAATTATATTAATAACAATCCATATTTCATTTTTAGAGAATTCAAAACATGAAATACATTTTTTTAATTTCTATTTAGTCAAGAAAAATAATAATTTTCTTTCAACCCATAAACTAAATTCAAATGTATATACAGTATTAAATTAATAAAAAATTACAAATGTATAACCAAAGTCCCATGTAAAACACCATTTTCATATTCTATGAGGTAATGTTTACTCAATAAACCACAATTAAAAAATATATAGTTTATAAAATAATTTTTTAATTCAATATTATTAGATATTTCATGTCACATATTAATTCCCCATACTAGTGACCTATTTTATTTAATCACCTTATTTAATCAAATAAATATTTTAATTTTTATAACTACAATTAACAATAACATTATATTAAATATTAACAAAATTAGTATGTGTACCCAATATAATTAAGTAAAATTCATCCTATTGAATACCATTTAAATATAAACTAAGAAAAAAATACAATTTCATCAAACCATTATATATAAATAATTGTTATTTATCACCCAATGAACAAACTTCATAATCTTATTCCACATATTATTTAAATATTTTAACATACTACTATATTTATTAATGCCATCTACTATTCAAAATCATTTAACTATTATATCATCATTTTATCACAATATTGTAAAATTATTCAACAAAATAATAAAGTTTTTGAAGTATAATGTTTCATAAAATACATTATAGAGATTATTAATAAAACATTACATTAATTCAATAATAAATTAATGATAATATTGTTAAAAAAATATTGAATAATTAGAGTAAATCACTAAATTCGAAAAAACAATTGCATGTGAAATGAATTAGGATAGGTGGTTGTATGGATAGAAGGAAGGATTTCAGTTTCATGGACATTGGTTTGGTTTTCAACCATAGAGTTAGAATCAATAGATGTTTACCCTTTTTATAAGTCTCTTAATTCAATTGTGGTTTCCCTACAACATTTTTCATAATGACGTTGCTTGAGGTTTCTTTAGAAAAATTAACCAAAAATATCAATCATTTTCATTCTTCTATAAAATAAATATCTATTTTCATTCATTATCAATGATTTGTTGCTTCAAAAAATATCAAAATATACTTATATAGACCATACATTATATAGTTTGACAGAACTCATTATTAAGATATTTTTATCAAATATAATACCAAATAAAAGGTAAGGGGAATGATCTATTAATATAAATAGATGCGAATAATCAATTGTAAATCATAGAATAAGACACACAAGTGAAAATATAAAACCTTTATTATCCAAATTTTTGTATTGTGACCATTCCTAGAGTCACAATACATTATGAATTTGATATATTGCACCAAAATAAAATTGTGTTTTTGTTTATTCCAATAGTAAATGATAACTTGAAAAAAGCGTCATCATAATGAGATAAATATCTGACCAGATAAGTCACTAAGCACATTTATCATCGATTTTAAATTTTATTGTTTACATGGAAATTTTTCATAGGAGAAAAAAAATAATGTGATTAAAGAACTTGATATAATATTCTTGTATCATTAAATAAACTTGGAACATTAACACAATATAAAATACTACAAAAATAATTAAATTTACTCTAGAAAACATGTCAATTTTGATTTGAGAAAACCAAAAACTATACACCACAATATAACTAATCAAGGAATTTTTCAAACATGTTGACATGACTCGACTAATCATTACCCAACATGGGTCAATGAGAGCCTATTATTTTCACCGCAAAACATGTTGTAACATGATAGGGGATAAAAATTTGAAACAATAATGAAAAATTATATATGGTAGGCCTTCGTATATATCAACCAATAAAAATAACAAAATATGATATAAATAATATTACTAGACGATAACGACATTGTAAATGAATAGGATAATGATATAAAATTGGATTCATGAAATATAATTATACAATGATATTCCACCAAATAATATCTAACATATGTTTTATAAGCATGATAACACCACACTATGTAATAGAAATATAAATAATTAACAAAATATTCTCATATATAGGTTACATGATAAGAACCATGAAGTGCCATTATATTCCAAGGTACTCAAGGAAAAGGTCCTCCCAAAGAAACTAACAACATCTAGAACATCCATACATCACTTAGAATCCACTCTAGGTAATTATATCCATCTCCACACTCAACTGTACCATATCAAAACTATGGAGTTTATTTATAGGAACAATATAATTTTAGAATAATGCCCATTTTGGAATAGTAATAATATCTGAAGTTATTTTACATGAATTGATAATGAATTAGTAAAGAGAAAAGTTCACTCGACACCTGATATATGAAACTATAAAGGAAAAGGATTATTGGATAAAACCAAATATCATATAGAGAAAGGATCATAGGAATTTTGATGAGTTTCCTATCACCATAGCTCAACTCTCTGAATAATTCTATCATATAGGTACTAATAATTTCTTAGGTTTTTATAAGACCTAGAGTGTCCAATGTCCACATCCGAATTGAGAATCACATATTCGTGGTAATCGGTTGATGTATGTGTTCCTCTACTAAGAACAAGTTTTCTCCTCATAGATTAAGTATTAAAGAAAAAATTATCATATATTTCATTCAATCTAGAAAATCAAAGAATGAAAATTATTTTTTTCACAACTATTGAACTATAGGGTGGGATTCCTCCTCATTTGAGTAATGAATGATAATATATAGAGTCCATCTTTATAGATGGATATCACTAAAATAGAATCTTATGTATCGAGATAACTAAAATAGTCAAAGAAACCCAACCATGTAAAATTTATAACTTCTACATAATCCCTCAACACATACACTGACGGGGTACTCATTACACATGGGAAGACTCCTCCGCCATGATGGTAAGATACCCTTATAGAGGACCCATACCCCACCAATTGTAATGTGCACTCGACTTGGGTCACTAAATCTATGTGTGAAGGACCCGTGATCCATTCAAAGTCAACTAAATCTATAGGGTCACATTATACACTATATACATGGATAAAATATGCTCAAAACATAAATACACTCTTGTATGATTATAAATCCTATGGATTCCCGACCAATCCTACCACAAATCTCATATTTTCTACAATGATTTGGAAATTGTTTTTATTAGATATGTAAAATAAAATTTACAAATGACTCGAATGGAAAAATAATATTATTGTATATAGTAAATATCATCGAATTAACTTCCCATATATCCAAAATAGACACATAGGTGAGAATAAACAAGGAGTATAGTAAAATCCCTAGTACATATCATGTACCTATACGATACTTGGATTGTGAGTCACTCAGATTGAATTGTGATGTACGTCTCCCCAAAACCATATGATGGGAATGTAAATGATGTGTTTAGCATGATACAAGGAATTTATTTCTTTTTGAGGTTGTCAGTGTGTACTATAAATTTACACTGAGTAGCCTCAATTGTTATAAAAAATTCCTTGGTGGGGTGCATAATGAGTGGAGATTTGGGATATATTGATTAGATAGACATTTTCAATCAATTCTCATGTATTGTAGTAAATGATTTTTGTGAAACAACAACAATGTGAGGGTCCACCCTGATGATATGGATTGTACCCATAGTATATGTCAAAGCACCAGAATTTATGATAAATTATGTGTGACTTGATTTCAGATAGAAAATAATATTTAATTTCTATGAAAAAGCTAATATGAAATGGATTTTGAAGTTAATAGTGGGATTGTTGGGGAACATTCGATGTGGAAATAATGGGAGACTCAAATTTTAAAATTATAAACAATATGGTGTGTTACTAGGGACAATATACCATGTATTATGAAAATACATAAATTTAAAACTCTTCATCTCTACACCGTGAACGCCACACACACCTCTATCAGTAGTCACAACCTTACCATTGGAAAACAATACACCATATACCTCATGTTAGCTATCAATTTCATCAGCTGATCAATAGAGTCTCATGTAACTCATATTTATGTATTATGTGAGAGTAGGTAAATTAATATTTATAATGGTGGTCAGTTGTATATTTCTGCACCCAAAACAGTTTTGTGAAAAAATCCAATTTTGAATGAGGAATTTAATAAGGGAATGAAATTCAGATATTAATTATTGAAAAATGAATCATGGGAGGATAAATAAAATTACTTCATGAGTTAAGAATAAATTTTTAAAAATTAAAAAATAGTCAAAAAAAACTAATAAACAATGATATATTGAAAATCTGTATTTTTTTTGAAATTATACTCATTGCTTAACCTTTAGGTTGTATCCCCATGTCATTCCATTGAAAACAATAATTATTTACAAAAAACCCATAGTAAAATAAATGAAATTTCATAAATATAAATTTTCTATGTCAATTGAAAATAAAAAATTTAACAATTAAATTTAATATTTCATCATTTTAAAATATTCAACCCATGTTCATCCAAAATGATCAAATGTTTATTTATGAAATTATTTATCAAGTTATTAAAATTTCACAATATAGGTAGTTGAATTATAAAACATATATTATTCTTATGACACAATAGGGAAGTTATATTTAGAGACATATAATATACATTCCAACATATTTTTTTTGAAAAAAAAATCAAAATCACCCTTTCATAATTAAATTATATTCACCATTTAAAAAAGAATCGTTATTGTGAGAAACCATGATTTAGTACATGAATAGTTTAATTTATTCATTATCAAGAAATTTTTTTTTGAAAATCCATCAAATCAGTGATATATCTGTATATTTTCTATGTAATATTCTAAATAAAAATCTATACACATTATTATAAAAATTTTCTAAAATCAGTTTCATTATAAAAATAATCATTAAAATTACTCAACATCCTGAGAAAAAAATAGTTATCTAATCACCTGATAAAGAGGATCATACCACATGAAAATAAATGATGGATAATTAAATACAAATATTTCTACCTCATTAGAGATTTTTTGATGATCTAAAAATACACTATTTGATCATTTTTTTCATCTTCACTCTATGTGGTTGTCATTTCCATTAAAATCATCCATTCATTATAATAATCTTAACTGTGATCAAAGAATAAATAGTTTAATAATTAATATTTTCTCCAAAAGAAATAAAATTTTCACCCTAAATATTTCTTAAGACAATATTGGTATGGAGATAAGAGTGATATATTTCATTATTGATTATCCCATTTATTGAAATATAACATGATGAGATGAAATTTTCTCCCCATAATCATAACCATAGACCTCTCTTCATTTTTCATTATAATTCCCCAATTTATATAATAATAACTCTCCCATTCCAAATATTAATACTGACAAACTCTCTTAATAGACACCAAATTCCAAAAATTTGAGAATCTAGAATCATCCATGCCACATCATCATCACAATTGTAATCCACTATCAAATCTCCATGAATGTAATAATTTTAATATATTTTTTAAGAATAATGATTATTTAAATTAAAGACTCAACAATTATCTGTTCGTGGTTTGACACTAGAGTATATAACTTATTATACTCATATGAAAAATTAAATATTCTAGAGAAAAATATGGAATACTTATTTTAATCAGATATTCTATTTATGATATTAAAATAATATCACTGATGGGATAAATATTTATTTATTAATAAATAATAATTATTAAAAAATATTTATGTATCCCAAATTATTGATCATATTTAACCAATGGGTAAATACCATTTTTTGAGTCCTATGAATAATGATAAAATCAATCAATGAGGTTTAATATTGTTAAATTGTGATTTTACACTTTTTAGAGACATGGAAATTAAAAACTCAAATATTAGTAATTCGTTGTTTGAAAAAAAACATCCTTTTATATAAATTAAAAAATAAATATATTTGTCAATAAAATAAAAAATAGACATTCTAATTGAAATGATCATAAAAATACATTGTTTGGAAAAAAAATCCTTCCTGGCATATATTAATGCCAAGACTTCTTATATGACATTAAAAAAACAGTTCACACAACCTTATGGGAACTGTATGTTATCATTCACTATAAATAATTGAAAATTTTCACTGTAGGATACATTAATATAAAATAACTATAAACTCATCTTGTTTTCGAATTACCAAAATAAAAAAAATAGAATTTTTCATTATTTAAGTCGCACAAAACCTCTACACACATTAAAAATTTTCCTCTTGAGATGGTCATCTATATTAATAAAATGGAATTAAAATTTCAAACTTTATATTATAATTAAAAAAATTCTGAATATTATGATATAGAATACAATACCATTACACTTAAAACATTGTTAGTATTTCACATTAAAATTACATGAAAAATATTTTTCTTTTTAATATTTATACATTATACACACTAATAATCTATTCAGATCCCTATAGATATATTTGGTTTCATTTTCTCCAAGTGTTTATTTATATTTTCATCACATCTAAAAAAATTATTTATATACAATTATTTAAACAACATTAAAAAAGGAAAATACATCCTTATTACTCTTCATTTAAAAAATAACTCATAAATATGGTCAACCCCAAATGGGATAATATCTGAATCGATAAGCTTATGGTCGTTTTTTAATCACTTTTATGAATGAAATAGATGAAAACATTAAGTGGCATAACTAAACAAAAATACATTTCCTTCTATATTACATTTTTGAGCAGCAACCCATCCCAAAAAAATTATAACTTTATATCCATAACAATTAATATAGCCCTCATCAATCTCCCTTAAGATCCCAATTAGGTACCTAAATACTAAGTTACTAAACGTACAACCAATTCGGAAATTCCTCCATCATGTATCATGAATCACTAAATGCCGGAAATAACCAAAGTCGTTACATTACATGATCTATTAAATCCCTTACTCGTTTTTGAAATAATTATTCTCAATATCAAAATGGAATACATAAAATGGATAAAAAGTTAGTATTATTATCCTTTTGGAAAGTGGATGACATATTCCACCTATTTAATGGAACATTTACCAAAAATAATATAAATATAGATATTGATAAGGTTTTTGAAATAGATTTCAAATGTATTGTTATATATTCCATAACTATGAATCCAAATTACCCAGGATTTGGAAATTGCCTCATTATCATAGTTTCACATCACCCTGTAGTGTTGTTAATGGGTATTAAATCCATTCCAAATATGATAATTGATAGTCTCATCACCAACAAGATAAAATCCCATAATGTATTTCTTCTAATATAAATGCTATGCTCACATAACTATACTTTTTGAGTGAAAAATGGATTACATCAGTATAGATTCTATAGCTCTCATGGATCTACCATAGAGCTCCAAAAGAGTCTCCACATTATGAAAAAATGCGACATGATGAACATATCATATCTTCATTGACAAGATCAAATATCCAAAATTATATTCAATGAATTTTAATGCATATGTCTCCTTATGTGATCTAATTGTACTCAACAATTATACCAATGAAGACACAAAAATTCCTATCATCAATCTGATCATTATATAATCTATCTGAGGGAAGTCATAGTGTGAGTGGATCTATGTTCTACCGACCAATAGCCAATTTAAACTACTAGATCTTAAACTGAATATTCTTCTATAGTATATTACTATGACTACAATGAATGAGAATTTATTTTAATCATTATCTTCTATATATAGGCCTACCTATGGAAATAATCTAGCCATTTCAAGGAGATACTCAATCCAACTCCCACAAACCAAGGTGCATAATTTCCTGGAAGCTCCCATGTTCCAATTCACACTCAATGACTCTAGAATATGTTTCAATTAATTATTGCACAACCACAACCAAAATAAATCCCAAAAAATCCATCTTATAATATTATTTATTGAAACATTATCCACAATAAATTATTTCATGGAAGTATCTTGTGACTTATTTAACCCAAAAATGTAATCAATCATGGTATTTTCCTACATTGGTTCTTTCATCTTCAAAACATGAATCATCGTCAAAATTTGTATCTAGAACTACAGACAAATAGTGGTTGAAGCACTAATTATATTGGACCTTCTCCATCACCAGTTCATGAAAATAATCATCCATTAATGAAATATTATAAAATTCTGGGTAATCTACTAATAATCAACATCTAGTCAATGGAAGTGTGGAAATTATTTAATGAACAATTCAGGTATTATAACTACACATCTACCACTGGGGGATTATGGTTATAATTTTATAATATAATCATATATTAATTTAAAGTTTATTGCATATTATTATTATGGGATGTCTCATTTAAATCAATAGGAATAACCAACATCTCTTCATGATGATACACACAAACCATATAGGGAATGAGAACATTCCAATGCTCACGATAAATGGTATCTCTCAACTGGGTCACTAAAATAACAAATCCTACGAAAATGATTGTTGAATAGATACTCAACCATAATAATAGTCTCTAACAATCTTGAATATATAAAATAGATTGAATTATTAAAGTTGTATATATCATTCGATAAGATTAACCATAAAAAATTAAATTATATATGATTTATTTGAAATATTAAGGATGTATATAATCTTGGTTGAGAAAAATATTATTTTTACACTCCCCTAAATATACCCCAAATCATTTTCCCTTGATATTAAATTCCATTTGTACTATATTATATTCAGGGAGTTTGGATGTATTTACAATCGTACCAACACACCTTAGTTTGTTAACCAAATTTTAAAAAAATTAAATCAATTTTCTAAAATCTCTAAACTAAACCATTTAAAATCAATATCAACATAATAAATACCTTTCTCTAATTCATTGATAGCATTATTACACAATATTACATGGAAGGACTCTAGTTTCCCCTAGAATAACATAGGAATATTAAATGTATTATCTTCAGATCCATACACTGAGATTTTGTGAGATTCAAAGGCCATTTGTTTCCATAAGTACATTTTGAAATATATTAAATATTTTAATATCATTTTCATGATTTTTTGTTTAAAAAGATGAATAAATTCCTAATGAAGGCATCAATAAAAATAATGGGCAAACCAATGTGATCATAATGTGGGTTTTACTATTGTTAAGACATAGCCACTGCCGGTGTCGAGCATTTTGGAAAACATTGTCGTGTGATGGAATTAAATTAATAAATATATTTATTTATTTATGTATTGAAAAAAAATTTATCTATTATTAATAAATAAATTTATGGACACTTATTATGGTTATCTAGATACACATAAAAATGTTAGAGGAGTCCTTGGAGAGAGTCAGGGGACATTCCATGGGAAACGATTACTCGATCTTGGATCATTGATTGGTGCATATCAAAATGTGTGGATCTCATCAATGACAGTATTGAATTAAAATAATTAATAAATTTTAAATATTATATCCATATAAGTTTTTTTTATTTTTGATTCATATCAATTTATGTCATCTATAAAGTATGTGTGTCAAATCGATGAATATAATTGTTTCATGCATTAGAAATATATCTATTATTTGATTGACTAATTTATTTGTTGTATATTTTTTTAAATATTTCTATTTTTTATCAAATCTATGATAATGGATTGCATACCAATTAATATTGTATAAGGTTCATTCCTCGTGTTTTTAGTTTAACTATTCTTCCCATGTTTCTTCGCATGTTATTCACATGAATGTTTCTTTGGCCCATGTTTAGTTTATTACCCACTATATTTTCATTGTGAAACTGTTATACATATAAATGGATCCAAACTGTGAGGAAAAATGGTAATTATTGTTTATATTTTAGGATAAGTGATGTTGATGGAGTAATTGATGAGGAACGAGGGCCTATAAGTGGTACCGTCACCCGATCTCCCTCAACTAAGGTTCTCTTTTGGTTTCATCACCTCCCCTCCTCCATCCAGGATCATTTTTTAGTGCTGATCTCATCTTGGTGTCGGTCTCCTTTTCCTCAGATTGACGGAAGTCATGGCATGGATCTAATCTCGGTGTGTGGTGTTCAACATTGGGTGACTCGACCTCAGATCGATGACCTATCTGTCTTGTTTTTGGCAGTCTTGGCATGGATCTTGTCTCAGATTAGTGTTTGATCTGGAATGCATGGAATCTCGGGATGTTGGGTATTAGTGTTGTCCAGGCGACCAATATGGTATGATCTCCACTGTCAGCTTCATTGCGTCATTATCGGTGTGGAACAATGTTTGATCAGGTGTAGCCCATAATCCCGTGGTGAAACGATGTTGTCCATTAGAGGGTTGGAGTGGGGAGGGGGTCTAGTTTATTGGTTCCTAGTATATATTTGGGTATTACCATTTGATATCTGTATGGTTTTTTTGGAAGAGTGTTGATGTTCTTATGGCATCATTGCCACTAGATCTTCCCTCATCGGTGGCCCTTCGTTTCTAATGGTTCGACCATTTTGGAACTTGGGAAGGGTTTTTATGCAGCCTTGTCTAGATCATCTTCATTCCCATGGAGGCAGCGATGGTTCAGATTTTCTCAAACCCCCTCAATGGGGACGTTTCATTGATCTGATGTTTAGTCTTCTTGTATGGAGATACGAAGACATGGGTTCCTGCTCCATGGATCATATTAATATTCGGTTTCCTATAGTTTTGATGATGAAGGTGCACTGTCGATGTGGCGAGGATTCAAGGATTTTTTTTCTTGCATTGCGTGCCCATTCACCAGTGAACAAGTTTCATTATTTTGAATTCATTCAGGATTCGTGTTTGTCACACCCCGACCGCGGATGTCCGTAATTGTTCTCCTTTCTTGGTCCCGATTTAAATTTTTTCAAAGATTAATTGCGATTGGTGGTTTTGCGCCGGTGCGCGGTCGCCGCATCGTTAGCGGTGACCGTGCGTTCAGTTCGGGTGACAGTGTGTTCACCCGGTGTTTTAAACATTATAATTTTTATGTTGGTATTTTTATTATTAATACCTTTTTATATGTGTTATTGTTATTGTATATATGTTTATATACGTTTATATATATATATATATGCGCAATAATGTATGTATATGTATAGATCTATATATGTACAAATATATATATGTGTAACATCTTTAAATTATTTTATAATTATTATTTTAAATATTTGGTCAAAAATAATAATTATTTGAATTAACTAATTTATTATTTATTATTATTATAAGTTTTATTATTGTTATATAAGTTTTATTGTTATTATATAAGTTTTATTGTTATTAATATTATATGTTTTATTATTATTATTATTATTATTATTATTTTTATCACATATATATGTATATATATATATAAGCCTAATCTAACCCTAATCCTACCCCCTCCCGTAGTCGCCTCACCTCTCCCTCTCTCCTCTTTCTTCTCCCCCGCACCAGCACTCTCCTGCATCTCCCCAGTGCACCCCTCAGCTCCTCGCAGCACCCTTCTCTCCTTCAGCGCCGACGCCAGCCCAGCCCTAGCTTCTTGCCTCGCCGCGCCTCCACCCTCTTTTCCCGGCGCCTCGCCAACCCGCCGGGCCGACCCCCGGCCTTGCTCCGCACCTCCGGCCTCCTCCTGGTTCGGCCGACCCGCACCACACCCTCTCCGGCGCTGCCCTCCCGACTCCCTCCGTGCCCCACACCCGGTGTCCGGCTCCTGCTCCGTCGTTGCACCACGCCGCCGTCCCAGCTCCGGCCGTCATCCCCTCCCTCCCTCCTGCGTTTCCGCCTCCGTCTGGTGTTTTTTTTCTTTCTTCTTTTCGGTGAGCCCTCCTGTATCCCGTGCCCCGGTCCCGTCGTCCTCTGCTGCCTCTCCGCACGAACCGCCGCCCGCGCCAGCCTCCTCCGACAGCGCACCCAGCCGCCCTGCGTCCTCCCGCTAGCCGTGCCGGCCTCGACGCGCCCCGCCCATTGCAGCAGCCTCCCGTCACTGTCCGGCCTCCTCCCCAGCGCACAGCCCGACTTTCCCCGATCCGGTGTGCTTCCCCTCCGGCGGCGACCCCCCCCCCCCCTCCGTTCCGGCAAACAACCCCGGCACCCTCCGCACCTGCTTCCCATCGCCGTCGCACCCTCCTGCCTTCCGTTCTCCACGCTCGGCCCCCCCTGTATGTTTCAATGTTTTTTTTGTTATTATAATATTAATATACTTGTTTTATTATTATGTTAGCTTTTTTATTATTATTACTGTGTTAATATCAATAATACTATTATTATATTATTATTATTATTAATATTGTTATTATTATTATATTTTGTTATTATTTTTATTATTATATTATGTTTATTATTATTATTATTATTATATTTTGTTATTACTTTTTATGATATTTGTTATTATTATTATTATCATTATTGTTATGCGAATATTATTATTATTATTATTATTATTATTATGATGTTATATTATTACTACATTATTATTATTATTATTAGTATTATGTTATTATTATATTATTATTATCATTATATTATTATTATTGTGATTTTATCATAGTTATATTATTATGATGTTAATATCATTCTATTATTATTATTTTTATTACATTATTATTGTTATTATTGTATCATTATATTTTAACTAGGTCATATTATGATTGTTATTATTATTTTAACATTATTATTACTCTGGAATTCACTTGTGCTTTGTTAGGGTCTTTCTTCATCAACATATATTTGTTTTTGGTAGGTTTAGGATTTTAGGACCCGGGCAGGGCATTTCCGAGAGAGCACCATCGCTGGGCCTTGTTTCCGAGGATCCGCCGTCTCCGCGCCTCAGTTCCGAGGTGAGCGTTTCTTCCCGATGCTTGGTTTCGCATGCTCTAGTGAGTTTTTTTATGTGTTTGAGTCCTTCATATCTATTATACAGAGTATTGGACTTTATCACGTGGCTTCGGACACACGTCGTGTCATCGCACCTTGGTTCCAAGGTCGTTTTACTGTCGCGCTTGGATCTTGAGGTAGGTCTCCCTTTGCACTAACCTTTAAATTTAGAATTTATTTATTCCTTGACCTTTTATTAAGTTTCTGTAAATTCAAATGTATTATTAAGTAGTTATCTATAGTTTGGTGATCTGCTGATGATAAAAGTTGTTTTAATTCTAGCGTTTCATTAAAAGCATTTTCTTGGATTTAATTGTGTGCTTCCATGGTAGTGTTGCTAGATGGTTCTTCCTGAATAATGAAAGACATGTTGAATTGGGTTTTGAAATGTTTTTGTCGTGTGTAAATTATTAGATGTATTGGTTATGGAAAATGGTGTTTTCTGAGAACCTTGATTAGAGAAAACGTTGTGTGGCCCTTTGAAATTGTTTTTGGAAACTTCATGTGTGGTTCTTGGTTGATGAATGATGTTTTCCTTTGTTGTGTGAACAAAAGTTTGGATTTCATTTGAGAAATAGTATTCCTTAAAAAGGTGATTAAAGGCCCCTTTGGCTCTTGATAAAAGTGGGGTGCGTTTTGATATTAGAAAATAACTCTACTTGTGAAACAATTGTGTTCCAGGGTGATATGCTGGTTTGAGCTTCTTAAACAAAGTTCTAAGTGTGTTTTGGTTTTCAATGAAATGGCGTGTGTAATATCCCTTTAGAAATGCTTTAATATGAAATAGTCAAAATGTAAATGATATGGCGGCCCGGTTGGAACTTTAATAAATTTGAAATGATTATACATATATATATATATACGTACTTGTGAGGGCATTTGTACAGGGGGACTTCCCTTCGAGGGTTGTCGTGTAGCGATGTCCATGTAAGGGGTTGGAAAGTGCGGTGAGATGAGTCACGCGTGCGAGGGTCTCCCACATACACAGTGTTACAAAAACCACTATGGGTTCCTGGGCGTCTTGTAGATTATCGAGTGACGGTTGCTTGCTAACCCTGATTAGACGGGTTGGTACCCTCTGGAGTTGTGGACAGGCCAGGTGGGATGTGCCACTGGTTGGCTATTAGGGCGGCCAGTTGGTTATTGACTGTGGAGTACCACGCCGGCAGGTAGTCTGAACCCGAGTACGTCCAGGGGTTTTCTAGGGATGTTCATGATCACCCATGGTTATTGCTGATAACTTCTGGTTTATTTTTACTTGCACTTGGTTTTCCTTGCCTGTTTACCTTTACTTGCACTTGATTTCCCTGCTTGTTTTCTTTCATTCATATTTCACAGCCTATACTGTTAGACTTTGAGAAAAATGGTTTTCAAATGAAAATGCTTTATTCGCTTTGGGTTAGATTCGAAAATGTAACACTTTGCTTTTCAGAATGAGTTTAAAACTAATGAAATGGAACTAACATTCGAAAAATAATACGGGAAATGTCTCGTGTTTGATTTTCAAGTAAAACATTATGAAAAATTACTTTTATACACTATAGTTCAAACCTGGATTATGTAGATTCTATATTTACTGGCAGTGCTTTGGGATTTGTTGTTGGGCTCACCTACTGAGTACTTTTGTGCTCACGCCTATCTTTTACCTTTTTCAGTTGCAGGTCCCTTGTGTCCAGGTTTTTCCTGGCTTGAGTCGCTCAGTGAGGGAGCGACGTTGGTTGTAGTTGGGTGGTGACCTGCGAGGTCACGTGGAGGTATGTCGTGGTATAGTTTTGTTTGTGTCTTTAGTGTTTATTTGTTCTATACAATTTACTTTTGTTTGGGCTGAAATCGTTCCCAGCTATCAATTTTTAATGCCCGGCACTTGTTGCCATCCCGGGGGGATCGGGAACGCCCCTCGGGACTTGCCGCGGACCGGCTCGGGTGACTAGTTCAGGGTCGAGCCGGGCTGGTTCGTGACAAAATGGTATTAGAGGGAGGTTCTTGTTATTTGGTTTGTCCGGTAGAAGGAGATTAGGACTGTCGGAACTCGAGGGGTAGGTGCGGGAAGAGCGTCGCGAACTCTTGCTCGCACTGATCTTCGAGTTACCAGGGGTATTTCAGGAATTGTGTCCTTGTCTTTTCTGGTTTGTCTTGGATTGAGAGATGACAACGGAGGCAAGCCGACGTTACTTTGTAACTTCACCTGGAGTAGTGACCCATATGGAGTCCGAGTACATGGTTTGAATTCCTCCTAGTGGTCGACGCTGACTTTGGACATGGCCCACTACTATGTAGCCAGGTTGAGCGTGAATACTAGTCCCTCATTCCAGTTATTGATGCAAATTTGGATCCTGCTTTTGTTTTGGTCTGTGTGAGTTCGTTGTTGGAAATGAAAAAAAGTTTTTGAAAGATTGGACTGGTTTCTTTTAAAAGACTTTGAATGTATGAAATGGGTTTTAGAAACTGAAATCTCTTGATTTGGAAATCTGTTGTTTGCTTGGAATTGGTTATGAATGATTCGGGATGAAACCCCAGGTATTCTTTATGAACGTTTGCACATGTGTGAGAATGCATGAAAAGTGCATGTTGGTCTGAGTATTAATGGAATGTGGATAAAGACATGTGCGACGTGTCATGAGATTACCTGGGTGGGTATTTGAAATTAAGGGCTTTACCTTGTTTTCTAAATTGGTTTTAAAGTGGAAATGGTTTTGGAAAGTTTTCGTTTTGAAAATGGATTGGTTTTGGAATGTTTTCGGTTTGAAAATGGATTGGTTTTGGAAAGTTTTCAGTTTGAAAATGGATTGGTTTTAGAAATTAGTCATGAAAAAAGGGGTGGTTTTATAATCTAAGATAAAAAGGGGATTTAAAAAAAAGGAGATTTTATTTTTGGGGTTGTGTTCGCATTTGTTCGGTCTTGTGCCGAATGTTTTTGATGGAGGCGCTTTTATTGATGTTGCTTCAGTTTGATATTGGTTTTGGCTTTGTGTTTTATATATCGCTCAGGAAATTCCACCCAGAAAGGTCTCTAAGGATTTGGATATGTCATGCCCAGTTTTTGGTCCTCCTCAGACTCTGCCTATTCTCCATGGTGATCAGGGTCCGTTAGAGGCAGTGAAATGGCTAGAGGAAGTGGAGTGTGTCTTTAGAATTTCGGGAACTCCCGATAATGTTAAGGTTCGTGCAATTATGAAGTTGTTCGAGAGTCCAGCTCTGGACCAGTGGAAGATGGTTACCCCATCATCAACTCAATGTGAAATGACGTGGGATGTCTTCAGAATCGTTTTCATCCAATGGTTTGTACCTGAGGAAGTGAAGCTGGAGAAAAAGGGAGAGCTTGTGCATATTCAACAAGGTCAACGGACGGTGAAGGCATATGTTGACCATTTCAAGGAACTGATTCCCTTTTCTCCAGAGGTAGCATCACATGAGCTCATGAGGGTCTCTCTTTTCACTGGGGGTCTTCGTCCAGAGATCAAGGAGCGAGTCCTCCCTGATAAAGACCATTGTTTCGAGAAGCTGGTAGAGGAAGCTTTCTTGGCTGAGTTGGTTTCCAGTGTGCGGGTGGTTAGTACTTCAGCATCCCCAGTTGTTCGTAAGAGTTCCTCCTCTGGTGTGGAAAATATGCCAGAGATATCTGTTCCTAATGAGTTATCCCCTTTGGTCCCAGCTTCCAGTCCATCAGATCGTTCGATGGTATGCTTTCAGTGTGGTCGTTTTGGGCATTTAAAGCTGTCTTGTCGCAACCCTCCTAAGACGTGTCATCGATGCGGCTGTCTGGGTCATCTGGAGAAGTTTTGCAAGAAGCGTCGCTTGAAGAAGAAGCTGTGATTGGAGAATGTCAGTACCTGACTGTGAGGGAGAAGATGCTTCAGCCATCAGAGCCCCAACCACAGGTCTTGGGGTGAAGCTCGCATGCAGTCAGGAGTTCCCAGAGTTGTGAAGCAATTAGAAACCTCTTTCATACTTGTTTTCCTGCTACAAAAGTTTCAACAGCATTGTAAATAAGTTGTTTCTCTATAAAGTGACAATGGAATTGTTCTATGGTAACTCTAAGTGGACTTGTCATGTGAATGTAATATTCTGAATCGTGTGTCCTTCTTAGAAGTGTGTTTGACTCTCGTGTGGGTTGACCTCGTTTCAGTTGTGTTGTAGATATGGTTATGTTTTGTGGACCTCGGTGGATCATGTCTCCAATTTGATGTTGGTTAAATGTTTTTCTATTGGTTTTCCCTGGGGTTGAAGGTTGTTGGCTCTAGTCGTGGGTTTAAGGTTTCGACGGAGGTGTAAATGTTAGCATGCTATAAGAGTTGGTTTGAATTGGTTGGGAGTTCCCGCGTCGACCCCCCTTTATCCTAGGGTTGTCTATCTAGATGGTCACCTTTTCGGCACTAGTTACGTTCTTGTGGTGGGGAGAACCTCTTCGTGTTCTCCCCTCAATCTCGGACCCCAGTTTTCTCTTGAATCGGTCGGGTGTGACCTGTGCAGAGTAAGGTCATCCCCGAGATTCTCAGTTCTCTCTGGTTCCTTTAGTTCCATTGGGGCATGGACTTAAATCTTGACCTACTTTTGGCCTGGTGACTTTCTGGGGGCAGAATGTGCCTGTGGTGGGGAGAATTGTCACACCCCGACCGCAGATGTCTGTAATTGTTCTCTTTTCTTGGTCCCGATTTAAATTTTTTCGAAGATTAATTGTGATTGGTGGTTTTGCGCCGGTGCGCGGTCGCCGCATCGTTAGCGGTGACCGTGCGTTCAGCCCGGGTGACAGTGTGTTCACCCGGTGTTTTAAACATTATAATTTTTATGTTGGTATTTTTATTATTAATACCTTTTTATATGTGTTATTGTTATTGTATATATGTTTATATACGTATATATATATATGTGCAATAATGTATGTATATGTATAGATCTATATATGTACAAATATATATATATATATGTGTAACATATTTAAATTATTTTATAATTATTATTTTAAATATTTGGTCAAAAATAATTATTATTTGAATTAACTAATTTATTATTTATTATTATTATAAGTTTTATTATTGTTATATAAGTTTTATTGTTATTATATAAGTTTTATTGTTATTAATATTATATGTTTTATTATTATTATTATAATTATTATTTTTATCACATATATATGTATATATATATATAATCCTAATCTAACCCTAATCCTACCCCCTCCCGTAGCCGCCTCACCTCTCCCTCTCTCCTCTTTCTTCTCCCCCGCACCAGCACTCTCCTGCATCTCCCTAGCGCACCCCTCAGCTCCTCGCCGCACCCTGCTCTCCTTCAGCGCTGACGCCAGCCCGGCCCTAGCTTCCTGCCTCGCCGCGCCTCCACCCTCTTTTCTCGGCTCCTCGCCAACCCGCCGGGCCGACCCCCGGCCTTGCTCCGCAACTCCGGCCTCCTCCAGGTTCGGCCGACCCGCACCACACCCTCTCTGGCGCTACCCTCCCGAATCCCTCCGCGCCCCGCACCCGGCGTCCGGCTCCTGCTCCTTCGCTGCACCACGCCACCGTCCCAGCTCTGGTCGTCATCCCCTCCCTCCCTCCTGCGTTTCCGTCTCCGTCTGGTGTTTTTTTTCTTTCTTCTTTTCGGTGAGCCCTCCTACGTCCCGTGCCCCGGTCTCGTTGCCCTCTGCTGCCTCTCCGCACGAACCGCCGCCCGCGCCAGCCTCCTCCGACAGCACACCCAGCCGCCATGCGTCCTCCCGCTAGCCGTGCCGGCCTCGACGTGCCCCGCCCATTACAGCAGCCTCCCGTCACTGTCCGGCCTCCGCCCCAGCTCACAACCCGACTTTCCCCGATCTGGTGCGCTTCCCCTCCGGCGGCGGCGACCCCCCCCCCCCCCCCCCCCGTTCCGGCGAACAACCCCGGCACCCTCCACACCTGCTTCCCATCTCTGGCGCACCCTCCGGCCTTCTGTTCTCCCCGCTCGGCCCCCCCTGTATGTTTCAATGTTTTTTTTGTTATTATATTATTAATATACTTGTTTTCTTATTATGTTATCTTTTTTATTATTATTAGTGTGTTAATATCAATAATACTATTATTATATTATTATTATTATTAATATTGTTATTATTATTATATTTTGTTATTATTTTTATTATTATATTATGTTTATTACTATTATTATTATTATTATTATTATATTTTGTTATTACTTTTTATGATATTTGTTATTATTATTATTATTATTATGTTATATTATTACTACATTATTATTATTATTAGTATTATGTTATTATTATATTATTATTATCATTATATTATTATTATTGTGATTTTATCATTGTTATATTATTATGATGTTAATATCATTCTATTATTATTATTTTTATTATATTATTATTGTTATTATTGTATCATTATATTTTAACTAGGTCATATTATGATTGTTATTATTATTTTCACATTATTATTACTCTGGCATTCACTTGTGCTTTGTTAGGGGATTTCTTCATCAAATTATATTTGTTTTTGGTAGGTTTAGGATTTTAGGACCCGCGCAGGGCATTTCCGAGAGAGCGCCATCACTGCGCCTTGTTTCCAAGGATCCGCCGTCTCCGCGCCTCAGTTCCGAGGTGAGCGTTTCTTCCCGATTCTTGGTTTGGCATGCTCTAGTGAGTTTTTGTATGTGTCTGAGTCCTTCATATCTATTATATAGTGTATTGGACTTTATCACGTGGCTTCGGACACACGCCGTGTCATCGCACCTTGGTTCCAAGGTCATTTTACCGTCGCGCTTGGATCTTGAGGTAGGTCTCCCTTTGAACTCGCCTTTAAATTTAGAATTTATTTATTCCTTGACCTTTTATTAAGTTTCAGTAAATTTAAAAGTATTATTAAGTAGTTATCTATAGTTTGATGATCTGCTGATGATAAAAGTTGTTTTAATTCTAGCGTTTCATTAAAAGCGTTTTATTGGATTTAATTGTGTGCTTCCATGGTAGTGTTGCTAGATGGTTCTTCCTGAATAATGAAAGACATGTTGAATTGGGTTTTGAAATGTTTTTGGCATGTGTAAATTAGTAGATGTATTGGTTATGGAAAATGGTTTTTTCTGAGAACCTTGATTAGAGAAAACGTTGTGTGACCCTTTGAAATTGTTTTTGGAAACTTCATGTGTGGTTCTTGGTTGATGAAAGATGTTTTCCTTTGTTGTGTGAACAAAAGTTTGGATTTCATTTGAGAAATAGTATTCCTTAAAATGGTGATTAAAGGCCCGTTTGGCTCTTGATAAAAGTGGGGTGCGTTTTGATATTAGAAAATAAATCTACTTGTGAAACAATTGTGTTCCAGGGTGATATGCTGATTTGAGCTTCTTAAACAATGTTCTAAGTGTGTTTTGGTTTTCAATGAAATGGCGTGTGTAATATCCCTTTAGAAATGCTTTAATATGAAATGGTCAAAATGTAAATGATATGGCGGCCCGGATGGCATTTTAATAAATGTGAAGTGATTATACATATATATATATATACGTACTTGTGAGGGAATTTCTACAGGGGGACTTCCCTTCGAGGGTTGTCGTGTAGCGATGTCCGTGTAAGGGGTTGGCAAGTGCGGTGAGATGAGTCACGCGTGCGAGGGTCTCCCACTTACATAGTGTTACAAAACCCACTATGGGTTCCTGGGCGTCTTGTAGATTATCGAGTTATGGTTGCTTGCTAACCCTGATTAGACGGGTTGGTACCATCTGGAGTTGTGGACAGGCCAGGTGGGATGTGCCACTGGTTGGCTATTAGGGTGGCCAGTTGGTTATTGACTGTGGAGTACCATGCCAGCAGGTAGTCTGAACCCGAGTATGTCCAGGGGTTTTCTAGGGATGTTCAGGATCGCCCATGGTTATTGCTGATAACTTCTGGTTTATTTTTACTTGCACTTGGTTTTCCTTGCCTGTTTACCTTTACTTGCACTTGTTTTCCCTGCTTGTTTTCTTTCATTCATATTTCACAGCCTATACTGTTAGACTTTGAGAAAAATGGTTTTCAAATGAAAATGCTTTATTCGCTTTGGGTTAGATTTGAAAATGTAACACTTTGCTTTTCAGAATGAGTTTAAAACTAATGAAATGAAACTAACTTTCGAAAAAGAATAAGGGAAATGTATCGTGTTTGATTTTCAAGTAAAACATTATGAAAAATTACTTTTATACATTATAGTTCAAACCTGGATTATGTAGATTCTATATTTACTGGCAGTGCTTTGGGATTTGTTGTTGGGCTCACCTACTGAGTACTTTTGTGCTCACGCCTATCTTTTACCTTTTTCAGTTGCAGGTCCCTTGTGTCCAGGTTTTTCCTGGCTTGAGTCCCTCAGTGAGGGAGCGACGTTGGTTGTAGTTGGGTGGTGACCTGCGAGGTCACGTGGAGGTATGTCGTGGTATAGTTTTGTTTGTGTCTTTAGTGTTTATTTGTTCTGTACTATTTACTTTTGTTTGGGCTGAAATCGTTCCCAACGATCAATTTTTAATGCCCGACACTTCTTGCCATCCCGGGGGGATCGGGAACGCCCCTCGGGACTTGCCGCGGACCGGCTCGGGTGACCAGTTCAGGGTCGAGCCGGGCTGGTTCGTCACAGTGTTAACGAGATTCAGCCAGACACGACTACAAGGAACATGACCTAAAAAGGTTACATATTAGGAGGTTAATCATTATATAATTTGTGAATTCGTTTTTTAACAGGGCATGGTTAAATCTATTGTATCAGGCATGTGATTTGATAAAGGACACTTGCTATCTATACAGTCTATCATCATTGGATATTCATATCATGATTCAAATGCTGGGGACGGGTGGTTATTGTTGTTTTTATGGATTTTACATTCTATGATATTTGGGATGATTAATGTTTTTGTCATGAAGTATGTTTATTTTATCCCAAACTCTAATAAGAGAGGGTTTTATTGAATACAATATAAGTCCTTCAAGCCATTAGAGGATGAGGAATGATATTATATTGGACAGATCATTCCATTGATGAAATTGGTACCTGATGGAGCATCATAGTGGTAACATATCACCATGATAGATGATTTATCGAGTTAATCAAGGATTGGAATCTAGAGAGTGGGAAAAGAGAGGGATGATAAAAATTTGATACATGGGTTTGGGTTATAAATATATTTTTAGTGAAATGTATAATGATGTGGAAGAGATCCTGACAGATCTGGAAAAGTCCGAGTTATAAGATGTGTAATCTGAAATTACATATCATGTGGGACACCCTGTGTGGAAAAAGAGATATCTGAAAGAGTAAATATCAATTTTTGTTTGACCAAGAAAATTGAATTTTGACATATTTTGATGGATCAACATGTTTCTCATAGGATACACAAGCATGGTTAAGGAAGGTACATGGACATGTCTAGCATACACAACCAAGTGTTCATTGGCATGGAAATGACCATGTTTACATGGGCTTGACCATCTGTACATGGTTTGGTACACAGTAGATGAAATAGTACACTATCTTATATAGAACACATGGTATCGGTGTAAAGTGATATCTATATGCTACATAATATTAAAATAAACCTTATAAATAGAGATTTATAAGTCAAGTGAGGCATAATTACACAATAAGACTATGGGTTTTCTAAACGCAACTTGTACCATAAGTTCGCATAGTGCACCCCTTTTAAAGGAATTATTTTTTCTTATTTTCAATATTATCGACTAGTATTGGTTTAATATGATACCCTATACAATTAATGTGAGGATAAAATGTGACAGTATGTCCACATCATAAGATTGTGATCCTCTTTAGACAAGGAGGCTTATATATGGTTTGTGGGTCCCTTTATGGGACTAGAATTTGATATTCTATCATCTTATTATTATAGGGGTGCTTTTTGGAATCATCATAACCTCCATCAGTATGGTTTTATCCTCTAACTATTATTCCATATTTTAGGTCCTCTCAGTATCATTGGCATATGATCACCTATTTATGGGGTGATCCAAATTGGGGTGGTGGTGTCCCCATGCAGTCGGAGGTGTAAACCACTCTTTGAGTATCATGATATTTTGTGAAAAATGAACAATCATAGGAAGGTACCAATCGATCAAGTCCTCTTAGATGAGTGCATTTAGTGATTTCATGGATTCTGTAGTAGATTTATTCAGATTGAGAATTACATTGAGTAGAATACTATGGCTGGAAATTTGGTTGTGACCGCAAGGATCCATGGTATTCATCCTAAGTATATCAGGGTGGTTTCCTATTATGAATTTACTAATATACATTTTTTATGTGATGATTATTTTGGAGGCATATTTTCAGTGGTTTTTTTTGTTTACTACAATTTATATTTATACTCACCCGTACCTAGGATCATTAAATATGTGTCGTCACCTAGGTTGATGATATCCCTTTTGATGTTGTCATGGGAGGAAAGGGAGTGGTTATTGCATATATTAAGATAAAAAACAAGTTGTTATATAGGAGGGTTAATTTTATTATAGTCCTCACCAATGTAGTACGATAGGGTCTATATATTTCACGATTAGGGTAGCCTTTCCCCCTTTTTCAGTTTCACTTCTTTGCTATATTTCATAGATTTTGATGTCATAGATTTATGAATGAATTGATATCAATTTTTTTATATATCATAATTTATTAGTCTTGGATATATTTATTATTTACTATTACATTTTCAAAAGGCCTCCCATGTCTGTGATATGCCAACTTAGAAATAGTTTCTAGCTCATGGCATGTTGGAGGTAGAAAATGGGTATTCACGGTTCAATCCATGCTCACTTGGTCCAGGAAAGTGTTGTATTAGAGATGTAGGTTCTACCATATGGAAATATTTTATGAAATTGTTTTGGGGAACTAATGTTAACTATTCTGAGTTAAACATCCAAGATATGGACTCGAATTTTGGGGCGGAGGCTGATGTATCCATACATCGGGACTCAAGTCAACCACCTCTCGACTAGGTACAGGTACACATTAGTTTCAGGGGGGAAATGTTTACATGAATCATATTGTAATGGGTTGGGGTATCCATGTAAATCATGAGTAATCTTCGTAGATATAATATTTGATTATGGTATATCATGATTGTTTTTGGATTCCTCTATATAGATCTGACCAAGTTCCACAGTGTGATCAAAATGAAGAATCTCCAAGTGAAGAGACATAAATTCAAGTACCTATATCAAACACATAACCTATGGTTAATTTAAAATAGATACCACCAGCTATTCATTATAACATGGAACTATTATTACCATTAATGGATTCATTCAAACTGAGAGTGATTCATGTGTTCGAAAGGAAGTGACCTCCCACGTTTTCATCCATGCCAGACCCCCCAAGTGGATAAGGTCTTTCAGAAAGTGGTCACCTATTTTTTCTAATTGGGATGATTATTTTAGATAATATGGGTTACTCAGAGTTGTTAATCTTCATGTACTTACTATGATATTTTGGGTTTATTGACTCAATCACACGACATGGAAGCTCCATCCAACTCAAAATTTGAGGTTATCTTTGAGGTTGATTTTTATCTGTCCAAATTTTAATCATTTTTTATCCAAAAGTGTCTTCATTTATAAGTTGGATTTTTTTACTATGGGGTTATTATTCAATTATTTTTACTTATAACTCATTATACTCCCTGTATATGGATTGGGATTCATTTCCCCAAACATGGACATTTAAAAAGGGTTTACACCCTAAACTATTATCTTCAACGATATCTCGCCATATTCCCACCAATTATGGAGTTTTATATTTGACTGTTGTGTTATATATATTCCTAAAAGAGAATTCTTGGATAGTGGGTGATGCAGGATAGAATTTGGGAGAAACGATCTTCAAAAAAGTTTCTAACATGGGTCGTAGGGACCCTAATGTGTTTGACTCTTCATGAGGTGATCTGTGGAAAGAGAACTAGTTACACAAGTATATTATATGGATCAAATAATTTTATGGGGAAGGGTCTCTTCTTCTATGATGGTTGTGAAAATCTAAAATTTTATTTACCAACTAGACATATAGCTGATCGGGATACCACTTACAGACATCCAAGGTAGAGATAAAGGTAGTAGTATGATAATCTACATGGTGGAAGAGATGGAATATGGGATGATAGAGATGCTTAGGTGGTTATATGTTTGAACAATTACAACCACAACCCCCAGGTGGTCCACACAAGGATAAAGGAGCTAGTGGATAGGGATAAGGATAAGTTATGTAATTGAGGCCTATGACCCTGAGGCTCTAGTGATGATATGATGTTGGATCTGTGTCTTTTATAAATTAACTACAGTATTTATGGACACAATATTGAGTCATTAATCTATTATCACATATGTAGTTCGATAGTAATATATTCTAGTTTAGCCATTAGTTTGGTCCTTATGGTTGATCTATCCAACAAGCTGTGACATGATTATTTCTCACTTCTTCCGATTGGGAAATCTAATGCTTGGATGTGTGAGTTTTTAATGAGATATAATTATAGTAGTGAGGGGGTATTGTGATATAATATTTTTTATGGTATGTATTATCACAAACCTTCCCAGTGGGACATGTTCTGTGACTACCCCAATCCCACTTGCAATAGGCCAGTAGCTGGCGACTAGTGTTGAGTAGGAATATCTAACAATTAGAGGAATTTCCTTTAAACCAATATTCACACATACAGATTCAATCCCACAAATGATGAAATGTAATCACTGAATAATCCATGCATTCCAGTATGACAACATCTAATAGTAACAATACAGACCTAAAATTAAAGGGGTCATATACATGACCCACAAAAGTAAAGCAGTAGATATTCTAGAACACAAGTCACCGGAAACCCGTCTATATAATAACCTACATGAAGGGTAGTTGAAGGGTAGATTCATTATGTTGTAAGAGTAAGCATCGCATATCTGATACCAATGGGAACCACCTGGACCTATACCACCATATAATTTTTCAATCCATCGATCTACTGCAGAATACATGACACGTTTTGGCCAAGCCCATGTTGGGGTGAGTAAAACAATACTCAGTAAGACACCCCAAACCACCAAAAAACCCAAATGAAACTACACAAATGAATAAAAAAGGATTAACCATAAATTAATTACTAAAAAGGAATACACACACAAGGTATTATTAGATTATAGAGGTATAAATATAATGTATGAAATGTAAGACTATCAATCATAATCACAGAACAACATGTACTATTTAGGCAATTAGACCTGATGACTGACATAGACCTGCAGAGTCACATAGACTCGCTGAGTCACATAGAACTGCTGATTAACATTGACATGTTGATTTACTTTGACCCACTGAGTCACATAGACTCACTACATCACTTAGACCCACTGATTCACTTATACTTATTGGGTCACATAGACTCGTAGTCATAGTCTTCTTGTCAAACCATGCCATAGGATTGCCTCTCCTAGCATGCTTGTTTCAGGAGATCATATTCCTCATGTTGAAGGATTTATATATACATTTATTAAGACACACATATATTATCTCAAATGGAAAACCTTTTCTTGAGGCTCCGAATGACACAATGTACTTGTCAATATGATGTAAAATATGAAAGTTAGGGAAAATTAAGTAAAAATGAGTTTGTTGGGATATGGATCTGGTCAGGCAAGACCCAAACCGCTAGGTTGACCCAGCACCACCTGATGTGCCGACCCACTTTCCCAGTCTAGCCCACTTAATTCTTCTAGCTCGTCTCGCCCGGACATGGTGGATACCACTTCCCCTCTCGGTAAGTGTGTCTGCCAGTTGGCCAACCACCTCCCCCACACATGGTTCAACACATTCCTATAGCTAAGTCGTATGTCTTTTTACCTGACATAGTGCTCCTATGTTGCCGTCGATCTATACCGTTGAGTCCCACCTAGTCACGAACTCGGATCTCTGTCCATGACTATTTTCATGGGTTCTTCCACCTTTGGCCATCAATCCGACATCCTCCACTATTGATGCATCACACATGGCCGGAGCATTCAACTACCTCATTCTTCCTATCAATGGCTTTCCACTACCACAATATCCTTCCCGTCTTGTTGCCACCATGTCCTATGTTTCAATGTGGTGTGTTTCTGCACTATCGTGGTCCCTCCTGAACTTCATATTTCCATCACAACTGCCATCGATCCAACATCTAAGATAATTGAACCACAAAAAATAAAATGAACCAAAAAACTACCAAAACAGGTGATTCCGGGTCTTATTCATGTCGGCCCTGACCCATTTTACATAGAATTTAAAATATGTATAAAGGGGAATAAAATTATAGGAATTCATCACATCAAATCTTGGATGAACTCGATTCAGATTCCCATAATCTAAAACATATCGCATAAGAAATCAATACACGGGTCAACCTTTTTAGTCATTGATCATTGTTTGTCACTAAAATCAATGAACACGGAAAGGATTAAATCCATTATAAATATACTAAATACGTAGGATTGGATCAATAATGGTGAAGAATGGGGATGCACCACCACCATTCGTCAATCCTAGATATGTGATCACTCATTGTTGGAGAAATCCTTTGGAGTGGTGGGGTTGTTTTTATCATTAGTGATTTACCCTTATCCAATAAAATTCAGTCAGTGCTTCTGAAAAAATCTCTAGGATACTCTCACAGTCCCATTCTTATGATATTCTATTGAAGGGGGAAACTCATTTCATAATTTATATTATACTAAGTCATATCATAATTACACTATTAAATTTATGAAATGAAATAGGCGAAGCATCATAGCACTTCAATGAGACATTTTAAAAAAATGTTCATATATTTATTTTATTATATTATTTAAATCCCCAAAAATTTTAATTTTACCCCCAAATCACAATGGGTGAGGGTTTTCCCTTTAAAAGGAAATGTCCACATTCCAAATTCAATTGTTCCCTCAGATTTTTAATCTGCTAAATAGTTTAGAAGTTACCAAAAACACACATGAATGATATTAAAAAATTCAAAAATTTATTCTGGGTACCCTCGACATCAGAATCACATTTCTTCTCAACTCATGGTTTTCGAATAATCCATATAATTGAAAAAACCATTACAAGGAAATTTTCGGGGCATTATAGTTTCCACACCATAGGGATTTATGTTCATGAAATCCAAAAACTAGAGATAAATATTAAAATGGGGGTACTGAGAATGAATATGAGCCTCCTTCTCACAAGTCCTCTCTATGATTTTCCAATAATTTCATCAAAACCACACTAATGGAATTGACCACCCATAATAAACCCACTCCTATCGGTATTTTATCTCAATAGTGAACTCTGCATTCGTCTCCCCATTGTCAATTTCATGATCACACCAGTCAATAAAGTGTTGTGGATCAATCAAATAGCTCTTTAGCTATGACACGTAAAATTCATCATGAGCTTAATTCATCTATTTTGTAAGAGATAACCTGTATGAAACCTCGCCATCACTGATCAGAATCAGAAAATTACTGATGAAACTCTGAGATATCTCCCCCAAAATCTCGGTAAACCCTTCTGATGAGAGACCATAATGAACATGTGGTCTCTCTCCTCAAACTCAAAGGCCTATATCTCATGTCATCATAATATTTATGCCTTCTTCTTGTAGTCCTCAACTATTCCCGGATGATATACAAATTCTCGGTGGTAGCCCGTACCAACTCTAGGACCACGAGTGTTAAATATCCTATGTCTATCTTAAATTGTTTTAACATGAATTGTCACCCATATAGTGACTTGAACAGTTCCATACCAATGTTGTAGTGGAAGAAGTTGTTGTATCAAAACTCCATCAATGGTTGGTGGTCCTTCCTACTACGACCAAAGACTATGATGCAAGCATGAAGCATGTCATCTAAAACATTGATAATCCACTCAGTCTGGCCATCCGACTGGGGTTGAAATGCCATTATCAAGGTCACTGAGTCCCAAAAACTTTATGTAATCCCCTCCAAATTTAGGAGGTCATGGGAGCATGAAGTTCGGAAATGATGGTTAATGGAACCCCATGAAGCAGAACTATCTTTTGAATGTAGAAGAGTTACATGATCTCTACCGAACACTACTATTGGATAGGTTTGAAGTGGGACAACATGGTGATTTGGTATACGATCACTGATATGGTATCATTACCCTTGTAAATTTATGGTAAACCTATGATGATTCCCATTTATATACCATCCCACTACCACTAAGGATCCTTTAGTGGCAAAGGCAAACCTATATGAACCTGATGCTCTCCCATCACATTCAGACAAGTGAACAATATAAAACGAACTCTTCCACTAAATTCTTCATCCCAGGCCATGTTAACTGACATCAGAGATCCTAGTACATATTTTCCACATATAGATGTACCGATAATGGGGAGGTGTGGAACTTAATCAGAACCTTCTATCATAACATCACAAGTACAATGGTGCTCCCTATGAAAAGGAGTTGTGTTCCCCATCTATCAAAGAACCATCAACGGAATGACTAGTGGCTAACTTGTTATATCACATATTGTAGTAGAAATCCCCTAAATGTGACTCCCTAATGAACTATAAGTGTCGGAGAGTGACAACCATTTTATGGATTTATGTAAACCATCACCATCCACATAGCATATCTACATTTTTCTAACTACTTTGATGACTCACTCAGAAGCTACAACTCGGATCTCCTAATGAGTGAGTCATCCACCAAATTACCCTTCCTAATAATACAGACTTTATCGACATCATAATCCTTGAAGAACTATAGCCAACACCACCAACTAATGTTCATGTCCTTCTGGGAGAAGATGTACCTCAGACTTTTGTGGTCGGAATGGTCTACAAACTTCTCCCCCATAAAGTAGTGCTGCCAAATATTTAATGTGAAGACCACCACTGATAACTCAAGGACATGGGTCACGTAGTTCTTCTCATGCTTCATCATATATCGTAATACTTAGGCAATTAATGATTTCCCCTATAGTAGGACACAACCCAGTCCAGGCAAAAATTCATCCAAGAACACTACGCAACCAACACCATCCTCTAGAAGTCCCAAAATTGGGGAACTCGTTAGCATTCACCTCATCTCCTGGAAAAGCTTCTAGCACTTCTCCACCCAAACGAAGGGTTGTTCCTTCCATGTTAAATATGATAAGGGTGATGCTACCAAATAAAATTTAGGCACAAGAATTATATAGTTTCCATCCAAACATAAGAAATGTAGCACCTTGGTCACACTCCTGGGTAGCTCCCTTGAATGCACCACCTCTATCTTTTCGATATCTGCTGAAACTCGAGCCTCTAAAATGGCATGTCCCAGAATGTGGACATCTGAAATTTAGAAATGATACATTGAGATTTTACAATATAGCTGATTCTCTAAGAGAGAATATAGTACCATCTATATGTGTGTCATATGCTCCTCCTCAGACACAAAGTACACCAGGATCTTGTCAATGAAGACCACAATGAACCAGTTAATGTAAAGATAGAGGATCTTATTCATAAGTCCCTTGAACATTATTGGGGAATTGGTCACACTGAATTCCATAACAAAGAACTCATAGTGACCATACATATATCTAATAACTGTCTTCATTATATCCCCATCCCAAATATGAAGCCGATGATTGCCATAGCTATAGTCTGTCTTCAAGAACCACTGCACCCCATTCAACTGCTCGAACTAATAATGGATTCTCAGCATTGGATATTTGTTCTTCAGGGGCACCTGATACAGGTATTTTTATTACACACACAGTCTCAATCACCCATCTTCCATCATGAAGAATAGAACATGGTTCACCAAAGTGTAAACACTAGGACTCATGAGTCCATTCCTTTGTAGGTCCTATAGATGTACCCTCAACTCAAGAATCTCTTAGGGAGCCATCTGATATGAAGATGTTGATATTTTTTCCATCTCTAGGTATAAATAAATGTAGAATTATATATCCATATGAGGAGGTAAAATTTTAACATCATCGTTGAAGTCATCCTCTAACAGATCCACCACTATAAGAACATGAAGACTCCACTCATCCACCACAATGAGGTTGAGTCTTTTCAAATTGTTGTAGATCGGGTTCACCTTCATCTGAGAAATCATATTTTTCATTAAAATAATTCCCTTTTAACCTATAAAGGAAAACATAGACCCATATCCATGGAGACACTACATTCATTGCATAAAATAGTCGATCTGAGCATGAACTATGGATATGGAGTTCAAACACTGAACGAAGTCGTAAGGCCACGACACTGCTACTAAGATAATCTAGATGGAGCACTCACCTAAAGGAGTAAACTCGTATTATCGACACCAGTTCATGATCAAAAAATCCACTTCCATAAGAGTCTCTATGGGTAAGGATCAAGCCAAAGTCTCAACATGAATCCCTACGCACTGAATGAGATTCATGGCACAAAATGAGTGGCTATAACTTGTGTCTATAAGAAATGACGCTAAGTAGGAGAAAGACACATATGTTACCTTTTATCATCTCTAGAGTTTCTGGATCATAGTTCTCTATCGCTTGATGCTTGGTCTGCACCTGTCCACATGCTACTAAATCCTAGGGAAAAAACAACTGGGGTTGTTCGTGATATTACCTCAAACCTCCTCCCCCGCCTACCGCTCTTCATGGTCCCTTCCATATTTGAAAACATATTTACTATTTTTATTGACACTCTACCTCAGTGGTCACTTGACTGTATTCATATTGTATGAGTGGCGAGTTGGGAAATCACGAGCGAAGTTCCCTTGAACACCGCATGAGTAGAACACCCTAATCATCATCTGACTCCCATTGCACTGAGAGCCCTGTACCGCTGACCCTATGTCCTGAGTCTATCCCATAGAAGGCTTGAATTACATGGGTCTCGTCGTCTTCTTCCTGCTACCAACTGCTGATGACTCAACCATCTAGTGACTATTAGTATATATTACTATTGGCTCTGGCTCAATTTGAAATCACTCCACATGTAGATCACTCTCCATTCCCAACCTGGGTAGGTATTCTATGAGTCACAATAGATGCACAGATCTCCAATCATTGTCCCTTCTTAAAATACCAAGACCTTAAGAATAAGTATCACACCATGTATGTAGAGTAGTAGGAATTCTAGATGAATCTTCCGGAGTACTCTTCTTCTGGGATGCTACCCTAGAGTAGGTGTAGTATCTACAGTATACATACCAAGCTTAACTTATCTCTAAGGAAATCCTCGTCGAGGATTCTCTCAATGTATGTCTAAGTGAGGGTACCCTCGTTATTCGTCTGGATCGTAAAGCTCCTCCATCTCTAAGCTAATCCTTGAAGAAGTCTCATAGCTAAGAATTCTGTTTGGTCAAGAGGCATCCTCACTAGGTACCACCTCAAGAAAATCCTCATCTTCTTGGGGGTCAGTATCACCTCTAAACCCGAGAGGTAGGTACCACTAGATCTCACATAATGCACTAATCATGAATGCATCTATTATTGGTGGATCTCATGAAAAATGTTTACTAGAGTGTAGTGGTTACAGTAGTGCACCACCCAGTGCGGCTTCCACCCATACTACTCCATATACCAACACCACATTGTTTTATGTACCATCCTCATGGTCATACATTCGAATCCTAGAAGGATGAATATTTTGAGGTATCCTGAAACAAATCGTGATGAACCATTGTTAATAGAATATACCTAGTGAGTTGACTCATACAAAAAAGATGGAACACTAAAAATCCTATATGATACATGTACCATTTATTTCCCTACAACAAGTGTTTTCATGTATTGATTCATAAAGAAGGATTCCTAACTTTTAGTGTATGGATACATTAGTCGGCACACTGACCATAGAATCCCTAGCCTAAAATATAATCTCAAAACACTTAACATTATTTCCCCAAACCAAAAATCACAGACTCTTGGTTCTAATGTAAAACTGCACCACTCTAATACCACTCTATCACAACCTTTCCCAGTATGTCTCGTGCACTGAATACCCCAATCCACCCTCCAATAAGATGTGAGATGCTAAATAGCACAGAGTATAAATATCTCACATTGGGAGGAATTTCATTTCATCTGGTATGCACACACATAGCTTCGAACCCACAAATGTTGAAAAGTAAACACTACATAAACCATGGATGCCACTTATTCAACCACTATGAGTAATAGTAAAAAATTGAATGTAAATGTCCCCACATAGAAACCTAAAATATGAAAAGATGTAAACAAGCGGATACAGATGTAAATGGAAATATGACTGTAGAAAACCATACCTGAAGTGTAGGTGAAGATTAACTTCTTGAAGTCGTAAGAGTAATCTTCGCTAATTTGATCTCATTGGAAACCCCCTAGTCCTAAACCACCCAGGCATCTATAAAAGCATTTTTCATCTGCACAAGTCATGACATGTGTAGGAAATGACCATGCAGGGTAGAGTAAAACAATATTCCATAGGACACCCTGAAACCATAATGGAAAGACCACATTCGAATAACAACAAAATAAATAACATAATGTAATGTAAAAATGAATTATTTTAATCTCCAATATGAATAAATATAATGTATCCATGGTAATACAATCAGACGTGTTCAGAAAACACAAAGTACTATTGAATCACTTGGACTAGATGAGACACGTAGACCCACTAAGTCTCTTAGATACATATAGTCACATAGACCCATTGAGTCACATAGACTCTTTGAGTGTTGTAGACCAAATGAGTCACATAGACTCGTTGAGTCACAAAGACTCAATGAGTCACATAATCACATTAAGACACATAGACCTATAGTCGTAGTCTTATCTTCACAACATGATGTAGGATTCCCACTCACAGTGTGCTTATTCTAGGAAAACCTTCTCATATTTACAATGATAATATATTGAATAGAATGAAGACAACTAATGTAATATCACAAGGAAGGCCTCATTGAGAGGGTATGAAAACTACAAATGGATCGTCAATCGGACGTACAGTGTGAATGTTAGGGGCAATAATGTGAATGGGGGTTGGTTGAGATATGTGTATGGTCTGACCTGGCCCATCACGATGCCAGCCCCCTTGCCCAGTCTGGCCCGCTAAAGAGGGTCATCTTGTCTCGCATGGGTTCAGTGGATGCCACATCCTCTACATATCTACATGGCTAGAATATACTAAGACACATCATCCACACACGGCCCTAGGTACTGAGTGCCTGTGGACAGCCATGGCTAAGCCACAGGTCTTCTGGCCGGACACAATTCCTTGTAGGTTCCCATATTTCACGTTGTCTTTTCCTTTACTCGTGTCTTGTAGCTTTTTCCCTAGGCTCCACCACTCACCACTAGCAGATTATGCCCTTGATGTTCCCTCATGAACCATGATTATCCAGTGCCACTGGCGTTGATTCCACAACATGGATCACTATGAATTTTAGAATGAAAAGAACACAAGAACACCCAAAACTGATGTATCTAAGATTTTTTGTGTCTTCCCTTATCCATCGACATTAGGATTGAAATCAGAGGAAAGGGTATTACAATTCTAGGAATATATAGCATCAAATAATTTATTACCCAAATTGAAATTCCCACAATCAAAACAAACCAGCATATACGATCGATCTGCAGATCAACCTATTCTGGAGTTCATCCACATTTGTCGCTGAAACAAAATTATGAAGAATGGAATAAATATCATAAAAATAAACCCCACACATGTGATTGTAACACAAATTGTAAATAATGGAGTTTCCCTGCCATCATTCATCGGTCCTAGATATGTGATCCATAATTGTAAGTGAAATCCTTAGGAGATGAGGGGAAATTCGTTATTCACCACCGAAATTCCATCAATGATTTAGGGATAACTCTAAGATCCTATCATGATCTCATACCCCTATTAATCTATTGAAGGGGGAAAAATGTTTGAACATTTATTTTATGATGAGTTTGATCATCGTTACAATGTTTTATTATAAAAATGAAATATCTATAACATATCTTCACTAGAGTGAGTCATTTTGAATAAAATAAACATTTTTATGTTTATTTATTTCCTTTAATGTGCCCAAAAAATAACTTTTACCAATGACTCCATCCAGTCGAGGTTATGTACATCCTATGGATATTTCGTCATTTCAGATGCATCAGTGCCATCCTATATTTATTCCTAAAAGATGATTAGAAGTTACCAAAACAAAACATAGGTGCTATAATAATGTTCATATATTTATTCATGGAACCCTGAACATCGGAATCAAATAATGTCTCAGAACATGGTTTTGAAATATTACTTATAATTCATAAAAAATTACTTGTAAATTTTGTGGACATTACGTGATATCCAATTTCATTCCCTTATTGAATATTTTAGATGGAGAATGTAGTTTTTCCATAGTGGTGGGTTGACATTTTCTTTTTTTTTGGTGAAATGGAAATCATGGTGGATCCAAATTGGTTATATAATATGAAAGAGCAATATATTACTCACCATTTTTCTAGCATGTATCACGGAGATTTGAAAGTTATGGTCTACCATTTCCTAATGGTTCTAGTAGAGTATGAGTATATATTTTCAATGGACATTCCAAGATTACCACCCCTTCATGATTTAGACTTATATATTGATATACACCCCAAGAAAACCCAAATATATGCACCAGAATATTGGACTTCTCTTCATGATATTTATTTTTTGACTATACTATTGTTGGACATGAATAAGGATGGATTTGTGAAATCTAATGTTTCCCCTAAGGCATCCCAACATTCTTTCTCCGTGAATGATAAATGGATATTGAGTATATGTGTATAAAAATTATTTTTGAACGAGGTAAAATTGAATAATACTTATCCACTATCAACGAGGATGACCTCATAGATCCATTAAGAGGTGTACACTGGTTCTCAAATATTGACATCAGATTAGTATACCATCAGTCGTGAGTACATGATGATCATATACTGAATTAGATATTTATATGTCACTACTATCTCTATGAGTGTATCTTAATTCTCTTAAGTGTAAATAATTCCCTAATAATGTCCATAAGACTCATTTTTTAGATCATTTACCGATTCCTGGACTATTTTATGGTTATCTCCATTAACAATATCTTGTTGTAGATAGCATTCAATGAGGAGCAAAAAAGATACTTGAGGATGGTCGTAGACACATATTGAGATAACAATATTTATTGGAATCACTCGATGTTTTGTTTTTAATTAAGGAGTTCCACAGTCTCACACAAGTCTCCTTGTAAGAAAGAGAGGTTGTGTTCCTGATGATGGTTGAGGCATTGAAAGTGTTGGAGCCATCCAGGAGTGTTACCAAGGTGCAATGTTTCAATAGGTTGGAAGGGTACAATTAGAGGTTTTTACCTGATTTATCTTACATAGACGCACTAATTAAATATTTTTAAATAATTGGAATCCGTTCATGTGGATGAAAAATATTAATCTTTATATTTAGTAGTTATTATAGAGGATTGTGGGCACTACCATATTTAAATTTATAGAGGAGGGTGTTGAGTATGTAGTGTTCAATAAAGCATCAGGGATATGGTTTTGTTGTGTATTGACGTAACGAAATGTGGTGATTTCTTATTGTTCACGTCATTTGAGAACATAGATGAAAAACAATGCAACCCATTGTATTCAGGTAATTGAATTATTATTCACAATGAAGATGTGGTGACACTACTTGATGGGTTGGTGGTGTATCAACTACTCTACCTAAAATATATTCAAGAATATATTTTATCTTATTGATTTTAACATGAGATATCTTCGATGCCTAGAGTTCCTCTATGACTAGGAAATTTTTATTGTTTATTATATTGGGAAGTGGGACATGGTAGTAGATGCTCTCAGTATGAGATATTTTTATCAAATTTTTAACAATGATTCGGATATTTTATCCTCATTGTAGTTATCTGTGGTGTAAATTGATAGTGCTTCATAGTTAATGTGAATCTTTGTTACCCCACATATTTTTTATTATTTCATATATGATCTATGTGGAGATATAGACTATGATAACATATATACATAGATATCCAATGGATGTAAAAATCATGGATATTCAGAAGGTGAGGAGAACACTATCCTTTTATTATGATGTATGATAGACCCATTGTAATTTATGGTGGAGGTGATGAAGAAATTTCAAAAATAAAAAATTTCACTGAATTTGAGTTTGTAAATAATATATTAAGTCCTTCAAAATTAGTTCTGGGGTACACAAATGATTATTTTTGTTGAAAAGATTCTCTCATTATACCTCACTAGTCATCATGTGAAGGGTATAAACTGGGTATTGGTGGGATTATCTCCAACCCTAGAGGTTCCAGAGTGGTAGTGGGATGGGATATCCATGTAATTCACAAAGTGGTTACCATGAATTTTTAGGGAAAGTGATTGTATCTTGGTGGATGTACCCCAACTAACAATGTCGGCCTACTTACTATCCATTCAAGGGTATTTTTTACTGGAGATCATGGGATGCCTCTCGGTTTATCAGATTTTTCAGATCCATTTTGTTCCAATGATGATAATTTTACACTATAGTGGTCACCTCAAATATTGAATATGGAGAGGATTCTAGTTGGAATTTAAGAATCTGTGGCACATGAGTATAGTATTTCACCCCATGTTTGATGGCCATCCATACCCGATCATTATGTTTTTGGAGGTCATGCTGCCAAATTGCAAGTTAGATTTTCACATAGATCGGTGGATCTTATACCATTAGTAATGTTTCTTGCAATAACATCTACAATTAATCCAATTTTAGGGAATCATTCGAGTATTTTTTAGGATAACCCTTATAGAAAACATATATGTTGGACTAATCCTGGTGATTCAGCAGTCATGGGACAAGAGTTGTTGCGAGATACAAAATAAAAAGTATAGATCATTCCAGAGTGGATGAAGAGTTTATATAACTTTCAAATGTATAATGTGTATTGAGGATGGTTCCCTCTAAATTTCGAGGATGGATACAATGTATTCTGTTGGGTAACACCTTAACATGGATTGAAATGATTTTGATGGGTAATGTTTTTTATATACATGATTTAGCACGCCTTTCAAAATATTTAATATATTTGTAGAGGAGGGGTACCAAGTTCCTCTACCACTATGGATAGTTTGTGTGCATTATTAATTCAATGTGTCATACCTAAAGAGGAATATTCCCAACCAATCTAATTATTTCAACTAGGGAAACATGGATATCGAGGATGGGGCTACATTTGTTGAGTACCTAGGTGGGTGTAGGGATCAGAAGGATATGGTCCATTATGGGAGACTTATTCCTCAATTTCAAGTCTATTAGATTTATGGGAATCATCAATAGAGAACCAATGAGATGGAAACCCATTTTTGATCATATTCCCCTTTCATTTTGAGAAGGTTTTTCACTTTTGGGGTAAAAATCCCTATGTTGGGTAGAATGTAATGAATTTGATTTTTCTATTATTTAATTTTGAATCTTATATAGATCATGTTCCAAGCGAGGAAAAATGAATCCAGATTTTATCTCTACAATGTATCATTGAATTTTGGGTATAATTATATTTTTTTGATGTAATATGAATGAATAATTTGTTTAAAAATGTTTTGTCAGTGGTCAGAGATTGTTTGGGGTGAATAATCCTGGACGATGGCGAAAAGTATTGGGAAAATATTTTGTAAAAAAATTCTGATCCATCCCACATGGTCTCTAATAACCACGTAGAAATTGAAAGTGGGGGGATTCGAGGTTCACAATTTTCCCAAATCATATCCCATGGGATGTAGGACAACACAAAAAAACCGATATTTTAATTATATGAGGTTTACAAGGTTGGTGTATTGTTTAAACAAATTTATGGACTAACTAGGTGAGTTACCTCCATATGTTTTGGGAGCAATAAAGTTGTCACGGGGCTTTCCAAACCATGTTCCAAACTGTGTGACTTTAATTTTTTTTGGATAAAAACATTTTTTTTTAATTCTATGTTTATTCACCCAATAACTCTCATTTTTTTCGATGGACCAGAAGTCCCCAATTTTTCACATTTGAATCTCTCGTTTCCCTTTTGATATTTTTTCATTCCATAGTTCACCCAAACTCTGATTTGATCCCCATTTATATCATTGGATATGGATCAGTATATAATCCATTCCCTTTCAACTGTTAGTATTTCTTATTTCCCTTAATCATGTTATTTAGATGCTAGATTATATGACCTATTTTTCAAGATGATTATCCATTCATCAAATTTCATTTGATCTAGGCCAAACAAAATCATGATACAAGATGAAGTGGGATGTAAAATCTTAATGTAGGTAGTTTATGACACATCACCTATATTTTCACTATTTTATAATTTTATATAGACTATGCATATCAATTTCATCAGTTGTGGCATATGAACTTTAAATGGATTTCTTACAGTCATTGTATTCATATTATAATACCACTGTTATAAATTTCATCACTCATCAGGGGTTATGACCGCAACATCGAACAGAACGAGTAGGGTGTTTTACTTTCTTATGACTTAAGTGGTTTGTTATCTTCTTCTTCAACTCCTTTCAAGTGTGTAATTGTCTTAAACTATTAATAATTAACAATCACATAACAATCTGATTTATTAATTGAAATAGATAGCCTTGTATATGATAATATTACTTGACCATTATATGGTAAGTGATTAATATAATTAATGAATCTTAATTTTGAATGGAATGTGTATTATGTATATTACTCATCCTAGTTAATTGTAAATACGTTGAATGGTTGAATGTATGTAGCACACATTTACATGTTAAATGGAATTATGCATGGTGAACCTATTAAATTGATTATGAATTTATTAATATAATAAATGGTTTCATGTCATTATATCTCTGTCACTGGTATGAATGGACAAATGAATGAACCTATTGAATTATTTAGTGGAATGACTATTATGTGATATAAATTTATTAATGAATCATTTATAAGATGAAAATATCGTATGGACCATGAAATCAATATAATAGTGTTTATACTCGAACTGTAATTGGTTTCCTGATAGGATTCATTGAGAACACAGGGATGTCATTCCCATTTAGGGATTCTGGTTTCCAATGTTGATACCTACCATGGATGAAAATCCTTTCATACTATTGGATGTTCATTATGAAACTATCACATCCCTCCATTATCAGTGTAGGATACCTTGGATACACTCTATGGACACAACATTACCACTTTGAACATGATGAACCTTGGATAAAACCCTAGTCCAAGCCACTAATTTTATAATTTTTATATTAGATTAATTAATTTGACTCTATTAGAATATAATTATTTTTGGATTTCCTTGGTTCATGCCCCTTGGATTAACATCTTACCCATATAGTCACGTGACTAGTCATTACAATGTTCGGATGACCCAAAAGGACAATCATGACATGGTTAGTACCTTAGATTCCCATTCATTATTATCCTCATCATGGATTCCGTATTAAGAAATTATTACATGTCCATACATTAGTTGAGTCCAAATAAGGAACCATGGATTAACAGTATTGTACTATATTACATTAATATTTTCATGCCTTTTCATTAGTTTGGTTAATATTACATGGAATAGATGTTATAGATCCATTTGGTGGTGTTCTACGGAGATTTATCTCAAACCATATCCAAACCACCATTTGTACCAAAAACGATTACATGTATATATGTTTTGAAAAAGGGAAATATTCCTCATTGTACACCATATATATATTGCTTTCATTAGGTTGGATCTTGTTGGAAGATGACCAAGATATAGTTAATAATGCAAGGATAGACTTTGGATTATTTTTTATAATTTTTTTTGAATATATTTCTTTCTACAATTTATACTTGTTATCAAATTTTTCACACTTGAGATAAATTATCATAATCTTTTTCCAAATATTATCAGTTGCATCAGTTTTTCATTATTCCTATCTAAATCTACTATAATGGGTTACTGGTCCAGTTTCAAATGTTCTTTCTATTGATGTGATATTTTTTATCGTATTAATTCTACTATTTAAATATTATTATATTTATCCTTTATGAAAAATTCTAGTAATGAGCGTATATTCTCAACATAGTCACACACTTGGCCTTCAATACTGGTCGGAACGCTCTACTATTCAGGAAAATTCGCATGAGGACCTCTAGCCAGCTGGTCTCGATGAAACTTTTAGTGGAACCTTTGTACGGTATGTCATAATGTGGTATTAGAGAGCTTCATTTCCTGATATACTATTTATAATGAATAGCCTAGAGATTATTAATTCATTGTAACTTGGTTATTTTATATTCCTTTGATTAGCTAACCCATGTTCATTATTATTTCTATGTTTCATGAAATAAATTTTTTTCATGTTTGATAAATTGCTATTTATATCCTTTCACCATGGGATGTGGCACATGTTATGTTATTGTTATTATTATTATTTTGATTGAAGAGATTATTTCATCCATCTCATGATGATGTGATTGTAGGGATAAGTGTTAAATGGCCGTCATAGGCTATTAGAATTCACTTTCCATGCATATTCCATGAAATATAAGTTCATTTAATTACATTTATATTTCTATTCTTCATATGATTGTTCATTAATTCTATTATAGTTATAATTTTTAAATTCTATTATATATTTGTGATTGAGTGACTATAAGATTCAATTAATTAGGTTTACAGGCCTCTAGGTGCATGAATGTGTAGCCTACAAAGTTAATCCATCATAAATAACACATTACATATTGAGCCCTACTATAGATGAGGATAAATTGGAATTAAATTGGTTTCTCTATCAGTGATAATTGGTTTGAAACCTGATTCACTAGGAATTAATATCAATTTTAATTTTTACTATGATATATGTAAATAAGAAATTAATATATAAGATGTTTTACATGACTTATAATGAGAATTGGTTTCTAGTAAATGAAGTTGTGTAAGAACCCGGTTTTTTCTTCGAAAGACTTTGGAATATTCTTGATGATATTCCAGAGCAGCGCCTTCAGACAACGTTCGATTCTGAGCCCCGAAGAGGCCGGAATTAACTTTTCAGTGCGTTCACACTGGAAATGCTAAATAATTGAGATAACTCCTAAACGGAGTTCTGGATCAGAGATCCGAGTGTACCGATGGGTCCGGAATGGGGTGTCTACCCTAGGAGGGACATAAAACTAGTCGGCGCGGGATGTTTGGACCCCTTGCCCGCTTCTGGAACGTTAAACAGATTAATTAATTAATTAATTAATTCATTTAATGGAGAAACGCTAGTATCTTTTGAATGGTGGATCAGATCGGATAACCAAGAGCACCGTTGAGTTTTGAGCATGCCGTATACCCAAGGAGGGGTATAAGTTTCGCGGGCGCGGGCTATTTGTGCAAAATGGTCCCAGGGGCGTTTTCGTAATTTGGCGGCCTCGGGCGCTAAGTTTAATAACTTTTGAATGGCGTCTCAGATTAAAATTCCGAGACTTCTGTTGTGCTCAAAGCGTCGTGTTTACCCCAGGGGCGCCCTCATTTTTGTCTGCTTCGGGAGCGGAGTCGGGGGCGTGTCGGGCAGGGTGTTTATGTGTTTTTATTTAAACACCCCCCCCCCTCTTCCTCTTCTTCTTCTTCCTCACAACCTCTCCCCTTCCCTCCTCCATTCCGGCGAGCTCCGACGAGGTGAGCTCCGACGAGCCAACTCTGGCGAGGCAACGGCGTGGGGCGGATCGCGCGGGAAGCGTCAGGCGAAGCCCCACGAGGTTGGAGTTATTTCGTTTTCGTTTTCCAATTTCCCGCAATATTTGAGCCAAATTTATATTGTCGAATTGCTGCCTGATCTTCGATCCAAGCCCATAATCGCGTAGATCTTGTCCCGAGCATCCCGAAATGTTATCCGGATCAATTTTTCGACCAACGAATCGTTTCCGGTGGTCCTCTGATGTTTTTCCGGCCATGAGGCCGGTTTCCAGAGAGTGTCGAAGGCGACGGACGGCGGCGCATGGCGGTCGCGGCTTCGGGAGGCAGCGGCTTCGCACCGCGGGGCGGAGCAGGGCCTCCGGCGGTCGGTCGGGGCTTCAGCAGGTGGCAGCGACACTTCTGGGAGGCGGAGGCAGCCTTCGGCGACGGCTGTCGGAAGCCGGCCGTGGCACCGGCCGCGGGCGCCGGCGAGCGGAGGAGAGGGGGGGGGGGGGGGCGCGAAGCGCGCGGCCCCCGTGCGTCGACCGCGACACGCAAAACGCGGGTTGCTGTTTGGCATCAACCAGCCGCGAGGCGGCCGGTCGGGAGAAGTAAGCTGCGGCCAGCTGGCCGCGACAGGGTGAACTGGACCCGCGGCTGAGCCGCGGGCCGGCTCCGCGGACCAGGCCGGCCCAAGCAGGGTGGACCGGCCGGTCCGGGCCGGTCCGGCCCAAGGGGCTATGCCCTCAGCCTTCGGACGCCCGTATTTCGGGCTACGGGCATCCGTTTTGCGCGCCGTCTGCGGCAGCGCGAAGCTTACATCGAGGCAAAGCTTTTGAGATAGTTTCAGGAATTTTTTATCCCTGAAACGAGGGGCCGCTGAGGCGCGACGCGTCCTTAAGTGGACGAGCGTTTTCCGGGATTCTTGTTTTGGACGGTGCGGACGCGTCCGACATTCGTTTTGAGCACCGTCAGCGGCGTTGTGACCCTGGCACTGAGGCGGAGGTTTCCAGTGCAATTCCAGGCATTGAGGCTAGAGTTGAGGCGCGGGCCCCACGGCCCGCCTTTTGAGTTGCGTGCATCTTTTTGCGACTTTTTCACCGGACGTCCGTTCGGGGTGTGCGAGCAGTCATTTTTGGATGTTTTTCCGAGGGGATTGAAGTGGTACAATCCGCCCGCCCTAATTCGGCACGATGGTGCGGGGCCCACGAGGGCCTTTGGGGCATCGACGGTGATTTTCCATCTTTATCACCGGGCGACCGTTTTGGACAAGTGAGTAGTCCATCTTGTGTACTTTTTCCAGAGGATGGCAATGGTGTGATCCGTTCGTTGAGTTTTGGGACCGGGATGCGGGTCCCACGTGGCTCCGCTCGTGTACGGTGCACCGGAACACATCTTTTCTCCGGATATCCGTTGCACTCAAGTGAGTAGTGCTTTTGACGTGCTTTTTCGAGAGCATTGCGATGGTGCAGTTCGCCCAACCTTTTTCGAAGATGTGGGGTGGGTCCCACCCGACCCGGCTACGGTGAATAGTACCTTTTCCACCTGCTGACCGTTTCGGGTGAGTGAGATGTCTAACTCGTTTTCCTCAAGGTTTACAACGGTGTGATCCGTTTGGCTGTACGGAGCCTCTTGCACGATCTTGAGAAATTTGGAAGCACGAAAGGTGCTCCATTGGTGGTTCGCCCTACTTTGCTTATAGCGGACCTTTGGTGAGTGATCGGGTGCACTCCCGTGTGAGTGATTTAAATGCTTGAGATGATGTGGATGGCTGTGTCTGGGCATTTGAGGTGGAGTTGTTACGTCACGCCTTCGCGTTGACGTTGGGTGCCGTGTGCACGATAGCCTTTGGGTTGGAATGAGGTATACTTCGGGAGTATACGGGAGCGCTTGGAGGTACGTGTGGTTGTTTGTACCTGAGGATGGTTGTGCGCTCAGTTGGGGTTGAGATGGGGACACACGTTGTGTGGGACCCACGTGCGTGCCGGGTTCTGCTTTGCGTACTTGGACCTCTCACAGCATAGAGGGTCCTTTTGTGCTCGTTTGTTTGGCTAGCAGAGTGGAGTTTATTTCCCCTAGCTTTGTGCTCGTTTGTTTGACCAGCATGGTTGAGTGGTCTCCCCCGAGTTTCGCTCGCGATGGACTGGCTGGTAGCGGTGCTAGTGACACCCAGTGCTGGAGCAGACACTGCACCTCTTTTGGGTGAGTTGTTCTGGAGTTGGAAGGTTGTGCGATACCCACTCCGTGTTCTATTGGCTAGTGTTGTACCCTCTAGTGGAGATGGCCAGGGCAATTCTGAGTTCTACCCTCCGGTAGAGACTAGGCAGTGGGTTACTCATCGACCTCTTTGGGTTTACCCTCCAGCAGGGCTGGGCAGTGGGTTGCTCACTGACTTCTAGGGTTTACCATCTAGCAGAGACTAGGAAGTGGGTCACCCGATGCTATTAGGGTCTACCCTCCAGCAGAGACTGGGCAGTGGGTCACCCGACGCTAGTAGGGTCTACCCTCCAGCAGAGGCTGGGAAGTTGGTCACCCGATGACCTCATGGGGTCTACCCTCCAGTAGGGCTGGGCATTGGGTCGCCCTTCGTCTAGTTCCAGGTCTACCCTCCAGCACGACTAGGCAGTGGGTCGCCTGTCGACTTATTCCAGGTCTACCCTCTAGTGGGGCTAGGCAGTGGGTCGCTTGATGATGTATTATGGTCTACCCTCCAGCGGGGCTGGGTAGTGGTTCGCCGGATGATGTGTTATGGTTTACCCTCCAACAGGCCTGGGAAGTGGGTCACCTAGTATCTTAATATGGTTTACCCTCCAGCGGGGCTGGGCAGTGGGTCACCTGATATATGGTTAGGAATTACCCTCTAGCGGGGCTGGGTAGTGGGTCATTCGTTGGCATTCCAGGCTCAGTCCTTTCTACTAGTCTATCCTGTGGTTTTTCTTCGTGTTTACTAGAGCGGGACCCTTGTTTGTACGGGTCGGTGATGGAACGGCTCTGACTTTGAGGAGACCTCACAACTATAGGGCAGTGAAGAGGTGTGGTTTGACTCTCCCTAGAACTCTCAAGTACGAGGGGCGTTTTCCCCACATAGAGGCGTTCTTGCGACACGATCTAAAACCGTGCGGGTGAGTCAGTGCCCCCCAAAGCGGATAGTATCAAGGTGCGGTGACTGAGCCCCTTGGCTTGCGGTTCAGGGCAGACGTGCGTGTTTCTGGGCGAAGATGATGGGTTATGTCTGGGACTGTGGGATACTCTTTTCTTGGGCTGAGCTACGGGACAGAGATCCCCATACGACAATGTTTGGGCTTCTTGATTGAGCAAAGGGATATGTATATACATTGTTTCTGGTACCCACTTCTTGGGTTTGGTTACTCTCCTTCCATGTGAGGCGAAGACGCGCAGGTTATGCCACGTGATTTCCATGTCTTGCGTCTCGTGGTTGGACGAGTCTACTCTCCTGCTATAGGCAGAGAAGACTCGATGAGAAGTTCATCTTCTCACCGTTTCCAGCTCCTTGTGTCTGGACGAGTCTACATTCCTTTTATATTTTGGGTTGAGATGGACTCTTACTGCACTTTCAGTTGTACTCCTATACTTTTCTGTTCGCTCTACCGCTCACCCTTCGGTACCTCCTTTTTTCCTCCCTCGAGCCTTCGGGGTATCCTACTGAGTATTTTTATACTCACCCCTGCTTTGGCTTTTCCCGCACTTGGTGTGTCATTGCAGACAACAGACAGGTGGAGCGTGACTTCAGTGGAGCGTAGGAGATTGGGATCTTGGACCGCGTGCGGTGGTCGTGTCCAGGTTCTAGGTGGCAGACCTGTCATCTGTTTCTTTTCGTTTACCTGTTGCTGGGTTGTGGCACTTTTTGGTTGGGCGCGTGTTTTTCCCTTTTTCATTTTCAGCACTGTACTTTGTACTTGTAGAGGTCGATTCACTCTGTGGTTTATATATAGCAGTTTTTCTTTTTACTCTTCTTGCCTTTTCTTTTACTCTGCAGTTTGGAATTGAGTTTGCTGCGTGTGTGAGTACAGGTACTTAGGCAAAGGCCTCCCCGATTTATTGTGCCTTCAGCGCTGGTCGCCATCCCCTGGCCTATGGAGGCGGGCTTGGGGTAGTTGAGATCGAGCCCGGTTAGGGTCGGGTCGTGACAAAGTGGTATCAGAGGAGGTTCGTTCCTTGGGACGTTGTGCGGACGTCCTTAAAAGAGGAATTGGTTGGGATTTAGGGAAACAATGTTAATGTGTCTCGAGAGCGGCTCTCAGGCCAGGGAGTCCAGTGATGGTGCGGCGGCCGACATATCCATTCAGTAGGACCTTGATAACCCGCTTATCGACTCGGCATGCTGAGACACTTGTTGCAGGGAAAATTGTTTTGTGAATCACATAGGACTGAGTCTTGACTGTCCTTCTTGAGTCAGCTCCCCATCGTTGTTGTTGTTGGTATATACATTATTCTCATATGACCACGACACTCCTTGATAACATTCAGGATGTCACCGCGAAGACAGCCAGCCCAGATAACCGCTTTGGTTCGTGATGACGGCCATGTGATCTACGAGGCCACAGTCCGGGACCCATCATGCGAGCCCATTCTCCGGGTGGGCCGGTAGCAGCACCCCCACGTGTTGAGTAGCAGGCAGTTTCAGCAGAGCAGGATGAGTTTGAGTGCAGGTTGAGCACGCTCCATGAGTTCCAGCGGTAGAGACTGCTGAGGTTCAGTGGTGAGCCAGACCCTCAGGCAGCAGAGGTTTGGCTCAAGGCAGTGGTGAGCCTTTTCAGGCTTGTGCAGACACCGACAGATCAGAGAGTGGCTTTGGCATCCAGCTTTCTTTTCATGGAGCATCTTGGCATTGGTGGAGTCTGCTGACTCAGTTTCTTGACGAGTCGTCGTTTTCATTGGACGACTTTTAGTAGTTGCTCCGTGAGGAGTTTTTCCCCTCCTACTTGCGCTCCGTTCTGCAGTTTCAGCAGTGAGGGATGACGGTTTCTGAGTACGCGACTAGTTTTGTAGACTGTGCACACTTTTACTCGGACTTGGTCCGTGACGACAACATCCGAGTGCGGAACATTGAGCAGGGTATCCACTGAGAGATTCGTGCTGTCAGGGTACCCTTTGGGATTTCCATATATGCCGGGGTGCTAGAGCAGGCGCTGGTGACCGAGGGCTTCCTGTCATGTTTTGTGGTTGGTATTGGCAGTGGGCGTGATGGAGCCGGGACGTTTGCCATAGTTAGAAGGCGCTGGAGGACAGGATCTCGATGGAGGTGGCCTTCCCACTGCCGGTTTCAGAGACGTGGTCCTATACCACTGTGGCGAAAAGGCACAGTGCCTCAGCAGAGGATGTCATTCCTTGACTGGATCCCGGGTCGTGGTCATACACCACAGTGGCGCCGGAGGGCACCAGGGCAGCCCAGAGAGCGCAGGTGCTATGCTTGTGATGGGCGAGGTCACTTGGATGGAGACTACCCGACCCGAGTTGTTGGGAGCTTCAGGCAGGCAGTAGTCGCACCACCACGACGGAGGCAGCGCCGTGATCGGAGTAGTGACCAGAGAGGTGGTGCTAGTAGAGTAGTGGGAGGAGCTGGAGGTGGGGGATGACGTTACGAGATCTCCCCATCACCACTGGGCGGTCCATGTCAGGCTTCGGGAGCTGACGGTTGGGACCGCAGGTAGCCGCGAGATTTGGATTTCTACGATCCTGCAGAGCATGGGATGGTGAGAGGTACCCCTTGCGACTCTTCTACCTTTTACAGTAGAATTTTTGGGCTCTACATGTGAAAGTCTTTTCTCTCGGATCCTTGTTTGAGGTGTTACCAGGGTGACCAATGGTGTCGGGTGTAACCCTATGTTGGTGAGAAAAAAGGCATGAGCCCTTTTCCTTTAGTCGATGGTGTTGAATCCTTCGCCTTTTGAGCGTGTAAGAGAGCATCAACTCTGGAACCTTGCGTGACTAGATATCCCTTGGTGTTTCACCATATGGATATTATGAAGGAGGGAATCACCGGGCCTTGTTCCAGGTGCGGGCGGTGATTCCAGTCGCAGCGTGCGACGTAGAGGTTTGACCGGGGAGGTGAGCTACCCCCTAGGGCCTTCGGGTCGTGTGAGACTGTGCAAAGGGATGGAGAGGTACCCTACCACCTTGCCCTACCCCCAAAGTCTGGAGTGGGTGCACGACGTTGGAAAGGGATGAACTCACATTAAAGGATCAATCCTTTGGTCCATGTGCGGTGACGCAGAGCTGTGTGTTGGTTCTTCTGGGTATGGGAAATCCAGGTGTGGGCTTAGTACCCTGTGTTGCTCCTTAGTTTTGATTTTCGATAACATAAAGCTTGAATTAGGGAATTATGTAAGAACCCGGTTTTTCTGCGAAAAACTTTGGAATATTCTTGATGATATTCTAGAGCAGCGCCTTCAGACGACGTTCGATTCTGAGCCCCGGAGTGGCCGGAATTAAATTTTCAGTGCGTTCACACTGGAAATGCTAAATAAATGAGATCACTCCTAAACGGAGTTCCGGATCAGAGATCCGAGTGTATGGATGGGTCTGGAATGGGGTGTCTACCCTAGGAGCGACATAAAACTTGTCGGTGCGGGATGTTTGGACCCCTCGCCCGCTTCTGGAACGTTAAACGGATTAATTAATTAATTAATTAATTCGTTTAATGGCGAAACGCTAGTATCTTTTGAAAGGTGGCTCGGATCGGAAAACCGAGAGCACCGTTGAGTTTGGAGCGTGTCGTTTACCCTAGGAGGGGTATATGTTTCGCGGGCGCGGGCTGTTTGTGCAAAATGGTCCCAGTGGCGTTTTCATAATTTGGCGGCCTCGGGCGCTAAGTTTAATAACTTTTGAACGGGGTCTCGGATTAAAATTTCTAGACCGCCATTGTGCTCGAAGCATTGTGTTTACCCCAGGGACACCCTCCTTTTTGGCTGCTTCAGGAGCGGAGTCGGGGGCGTTCCGGGCGGGGTGATTACGTGTTTTTATTTAAACACCCCCCCTCTTCCTCTTCTTCTTCTTCCTCACAACCTCTCCCCTTCCCTCCTCCATTCCGGAGAGCTCCGGCGAGGCGAGCTCCGACGAGCCAACTCCGGCGAGGCAACGGCGCGGGGCGGATTGTGTGGGAAGAGTCGGGCGAAGCCCCACGAGGTAGGAGTTATTTCGTTTTCATTTTTCAATTTCCCGCAATATTTGAGCCAAATTTATATTGTCGAATTGCTGCCCGATCTTCGATCCAACCCCATAATCGCGTAGATCTTGTCCTGTGCTTCCCGGAATGTTATCCGGATTGATTTTTCAAACACCGGATCATTTCCGGTGGTCCTCTAATGTTTTCCGGCCATGGGGCCGGTATCCGGCGAGTGCCGAAGGCGACGGACTGCGGCGCAGGGCGGCCGCGGCTTCGGGGGCGGCGGCTTCTCTGCGCGGGGCGGAGCAGGGCCTCCGGCGGTCGGTCGGGGCATCAGCAGGTGGCGGCAGCTTTTCCGGGAGGCGGCGGTTGTCAGAACCCGGTCGCGGCACTGGCTGCGGGCGCCGGTGAGCGGAGGAGAGGGGGGCCGCGAAGCGCGCAGCTCCCGTGCGTCGACCGCGGCCCGCAAAACGCGGGTCGCTGTTTGGCATCAACCGGCCGCGAGGCGGCCGGTCAGGAGCAGTAAGCCGCGGCCAGATGGCCGCGGCGGGGTTAACTGGACCCGCGGCTGAGCCGCGGGCCGGCTGTACGGACCGGGACGGCCGGCGCGGGACGACCCAAGCAGGGCGAACCGGTCGGTCCGGGCCGGTCCGGCCCAAGGGGCTTTGCCCTCAGCCTTCGGACGCCCGTATTTCGGGCTACGGGCGTACATTTTGCACGCCGTCTGCGGCAGCGTAGAGCTTACATCGAGGAGAATCTTTTGAAATGGTTTTGGGAATTTTTAATTCCCAAAACGAGGGGCCGCTGAGGCGCGACGCGTCCTTAAGTGGACAAGCGTTTTCCGGGATTCTTGTTTTGGACGGCGAGGATGCTTCCGACATTCGTTTTGAGCGCCGTCAGCGGCGTTGTGACCCTGGCACTGAGGCCGAAGTTTCCAGTGCGGTTCCAGGCGTTGAGGCTGGAGTTGAGGTGTGGGCCCCACAGCCCACATTTTGAGCTGCGTGCAGCTTTTGCGACTTTTTCCCCGGACGTCCATTCGGGGTGTGCGAGCAGTCATTTTTGAATGTTTTTTCGAGGGGATTGATGTGGTACAATCTGCCCGCCCTAATTCGGCACGATGGTGCGGGGCCCACGAGGGCCGTTTGGGCGTCGACAGTGATTTTCCATCCTTATCATCGGGCGACCGTTTTGGACAAGTGAGTAGTCCATCTTGTGTAATTTTTTGAGAGGACTGCAACGGTGTGATCCGTTCATTGAGTTTCGGGACCGGGACGTGGGTCCCACGTGGCGCCGCTCGTGTGCGGTGTGCCGAAACGCATCTTTTCTCCAGATATCTGTTGCACTCAAGTGAGTAGTGCTTATGACGTGCTTTTTCGAGAGCATTGTGATGGTGCAGTTTGCCCGACATTTTTCGGAGATGTGGGGTGGGTCCTACCCGACCCGGCTATGGTGAATAGTACCTTTTCCACCTGTTGACTGTTTTGGGTGAGTGAGTAGTCTAACTCGCGTGTTTTTCCACAAGGTTTACAACGGTGTGATCCGTTTGGCTGTACGGAGCCTCTTGCGCGATCTTGAGAATTGTGGAAGCACGGAAGGTGCTCCAGTGGTGGTTCACCCTACTTTTCTTGTAGCGGACCTTTGGCGAGTGATCGCGTGCACTCTCGTGTGAGTGATGTAAATTCTTGAGGTGATGTGGATGGCCGTGTCTGGGCCTTGGAGGTGGAGTTGTTACATCATGCTTTCGCGTTGACGCTGGGTGTCGTTTGCACGATAGCCTTTGGGCTGGAATGAGGTATACTCCAGGAGTATACGGGAGCGCTTGGAGGTACGTGTGGTTTTTTGTACACGAGGATGGTTGTGTGCTCAGTTGGGGTTGAGATGGGGCCACATGTTGTGTGGGCCCCACGTGCGTGCCAGGTTCTGCTTTGCGTACATGGACCTCTCGCGGCATAGAGTGTCCTTTTGTGATCGTTTGTTTGGCTAGCAGGGTAGAGGTTTTTTCCCCTAGCTTTGTGCTCGTTTGTTTGACCAGCATGGTTGAGTGTTCTCCCCCTGGTTTCGCTCGCGATGGACTGGCCGGTAGCGGTGCTAGTGACACCTAGTGCTGGAGCATAAGCTATAACTCTTTTGGGTGAGTTGTTCTGGAGTTGGGAGGTTGCGCGATACCCACTCTATGTTCGTTTGGCTAGTGTTGTACCCTCCAGTGGAGATGGCCAGGGCAATTCTGAGTTCTACCATCCAGTAGAGACTGGGCAGTGGGTTACTCATCGACCTCTTCGGGTTTACCCTCCAACAGGGCTGGGCAGTGGGTTGTTCACTGACTTCTAGGGTTTACCCTCTAGTAGAGACTGGGCATTAGGTCACCCGATGCTATTAGGGTCTACCCTCTAGCAGAGACTGGGTAGTGGGTCACCCGACGCTAGTAGGGTCTACCCTCCAGCAGAGGCTGGGCAGTGGGTCACCCGACGACCTCTTGGGGTCTACCCTCCAGCAGGGCTGGGTAGTGGGTCGCCCATCGTCTAGTTCCAGGTCTACCCTCCAGCACGACTAGGAAGTGGGTCTCTTGTCGTCTTATTCAAGGTCTACCCTCCAGTGGGACTGGGCAGTGGGTCGCTTGATGATGTATTAAGGTCTACCCTCCAGCGGGGCTGGGCAGTGGGACGTCGGATGATTTGTTATGGTTTACCCTCCAGCAGGGCTGGGCAGTGGGTCACCCAAAATCTTAATATGGTTTACCCTCCAGCGGGGCTAGGCAGTGGGTCGCTTGATGATGTGTTAGGGTTTACCCTCCAGCGGGGCTGGGCAGTGGGTCATTCATTGGCATTCCAAGCTCAGGCCTCTCTACTAGGCTAGCCTGTGGTTTTCCATCGTGTTTACCGGAGCGGGACCCTTGGTTGTACGGGTCGGTGATGGAACGACTCTGACTTTGAGGAGACCTCTCGACTGAAGGGAAGTGACGAGGTGTGGGTTGAATCTCCCTAGAACTCTCAAGTACGAGGGGCGCTTTCCCCACCGAGACGCGTTCTTGTGACGCAATCTAAAACCGTGTGGACAAGTAAGTGCCGCCCAAAGCGGATAGTATCAAGGTGAGGTGACTGAGCCCCTTGGCTTGCGGTTCAGGGCAGACGTGTGGGTTGCTGGGCGATGATGATGGGTTATGTCTGGGACTGTTGGCTACTCTTTTCTTAGGCTGAGCTACGGGACGAAGATCCCCTTACGATGATGTTTGGGCTTCTTTATTGAGCAAAGGGATATGTATATACCATGTTTCTGGTACCCACTTCTTGGGTTTGGTTACTCTCCTTCTAGGTGAGGCGAAGACACGCGGGGTATTCCACGTGCTTTCCGTGTCTAGCTTCTTTTGGTTGGACGAGTCTACTCTCCTGCTATAGGTAGCGAAGACTCGACAAGAAGTTCATCTTCTCACCATTTCTAGCTCCTTGTTTCTGGACAAGTCTACCTTCCTTTCTTTTGTTGGGTTGAGATGGACTCTTACTGCACTTTCAGTTGTACTCCTCTACTTTTCTGTTATCTCTACCGCTCACCCTTCGGTACCTCCTTTGTTGCTCCCTCGAGCCTTCGGGGTATCCTACTGAGTATTTTTATACTCACCCCTTCTTGGGCTTTGCCCGCACTTGGTGTGCCTTTGCAGACGGCGGGCAGGTGGAGCGTGACTTCAGTGGAGCGTAGGAGCTTGGGAGCTTGGACCGCGTGCGGTGGTCATGGCCGAGTTCCAGGTGGCAGACCCGTCAGCTGTTTCTTTTCGTTTACATGTTTCCGGGTTGTGGCACTTTTTGGTTGGGCACGTGTTTTTCCCTTTTTCCTTTTCAGCACTGTACTTTGTACTTGTAGAGGTCGATGCACTCTGTGTTTTATACATAGCGGTTGTTCTTTTTACTCTTCTTGCCTTTTCTTTTACTCTGCAGTTTGGCATTGAGTTTTCTACGTGTGTGAGTACAGGTACTTAGGCAAAGGCCTCCCCGAGTTATTGTGCCTTCGGCGTTGGTCGCCAGCCCTTGGTCTATGGAGGCGGGATTGGGGTAGTTGCGGCTCGAGCCCGGGTAGGGTCGGGTCGTGACAAGTTGAATGGTTATTTTTACCATTTTTACACAAAAACCCTTTTCATTTATACATTAACACTTACCAATAGTTAGCCCCCTAATAAGGTAGTTGGGGTAGTAAATTTTTTGTAGTGAGCATTAAATTTTATATTAATATTTTTCTAGTTGTTATATCTATTCTCAAAACATGATCTGAGTTGTGTGGATGACATTAGTAGACTAATGCTTCCACAGGATCCTCGTGACATATGCTAGGAGGGGGTGTCAATTATGATCTGAAAATCATAGGCCTTGATCCACCAGTCTAACTACCAAGAGATACACTTGATGAACCACATACTATACTTGATTTGATCACTAATGTTCAACATTTTTAGGGTTTCCTTTTTTCTGAATATATCTATGAATGGAGCTCCATGGTCTGCAGATTAAATGGTGAATATGACATGTGAGTTCCAGTATTTGCATGGAAACACCTTCTCGGGGGATGGTGGTATGTAGTCTTCTTCGTATTAAATGTATTCCTCCTTATCTATAATTTATAATATAGAGAAGCATCCACAGTGGATGATTAATCTTGTTATGTACAAGCTATGGAATTCATCCATGCATTGGTGGGATGGGATTAGCCAGGATTGTCACCATCAGGGAATGGTATGGGATGATTTGTAAACATATTTTGTGATAAATTATTTTTTTATATATTGAGGACTAATTGTGCCATATATTTTACTCATCAAGAGAATTTTTCTATGTTAATGAAGGATTAATTGGTTTGTTTTACATAGTTGTAGCACTTTTCACCACTTCTCGCCAGTGAAGATCTTCTCAAGCAAGATGTATCATAGATGTGCTATAGTATTCCATCCATATTCTGGTGGATATATTTTTTTGTACCTACATTATATGATACAATCTATAAGGAAATTTTTACAACGTGATACCAGAGAGAATGTGATAGTACTAGACATAGAGGATCATTGATGAGGTAGTCTAGTATTTCTTCCTGTAGTTGGAATTGTTCCATCAAGGTTTCACATCAGAGTAGGAACAGTATGATTAACCACACTAGTAGCACATTTGTATACCATCAATGTGAAGAATATAGAAATTTGAATACTCGGTTCAATAGTGACACAATTCAGTGTCATGATCTCTACTGTAAGGGTTATATTCCCAAATTCAATCATTCCATTCATATAGGTCATGTGGAAAAGGATTCACACCAGATCCACGTTTAGGTGTATGTTCTTTTATGTCGCATTAGGTGTTGAGTTGGAGTTGCACCTGAAAGACATGCTATGGAGGAGTTCATCATCATGATATCTAGACTTCATATCATCAGCAGCAATAGAGAAGTCACTATCAGGGTATTCTTAGCTAAATCGTAGGGTTGTGGATGAGTTTATTTACATTATTTACACCTCATACCTTAGGATTAATCTATAAGACCATTTATAGTACTTGGTATTATTTTAGAGGCCTACACTATTGTATTCTTATTATTTGATATTGGTTCTTTACATGCCTTCATCTCTTTTTCTATCATGGAAATCCATGAGCTATAAATTTAGTGTTATTTTGGTTTAATGACCCTATATACAATGTTGGTATTAGTCTCAAATGAAATACGATAATGTATGGACATTCCCATTGATTTAGTAAGTTAACCGTTCTGGTGGGGCTAATTTTTTGTTGATATGAGTGGGTTTTACCTCATACAATGTATGAATTGATTTGTTTTTTATCATGCCTTTCTTAGAAACTATCATTGTAGGATATGATTTTTTCTAGAAGTGGGAAGAAGTTATCCACACAAGGATGACTAGAATGTACATGCTGCTGTAGTTATACCCTATCATCATTGGCTAGGTGGAGTGATTCCTTGACTGAAAATCTCTTCATGGATGATCAGAGTATACATTAGACAGAATTCCCTCAAGTAGTATATCATTTTAGGGATGTATTTACCCTGTTTTAGGAGAAGTTATAGTGTTGAATTCTCCAAAAATTATAGAACCTACTATGTTCTCAGAGTTCATTTGGTAGTTGGAGTATCTAGAGTTCAAAGGTTTTATTCAACCTAAGAAATCCTATAGGTGTTCAAATGTGATTTTTTTCATACAAGATGTGACCCTTCCATTAGGCATGGATGACTGAAATATGAACCATGTTATTGTAATGAAAAATATCTACTACCTCTTATTGATGATATCACTATCTAGCTCTAAAGAGCTAGGGTGTTTAATAATATCAACCTGATATCGAGCTATCATTAGGTCTGAGTCAGGCCATCATACATACCTCGTACTAAATTCTGTATAACATATGGTATATCAGAGTATCTAATTATGTAATTTGATCTTAGGAACATGCCTACTATATTCACGTAATTGATGAATTTTGTATTTCATCCTTATCTAGATTCCATTTTCAAAGTAATTTTGGATGAAATGTTGTTTTATTCTCATACTCATTATGAGAATGATTATAATAATGGTACTGTAATGAATTAAGTAAGATAACAACAATGTTATTCTAGTATTTCTAGGTTTCGATTATGGATCGAATAGGATCACTTATGGGGTCATATGTTCTCATAATCGTGGGTAGCTATTGACATAGATTATGTGAGTGATGTCGTTTCCTAAGAGAAGTCCAGGAATATGTTTGATATAAAGACTATTAGAGGGATGTATAGATATTATAATACTTTCATACATGACCTATCATGTTATACTACACCTATTATTGGTTTTATAATGAAGGGTGTTATGTTCATGTGGTCATAAGTGTGTGTGAATGCTTTACGGGATGTTAAATAAATGATTATTTTGGCATGGATTCTGTTTTATTCTAGAGCCTCATAGAGGATACACAATGATCCATGATGAATATAGAATCGACCTTGGTACAATGAGGATATATATTAATATATTAATATCATAAAAATCATATAATTTATAGATTCATGAGTGAAATAACTCAATGCATGATCGTGAGCTAGTAGTTGTTGTCCATGAAATCCATTTCTAGACAATAAATTATGGCTCAGATTTTTTTGCTGTATAAAATCGATAAGATCATCAAATATACATTAAAATAACATTACATTAATATTAGACAATAAATATGGGTTGAATATATTTATTTCATTGATATAGTTCTTTCCTACATGCGTGGAATGGGAAATGTACGTAGTAGTTGATGCCCTGAGCCATAAACCTTTGTAACATTACATATGGGTATCTAGTGATGAATGGAAACTGATTGTAATATATCATAAGATGCTTATATATTTTCATTTAATTAATTAGTATTCTTATCTCATAGTATTTATATCTATTTAATCAATCCATTATAGAGTATATAGAATGATGTTTTTTGATCATAAATTCTAGATTCACTATGAGTGTCTTTAAGGAGACGAATCACCTCAGAATTGGTATTTGCATACTTATGACATACAATGTGTACATGGATATGCATGTGTTCCTAAATATTTTATATAGAAACAGATGTTTGATTATGACTCTTCTCAATGGGAAGTTGATCAAAGAATCCCGAAAATGTATCAAGATATGAAATACATGTATTGGTGGTCATGGATTAAATGTATGATAGTATATCTTAGCACTGTGTGTTACAACTATCACATGGTGAAGGAAGATTATTAGTGTACAATAGGATTGTTTCACCCATTTCCAATCCTAAAATGGAATTGGTATGTTGTTTTCATGGAATTTATATTCATCTAACAGAGGTATCCTCAAGGGAGTGATGCGGGATGGGTTGTTATTGATAGACATATGATAGTATCTCGCTTCCTTCCCATTTGGGAGAATTTATCATTTGTTAATATTGGAAGACTTATTATCAATGATATTATATAGATATAAGGGGTTCCTCATAATATAGTGTTAGATTTGTATGAATGTTTCACATCAGGGTTCTTTTTGGGGATTCATAATGATTTGGGTTTATAGGTGCTGGTGAGAAGATAATCTCACCCTCTTACTGATGGTCACTTCAAATTGATGATATAACATTTTGAGGACTTTATCCTAGAAAATGTTCTTTATTTCTATTGTTTTTGGTAGAAGAAAATCCATATTATATGTTTTGCCTATAATAATAGCTATCAGTAGATGGTTCAGATAGATCCTTTTGAGGCCTTGAATGGTATGTTGTTCAATTTAACACAGTGATAGGCGGAGGTTGGTCATACAACTTACAATGTCCACATATCATTTAGGATACTTTGATGTTATTAAAACTATATCAGAAGTTTTTTTATACTACTCAGTCTGGAATGAATTCTAATTTCTATTCCCATCGATGAACTCTAGAGTTTAGGGCTAGGGGGGTTGGGTTTTCCTATAGTTATATCCCATTCTTGGTTGTAAATTGGAATGGAAGGAAGGAAATATGTCACCACACATATTCAATACATTTGAGATTTTGGAGATAGTCATGTAGTTAGCCTATCTATTGTTACAACCTCAGAGTTATCGTGCCATAAATGACATCATCCATGTTTTATGGATTCACTATTACCATGCCGACTAATATCAAACATTTGATCAAGAGAAGGTTTAGTTAGATACTGATGAATCTTTTGAAGAGTATACTATATAAATCATTTACTAGAGAATGTACACTCAATGTTGATAGTATATCAATGTAGTATAGGTGTTATGATGTCATGTCCATGTAAGTTATAATACATGTGATTGGGAGGCTGATGTGTGTGCCTAGGGGGAAAGGTTTTTTCACACACATTTTTTGTCTTCCCATAGAAGATGAACTCATGTATGAGTTCCTATAAGGGTGTGATACATTAAGAACACACATTTTATCTAATATGTTGATCCTTTAAATTTCACTATAATTATTTTGTTAGACATAATATGAATTATTAATGACTTCATTATAGATTTGTGTGTTCACATGGATTATTCGGATTTGAGAAGCCTAAACGGTGGAGAAAAGAACTTGGTCAAATGGTTTGTAGAAACTGTGTGACCCACCATAAATATGCCCAACTAATAGTGTGAGGCTATAAAATGGGGTGAAACAAGGCACACAGTATTCCCTAATTGTGTTCTAGGGGTTTCCATCCTTTGTTATATATGAAAAGTTTTTAGCAGATTGGATTTCTATAGTTTTTTACTATTTCCCTAACTGTGTATCCTAACCATGTGGTTTCCCTCATTATTTAGTGGAAGGCACTTATGTGGTGCATGGTATGGAAAACCATACATCCAAATCATGCGACCAAAGTATTTTGGGTAAAATGGTATTTCTCATTAAATTCTATTTTAATTCAAACTCATCCCTCTCAATGTTACTCTAATAGATATAAACACTTTCATTTTTTAATATTGAGTATATGAAGCCTCTTATGATAGTTATTGATATCATTCATTCATCAGAACACCAATTTGATCCCTATTTATGTGCATTTGAAATTAATTAAATCCTTTTTAGTCATTCATCATTCTCATTTCCCTTAATAGTGCTATTTACATGTAGGATCATGGGCCATATTTTCACAGAATTAGTCTATTCCTTATATTTATTCTCATTCAGGACAAATAAAGATAATACTAGATTAGTAGGGTTGTAAACCCTTAAGGAAGGTGGTTTATGACACATCCCATATGTTTTTACACTTTTATAAATTATCATAATGTGTATGTGACTCTTTTATCATTTTTTTCCAAATAAATTCATGATATTTTCTTATATTCATTAAAATCATATTCAAAGAACATAGATATAAATTGTATACCCGGTTGGAGGTTATTACGTCAATGTTGACCACCCCAAGTATTTTTTTAATTTATTCCTTTTTTAGTTCGTTATGATTTTCTACACCACTATTGGGGTGTGCAATGGCTTGCCATAATTAATGGTAATCCCTTTCTTAATAAATTTAATTTATAATTTTAATAGTTATTATGGTATATGATAATTTCCCATGACCCTACTATGATAGTTATTAATTATATTTAATGAATCGTAGTTTTGAATGAATTGTATACTATGTATATGAATTCACATTGTAAAAAGAATATAATGACATTGTTGCAAATTTATATCACACATTATCATGTTTAACGTTATGAACTTGATTAAAAATAATGAACTAATTGTGAACTAAAAAATAATAATAAACGATGGAATGTACTTCTATCATTTTCCTGTGTATGAAAGGAAACAGAATGAATAAATTGAATTGTTAAATGGATTTGCAATTACATGGATTAATTTATTAATAAATAAACTATAAGGTGTTTTTTTGTTTGGATCATGACATCATTATAGGAGAGGTAGATCTTGAATTATCCTTTTATTCTTGAGGTAATTATTAGTGAAATTGTTGATACCATTCTAATTCAATGATGATGGTTTCCACGGTTGATACCCACCTTGGAACCCGATCATTGTATACAAGTGTATTCTCGGTATGACACACCATGATCCCTAAATAATTATTATAGGATGAATTTGATATATTCTGTGGATCCAGTGTGATGCATATGGACTCGAGGCACATTGGATACACCATTAGGCCAAGACATTTATCATCCCATTTTTCCTTGGATGAATTCCATGGACTCAATTTGAATTTTATTATTGTGGAATTCATAGGGTGATTCCCCATTGATTAAAATATAACCCTTATATCAATACTATTTTTTATTTGAAGGTTAGCTTGAACCCTGAAGTCAATGATCAATTGATTATTACCTTATATAATATTTATTTTTTATTATCATCACATATTCATTATTTCGTATTGGATACTTTGTTATTTTTATCATGGAATGACCGTTACTCATTGTACCTCACATGAATTTCTATATAAACTTGTAAATAATTAACAAATCATATTATTACATGTTCAAAAACAAGGTGAGGCTCCTACAGGTACATGGTATTTACATTATTTTAGTGATTTTATTTTATATATGCATGTTTGAAAACATTTTCATATTATATTAGACATACTAGATTATACATAGGTCAATGGTGGTGGCCTATTGTGTTTTATCTCAAACCCAATCCAAGCCTCCATTGGTATCTAAGAATATTATATGTATATATGTGTTGATAAACGAAAGAATCCCTCATTGGAAACATAAAATTGATTCCATGTAATATGATGGAGGTTAGTTGTAGATTACTGATCAAGAGATCGATAATCATTCATAGATTTCGGTATCATATTTCTTCAACCATTCAACATTTATTGAAAGTTTCAATTCACACCTATTTTCAAGATTTGTAGACACTTGACATAAATTTTCATCATCTTTTGAGTATTATTATTTTTTAATCAGTTTTTCATTATTCATATCTACTTCTATTATTGTATCTTTCTTGTCCAGTGTCTATAATGTTTTCTACAATTATTCCATCTCATTATCATACACCTCGTTCAATTTATTTGTTATTGTATTGATATGTTTCTCTATAATTAATTAGTTGAGGGAATAGTCTCCCCATGGAAACACCCTGGTCCCTTGGTCTTAGTTGGAAGGCTATTTAATTCTATGATAACCTCTTGATTCCACATGGCCAACTGGCCTCATGGCATCTTTGAGTGGTAGTCAGGTTTAAGACGTCATACAGGTGCTGAGATGGCATGATATTTAGAGGATCAATGTGGCTATAAATACTTTTTGAAATATATTACATATATTAAGGTAATTCACATTATTTATTCCTACAAAATCAAATAACACCTTAATGGAGGCCTAGTTCATATATATGAGGTCAATGTTAATTGCAAACATGGGTTTTACCCTAGGATTCCCATAACCATTGTCAACATTAATATTTTTTTAAAATGTTGTCACATGTGTGATTTAAGAAATAAATAAACAAATAAATTTATTATATTTTATTTTGTGGATGCATCATCCTAGATCTCTTATATATAAACATGGATATGGGCAATTTGTAGGGATAACTGCATTACCCTGCAAATTTGATAGGATCCAATTGAGATTGTTGGAGGTTATTTCATGGGATAATGATGGCAATCATTGATCACCAATTGGTCTGAAATGGATCTAGTAGATTATGCCAATGATAGTGACACAATACCATTCCTCATTAGTGATCAATCCAAACTCCATGTTTGACGTTGATTTTTGATTTCTATCACGCTCTTTTTTCCCAAATAATCATGTTTCTTAACCATGAAAAAATTGATTCACATAGAAATGGTATATCTATTTTTATTCAATTTATTTATTTATCACTGTTTATTATCTATTCCTATTTTATCATCAATTATTCAACATATTATCAAGGAAAAAATGAATAATAGTTATGGTCTATATTTTATAATATTAATATAATGTATTTATCCATTTTCGTAACGTGAATTTGTCATGGGAATTATACTTTTTCCCATTCATCAATAATTTCCTAGTATTTGATCATTCCATTTCCATTATTCAGTGTAACAGATCAATACTACATGAATGACTTGCGATAGAGGTCTTTATTTGATGATCATTAATTATATTGGATGAATAAAACAGGAAAGTGACATGATTGGATAGAGAGATCCATTACCATGATGGATACCTTAATATGGATCATGATATTAATGGATCATCTTAATGGATAATTTTTTGTGTGTATTATAGGACAAAATCTGGCGATCTGGTGATGAAATGGCCATGAGATCTCAGAGTTGTGGTTTCTCATGATGAAAGAATCAATAGATATGTGAAAAACAATGTTGAAGTCATCATGATGGATATATTAATTCTATATATAAACTAGTGTAATATGAAATTACACGTCATGTGGGACCCCATGGTTATTGTTAGGGTTTCAACAGAGAGATTAATATTACACACCATGTGACCCTTACACATGATGTATGAACTTTGTTAGGAGCCAATTGTGTATCTCATATGATACATGGTAATGATAATTCCATGTACATAGACATGTCCTAATGACATGGCTTGTTTTACATGGGCATAGACACGACCATATGCACATCGACATGACCATGTGTATATGGGAATTAATAGTTGTTCATGATTTTGTACACATTAAAGATCATCAGTACATGGGAATGGTCTAGAGTCTTAGAAAGAGTTGTCATTGATCTCAACATTCTCTTACTATTACCGAACACTGTTTATGTTGATATTTACATGTCGTGTTAGGTATCACCACACAAGAAGATGATGGGTTTGCTAGACACGCCATGCCCCACAAGTACCTGTTGTGTACCCATTTATTTTGTGTTTTTATACATTTATTTATTCATTATGAACCATTATCATGTGTGTATGTTCTATTATTCAATTCCCTCATGGTATAATGTAGAATTATGTCCACAGTTTATAATTTTGTTACCCTCTATATGACGATTCTCTGATAATCATTATTGTTCCCTCCATGAGATTGGGTTGTGGTCTTATATAATCTATTTACCCTGCATGGGGTTGGTGGAATCCGTATTATTTCCTTGGGTATAGATATGATCCTCCATCTACCTGGAAATATCAGAATGGTCCACTCTATAGTTTGAATACGAGCCCCTATATAGTAGGTTGTTATAGATTAGGTCCATGTTGTCTACCATCAGTCCTAAGAGTGACTCTCGATCTGCGTATCATAGTCTTCAAATACTAAGGAAATTTATTGAGAATGTCCCAATTGATCATTAAATCATCGAAGAGTGTCTCTAGTGATTTCATGTCTCATTGAGTGTAATATTTTAGAATGATAATTTATTAGAGGATAATAATGTGTGGGGTATTTTAGTTGTCACCTCTTGGAGGTGTGTTTTCTTTATAGAGTATATATAGGGGTTGTTAGTTTAGCATTGATTTCTATTATTTTTTATGAGGTTACTAATCTTAATGATTTTTGGTTAGTGATTATAGGGTGTGCTACTATGTATTGTTATAATAAACCATGTATGGGATCTATCCCCACATGGCATGGCCTATACGAATGAATACCCTTTTGATGGTGTCCAATGATGATATGGAGTGGGTAAAGAATATCTTGAGCTAGATAGGACATATATTCTCTTTGGGTGGCTTTATTTGATCAAAGTCCTCAACTGTAGGGATGGATGGAATCACTGTAGTTTGTTTGGGTATCTATTTTTCCGCTTTTTTCTTTTAATACTTCAATATTATTTTCTGATTGTGGAATCATATATTTATATTTTCATTGGAATTAGTTGTTTTATAATTAAAAATTGTGTGGGCATAGAGATGTGTGTGTACATGTAATGTTTTATAATTCCTCCCACGTCTATCATATTACTACTTGGTGTTGGTCCCAAGACTATGCCCTGTTGGAGGCAGGCATTGGGTTTCCAGGGTTCGGCCCCCACTATGTCGGGCCATAAAAGGTCCATCGTGACTCTAATTAGGTTTGTGTAAATAAAAGTATTGAAACCAACTACCATATACCAATGGATAGGGGTTGTAAAATAGAAACAAGAATTCATACTAATTCATAAAGTTCTATAACCTATATAAACCTATAACAACATTGAGATATTATACATTCAATAAAAATAAAATTTGACTTCAATAAAAATGAGTCACATAATTCTATAATGATTTAACAATGAAAAACCACTAAATAATGATATTTTTCATTGTAAGAATAAATTTATGATCAATACATGTGATTAACACACATTATTTAATAGATATATAAAAAGGAAACAGTATATCATTAGTACATATTCACCTGATAGGTACAACATTGTTCCTCTATACAACATAAACACTTTATGATGTTCTACCAGTAGAAAATACCACCATTGAGTACCACCATAAATCCATTATATTATTATCAAAATAACACATCTTCATTCACGGCTTCCAATAATATAGTAATTTTTTATTATTTTAATATACCCATCATGTGTGGGAAAAAAGATCATGCATGAGAAAGTATAAATATAACCAATTAGACAACCCAAAAAAACCACTCAATAGTAAAAAAACATTTAAATTCGAAAGCCTAATATGATGACGTAATTGAGAAGAAAGTTGATAAGAAATCATAAAAATACTTTAGGTTATGTTCTATTTTAACATGAATGATTTTTTTATTATCATTGATCATCTATTTAAGTAATAATATATTATAATTATACATGTATTTCAATTTTATTGTAAGACTTGGAGTGTCATATGTCTATAAACCTACTATAAGCCTTAACTTGGTGGTGATTCAGTGTATGGAGATAATTACTAAACAATGATAATTTTTTTCCAAATAGGTAATGTTACGAATGAACCAATAATATAATTGAATCCATGTCAGGAAAATAATCCCATGGAAGAAGATCCTCATGTCACCCTCTAAAACTATGCAGGGGAACTGTGACATGTTATATAAATATAAGTCAATCTCCATAAACCGTCCCTATAGATTCCTAGCAACGAAAATGATTTTGGGGTATATTGAGTACTGTGGATCTCACAGAATCCAATACCCTTAAATCAATCACTTCCATATCATTCCTTAATAGCATCAGTTATAGAGGTCCTTCGACCCACTCAATGACACCATAGTTGATAGGGATGTTGATCCCTTTGGGTGACTCATATACCACCACATGTAATGAGAAACCATAAATAGTATTATGCACTCCATGAGTGGAGACCCACAACTCATTGGAAAATAAATCAATAGAGAGGGTATCCTACTACTCCATAAACATAGTGGACCAGTTGCTTATAAATATATATTTTTAATGATTTCTATCAACCTCATGGTTTTAGTATTTATCCATCCATAACAGACATTGTCTCTAGAAATATATTAAAATAAATCTTATTGGATGTATCAAATATGAATTTTAGATATCTATGATGTATGTACCATCACATTATTTGTAAAAAAAATTATCATTATGGGCTACTCATACATTCCAAAAAAATGTGGGAGATACAATGAATATTATAAACTATATAATACAAGACATGTGACCATATGGTATATGGTGTGTTGTCCACTCAATAAGATTGATAATGATCTACTTTAAAACAATCAGTGCGAAGTCAAATTACATATAATGCATAATCATATATAAACTATGTATTACTACTCTAGATACATTATGTTTACAATAGATACATACTGGGTTGCCACAATAGATTTAACCAACATTTTCAATGGGTACATGTAATGTGATACTATGTGGCTACATGATGTGTACATCCTATTCATGCTGAGAAAATTACAAAAATCACAGATAATGTGTGTTTGACAGACATTTTTGAGATCATTTTTACACCTCACCCTATTAGGTTGTTTTTAATAGTATCAAACATAAATTTGTGTTTTTAATGATTTATTTTTTGGGATTTTAGTTTTTACATTTTAGTAAATTTTCCTGGAAATTTTGAATGAAATAGAGGGATCAAAACACACATGAGTCTAATTTATATATCCCTCACTAGTATGTACCAACCATTGCCTAATGATATAAAATTTGATAGTGAGTGGAGCCTAGACAAAACAGTAATCCTATCATTCTTCCACAGGCTAGTTGGTTCCACCCACACTATCTGGTTGATGTTGATATGAAAAAAATATAATAATTGGGAATGGTCCTTACCACCACTGTTTTTTTCTAATGGATATATTCAACACCCAGGATACAAGAAGCATCTTAAACCCTATCAAATCTATAAATAACCCCATTACAGTGATTTAATGTAATTTATTCTCTTCTTAAAAACAAATGCCCCCATTAGTTCCTTCCATGTATCCATCTTTTGTATTTCCTAGTGTTTTCAATATCTTTTATATTTTTCTCTCCCATAAGTTCACACAGTGCACCCCTTTTAAAGGAATTTTTATTTCTTATTTTCAATATTATCGACTAGTATTAGTTTAATATGATCCCATATACAATTTCCGTGAGGTTACAATGTGACATTATATCCATATCATAAGATTTTGATCCTCTTTTGACAAGGAGGCTTAGATATGGTTCATGGGCCCCTTTTTGGGACTAGAATTTGATATTCTATCATCTTATTATTATAGGGGTGCTTTTTGGAATCATCATAACCTCCATGAGTATGGTTTTATCCCCTAACTAGTATACCATATTATAGGGCCTCTCAGTATCATTGGCATATGATCAACTATTTATGGGGTGATTTGAATTGGGGTGGTCGTGTCCCCTTGCAGTCGGAGGTGTAAACCACTCTTTGAGTATCATGGTATTTTGTAAAAAATGAACATTCATAGGAAGGTACCAATCGATCAAGTCCTCTTAGATGAGTGAATTTAGTGATTTCATGGATTGTGTAGTAGATTTATTCAGATTGAGAATTACATTGAGTGGAATACTATGGATGGAAATTTGGTTGTGACCGCAAGGATCTGTGGTATTCATCCTAAGTATATCAGGGTGGTTTCCTATTATGAATTTACTGATTTTTTTTTATGTGATGATTATTTTGGATGCATATTTTTAGTGGTTTTTTTGTTTACTACAATTTATATTTATACTCACCCGTACCTGGGATCATTAAATATGTGTCGTCACTTAGGTTGATGATAGCCCATTTGATGTTGTCATGGGAGGAAAGGGAGTGGGTATTGCATATCTGAAGCTAAAAAACGATTTTTTATATAGGAGGGTTAATTTTGTTATAGTCCTCACCAATGTAGTACGATAGGGTCTCTATATTTCACGATTGGGGTAGCATTTCCCCCTTTTTCAGTTTCACTTCTTTGCTATAGTTCATAGATTTTGATGTCATAGATTTATGAATGAATTGATATCAATTTTTTTATATATCATAATTTATTAGTCATGGATATATTTATTATTTACTATTACATTTGAAAAAGGCCTCCCATGTATGTGATATGCCAACTCAGAAATAGTTTCTAGCTCATGGCATATTGGAGGTAGAAAAGGGGTATTCACGGTTCAAGCCATGCTCACTTGGTCCAGGAAGGCGTTGTATTAGAGATGTAGGTTCTACCATATCGAAATGTTATATGAAATTGTTTTGGGGAACTAGTGTTAACTATTATGAGTTAAACATCCAAGATATGGACTCGAATTTTGGGGCGGAGGCAGATGTATCCATACACCGGGACTCAAGTCAACCACCTCTCGACTAGGTACAGGTACACATTAGTTTTAGGGGGAAAATGTTTACATGAATCATATTGTAATGGGTTGGGTTATCCATGTAAATCATGATTAATCTTCGTAGATATAATATTTGATTATGGTATATCATGATTGTTTTTGGATTCCTCTATATAGATCTGACCAAGTTCCACAGTGTGATCAAAATGAAGAATCTCCAAGTGATGAGACATAAATTCAAGTCCCTATATCAAACACATAACCTATGGTTAATTTAAAATAGATACCACCATCTATTCATTATAACATGGAACTATTATTACCATTAATGGATTCATTCAAACTGATAGTGATGCATGAGTTCAAAAGGAAGTAACCTCCCACGTTTTCATTCATGCCAGACCGCCAAGTGGATAAGGTCTTTCAGAAAGTGGTCACCAATTTTTTCGAATTGGGATGATTATTTTAGATAATATGGGTTCCTCAGAGTTGTTAATCTTCATGTATTTACTATGATATTTTGGGGTTTATTGACTCAATCACATGACATGGAAGCTCCATCCAACTCAAAATTTGAGGTTATATTTGAGGCTGAGTTCTATTTATCAAAATTTTAATCATTGTTTATCCGAAAGCATCTACATTTATAAGTTGTATTTTTTTACTATGGGGTTATTATTCAATTATTTTTACTTATAACTCATTATACTCCCTGTATATGTATAGGGATGCATTTCCCCAAACATGGACCTTTAAAATGGGTTTACACCCTAAAATATTATCTTCAATGATATCTCGCCATATTCCCACCAATTAGGGAGTTTTATATTTGACTGTTGTGTTATATATATTCCTAAAAGAGAATTATTTTATAGTGGGAGATGCCGGAGAGAATTTGGGAGAAACGATCTTTAAAAAAGTTTCTAACATGGGTCGTAGGGACCCTAATGTGTTAGACTCTTCAGGAGGTGATATGGGCAAAGATGACTAGTTACACATGTATATTATAATGGATCAAATAATTTTATGGAGAAGAGTATCTTCTTCTATGATGGTTGTGAAAATCTAAAATGTTATTTACCAACTAGACATATAGCTGATCGGGATACCACCTACAGACTTCCAAGGTAGAGATAAAGGTAGTAGTATGATAATCTACATAGTGGTAGAGATGGAATATGGGATGATAGAGATGTTTAGGTTGTTATATGTTTGAACTATTACAACCACAACCCCCAGGTGGTCCACACAAGGATAAAGGAGCTAGTGGGTAGGGATAAGGATAAGTTAAGTAATTGAGGCCTATGACCCTGAGGCTCTAGTGATGATATGATGTTGGATCTGTGTCTTTTATAAATTAACTACAATATTTATGGACACAATATTGAGTCATTAATCTATTATCACATATGTAGTTCGATAGTAATATATTCTAGTTTAGCCATTAGTTTGGTTCATATGGTTGAGCTATCCAACAAGCCGTGACATGATGATTTCTCACTTCTTCCGATTGGGAAATCTAATGCTTGGATGTGTGAGTTTTTAATGGGATATAATTATAGTAGTGAGGGGGTATTGTGATATCATATTTGTTATGGTCTATCTTATCACAAACCTTCCCAGTGGGACATGTTCTGTGACTACCCCAATCCCACCTGCAATAGGCCAGTAGCTGGCAACTAGTGTTGGGTTGGCATATCTAAAAATTAGAGGAATTTACTTTAAACCAATATTCAGACACACAGATTCAATCCCACAAATGATGAAATGTAAACACTGAATAATCCATGCATGCCAGTATGAAAACATATAATAGTAACAATACAGACCTAAAATTAAAGGGGCTAATATACATGACCCACAAAAGTAAAGTAGTAGATATTCTAGAACACAAGTCACCGGAAACCCGTCTATATAATAACCTACATGAAGGGTAGTTGAAGGGTAGATTCATTATGTTGTAAGAGTAAGCATCGCATATCTGATAGCAATGGGAACCACATGTTCCTATACCACCAAATAATTTTTCAAGTCATCGATCTACTGCAGAATACATGACACATTTTGGCCAAGCCCATGTTGGGGTGAGTAAAACAATACCCAGTAAGACACCCCAAACCACCAAAAAACCCAAATGAAACTAAAAAAATGTATAAAAAAGGATTAACCATAAATTAATTACTAAAAAGGAATACACACACAAGGTATTATTAGATTATAAAGGTAAAAATATAATGTATGAAATTTAAGACTATTAAACATAATCACAGAACAACCAGTACTATTGAGGCAATTAGACCTGATGACTGACATAGACCTGCAGAGTCACATAGACTCGCTGAGTCACTTAGAACTTCTGATTAACATTGACATGTTGATTCACTTTGACCCACTGAGTCACTTAGACTCACTACATCACTTAGACCCTCTGAATCACTTATACTCATTGGGTCACATAGACTCGTAGTCATAGTCTTCTTGTCAAACCATGCCATAGGATTGCCTCTCCTAGAATGATTATTTCAGGAGATCGTATTCTTCACGTTTAAGGATTTATATATACATTTATTAAGACACACATATATTATCTCAAATGGAAAACCTTTTCTTGAGGCTCCCAATTCCACAATGTACTTTTCAATATGATGTACAATATGAATGTTAGGGAAAATTAAGTAAAAATGGGTTTGTTGGGATATGGATCTGGTCAGGCAAGACCCAAACTGCAGGGTTGACCCAGCACCACCTGATGTGCCGACCCACATGCCTAGTCTATCCCACTTAATTCTTCTAGATCGTCTCGCCCGGACGTGGTGGATACCACTTCCCCTCTCAGTAAGTGTGTTTGCCAGTTGGCCAACCACCTCCCCCACACATGGTTCAACACATTCCTATAGCTAAGTCGTATGTCTTTTTACCTGACATAGTGCTCCTATGTTGCCGTCGATCTATACAGTTGAGTCCCACCTAGTCACAAACTCGGATCTAGGTCCATGACTATTTTCATGGGTTCTTCCACCTTAGGCCATCAATCCGACATCCTCCACTATTGATGAATCACACATGGCTGGAGCTTTCAACTACAGCATTCTTCCTATCAATGGCTTTCCACTACCACAATAGCCTTCCCCTATTGTTGCCACCATGTAATATGTTTCAATGTGGTGGGTTTCTGCACTATCGTGGTCCCTCCTGAACTTCATATTTCCATCGCAGCTGCCATCGATCCAACATCTAATATAATTGAACCACAAAAAATAATATGAACCCAAAAACTACCAAAACAGGTGAGTCCAGGTCTTATTCATGTCGACCCTGATCCATTTTACATAGAATTTAAAATATGTAGAAAGGGGAATAAAATTATATGAATTCATCACATCAAATCTTGGATGAACTCAATTCAGATTCCCATAATCTAAACCATATCGCATAAGCAATCGATACATAGGTCAACCTTTTTAGTGATTGATCATAGTTTGTCACTAAAATCAATGAACACGGAAAGGATTAAATCCATTAGAAATATACCAAATACGTAGGATTGGATCAATCATGGTGAAGAATGGGGATGCACCACCACCATTATTCAATCATAGATATGTGATCTCTCATGGTTGGAGAAATCCTTTGGAGTGGTGGGGTTGTTTTTATCATTATTGATTTACCATTATCTAATAAAATTCAGTCGGTGCTTCTGAAAAAATCTCTAGGATACTCTCCCAGTCCCATTCGTATGATATTCTATTGAAGGGGGAAAATCATTTCATAATTTATATTATACTAAGTCATGTCATAATTACACTATTAAATTTATAAAATTAAAAAAGCGAAGCATCATAGCACTGCAATGATACATTTTAAAAAAATGTTCATATATTTATTTTATTATATTATTTAAATCCCAAAATATTTTAATTTTACCCCCAAAACACAATGGGTGAGGGTTGGTCCTTTATAAGGAAATTTCCACATTCCAAATTCAATTGTTCCCTCAGATTTTTAATCTGGGAACTAGTTTAGAAGTTACCAAAAACACACATGAATGATATTAAAAAATTCAAAAATTTATTCTGGGTACCCTCGACATCAGAATAACATTTCTTATCAGCTCATGGTTTTCGAAAAATCCATATAATTGAAAAAACAATTACAAGGATATTTTCGGGGCATTATAGTCTGCACACCATAGGGATTTATGTTCATGAAATCAAAAAACTGGAGATAAATATTAAAATGGGGGTACTGAGCAAGAATATGAGCCTCCTTTTCACAAGTCCTCTCTATTATTTTCCTATCTTTTCATCAAAACCACACCAATGGAATTGACCACCCATAATAAACCCACTCCTATCGGTATTTTATCTCAATAGTGAACTCTGCATTCGTCTCCCCATTGTCAATTTCATGATCACACGAGTCAATAAAGCATTGTGGATCAATCAAATAGCTGTTTAGCTATGAGACGTAAAATTCATCATGCGCTTAATGAATCTATGTTGTAATAGATAAACAGTATGAAACCTCACCATCACTAATCAGAATCAGAAAATTACTGATGAAACTCTGAGATATCTCCCCCCAAATCTCGGTAAACCCTTCTGATGAGAGACCATAATGAACATGTGGTCTCCCTCCTCAAAATCAAAGGCCTCTATCTAATATCATCATAATATTTATGCCTTCTTTTTGTAGTCCTGAACTATTCCTGGATGATATAAAAATTCTCAGTGGTAGACCATACCAACTCTAGGACCACGAGTGTTACAACTCCTATGTATATCTTAAATTGTTTTAACATGAATTTTCACCCATATAGTGACTCGAAGAGTTACATACCAATGGTGTAGTAGAAGAAGTTCTTGTATGAAAACTCCATCAATGGTTGGTGGTCCTTCTAACTACGACCAAAGACTATGATGCAAGCATGAAGCATGTCATCTAAAACATGGATAATCCACTCAGTCTGGCCATCCGACTGGGGTTGAAATTCCATTATCAAGGTCACTGAGTCCCAAAAACTTTATGTAATCCCCTCCAAATTTAGGAGGTCATGCGAGCATGAAGTTCGGAAATGATGGTTAATGGAACCCCATGAAGCAGAACTATCATTTGAATGTAAAAGAGTTACATGATCTCTACCGAACTCTACTATTGGATAGGTTTAAAGTGGGACAACTTGGTGATTTGGTATATTATCACCGAGATGGTATCATTACCCTTGTAAATTTATGGTAAAACTATGATGATTCCCATTTATATACCATCCCACTACCACTAAGGATCCTTTAGTGGCAAAGTCAATCCTATATGAACCTGATGCTCTCCCATCACATTCAGACAAGTGAGCACTATAAAACGATCTCTTCCACTACATTCTTCATCCCAGGCCATGTTAACTAACATCAGAGATCCTATTACATATTTTCCACATATAGTTGTACCGATAATGGGGAGGAGTGGAACTCAATCAGAACCTTCTATCATAACATCACGAGTACAATGGTGCTCCCTATGAAAAGGAGTTGTGTTCCCCATCTATCAAAGAACCATCAACGGAATGACTAGTGGCTAACTTTTTATATCACATCTCGTAGTAGAAATCCCCTAAATGTGACTCCCTAACAAACTATAAGAGTCGAAGAGTGACAACCATTTTATGGATTTATGTAACCCATCACCATCCACATAGCATATCTACATTTTTTCTAACTACTCTGATGACTCACTCGGAAGCTACAACCCGGATCTCCTAATGAGTGAGTCATCCACCAAATTCCCCTTCCTAATAATACAGACTTTATCGACATCATAATCCTTGAGGAACTATAGCCAACACCACCAACTAATGTTCATGTCCTTCTGGGAGAAGATGTACCTCAGACTTTTGTGGTCGGAATGGTCTACAAACTTCTCCCCCATAAAGTAGTGCTGCCAAATATTTAATGTGAAGACCACCACTGATAACTCAAGGATATGGGTCATGTAGTTCTTCTCATGATTCATCATATATCGTAATACTTAGGAAATTAATGATTTCCCCTATAGTAGGACACAACCCAGTCCAGTCGAAAATTCATCCAAGAACACTACGCAACCAACACCATCCTCTAGATGTCCCAAAATTGGAGAACTCGTTAGCATTCACCTCATCTCCTGCAAAATCTTCTAGCACATCTCCACCCAAATGAAGGGTTGTTCTTTCCATGTTAAATATGATAAGGGTGATGCTACCAATGAAAATTTAGGCACAAACATTATATAGTTTCCATCCAAACATAAGAAATGTAGAACCTTGGTCACACTCCTCGGTAGCTCCATTGAATGCACCACCTCTATTTTTTCCATATCTGGTGAAACTCGAGCCTCTAAAATGGCATGTCCCAGAATGTGGATATCTGAAATTTAGAAATGATACTTTGAGATTTTACAATATAGTTGATTCTCTAAGAGTGAATCTAGGACCATCTATATGTGTGTCGTATGCTCCTCCTCAGACACAAAGTACACCAGGATCTTGTCAATGAAGACCACATTGAACCAGTTAATGTAAAGATAGAGGATCATATTCATAAGTCCCTTGAACATTACTGGTTAATTGGTCACACTGAATTCCATAACCAAGAACTCATAGTGACCATACATATATCTAATAACTGCCTTCATTACATCCCCATCCCAAATATGAAGCCGATGATTGCCATAGCTATAGTCTGTCTTCGAGAACCACTGCACCCCCTTCAACTGCTCGAACTAATAATCGATTCTCAGCATTGGATATTTGTTCTTCAGGGGCACCTTATACAGGTATTTTTATTACACACACAGTCTCAATCACCCATCTTCCATCATGACGAATAGAACAGGGGCCACCAAAGTGTAAACACTAGGACTCATGAGTCCATTCCTTTGTAGGTCCTAAAGATGTACCCTCAACTCAAGAATCTCTTAGGGAGCCATCCGATATGCCGATGTTGATATTTTTTCCATCTATAGGTATAAATCAATGTAGAATTCTATATCCCTATGAGGAGGTAGTATTTTAACATCATTGTTGAAGTCATCCTCTAACTGATCCACCACTATAAGAACATGAAGACTCCACTCATCCACCACAATGAGGTTGAGTCTTTTCAAATTGTTGTAGATCGGGTTCACCTTCATATGAGAAATCCTATCTTTCATTAAAATAATTCCCTTTTAACCTGTAAAGGAAAACATAGACCCATATCCATGGAGAAACTACATTCATTGCATAAAATAGTCGATCTGAGCATGAACTGTGGATATGGAGTTCAAACACTGAATGAATTCTTAAGGCCTCGACACTGCTACTAAGAGAATCTATATGGAGCACTCACCTAAAGGAGTAAACTCGTATTATCGACACCAGTTCCTGATCAAAGAATCCACTTCCATAAGAGTCTCTATGTGTAAGGATCAAGCCAAAGTGTCAACATGAATCCCTGCGCTCTGAATGAGATTCATGGCACAGAATGAGTGACTATAACTTATGTCTATAAGAAATGAAGCTAAGGTGGAGAAAGACACATATGTTACCTTTTATCATCTCTAGAGTTTCTGGATCATAGGTCTCTATCGCTTGACGCTTGGTCTGCACCTATCCACATGCTACTAAATCCTAGGGAAAAACCAACTGGGGTTGTTCGTGATATTACATCAAACCTCCTCCCCCGCCTACCGCTCTTTATGGTCCCTTCCATATTTGGAAACATATTTACTAGTTTTATTGACACTCTACCTCAGTGGTCACTTGACTGTATTCATATCGTATGAGTGGCGAGTTGGGAAATCACGAGCGAAGTGCCCTTGAACACCGCATGAGTAGAACACCCTAATCTTCAGCTGACTCCCATTGCACTGAGAGCCCTGTACCGCTGACCCTATGTCCTGAGTCTATCCCATAGAAGGCTTGAATTACATGGGTCTCGTCGTCTGCTTCCTGCTACCAACTGCTGATGACTCGACCATCTAGTGTCTATTAGTATATATTACTATTGTCTCTCGCTCAATTTGAAATCACAACACATGTAGATCTCTCTCCATTCCCAATCTGGGTAGGTATTCTATGAGTCACAATAGATGCACTGATCTCCAATCATTGTCCCTTCTTAAAATACCAATACCTTAAGAATAAGTATCACAACATGTATGTAGAGTAGTAGGAATTCTAGATGAATCTTCCGGAGTACTCTGCTTCTAGGATGCTACCCTATAGTAGGTGTAGTATCTACTGTATACGTACCGAGCTTAACATATCTATAAGGAAATCCTCGCTGAGGATTCTCTCAATGTATGTCTAATTGAGGGTACCCTCGTTATTCGTCTAGATCGTAAAGCTCCTCCATCTCTAAGCTAATCCTTGAAGAAGTCTCATAGCTAATAATTCTGTTTGGTCAAGAGGCATCCTCACTAGGTACCACCTCAAGAAAATCCTCATCTTATTGGGGGTCAGTATCACTTCTAAACCCGAGAGGTAGGTACCACTAGATCTCACGTAATTCCCTAATCATGAATGCATCTATTATTGGAGGATCTCATGAAAAATGTTTACTAGAGTGTAGTGGTTATATTGGTGCACCACCCAGTGGGGCTTCCACCTATACTACTCCATATTCCAACACCACATTGTTTTTTGTAACATCCTCATGGTAATACATTTGAATCCTAGAAGGATGAATATTTGGAGGTATCGTGAAACAAATCGCGATGAACCATTGTTAATAGAATATACCTAGTGAGTTGACTCATACAAAAAAGATGGAACACTGAAAATATTATATGATACATGTACCATTTATTTCCCTACAACATGTGTTTTCATGTATTGATTCATAAAGAAGGATTCTTGACTTTTAGTGTATGGATACATTAGTCGGCACACTTACCATAGAGTCCCTAGCCTAAAATATAATCTCAAAACACTTAACATTATATCCCCAAACCAAAAATCACAGACTCTTGGTCCTAATGTAAAACTACACCACTCTGATACCACTATATCATAACCTTTCCCAGTATGGATCGTTCACTGAATACCCCAATCCATCCTCCAATAAGATATTGGATGCTAAATAGCACAGAGTACAAATATCTCACATTGGGAGGAATTTCATTTCATCTGGAATGCACACACATAGCTTCAAACCCACAAATGTCGAAAAGTAAACACTACATAAACCATACATGCCACTTAGACAACCACTGAGAGTAATAGTAAAAAATTGAATGTAAATATCCCCACATAGATACCTAACATATGAAAAGATTTAAACAAGAAGATACAGATGTAAATGGAAATATGACTGTAGAAAACCCAACCTGAAGCGTAGGTGAAGATTAACTTCTTGAAGTCATAAGAGTAATCTTCGCCAATTTGATCTCATTGGAAACCCCCTAGTCCTAAACCACCTAGGCCTCTATAAAAGAATTTTTCATCTGCACAAGTCATGACATGTGTAGGAAATGACCATGTAGGGTAGAGTAAAAAAATATTCCATAGGACACCCTGAAACAATAATGGAAAGACCACAATCGAATAACAACAAAATAAATAACATAATGTAATGTAAAAATGAATTATTTTAATCTCCCATAGGAATAAATATAATGTATCCATGGTAATACAATCAGACGTGTTCAGAAAACAAAAAGTACTATTGAATTACTTGGACTAGATGAGACACGTAGACCCACTAAGTCTCTTAGAAAAATATAGTCACATAGACCCATTGAGTCACATAGAATCTTTTAGTGTCGTAGACCAAATGAGTCACATAGACTCGTTGAGTCACAAAGACTCAATGATTCACATAAACACATCGAGACACATAGACCTATATTCGTAGTCTTACCTTCACAACATGATGTAGGATTCCCACTCACAATGTGCTTATTCTAGGAAAACCTTCTCATATTTCCAATGATAATATATTGAATAGAATGAATACAACTAATGTAATCTCACAAGGAAGGCCTCATTGAGAGGGTAAAAAAACCACAAATGGATTGTCAATCAGACGTACAGTTTGAATGTTAGGGGCAATAATGTGAAAGGGGGTTGGTTGAGATATGTGTATGGTCTGACCTGGCCCATCACGATGCCAGCCCCCCTGCCCAGTCTGGCCCGCTAAAGTGGGTCATCTTGTCTCGCATGGGTTCAGTGGATGCCGCATCCTCTACATATCTACATTGCTAGAATATACTAAGACACATCATCCACACATGGTCCTAGGTACTGCATCCCTGTGAACAGCCATGGCTAAGCCACGGGTCTTCTGGCCGGACACAATTCCTTGTAGGTTCCCATATTTCATGTTGCCTTTTCCTCTGCTCGTGTCTTGTAGCTTTTTCCCTAGGCTCCACCACTCACCAGTAGAGGATTATGCCCTCGATGTTCCCTCAAGAACCAAGAATTTCCAATGCCTCTGGCCTTGATTCCACAACATGGATCACTATGAATTTTATAAAGAAAAGAACACAAGAACACCCAAAACTAATGTATCTAAGATTTTTTTGTTTCTTCCCTTATCCATCGACATTAGAATTGAAATCAGAGGAAAGGGTATTACAATTCTAGGAATCGATAGCATCAAATAATTTATTACCCAAATTCAAATTCCCACAATCTAAACAAACCAGCATATGCGATCGATCTGCATATCAAACTATTCTTGAGTTCATCCACATTTTTCGCTGAAATAAAATTATGACGAATGGAATAAATATCATAAAAATAAACCCCACACATGTGATTGTAACAAAAATTGTAAATAATGGAGTTTCCCTGCCATCATTCATCGATCCTAGATATGTGATCCATAATTGTAAGTGAAATCCTTAGGAGATGAGGGGAAATTCGTTATTCACCACCGAAATTCCTTCAATGATTTAGGGAAAACTCTAAGATCCTATCATGATCTCATACGCCTATTAATCTATTGAAGGGAGAAAATGTTTGAACATTTATTTTATAATGAGTTTGATCATCGTTACAATGTTTTATTATAAAAATGAAATATCTATCACATATTTTCACTAGAGTGAGTCATTTTGAATAAAATAAACATTTTTATGTTTATTTATTTCCTTTAATGTGCCCAAAAAATAACTTTTACCAATGAATCCTTCAAGTCATGGTTATGTACATCCTATGGAAATTTCGTCATTTCAGATGCATCAGTGCCATCATATTTTTATTCCTAGAACATGATTAGAAGTTACCAAAACCAAACATAGGAGATATAATAATGTTCATACATTTATTCATGGAACCCTGAACATCAGAATTAAATAATGACTCAGAACATGGTTTTGAAATATTACTTATAATTCAAAAAAAATTACATGTAAATTTCATGCACATTACGTGATATCCAATTTCATTCCCTTATTGAATATTTTAGATGGAGAATGTAGTTTGTCCATAGTGGTGGGTTGACATTTTAATTTTTTGGGGTGAAATGGAAATCATTGTGGATCCAAATTGGTTAATTAATATGAAAGATCAATATATTACTCACCATTTTTCTATTATGTATCACGGAGATTTGAAAGTTATGGTCTACCATTTCCCAATGGTTCTAGCGGAGTATGAGTATATATTTTCTATGGACATTCCAGGATTACCACCCCTTCATGATTTAGACATATATATTGATATACACCCCATGAAAACCCAAATATATGCACCAGAATATTGGACTTCTCTTCAAGAGATTTATTTTTTGACTATACTATTGTTGGACATGAAGAAGGATGGATTTGTGAAATCAAATGTTTCCCCTAAGGCATCCCAACATTCTTTCTCCATTAATGATAAATGGGTATTTATTATATGTATATAAGAATTATTTTTGAACGAGGAGAAATTGAATAATACTTATCCAATACTAACAAGGATGAACTCTTAGATCCATTGAGAGGTGTACAATGGTTCTCAAATATTGACATCAGATTAGTATACCATCAGTCGTGAGTACATGATGAGCATATATTTAATTAGATATCTATATGTCACTACTATCTCTATGAGTATATCTATATTCTCTTAAGTGTAAATAATTCCCTAATAATGTCCATAAGACTCGTTTTTAGATCATTTACCGATTCCTGGACTATTTTATGGTTATCTTCATTAACAATATCTTAGTGTAGATAGCATTCAATGAGGAGCAAAAAAGATACTTGAGGATGGTCGTAGACACATATTGAGATAACCATATTTATTGGAATCACTCGATGTTTTGTTTTTAATTAAGGAGTTCCATGTTATCACACCAGTCATCTTGTAAGAAAGAGAGGTAGTGGTCCTGATGATGGTTGATGCATTGAAAGTGTTTGAGCCATCCAAGAGTGTTACCAAGGTGCAATGTTTCAATAGGTTGGAAGGGTACTATTAGAGGTTTTTACATAATTTATCTTGCATAGAAGAACTAATTAAATATTTTAAAATAATTGGAATCCGTTCATGTGGATGAAAAATATTAATCATTATATTTAGTATTTATTATAGAGGATTGTGGGCACTACCATATTTAAATTTATAGAGGATGGTGTTGAGTATGTAGTGTTCAATAAAGCATCAGGGATAGGGATTTGTTTTGCATTGACGTAAAGACACGTGGTGATTTCTTATTGTTCACGTCATTTGAGAACATAGATGAAAAACAATGCAACCCATTGTATTCAGGTAATTGAATTATTATTCACAATGATGATGTGGTGACACTACTTGATGGGTTGGTGGTGTATCAACTACTCTTCCTAAAATATATTCAAGAATATATTCTATCATATTGATTTTCACATGAGATATAGTCGATTCCTAGAGTTCCACTATGACTAGGAAATTTTTATTGTTTATTCTATTGCGAAGTGGGACATGGTAGTAGATGCTCTCAGTATGAGATATTTGTATCAAATTTTTAACAATGATTCTGATATTTTATCCTCATTGTAGTTATCTGTGGTGGAAATTGATAGTGCTTCATAGTTAATGTGAATCTTTGTTACCCCACATATTTTGTATTATTTCATATATGATCTATGTGGAGATATCGACTATGATAACATATATACATAGATATCCAATGGATGTAAAAATCATGGATATTCAGAAGGTGAGGAGAACACTATCCTTTTATTATGATGTATGATAGACCCATTGTAATTTATGGTGGAGGTGATGAAGAAATTTCAAAAATAAAAATTTTAATTGAATTTGAGTGTGTAAATAATATATTAAGTCCTTCAACATCAGTTCTGGGGTACACAAATGATTATTTTTGTTGAAAACTTTCTCTCATTATGCCTCACTAGTCATCATGTTAAGGGTATAAACTGGGTATTGGTGGGATTATCTCAAACCCTAGAGGTTCCAGAGTGGTTGTGGGATGGGATATCCATGTAATTCACAAAGGGGTTACCATTTATGTATAGGGAAAGTGATTGTATCTTGGTGAATGTACCCCAACTAACAATGCCGACCTACTTACTAGCCATTCAAGGGTATTTTTTACTGGAGTTCATGGGATGCCTCTCGGTTTATCAGATTTTTCAGATCCATTTTGTTCCAATGATGATAATTTTAGACTATAGGGGTCACCTCAAATATTGGATATGGAGAGGATTCTAGTTGGAATTTATGAATTTGTGGCACATGAGTATAGTATTTCACCCCATGTTTGATGGCCAGCCATACCCGATCATTATGTTTTTGGAGGTCATGTTGCCAAATTGCAAGTTAGATTTTGACATAGATTGGTGGATCTTATACTATTAGTAATGTTTCTTGCAAGAACATCTACAATTAATCCAATTTTAGGGAATCATTCGAGGATTTTTAAGGATAACCCTTATAGAAAACATATGTGTTGGACTAATCCTGGTGATTCAGCAGTCATGGGACAAGAGTTGTTGCGAGATACTAAATAAAAAGTGTAGATCATTCCAGAGTGGATGAAGACTTTATATATCATTCAAATGTATAATGTGTATTGAGGATGGTTCCCCATAAATTTCGAGGATGGATACAATGTATTATGTTGGGTAACACCTCAACATGGATTGAAATGATTTTGATGGGTAATGTTTTTTATATCCATGATTTAGCACACCTTTCAAAATATTTCATATATTTGTAGAGGAGGGGTACCAAGTTCCTATACCACTATGGATAGTCTGTGTGCATTATTAATTCAATTTGTCATACCTAAGGAGGAATATTCCCAACCAATCTAATTATTTCAACTAGGGAAACATGGATATCGAGGACGGGGCTACACTTGTTGAGTACCTAGGTGGGTGCAGGGATCAGAAGAATATGGTCTATTAAGGGAGACACATTCCTCTATTTCAAGTCTATTAGATTTATGAGAATCATCAAGAGAGAACCAATGATATGGAAACCCATTTTTGATCATATTCCCCTTTCATTTTGAGAAGGTTTTTCACTTTTGGGGTGAAAATCCCTATGTTGGGTAGAATTTAATGAATTTGATTTTTCTATAATTTAATTTTGAATGTTATATGGATCATGTTCCAAGAGAGGAAAAATGAATCCAGATTTTATCTCTGCAATGGATCATTGAATTTTGGGTCTAATTATATTTTTTTGGATCTAATATGAATGAATAATTTGTTTAATAATGTTTTGTCGGTGTTCAGAGATTATTTGGGGTGAATAATCCTGGATGATGGCGAAAAGTATTGGGAAAATATTTTGTAAAAAAATTGTGATCCATACCACATGGTCCCTAATAACCATATAGAAATTGACAGTGGGGGGATTCAAGGTTCACAACTTTCCCAAATAATATCCCAAGGGATGTAAGACCACACAAAAAACCCGATATTTTAATTATATGAGGTTTACAAGGCTGGTGTATTTTTTAATAAAATTTATGACCTAACTAGGTGAGTTACCTCCATATGTTTTGGGAGCAATAAAGTTGTCACGGGGCCTTCCAAACCATGTTCTAAACTGCGTGACTTTAATTTTTTTTGGCTAAAACCAATTTTTTTAATTCTATGTTTATTCACCCAATAACTGTCATTTTTTTCGATCGACCAGAAGGCCCCAATTTTTCACATTTGAATCTCTCATTTCCCTTTTGATATTTTTTCATTCCATTAGTTCACCCAAACTCTGATTTGATCCCCATTTATATCATTGGATATGGATCAGTATATAAGCCATTCCCTTTCAACTGTTAGTCTTTCTTATTTCCCCAAATCATGTTATTTAGATGCTAGATTATATGACCTATTTTTCAAGATGATTATCCATTCATCAAATTTCATTTGATCTAGGGCAAACAAAATCATGATACAATATGAAGTGGGATGTACAATCTTAATGTGGGTAGTTTATGACACATCACCTATGTTTTCACTATTTTATAATTTTCTATAGACTATGCATATCAATTTCCTTAGTTGTGGAATATGAACTTTAAATGGATTTCTTACAGTCATTGTATTCATATTCTAATACCACTGTTATAAATTTCATCCCTCGTCAGGGGTTATGACCGCAACATCGAACAGAACGAGTAGGGTGTTTTACTTTCTTATGACTTAAGTGGTTTGTTATCTTCTTCTTCACCACCTTTCAAGTGTGTAATTGTCTTAACCTATTAATAATTAACAATCACATAACAATCTGATTTATTAATTGAAATAGATAGCCTTGTATATGATAATATTACTTGACCATTATATGGTAAGTGATTAATATAATTAATGAATCTTAATTTTGAATTGAATGTGTAGTATTTATATTACTCATCCTAGTAAATTGTAAATACGTGGAATGGTTGAATGTATGTAGCACACATTTACATGTAAAATGGAATTATGCATGGTGAACCTAATAAATTGATTATGGATTTATTAATCTAATAAATGGTTTCATGTCTTTATATCTCTGTCACTGGTATGAACGGAAAATGAATGAACCTATTGAATTATTTAGTGGAATGACTATTATGTGATATAAATTTATTAATGAATCATTTATAAGATGAAAATATCATATGGACCATGAAATCATTATAATAGTGTGTATACTAGAACTGTAATTGGTTTCCTGATAGGAATCATTGAGAACACATGGATGCCATTCCAATTTAGGGATGCTGGTTTCCAATGTTGATACCCACCATGGTAGAAAATCCTTTCATACTATTGGATGTTCATTATGAAACTATCACATACCTCCATTATCAGTGTAGGATACCTTGGATACACTCTATGGACACAACATTACCACTTTGAACATGATGAACCTTGGATAAAACCCTAGTCCAAGCCACTTATTTTCTAATTTTTATATTAGATTAATTAATTTGACTCTATTAGAATATAATAATTTTTGGATTTCCTTGGTTCATGCCCCTTGGATTAACATCTTACCCATATAGTCACGTGACTAGTTAATACAATGTTCGGATGACCCAAAAGGACAATCATGACATGGTTAGTACCTTAGATTCCCATTCATTATTATCCTCATCATGGATTCCTTATTAAGGAATTATTACATGCTCATACATTAGTTGAGTCCAAATAAGGAACCATGGATTAACATTATTGTACTATATTACATTAATATTTTCATGCCTTTTCATTAGTTTGGTTAATATTACATAGACTATATGTTATAGATTCATTTGGTGGTGTTCTACGGAGATTTATCTCAAACCTTATCCAAACCACCATTTGTACCAAAAACGATTACATGTATATATGTTTTGAAAAAGGGAAATATTCCCCATTGTACACCATATATATATTGCTTTCATTAGGTTGGATCTTGTTGGAAGATGATCGAGATATAGTTAATGATGCTAGGATAGAATTTGGATTATTTTTTATAAATTTTTTTGAAGATATTTCTTTCTACAATTTATACTTGTTATCTAATTTTTCAAACTTGAGATAAATTATCATAATCTTTTTCCTAATATTATTAGTTGCATCAGTTTTTCATTATTCCTCTCTAAATCTACTATAATGGGTTACTGTTCCAGTTTCAAATGTTCTTTCTATTGATGTGATATTTTTTAATCGTATTAATTCTACTATTTAAATATTATTATATTTATCATTTTTGAAAAATTATAGTAATGAGCGTATATTCTCAACATAGTCACACACTTGGCCTTCAATAATGGTCGGAATGCTCTACTATTCAGGGAAATTCGCATGAGGACCTCTAGCCAGCTGGTCTCGATGAACGTTTTAGTGGAACCTTTGTTCAGTATGTCATAATGTGGTATTAGAGAGCTTCATTTCCTGATATACTATTTAGAATGAATATCCTAGAGATTATTAATTCATTGTAACTTGGTTATTTTATATTCCCTTGATTAGCTAACCCATGTTCATTATAATTTCAATGTTTCATGAAATAATAATTGTTCATGTTTTATAAATTGCTATTTATATCCTTTCACCATGGGGTGGGGCACATGTTATGTTATTGTTATTATTATTATTTTGATTGAAGAGATTATTTCATCCATCTCATGATGATGTGATTGTAGGGATAAGTGTTAAATGGCCATCATAGGCTATTAGAATTCACTTTCCATGCATATACCATGAAATATAAGTTCATTTAATTACATTTATATTTCTATTCTTCATATGATTGTTCATTCATTCTATTATAGTTATAATTTTTAAATTCTATTATATATTTGTGATTGAGTGACTATAAGATTCAATTAATTAGGTTTACAGGCCTCCAGGTGCATGAATGTGTAGCCTACAAAGTTAATCCATCATAAATAACACATTACATATTGAGCCCTGCTATAGATGAGGATAAATTGGCATTAAATTGGTTTCTCTATCAGTGATAATTGGTTTGAAACCTGATTCACTAGGAATTAATATCAATTTTAATTTTTACTATGATATATGTTAATAAGAAATTAATATATAAGATGTTTTACATAACTTATAATGAGAATTGGTTTCTAGTAAATGAATTTGTGTAAGAACCCTGTTTTTTATTCGAAAGACTTTGGAATATTCATGATGATATTCTAGAGCAGCGCCTTCAGACAACGTTCGATTCCGAGCCCCGGAGAGGCCGGAATTAACTTTTTAGTGCGTTCATACTGGAAATGCTAAATAATTGAGATAACTCCTAAACGGAGTTCTGGATCAGAGATCCGAGTGTACGGATGGGTCCGCAATGGGGTGTCTACCCTAGGAGCGACATAAAATTTGTCAGCGCGGGATTTTTGGACCCCTTGCTCGCTTCTGGAACGTTAAACAGATTAATTAATTAATTCGTTTAATGGCGAAATGCTAGTATCTTTTGAACTGTGGCTCGGATCTGATAATCGAGAGCACCTTTGAGTTTGGAGCATGTTGTTTACCCTAGGAGGGGTATAAGTTTTGCGGGTGCGGGCTGTTTGTGCAAAATGGTCCCAGTGGCGTTTTCGTAATTTGGAGGCCTCGGGAGCTAAGTTTAATAACTTTTGAACGGGGTCTCGGATTAAAATTCCGAGACTGCTGTTGTGCTCAAAGCGTCGTGTTTACCCCAGGGACGCCCTCCTTTTTGTCTGCTTCGGGAGCGGAGTCGGGGGCTTACCGGGCGGGGTGTTTAAGTGTTTTTATTTAAACACCCCCCTCTCCCTCTTCTTCTTCTTCCTCACAACCTCTCCCCTTCCCTCCTCCATTCCGGCGAGCTCCGGCGAGCCAACTCCGGCGAGGAAATGGCGTGGGTCGGATCACGCGGGAAGCGTCAGGTGAAGCCCCACGAGGTTAGAGTTATTTCGTTTTCGTTTTCCAATTTCCCGCAAAATTTGAGCCAAATTTATATTGTCGAATTGCTAGCCGATCTTCGATCCAAGCCCATAATCGCGTAGATCTTGTCCTGAGCTTCATGGAATGTTATCCGGATCGATTTTTCGGCCACCAGATCGTTTCCGGTGGTCCTCTGAAGTTTTCCGGCCATGAGGCCGGTTTCCAGCGAGTGCTGAAGGCGACGGATGGCGGCGCATGGCGGCCGTGGCTTCGGGAGGCAGCGTCTTCGCAGCGCGGGGCAGAGCAGGGCCTCCGGCGGTCGGTCGGGGCTTCAACAGGTGGCGGCGGCGCTTCTGGGAGGCGGCGGCAGCCTTCGGCGACGGCTGTCGGAAGCCGGCCGCGGCGCCGGCCACGGGCGCCGGCGAGCGGAGGAGAGGGGGGTCGCGAAGCGCGCGGCCCCCGTGCGTTGACCGCGACCCGCAAAATGCGGGTCGCTGTTTGGCATCAACCGGTCGTGAGGCGGCCGGTCGGGAGAAGTAAGCCTCAGCCAGCTGGCCGTGCCAGGGTGAACCGGACCTGCGGCTGAGTCGCGGGCCGGCTGTGCGGACCGGGCCGGCCCAAGCAGGGCGGACCGGCCGGTCCGGGCCGGTCCGGCCCAAGGGGCTATGCCCTAAGCCTTTGGACGACCGTATTTTGGGCTACGGGCATCCTTTTTGCGCGCCGTCTGCGGCAGCACGAAGCTTACATCGAGGCGAAGCATTTGAGATGGTTTCGAGAATTTTTAATTCCCAAAACGAGGGGCCGCTGAGGCGCGACGCGTCCTTAAGTGGACGAGCGTTTTCCGGGATTCTTGTTTTGGACGGCGCGGACGCGCCCGACATTCGTTTTGAGCACCGTCAGTGGCGTTGTGACCCTGCCACTGAGGCGGAGGATTCCAGTGCGGTTCCAGGCGTTGAGGCTGGAGTTGAGGCGCGGGCCCCACGACCCGCCTTTTGAGCTGCGTGCATCTTTTAGCAAATTTTTCACCGGACGTCCGTTCGGGGTGTGTGAGCAGTCGTTTTTGGATGTTTTTATGAGGGGATTGAAGTGGTACAATCCACCCACCCTAATTCGGCACGATGGTGTGGGGCCCACGAGGGCCTTTTGGGCGTCGACGGTGATTTTACATCTTTATCACCAGGAGACCGTTTTGGACAAGTGAGTAGTCCATCATGTGTACTTTTTCGAGAGGATCGTAATGGTGCGATCCGTTCATTGAGTTTCGGGACCGGGATGAGGGTCCCACGTGGCTCCGCTCGTGTGCGGTGCGCCATAACGCATCTTTTCTACGGATATCTGTTGCACTCAAGTGAGTAGTGCTTTTTATGTGCATTTTCGAGAGAATTATGATGGTGCAGTTCGCCCGACCTTTTTCCAAGATGTGGGGTGGGTCCCACCCGACCCGGCTACGGTGAATAGTACCTTTTCCACCTGTTGACCGTTTCGGGCGAGTGTGTAGTCTAACTCGCGTGTTTTTCCGCAAGGTTTACAACGATGTGATCCATTTGGCTGTACGAAGCCTCTTGCGCGATCTTGAGAAATTTGGAAGCATGAAAGGTGCTCCAGTGGTGGTTCGCCCTTCTTTTCTTGTAGCGGACCTTTGGCGAGTGATCGCGTGCACTCCTGTGTGAGTGATTTAAATTCTTGAGAGGATGTGGATGGCAGTGTCTGGGCCTTTGAGGTGGAGTTGTTACGTCACACCTTCGCATTGACGTTGGGTGTCATGTGCACGCTAGCCTTTGGGTTGGAATGTGGTATACTCCGGGAGTATACGGGAGCGCTTGAAGGTACGTGTGGTTTTTTGTACCTGAGGATGGTTGTGCGCTCAGTTGGGGTTGAGATGGGGACACACGTTTTGTGGGACCCACGTGCGTGTCGGGTTCTGCTTTGCGTACTTGGACCTCTCACGGCATAGAGGGTCCTTTTGTGCTCATTTGTTTGGCTAGCAGGGTGGAGTTTATTTTCCCTGGCTTTGTGCTCGTTTGTTTGACCAGCATGGTTGAGTGGTCTCCCCCTGGTTTCACTCATGATGGACTGGCCGGTAGCGGTGCTAGTGACACCCAGTGCTGGAGCAGACACTACACCTCTTTTGGGTGAGTTGTTCTGGAGTTGGGAGGTTGCGCGATACCCACTCCGTGTTCTGTTGGCTAGTGTTTTACCCTCCAGTGGAGATGGCCAGGGCATTTCTGAGTTCTACCCTCCGGCAGAGACTGGGCAGTGGGTTACTCATCGACCTCTTCGGGTTTACCCTCCAGCAGGGCTGGACAGTGGGTTTCTCACTGACTTATAGGGTTTACCCTCTAGCAGAGACTAGGTAGTGGGTCACCCTATGCTATTAGGGTCTACCCTCCAGCAGAGACTGGGCAGTGGGTCACCCGACGCTAGTAGGGTCTACCCTCCAGCAGAGGATGGGCAGTGGGTCACCCGACGACCTCTTGGGGTCTACCCTCCAGTAGGGCTGGGCAGTGGGTCGCCCGTCATCTAGTTCCAGGTCTACCCTCCAGCACGACTGGGCAGTGGGTCGCCTGTCGACTTATTCCAGGTCTACCCTTTAGCTTGGCTGGGCAGTGGTTCGCTTGATGATGTATTAAGGTCTACCCTCCAGTGGGGCTGAGTAGTGGTTCGCCAGATGATGTGTTATGGTTTACCCTCCAACAGGGTTGGGCAGTGGGTCACCCAGTATCTTAATATGGTTTACCCTCCAGCTGGGCTGGGCAGTGGGTCGCTTGATGATGTGTAGGGGTTTACCCTCCAACGGGGCTGGGCAGTGGGTCACCCGATATATGGTTATGAATTACCCTCCAACGGGGCTGGGTAGTGGGTCATTCGTTGGCATTCCAGGCTCAGTCCTTTCTACTAGGCTAGCCTGTGGTTTTCCTTCGTGTTTACCAGAGCAGGACCCTTGTTTGTACGGGTCGGTGATGGAACGACTCTGACTTTGAGGAGACCTCTCGACTATAGGGCAGTGAAGAGGTGTGGTTTGAATCTCCCTAAAACTCTCAAGTACGAGGGACGCTTTTTCCCACCGAGAATCATTCTTGCGACATGATCTAAAACCTTGTGGGGAGTCAGTGCCAGCCAAAGCATATTGTATCAAGGTGTGGTGACTGAGCCCCATGGCTTGCGGTTCAGGGAAGACATGCGGGTTTCTAGACGACGATGATGGGTTATGTCTGGGACTGTTGGATACTATTTTCTTTGGCTGAGCTACAGGACAGAGATCCCCTTAAAACGATGTTTGGGCTTCATGATTGAGAAAAGGGATATGTATATACATTGTTTCCGGTACCCACTTCTTGGGTTTGGTTACTCTCCTTCCAGGTGAGGCGAAGACGCGTGGGGTATGCCACGTGCTTTCCATGTCTAGTTTCTCGTGGTTGGACGAGTCTACTCTCCTGCTATAGGCAGCGAAGACTCGATGAGAAGTTCATCTTCTCACTGTTTCCAGCTCCATGTGTCTGGAAGATTCTACATTCCTTTCATTTGTTGGGTTGAGCTGGACTCTTACTGCACTTTCAGTTGTACTCCTATACTTTTCTGTTCGCTCTACCGCTCACCCTTCAGTACCTCCTTTGTTCCTCCCTCGAGCCTTCGGGGTATCCTAATGAGTATTTTTATACTCACCCCAGCTTGGTCTTTTCCCGCACTTGGTGTGCCCTTGCAGACGACAGACATGTGGAGCGTGACTTCAGTGGAGCATAGGAGCTTGGGAGATTGGACCGCGTGCAGTGGTCGTGGCCAGGTTCCAGGTGGCAGACTCGTCAGCTGTTTCTTTTTGTTTACTTGTGTCCGGGTTGTGGCACTTTTTGGTTGGGCACGTGTTTTCCCCTTTTTCATTTTCAGCACTGTACTTTGTACTTGTAGAGGTCGATGCACTCTGTGGTTTATATATAGCAGTTGTTCTTTTTACTCTTCTTGTCTTTTCTTTTACTCTGTAGTTTGGAATTGAGTTTGATGCGTGTGTGAGTTCAGGTACTTAGGCAAAGGCCTCCCCGAGTTATTGTGCCTTCAGCGTTGGTCGCCATCCCCTGGCCTATGGATTCGGGCTTGGGGTAGTTGAGCTTGAGCCCGGGTAGGTTCGGGTCGTGACAATGTGGTATCAGAGGTGGTGCGTTCCTTGGGACGTTGTGCGGATGTCCATAAAAGAGGAATTGGTTGGGATTTAGGGAAACAGTGTTAATGTGTCTCGAGAGCGGCTATCAGGCCAGTGAGTCTAGTGATGGTGCGGCGAACAACGTATCCATTCACTAGGACCTTGATAACCCACTTATCGACTTGGCATGCTGAGACACTTGTTGCAGGGAAAATTTGTTTGTGCATCACATAGGACTGAGTCTTGACTGTCCTTCTTGAGTCATCTCCCCATCGTTGTTGTTGTTGGTATATACATTATTCTCATATGACCGCGACACTCCTTGATAACATTCAGGATGTCTCCGTGAAGACAGCCAGCCCAGATACCCGCTTTGGTTCGTGATGACAACCATGTGAGCTACGAGGCCACAGTCCGGGACCCATCATGTGAGCCCATTCTCTGGGTGGGCTGGTAGCAGCACCCCCACGTGTTGAGTAGCAGGAAGTTTCAGCAGAGCAGGCTGAGTTTGAGCGTAGGTTGAGCGTGCTCCATGAGTTCTAGCGGCAGAGACTACAGAGGTTCAGTGGTGAGCCAGACCCTCAGGCAGCAGAGGTTTGGCTCAAGGTAGTGGTGAGCCTTTTCAGGCTTGTGCAGACACCGACAGATCAGAGAGTGTCTTTGGCATCCAGCTTTTTTTCGTGGAGCAGCTTGGCATTGGTGGATTATGCTGACTCAGTTTCTTGACGAGTCGTCGTTTTCGTTGGACGACTTTTAGTTGTTGCTCCGTGAGGTGTTTTTCCCCTCCTTCATGCGCTTCGTTATGCAGTTTCAGCAGTGAGGGATGACAGTTGCTGAGTACGCGGCTAGTTTTGTAGATCGTGCACGCTTTTACTCGGACTTGGTCCGTGATGACAACATCCGAGCACGGAAGTTTGAGCAGGGTCTCCAATGAGAGATTCATGCTGTCAGGGTACCCTTGGGCATTTCCATATATGTCGGGGTGCTAGAGAAGGCGCTGCTGACAGAGGGATTCCTGTCATGTTTTGTGGTCGGCAGTGGCAGTGGGCGCGATGGATCCGAGACGTCTTCCATAGTTAGCAGGCGCCAGATGAGAGGATCTCGAATGAGGTGGCCTTCCCACTGCCGGTTTCGGAGATGTGGTCGTATACCACTGTGGCGAAAAGGCGCAGAGCCTCAGCCGAGGATGTCATTCCGTGACTGGATCCCGGGTCGTGGTCATACACCACAGTGGCGCCGGAGGGCACCAGGGCAGCCCAGAGAGCGCATGTGCTATGCTTGTGATGGGCGAGGTCACTTGGAAGGAGACTACCCGACCCAAGTTGCTGGGAGCTTCGGGCAGGCAGCAGGCGCACCACCACGACGGAGGCAGCGCCGTGATCAGAGTAGTGACCAGGGAGGTGGTTCTAGTAGAGGAGTGGGATGATCTGGAGGTGGGGACGACATTACGAGATCTCCCCATGACCACTTGGCGGTCCATGTCAGGCTCCGGGAGTTGACGGTTGGGACCGCAGGTAGCCGCGAGATTTGGATGTCTACGATCCTGCAAAGCATGGGATGGTGAGAGGTACCCCTTGCGACTCTTCTACCTTTTGAAGTAGAATTGTTGGGCTATGCATGTGAAAGTCTTTTTTCCCGGCTCCTTGTTTGAGGTGTTACCAGGGTGACGCAGGGCGTCGGGTGTAACCCTGTGTTGGTGAGGAAAAAGGCATGAGACCTTTTCCTTTAGTCGATGGTGTTGACTCTTTCGCCTTTTGAGCGTGTAAGAGAGCATCAACTGTGGAAGATTGTGTGACCAGATATCCCCGGGAGTTTTACCATATGGATATTCTGAAGGAGGGAATCACCGGGCCTTGTTCCAGGTGCGGGCGGTGATTCCAGTCGCGGCGTGCGACGTAGACGTTTGACCAGGGAGGTGAGCTACCGCCGAGGGCCTTCGGGCCGTGTGAGGCTATGCAAAGGGATGGTGAGGTACCCCACCACCTTTCCCTAACCCCAAAGTCTGAAGTGGGTGCACGACATCCGCAAGGGCTGACCTCGCATGAACGAATCAATCTTTTGGTCCGTGTGCGGTGACGCAGAGCTGTGTGTTGGTTCTTCTGGGTATGGGAAATCCAGGTGTGGGCTTAGTACCCTGTGTTGCTCCTTAGTTTTTCTTTTCGAGAACGAAAAGCATGAAGGAGGGAATGATGTAAGAACCCAGTTTTTGCTGCGAAAGACTTTGGAATATTCTTGATGATATTCCAGAGCAGCGCCTTCATACAACGTTCGATTCTAAGACCCGGAGTGGCCAAAATTAAATTTTCAGTGCGTTCACACTGGAAATGCTAAATAAATGAGATCACTCCTAAACAGAGTTCCGGATCAGAGATCCGTGTGTACGGATGGGTCCGGAATGGGGTGTCTACCCTAGGAGTGACATAAAACTTGTCGACGCGGGATGTTTGGACCCCTCGCCTGCTTCTGGAATGTTAAACGGATCAATTAATTAATTAATTAATTTGTTTAATGGAGAAATGCTAGTATCTTTTGAACGGTGGCTCAGATCGGAAAACCGAGAGAACCGTTGAGTTCGGAGCATGCCGTTTACCCTAGGAGGGGTATAAGTTTCGTGGGCGCGGGCTGTTTGTGCAAAATGGTCCCAGTGGCGTTTTCATAATTTGGCGGCCTCGGGCGTTATGTTTAATAACTTTTGAACGGGGTCTCGGATTAAAATTCTGAGACCGCCGTTGTGCTCGAAGCGTCATCTTTACCCCAGGGACACCCTCCTTTTTGTCTACTTTGGGAGAGGAGTCGGGGGCGTGCCGGGCGGGGTGTTTAAGTGTTTTTATTTAAACACCCCCCTCTTCATCTTCTTCTTCTTCCTCACAACCTCTCCCCTTCCCTCCTCCATTCCGGCGAGCTCCGGCGAGCCAACTCCGGCGAGGCAACGACGCGGGGCGGATCGCGCGGGAAGAGTCGGGCGAAGCCCTACGAGGTAGGAGTTATTTCGTTTTCGATTTCCAATTTCCCGCAATACTTGAGCAAACTTTATATTGTCGAATTGCTACCCGATCATTGATCCAAGCCCATAATAGCGTAGATCTTGTCCCGAACTTCCCGGAATGTTATCCGGATTGATTTTTCGACCACCAGATCGTTTCCGGTGGTCCTCTGAAGTTTTCCGGCCATGAGGCCGGTTTCCGGTGAGTGCCGAAGGCGACGGACGGTGGCGCAGGGCGGCCGCAGCTTCGGGAGGCGGCGGCTTCGCTGCGCGGGGCGGAGCAGGGCCTCCGACGGTCGGACGGGGCTTCAGCAGGTGGCGGCAGCGCTTCCGGGAGGCGGCGGATGTCGGAAGCCAGTCGCGGCGCTGGCCGCGGGCGCCGGTGAGTGGAGGAGAGGGGGGCCGCGAAGCGCGCGGCCCCCGTGCGTCGACCGCGACCCGAAAAACACGGGTCGCTGTTTGGCATCAACCGGTCGCGAGGCGGCCGGTCAGGAGAAGTAAGCCGCGGCCAGCTAGCCGCGGCGGGGTGAACCGGACCCGCGGCTGAGCCGTGGGCTGGCTGTGCGGACCGGGACGGCCGGCGCTGGTCGGCCCAAGCAGGGCGGACCGGCCGGTCCGGGCCGGTCCGGCCCAAGGGGCTTTGCCCTCACCCTTCGGACGCCCGTATTTTGGGCTACGGGCGTACGTTTTGCGTGCCGTCTACGGCAGCGCGAAGCTTACATAGAGGAAAATCTTTTGGGATGGTTTCGGGAATTTTTAATTCCCGAAACGAGGGGCCACTGAGGCGCGATGCGTCCTTAAGTCGACGAGCGTTTTCTGGGATTCTGGTTTTGGACGGCGAGGACGCGTCCGACATTCGTTTTGAGCGCCGTCAGCGACATTGTGACCCTGGCACTGAGGCGGAAGTTTCTAGTGCGCTTCCAGGCGTTGATACTGGAGTTGAGGCGCGGGCCCCACGGCCCACCTTTTGAGCTGCGTGCAGCTTTTAGCGACTTTTTCACCGGATGTCCATTCGGGGTGTGCGAGCAGTCATTTTTGAATGTTTTTCCGAGGGGATTGAAGTGGTACAATCTGCCCGCCCTAATTCGGCACGATGGTGCAGGGCCCACGAGTGCCGTTTGGGCGTCGACGGTGATTTTCCATCTTTATCACCAGGTGACCGTTTTGGACAAGTGAGTAGTCCATCTTGTGTACGTTTTCAAGAGGATCGCAACGGTGCAATCCGTTCGTTGAGTTTCGGGACCGGGATACGGGTCCCACGTGGCGCTGCTCGTGTGCGGTGTGCCGAAACGCATCTTTTCTACGGATATCCGTTGCACTCAAGTGAGTAGTGCTTTTGACGTGCTTTTTCAAGAGCATTGAGATGGTGCAGTTCGCCCGACCTTTTTCGGAGATGTGGGGTGGGTCCCAACCGACCCGGCTACGGTGAATAGTACCTTTTCCACCTATTGACCATTTCAGGTGAGTGAGTAGTCTAACTCGCTTGTTTTTCCGCAAGGTTTACAACGATGTCATCTGTTTGGCTGTATGGAGCCTCTTGTGCGATCATGAGAAATGAGGAAGCACGGAAGGTCCTCGAGTGGTGGTTCACCCTACTTTGCTTGTAGTGGACCTTTGGAGAGTGATCGCGTGCACTCCTGTGTGAGTGATGTAAATTCTTGAGGTGATGTGGATGGCCATGTCTGGGCCTTTGAGGTGGAGTTTTTAGGTCACACCTTCGCGTTGACACTGGGTGCCGTTTGCACGATAGCCTTTGGGCTGGAATGAGGTATACTTCGGGAGTATACAGAAGCGCTTGGAGGTACGTGTGGTTGTTTGTACATGAGGATGGTTTTGTGCTCAGTTGGGGTTGAGATGGGGCCACACGTTGTGTGGGCCCCACGTGCGTGCCAGGTTCTGCTTTGCGTACTTGGACCTCTCGCGTCATAGAGGGTCCTTTTGTGCTCGTTTGCTTGGCTAGCAGGGTGGAGGTTTTTTCCCCTGGCGTTGTGCTCGTTTGTTTGACCAGCATGGTTGAGTGGTCTCCCCCTGGTTTCGCTCGCGATGGACTAGCCGGTAGTGGTGCTAGTGACACCTAGTCTTGGAGCAGAAGCTGCACCTCTTTTGGGTGAGTTGTTCTAGAGTTGGGAGGTTGAGCGATACCCACTCTGTCTTCGGTTGGCTAGTGTTGTACCCTCCAGTGGAGATGGCTAGGGAAATTCTGAGTTCTACCCTCCGGCAGAGACTTGGAAGTGGGTTACTCATCGACCTCTACGGGTTTACCCTCTAGCAGGACTGGGCAGCGGGTTTCTCACTGACTTCTAGGGTTTACCCTCCAGTAGAGACTGGGAAGTGGGTCACCCGATGCTATTAGGGTCTAACCTCTAGCAGAGACTGGGCAGTGGGTCACCTGACGCTAGTAGGGTCTACCCTTCAGCAGAGGCTGGGCAGTGGGTCACCCGACGACCTCTTGGGGTCTACCCTCCAGCAGGGCTGGGTAGTGTGTCGCCCATCGTCTAGTTCCAGGTCTACCCTCCAGCACGACTGGGCAGTGGGTCGCCTGTCGACTTATTCCATGTCTACCCTCCAGCGGGGCTGGGCAGTGGGTCTCTTGATGATGTATTATGGTCTACCCTCCAGCGGGGCTGGGCAGTGGGTCGCCGAATGATTTGTTATGGTTTACCCTCCAGCAGGGCTGGGCAGTTAGTCACCCAGAATCTTAATATGGTTTACCCTCCAGCGGGGCTGGGCAGTGGGTCGCTTGATGATGTGTTGGGGTTTACCCTCCAGCGGGGCTGGGCAGTGGGTCATTCATTGGCATTACAGGCTCAGTCCTTTCTACTAGGCCAGCCTGTGGTTTTCATTCGTGTTTACCGGAGCGGGACCCTTGGTTGTACGGGTCGGTGATGGAACGACTCTGACATTGAGGAGACCTCTCGACTGCAGGGCAGTGACGAGGTGTGGTTTGACTCTCCCTAGAACTCTCAAGTACGAGGGGCGCTTTCCCCATCAAGACGCGTTCTTGTGACGCGATCTAAAACCGTGTGGGCAAGTCAGTGCCGCCCAAAGCGGATAGTATCAAGGTGCGGTGACTGAGCAACTTGGCTTGCGGTTCAGGGAAGACGTGCGGGTTGCTGGGCGACGATGATGGGTTATGTCTGGGACTGTTGGCTACTCTTTTCTTAGGCTGAGCTACGGGATGGAGATACCCTTAAGACGATGTTTGGGATTCTTGATTGAGCAATGGGATATGTATATAAATTGTTTCCGGTACCCACTTCTTGGGTTTGGCTACTCTCCTTCCAGGTGAGGAGAAGACGCGCGGGGTATGCCACCTGCTTTCCGCGTCGAGATTCTTATGGTTGGACGAGTCTACTCTCCTGCTATAGGCAGCAAAGAATCAACGAGAAGTTCATCTTCTCACCTTTTCCAGCTCCTTGTTTCTGGAGGAGTCTACCTTCCTTTCTTTTGTTGGGTTGGTCTGGACTCTTACTGCACTTTCAGTTGTACTCCTCTACTTTTCTGTTCGCTCTACCGCTCACACTTCGGTACCTCCTTTGTTGCTCCCTCGAGCCATTGGGGGTATCCTACTGAGTATTTTTATACTCACCCATGCTTGGGCTTTTCCCGCACTTGGTGTGCCCTTGCAGACAACAGACAGGTGGAGTGTGACTTCAGTGGAGCGTAGGAGCTTGGGCGCTTGGACCGCGTGCGGTGGTCATGGCCGAGTTCCAGGTGGCAGACCTGTTAGCTGTTTCTTTTCGTTTACATGTTGCCGGGATGTGGCACTTTTTGGTTGGGTGTGTGTTTTGCCCTTTTTCCTTTTCAGCTCTGTACTTTGTACTTGTAGAGGTCGAGGCACTCTGTGGTTTATATATAGCGGTTGTTCTTTTTACTCTTATTGTCTTTTCTTTTACTCTGCAGTTTGGCATTGTGTTTGCTGCGTGTGTGAGTACATGTACTTAGGCAAAGGCCTCCCTGAGTTATTGTGCCTTCGGCGCTGGTTTCCAGCCCTTGGCCTATGGAGGCGGGATTGGGGTAGTTGCGGCTCGAGCCCGGGTAGGGTCAGGTCGTGACAAGTTGAATGGTTATTTTGACCATTTTTACGCAAAAACCCTTTTCATTTATACATTAACATATACCAATAGCTGGCCCCCTAATAAGGTAGTTGGGGTAGTAAATTTTTGGTAGTGAGCATTAAATTTTATATTAATATTTTTCTAGTTCTTATATCTATTCTCAAAACATGATCTGAGTTTTGTGGATGACATTAGTAGACTAATGCTTCCACATGATCCTCGTGTCATATGCTAGGAGGGGGTGTCAATTATGATCTGAAAATCATAGGCCATGATCCACCAGTCTAACTACCAAGATATACACTTGAGGAACCACCTACTATAATTGATTTGATCACTAATGTTCAACATTTTTAGGGTTTCCTTTTTTCTGAATATATCTATGAATGGAGCTCCAGGGTCTGCAGATGCAATGTTGAATATGACATTTGAGTTCCAGTATTTGCATCGAAACACCTTCTCGGGGGATGGTGGTATGTAGTCTTCTTAGTATTAAATGGATTCCTCCTTATCTATCATTTATAATATAGAGAAGCATCCATAATGGATGATCAATCTTGTTATGTACATGCTATGGAATTCATCCATGCATTGGTGGGATGGGATTAGCTAGGATTTTCACCATCAGGGAATGGTATGGGATGATTTTTAAACATCTTTTGTGATAAATTATTTTTTTATATATTGAGGACTAATTTTTCCATATATTTTATTCATCAAGAGAATTTTTCTATGTTAATGAAGGATTACTTGGTCTGTTTTACATAGTTGTAGCACTTTTCACCACTTCTCGCCAGTGAAGATCTTCTCAAGAAAGATGTATCATAGATGTGCTATAGTATTCCATCCATATTCTAGTGGATATATTTTTTTGTACCTACATTATATGAGACAATCTATAAGGCAATTTTTACAACGTGATACCAGAGAGAATGTGATAGTACTAGACATAGAGGATCATTGATGAGGTAGTCTAGTAGTTCTTCCTGTAGTTGGAATTGTTCCATCAAGGTTTCACATTAGAGTAGTAAAAGTATGATTAACCACACTAGTAGCACATTTGTATACCATCAATGTGAAAAATATAGAAATTTGAAGACTCGGTTCAATAGTGACACAATTCAGTGTCATGCCCTCTACTGTAAGGGTTCTATTCTCAAATTCAATCATACCATTCATATAGTTCATGTGGAAGAGGATTCACACCAGATACACCTTTAGGTGTATGTTATTTTATGTCTCATTAGGTGTGGAGTTGGAGTTGCACCAGAATGACATACTATGGAGGAGTTCATCATCTTGATATCTAGGCTTCATATCATCAGCAGCAATAGAGAAGTCACTGTCAGGGTATTCTTAGCTAAATCAAAGGGTTGTGGATGAGGTCATTTACATTATTTAAACCTCATACATGAGGATAAATCTATAAGACCATTTATAGTACTTAGTATTATTTTAGAGTCCTACACTATTGTATTCTTATTATTTGATATTGGTTCTTTACACGCCTTCATCTCTTTATCTATAATGGAAATCCATGAGCTGTAAATTCAATGTTATTTTGGTTTAATGACCCTATATACAATGTTGGTATTAGTCTCAAATGAAATAGGATAATTTAGGGACATTCCCATTGATTTAGTAAGTTAACCCTTCTGGTGGGACTAATTTTTTGTTGATATGAGTGGGTTTTACCTCATACAATGTATGCATTGATTTGTTTTTTATCATGCCTTTCTCAGAAAATATCATTGTAGGATATGATTTTTCTAGAAGTGGGAAGAAGTTATCCACACAAGGATGACAAGGATGTACATGCTGCAATAGCTATACCCTATCATCATTGGCACTGTGGAGTGATTCCTAGATTGAAAATATCTTCATGGATCATCAGAGTATACATTAGACAGAATTTCCTCAAGTAGTATATCATTTTAGGGATGTATTTACCTTGTTTTAGGAGAAGTTATAGTGGTTAATTCTCCAAAAATTATGGAACCTACTATGTTCTCAGAGTTCATTTGGTAGTTGGAGTATCTAGAGTTCAAAGGTTTTATTCAACCTAAGAAATCCTATAGGTGTCCAAATATTATTTTTTCATACAATATGTGACCCTTCCATTAGGCATGGATGACTGAAATATGAACCATGTTATTGTAATGAAACAATATCTACTACCTCTTATTGATGATATCACTATATAGCTCTAAAGAGCTATGGTGTTTCATAATTTCAACCTGATATCGAGCTATCATTAGGTCTGAGTCAGGCCACCAGACATACCTCGTACTAATTTCTGTATAACATATGGTATATCTGAGTATCTAATTCTGTCATTTGATCTTAGGAACATGCCTACTATATTCACGTAATTGATGAATTTTGTATTTCATCCATATCTAGATTCAATTTTCAAAGTACTTTTGGATGAAATGATGTTTTATTCTCATACTCATTACGAGAATGATTATAATAATTGGACTATAATGAATTTAGTAAGATAACAACAATGTTATTCTAGTATTTCTAGGATTCAGTTATGGATCGAATAGGATCACTTCTGGGGTCATATGTTCTCATAATCGTGGGTAGCTATTGACATAGATTATGTGAGTGATGTGGTTTCCTAAGAGAAGTCCAGGAATATGTTTGATATAAATACTATTAGAGGGATGTACAGATATTATAATACTTTCATACATGACCTATCATGTTTTACTACACCTCTTATTGGTTTTATAATGAAGGGTTTTATGTTCATGTGGTCATAAGTTTGTGTGAATGCTTTACGGGATGTTAAATAAATGATTATTTTGGCATGGATTCTGTTTTTTTCTAGAGCCTCATAGAGGATACAAAATGATCCATGATGAATATAGAATAGACCTTGGTAAAATGAAGATATATATTAATATATTAATAACATACAAATCATAAAATTTATAGCTTCATGAGTGAAATTACTCAATGCATGATCGTGAGCTAGTAGTTGTTGTCCATGAAATCCATTTCTAGATAATAAATTATGGCTCAAAATTTTTTGTTGTATAAAATCTATAAGATCCTCAAATATACATTAAAATAACATTACATTAATATTAGACAATAAATATGGGTTGAATATATTTATTTCATTGATATAGTTCATTCCTACATGCGTGGAATGGGAAATGTACGTAGTAGTTGATGCACTGAGCCAGAAACCTTTGTAACATTACATATGGGTATCTAGTGATGAATGGAAACTGATTGTAATATATCATAAGATGCTTATATATTTTCATTTAATTCATGATCAGTCTTATCTCATAGTATTTATATCTATTTAATCAATCCATTACAGAGTATATAGAATGATGTTTTTTGATCATAAAGTCTAGATTCACTATGAGTGTCTTTAAGGAGACGAATCACCTCAGAATTGGTATTTGCATACTTATGACATACAATGTGTACATGGATATGCATGTGTTCCTAAATATTTTATATAGAAACAGATGTGTGATTATGACTCTTCTCAATGGGAAGTTGATCATAGAATTCCGAAAATGTATCGAGATATGAAATACATGTATTTGTGGTCATGGATTAAATGTATGATAGTATGTCATAACACTATGTGTTACAACTATCACATGGTGAAGGAAGTGTATTATTGTCCTATAGGATTGTTTCACCCATTTCAAATCCTAAAATGGAATTGGTATTTTGTTTTCATTGAATTTATATTCATCTAACATAGGTATCCTCAAGGGAGTGATGCGGGATGGGTTGTTATTGATAGAAATATGATAGTATCTCACTTCCTTCCCATTTGGGAGAATTTCTCATTTGTTAATATTGGAAGACTTCTTGTCAATGATATTATATAGATATAAGGGGTTCCTCATAATATAGTGTTAGATTTGTATGAATGTTTCACATCAGGGTTCTGTTTGGGGATTCATAACGATTTTGGTTCATAGGTGCTGGTGAGAATATAATTTCACCCTCTTACTGATGGTCACTTCAAATAGATGATATAACATTTTGAGGACTTTATCCTAGAAAGTGTTCTTTGTTTCTATTGTTTTTGGTAGAAGAAAATCCATATTATATGTTTTGCCTATAATAATAGCTATCAGTAGATGGTTCAGATGGATCTTTTTGAGGCCTTGAATGGTATGTTGTTCAATTTAACACAGTGATAGGCAGAGGTTGGTCATACAAATTACAATGTCCACATATCATTTAGGATAATTTGATGATATTAGAACTATATCAGAAGTTTATTTATACTACTCAGTCTGGAATGAATTCTAATTTCTATTCCCATCGATGAACTCTAGAGTTTTGGGCTACGGGGTTGGGTTTTCCTATAGTTATATCCCATTCTTGGTTGTAAATTGGTATGGAAGGAAGTAAATATGTCACCACACATATTCAATCCATTAGAGATTTTGGAGATAGTCATTTCGTTAGCCTCTCTATTGTTACAACCTCAGAGTTATTGTGCCATAAATGACATCATCCATGTTTTATGGCTTCACTATTACCATGCCGACTAATATCAAACATTTGATCAAGAGAAGGTTTAGTTAGATAATGATGAATATTATGAAGAGTATACTATATGCATCATTTACTAGAGAATGTACACTCAGTGTTGATAGTATATCAATGTAGTATAGGTGTTATGGTGTCATGTCCATGTAAATTATAATACATGTGATTGGGAGACTGATGTGTGTGCCTAGGGGGAAAGGTTTTTTCACACACATTTTTTGTCTTCCCATAGAAGATGAACTAATGTATGAGTTCCTATAAGGGTGTGATACATTAAGAAAACACTTTTTATCTAATATATTGATCCTTTAAATTTCACTATAATTATTTTGTTAGACATAATATGAATTATTAATGACTTCATTATAGATTTGTGTGTTCACGTGGATTATTCGGATTTGAGAAGCCTAAACGGTGGAGAAAAGAACTTGGTCAAATGGTTTTTAGAAACTGTGTGACCCACCATAAATACACCCAACTAATAGTGTGAGGCTATAAAATGGGGTGAAACACAGCACACAGTATTCCCTAATCGTGTTCTAGTGGTTTCCATCCTTTGTTATATATCAAATGTTTTTAGCAGATTGGATTCCTACAGTTTTTTACTATTTCCCTAACTGTGTATCCTAACCATGTGGTTTCCCTCCTTATTTAGTGGAAGGCACTTATGTGGTGCATGGTATGGAAAACCATACATCCAAATCATGCGACCAAAGTATTTTGGGTAAAAGGATATTTCTCATTTAATTCTATTTTAATTCAACCTCATCCCTCTCAATGTTACTCCAATAGATATAAACACTTTCATTCTTTAATATTGAGTATATGAAGCCTCTTATGATAGTTATTGATATCATTCATTCATCATAACACCAATTTGATCCCTATTTATGTTCATTTGAAATTAATTAAATCCTTTTTAGTCATTCATCATTCTTATTTCCCTTAATAGTGCTATTTACATATAAGATCATGGGCCATATTTTCACAGAATTAGTCTATTCCTTATATTTCTTCTCATTCAGGACAAATAATGCTAATACTAGATTAGTAGGGTTGTAAACCTTTAAGGAAGGTGGTTTATGACACTTCCCTTATGTTTTTACAATTTTATAAATTATCATAATGTGTATGTGACTCTTTTATCATTTTTTTTCAAGTAAATTCATGATATTTTCTTATATTCATTAAAATCATATTCAAAGAACATAGATATAAATTTTATACCCGGTTGGAGGTTATTACGTCAATGTTGACCTCCCCAAGTATTTTTTTTAATTTATTCCTTTTTTAGTTCATTATGATTGTCTACACCACTATTGGGGTGTGCAATGGTTTTCCATAATTAATGGTAATCCCTTTCTTAATAAATTTAATTAAGAATTGTAATGGTTATTATGGTATATGATAATTTTGCATGACCCTACTATGATAGTTATTAATTATATTTAATGAATTGTAATTGTGAATGAAATGTATACTATGTATATGAATTCACATTGTTAAAAGAAAATAATGACATTGTTGCATGTTTATATAACACATTATCATGTTTAACGATATGAACTTGATTGAAAATAATGAACTAATTGTGAATTAAAAAATAATAATAAATGATGGAATGTACTTCTATCATTTTCCTGTGTATGAAAGGAAACAGAATGAAGAAATTGAATTGTTAAATGGATTTGCAATTACATGGATTAATTTATTAATAAATAAAATATAAGGTGTTATTTCGTTTGGATCATGACATCATTATAGGAGTGGTAGAGCTTGAATTATCCTTTTATTCTTGAGGTAATTATTAGAGAAATTGTTGATACCATTATAATTCAATGATGATGGTTTCCATGGTTGATACCCACCTTGGAACCCGATCATTGTATACAAGTGTATTCTCGGTATGACACACCATGATCCCTAAATAATTATTATAGGATGAATTTGATACATTCTGTGGATCCAGTGTGATGCATATGGACTCGAGGTACATTGGATACACCATTAGGCCAAGACATTTATCATCCCATTTTTCCTTGGATGAATTCCATGGACTCAATTTGAATTTTATTATTGTTGAATTCATTGGGTGATTCCCCATTGATTAAAATATAACCCTTATAGCAATACTATTTTTTATTTGAAGGTTAGCTTGAACCCTGAAGACAATGATCAATTGATTAATACCTTATATAATATTTATTTTTTATTATCATCACATATTATTTATTTTGTATTGGATACTTTGTTATTTTTATCATGGAATGACCGTTACTTGATGTAACTCACATGAATTTCTATACAAACTTGTAAATAATTAACAAATTAAATTATTACGTGTTTAAAAAATAGCTGAGGCTCCTACAGGTACATGGTATTTACATTATTTTAGTGATTTTATTTTATATATGCATGTTTTAAAACATTTTCATATCATATTAGATGTACTAGATTATACATAGGTCAATGGTGGTGGCCTATTGAGTTTTATCTCAAACCCTATCCAAGCCTCCATTGGTATCTAAGAATATTATATGTATACATGTGTTGATAAACGAAAGAATACCTCATTGGAAACATAAAATTGATTTCATGTAATATGATGGAGGTTAGTTGTAGATTACTGATCAAGAGATCGATAATCATTCATAGATTTCAGTATCATATTTCTTCAACCATTCAACATTTATTCAAAGTTTCAATTCACACCTATTTTCAAGATTTGTAGACACTTGACATAAATTTTCATCATCTTTTGAGTATTATTATTTTTTTAATCAGTTTTTCATTATTCATATCTACTTCTATTATTGTATCTTTCTTGTCCAGTGTCTATAATGTCTTCTTCAATTATTCCATCTCATTATCATACACCTTGTTCAATTTAACTGTTATTTTATTGATATGTTTCTCTATAATTAATTAGTTGAGGGAATAGTCTCCCCATGGAAACACCCTGGTCCATTGGTCTTAGTTGGAAGCCTATTTCATTCTATGATAACCTCTTGATTCCACATGGACAACTGGCCTCATGGTATCTTTGAGTGGTAGTCGGGTTTAAGACGTCATACAAGTGCTGAGATGGCATGATATTTAGAGGCCTAATGTGGCTATAAATACTTTTTGAAATATATTACATAGATTAAGGTAATTCACATTATTTATTCCTACAAAATTAAACAACACCTTAATGGAGGCCTAGTTCATATATATAAGGTCAATGATAATTCCAAACATGGGTTTTACCCTAGGAATCACATAACCATCGTCAACATTAATATTTTTTTTTAAATGTTGTCACATGTGTGATTTAAGAAATAAATAAACAAATAAATTTATTATATTTTATTTTGTGGATGCATCATCCTAGATCTCTTATATATGAACATGAATATGGGAAATTTGTAGGGATAACCACATTACCCTGCAAATTTGATAGGATCCAATTGAGATTGTTGGAGGTTATTTCATGGGATAATGATGGAAATCATTGATCACCAATTGGTCTGAAATGGATCTAGTAGATTATGCCAACGATAGTGACGCAATACCCTTCCTCATTAGTGATAAATCCAAACTCCAGGTTTGACGTTGATTTATGATTTTATCACGCTCTTTTTTTCCAAATAATCATGTTTCATAACCATGGAAAAAATTGATTCACACAGAAATGGTAGATCTATTTTTATTAAATTTATTAATTTATCATTGTTTATTATCTATTCCTATTTTATCATCAATTATTCAACATAGTATCAAGGAAAATATGAATAATAGTTATGGTCTATATTTTATAATATTAATATAATGTATTTATCCATTTTCTTAACGTGAATTTGTCATGGGAATTATACTTTTTCCCATTCATCAATAATTTCCCAGTATTTGATCATTCCATGTCCATTATTTAGTGTAACAGATCAATACTACATGAATGACTTGAGATAGAGGTCTTTATTTGATGATCATTAATTATATTGGATGAATAAAAGTGGAAAGTGACAAGATTGGATAGAGAGATCCATTCCCATGATGGATACCATAATATGGATCATGATATTAATGGATCATCTTAATGGATAATTTTTTTGTGTGTATTATAGGACAAAATCTGGCGATCTGGTGATGAAATGGCCATGAGATCTCAGAGTAGTTGTTTCTCATGATGAAAGAATCAATATAAATGTGATGAAAAATGTTGAAGTCATCGTGACGGATCTATTAATTCTATATCTAAACTAGTGTAATATGAAATTACACGTCATGTGGGACCCCATGGTTATTGTTAGGGTTTCAACATAGAGATTAATATTACACAAAATGTGACCATTACACATGATGTATGAACTGTGTTGGGGGCCAAGTGTGTATCTCATATGATACATGGTAACGAGAATTCCATGTCCATAGACATGTCCCAATGACATGGATTGTTTTACATGGGAATAGACACGACCATATGCACATGGACATGACCATGTGTACATGGGAATTAATAGTTGTTCATGATTTTGTACACATTAAAGATCATCAGTACATGGGAATGGTCTAGATACTTAGAAAGAGTTCTCATTGATCTCAACATTCTTTTACTATTACCGAACACTATTTATGTTGAGATTTACATGTCGTGTTAGGTATCACCACGCAAGAAGATGAGGGGTTTGCTAGACATGCCATGCCCCACAAGTACCTGTTGTGTACCCATTTATTTTGTGTTTTTATACATTTATTTATTCATTATTAACCATTATCATGTGCGTATGTTCTATTATTCAATTCCCTCATGGTATAATGTAGAATTATGTCCACAGTTTATAATTTTGTTACCCTCTATATGATGATTCTCTGATAATCATTATTGTGTCCCTCCATGAGATTGGGTTGTGGTCTTATATAATCTATTTACCCTACATGGGGTTTGTGGAATCCGTATGATTTCCTTGGGTATAGAGATGATCCTCCATATACATGGCCATATCAGAATGGTTCACTCTATAGTTGGAATACGAGCCCCTATATTGTAGGTTGTTATAGATTAGGTCCATGTTGTCTACCATCAGTCCTAAGAGTGACTCTCGATCTGTGTATCATAGTCTTCAAAGACTAAAGAAATTTATTGAGAATGTCCCAATTGATCATTAACTCATCGAATAGTGTCTCTAGTTATTTCATGTCTCATGGAGTGTAATATTTTAGAATGATAATTTATGAGGGGATAATAATGTCTGGGGTATTTTAGTTGTCACCTCTTGGAGGTGTGGTGTCTTTATAGAGTATATATAGGGGTTGTTAGTTTAGCATTGATTTCTATTATTTTTTATGAGCTTACTCTTATTAATGATTTTTGGTTAGTGATTATAGGGTGTGCTACTATGTATTGTTATAATAAACCATGTATGGGATCTTTCCCCACATGGCATGGCCTATACAAATGAATACCCTTTTGATGGTGTCCAATGATGATATGGAGTGGTTAAATAATATCTTCAGCTAGATAGGACATATATTCCCTTTGGGTGGTTTTATTTGATCAAAGTCCTCAAATGTAGGGATGGATGGAATCACTGTAGTTTGTCTGGGTATCTATTTTTCCGCTTTTTCCTTTTAATACTTCAATATTATTTTCTGATTGTGGAATCATATATTTATATTTTCATTGGAATTAGTAGTTTTATAATTAAAAATTGTGTGGGCATAGAGATGTGTGTGTACATGTAATGTTGTATAATTCCTCCCACGTGTATCATATTACTACTTGGTGTTGGTCCCAAGACCATGCCCTGTTGGAGGCAGGCATTGGGTTTCCAGGGTTCGGCCCCCACTATGTCGGGCCATAAAAGGTCCATCGTGACTCTAATTTGGTTTGTGGAAATAAAAGTATTGAAACCAAATACCATATACCAATGGATAGGGGTTGTAAAATAGAAACAAGAATGCATAATAATTCATAAATTTCTATAACCTATATAAACCTATAACAACATTGAGATATTATACATTCAATAAAGATAAAAATTGACTTCAATTAAAATGAGTCACATAATTCTATAAAAATTTATCAATGATAAACCATTAAATAATGATATTTTTCATTGTAAGAATAAATTTATGATCAATACATGTGATTAACAGACATTATTTAATAGATATATAAAAAGGAAACACTATATCATTAGTACATATTCACCTGATAGGCACAACATTGTTCCTCTATACAACATAAACTCTTTATGATGTTCTACAAGTAGAATATACCACCATTGAGTACCAACATAAATCCATTATATTATTATCAAAATACCACATCTTCATTCACGGCTGCCAATAATATAGTAATTTTTTCTTATTTTAATATACCCATCATGTGTGGGAACAAAAGATCATGCATGAGAAAGTATAAATATAACCAATTAGACAACCCAAAAAACCCACTCAATAGTAAAAAAAACATTTAAATTCAAAAGCCTAATATGATGACGTAATTGAGAATAATGTTGATAAAAAATCATAAAAATACTTTAGGTTATGTTCTATTTTAACATGAATGAATTTTTTATTATCATTGATCATCTATTTAAATAATAATATATTATAATTATACATGTATTTAAATTTTAGTGTAAGACTTGGAGTGTCATATGTCTATAAACCTACTTAAGCCTCAACTTAGTGGTGATTTAGTGTATGGATATAATTACTAAACAATGATAATTTATTTCCAAATAGGTAATGTTACGAATGAACCAATAATATAAACGAATCCATGTCAGGAAAATAATCCCATGGAATAAGATCCTCATGTCACGCTCTAAAACTATGTAGGGGAACTGTGACATGTTATATAAATATAAGTCAATCTCCATAAACCGTCCCTATAGATTCCTAGAAACAAAAATGATTTTGGGGTATATTGAGGACTGTGGATCTCACAGAATCCAATACCCTTAAATCAATCACTTCCATATCATTCCTTAATAGAATCAGTTATAGAGGTCCTTCGACCCACTCAATGACGCCATAGTTGATAGGGATGTCGATCCCTTTGGGCGACTCATATACCACCACATGTAATGAGAATCCATAAATAGTATTATGCACTCTATGAGTGGAGACCCACAACTCATTGGAAAATAAATCAATCGAGAGGGTATCCTACTACTCCATAAACATAGTGGACCAGTTGCTTATAAATAGATATTTTTAATGATTTCTATCAACCTCATGGTTTCAGTATTTATCCATCCATAACAGACATTGTATCTAGAAATATAGTAAAATAAATCTTATTGGATGTATCAAATATGAATTTTAGATATTTATGATGTATGTACCATCACATTATTTGTAATAAAATTTATCATTATGGGATACTCATACATTCCAAAAATAATGTGGGAGATACAATGAATATTATAAACTATATAATACAAGACATGTGACCATATGGTATACGCTGTATTGTCCACTCAATAAGATTGATAATGATCTACTTTAAAACAATCAGTGCGAAGTCAAATTACATATAATGCATAATCAGATATAAACCATGTTGTAGTAATCTGGATACATTATGTTTACAATAGATACATACTGGGTTGCCACACTAGATTTAACCAACATTTTCAATGGGTACATGTAATGTGATACTATGTGGCTACATGATGTGTACATCCTATTCATGCTGAGAACATTACAAAATTCATAGATAATGTGTGTTTGACAGTCATTTTTGAGTTCCTTTTTTACACCTCACCCTATTAGGTTGTTTTTAATAGTATAAAACATAAATTTGTGTTTTTAATGATTTATTTTTTGGGAATTTAATATTTACATTTTAGTAAATTTTTCTGGAAATTTTGAATGAAATGGAGGGATCAAAACACACATAAGTGTAATTTATATATCCCTCACTAGTATGTACCAACCATTGCCTGATGAGGTACAATATGATAGTGAGTGGAGCCTAGAAAAAACACTAATCCTATCATTCTTCCATAGGCTAGTTTGTTCCACCCACACTATCTGGGTGATGTTGATATGAAAAAAAATATAATAATTGGGAATGGTCCTTACCACCACTGTTTTTTTCTAATGGATATATTCAACACCCAGGATACAAGAAGCATCTTAAACCCTATGAAATCTATAAATAACCCCATTATAGTGATTTAATGTAATTCATTCTCTTCTTAAAAACAAATGCTCCCATTAGTTCCTTCCATGTATCCCTCTTTTGTATTTCCTAGTGTTTTCAAGATCTTTTATATTTTTATCTAACTCTACCTCTCTTGAATTTCTTACCTTATTCATTGAAAAGTGATGGTGCGACATATGATTCAATTTTTTTGTGTAAAAGAAAGTGTCTCTCTTTTTTCTTCATTTGACATAATTATTTGGGTGATATTTTATAGTCCAGAAAGAAAGGTTTGGTTCATTACTAGTCCGTAATGAAATGTATTTTTTCTAAGAACCAAATATTATATATTTTGGTTATTTGATGGTCCTTAAATCATGGTATTTACATTTTAAAGGGAATTCATTGGTACTAGTGATACTAAGGATGTAAAAATCAAGCATAATTTCTTAGTGGCAGAAATTTTAGAATCATAGTTCATTAATTATCAAATCTCATTATCAGATATTATTCAGTTATTTACAATACTTTCATTTTCCTAACTCAGTTTTTTTATAATTTATAATTATTCAAAATATTTTTAAAAGTTGTAATCATTATTATAGTTTTATAATTTAATTATTATTTATTAATCTCACAATTATTATTACATTCAAAAAAGTTTTTAAAAGGAAATTCATTCACATTATTACATCATTAATCAAACCCAAAAATTAGTGTCAGATCCAACCTTTATTTTAAAAAACCATAACTATATAAAGGAATGATTTTTCGAGTATGGCCTCAACCAATAATACCAAAAGTGTTCTAAATGATTATTTTAGGGAATGAAGTTTTATTAAATAGTTTATACTATACTTATTGGAATCCATGAATTTCAAAATTATTTATATATATATGATTCCTGATTTTATAAATAGTGATGCTCTTTTACACCACAAATCAAGAGTACAATGATAACATGAATCCTCAAGACATCACCAATTTTGATAAAGAGGGAAATTATATGAGTGATATACATTATGTATAAGAACATAGTTAATTTATAATAATTTCAAGTTTAAAAATTATCATGATGTCTAGAATATTTTATAAGTTACACATGATGGTTACTATAATGTAAAATATACTAAAATGGATATGTTCCACCGAGACATTGAGTGATTAAGAAGAATTGTAATGTGTAAATTTTAGAAATTTTTTACTAGATATATAAATATATGATGTGTTAGGAAATATCTTGGTAATGTGTTTTCCATGGAAACAACTGAAAATAATTTCTTCTGGTATTTTTCATGCTCATGGGAACCCAAAGATAATCATATTGAAGAACCGACATACATCTATAATATTTGCGTTGACATAATCATATTGTGACTTATGGCCTATGATATTATAATGATAAATAATACTATGATAGAAGAATAAATGTTCATATAGAAATATAATAACATTAACCTTATGGAAACTGATAAAATAAAATCAGGGAATGATGAATTGTATAAGAACATAACCAAGAAACATAGAAAATTCATGCAGCTAGGAAAGTATTAATTCTATTAAAAAATTAAAATAAAAACGTCTAAATATAGTTAATATTCTACACATAAAATAGAGTCTCATGATCTTGGAGTTATCATTAACCAAAATTAAGTAAAAAGGAAGAAAGGAATGTAAAAAGGAATTAAAGTGTGAATTGGGAGTGGATGTGATAACTATATCTCCTATTTATTTTTATCATGTTATAGAATACACTAATTCTTTATGGACTGTGAAGAGGAAATATGTACAAATTATTTTTTTATTCTTTAATCTGTTATTGTAATTATAGAAAAATTTATTATTTTGTTCTAATTAGTATAGGAGAAAAATTAAATATTTTATTTTTTGAACTCAGTAGAAAACTCCAAGACCATAAAATGGAGTATAATATTATTTTCATTAATTGGAATTCTATTTTTATCAAAATTTTGAAATTAAAAGTGGAAAATAAAATTTCCAAGGATTATCCTTCAAATAATGTTTAAAATTAAAATATAATATTTGATGTTTTGTTAAAAAAATTCCATTTATATAAAAATATTTAAATAACATTAAACAAAAAAATGGGTTTTCAAATGGATGAAACTGACATTGAAAATGTTTAAAAAAATAAAGAGATTATGAATTATCATTAATGTATAACTACCAGTGAGAAAAAAATTAAATTTCATTTTGGTATCCCAATAAAATGAGAATGTTATTTATTTTTCTGTATTATCAAATAATGACAGAACCTCAACAAAAACTACCACTTTTGTAAAATGATTCTCTTAATATAAAATTGTCAGTTTTTTATAGAAAACTTGGTATATAATTCCTTAATATGACTATAAATTTTTTTAATAAGAAATAACAACATCCCTCAACCATTCATCAAATATACTATCATTAAGATAAAATATTTCATATGTAAACTCATACTCAAATCTGACATGGGTTCTAATATATTTAATGGAATTAAATATTTGGGACCAAAATTCGGATATTGAAATCCATATTTTCTTGAATTTTTATAAGATAAAATAAACTATATAATTTTTTTTTGGAGAGACATGGTATATGATAAAAGGTTGATCAAGACACTAATATGATGACTTCATATTTCGTGAAATAATTTGTTTAAATATTTCAAATTCCAAAATGATCATTATTTAATTTATTTACTATTGGTGTTTAAATTTGTTTTTAAAATGTCATTATAAATTTCATTATGTAATATTGTCATATAAATGGATATTATCATTAGTTAATATGTTCTATCATTAAATTGAATTAATAATTGAGAATTTTACCAATGTGTATATTTTAATTGATTCTTTAATTATTATTTTTTGCATTTTTGATATTTAATATCAAATTATTGGAATTCAGTTTATTTTATTGGATAAATAATCTATAAAAATTATAGATCCCTACTTTAAATCACGAAATTCAATATTATATATTGTTTAATTATTTTCAAATTTTGTTTGGGTATCTCATTTTTAAATTATCAATCACTCATTTAATATTTTTCATATAAAAACACTTGATTTAATGTTTTTTTATTTTTTTAATGGGGAGTAGAAAATGTAATAAATTTGATTCTAGTAATTTAATTGTATGATGTGTTCTTAATTAAATATATTTTTAAAAATATACATGTTTTCTTCTTTAAATAATGATTAATTTTACAAAAGAGAGATTTATATAATTATTTGTTCCATTTTATATCATAATCACATCGATATTCATGTGATCTTATATCATCTTGAGTTAATTAATTTTATTATTTTACATTATTCTACATATGGATATCATTGTTTCAAATAATTGTTATACTCATGAAGTGATTTATTTTTTTCTCCCACTCTCTTATAAAGATTTCATGTTTTTACTTTTTAAATATATTTATATATTTTTTGTGGAAACCCCATTTAATTTTAAAATTATTCATTGTTTCATGTGGATCCAATAAAATTATATTGAAATGTAACAAGAAATATAAATCTATTTTATGTTTTATACTCCATAATTTATTTAGAATAATGAACACATTTTTATCTTTATCCTATATGTTATTCCATCTTTTTTTTCTTATAAATATTTTTTGAACATATAAATATTTTTTATAAATGTACTTATTTTTTAAAACATGATTTTTATATGAATCATGAATTGTAGATTAAATCATGATTTGAGTGGAGAAAAGTCTATTTAAATTCCTTGATAGTCCCTTCTTTCAATCAGGTTTGAATTCATTTTGTTAATAACATCATCATATGGTTTTTTAAAATCCAATATTACCATTGATTTTTAACAATATTCATTGGACGTTTATTTTATAATGAAAATTTCCTCAATGAAATAATATTAATTTTAAAATATAAAATTACATGATGAAATATTTATTAGTTTTGATATTTATATTTTCAATTTGTCTCTTTAATGGTTAAATACAACATCATCATCAAAAAATTATATATATCTCTCTAATCCTTTTTATGTTATGTGGGATTATTATAATGGGAGAGAAACTAATTATATTAATTGTATGATAACATTAAACTTAATGTTAGGTATATGAATATGGAATTTATTTTATGGTTATATTCTAGTCTCTCAAATAATATTTTCAAATTATTATAAATAATTTTGTAATTGTTTTGATTTCAATATTGTGAATACTTATTATTTTAAATTTCCAAAGGGGGTGATTGTTTTAATACAAAAGAATAATTTATATTGGTCTTATGGGAAAAAAGTAATAGTTTATAATACATTTTTGATAATATCAATTAATTTTAAAATTATATTATTCCTGTGTTCAGGATATTTTGGGACCCTATATTTTTGTTAATGAAAAAGGTGTAAACGATCTCATATTTCAAGATTGATTAAATGAATTGTTGAATAACTCATAAAAGTATCCCATAAAATATATTTCTTAGAACAACATTAAATATTGGATTAATTTTATTTTAAAATATTTAAATTCATTTTTTAATATAGAGATTGAATTTGGGAACACTTATAAGGATATAATCATTCCCATCATTATTGATTAATTGAGTAAGTGGGTTTTATCATAAAAAATATAGATAATGTTGGGAACCCTACTATATTAGGTGGTTTTTATTTATTAGAAACACACATTAGTGTTCTAATGATCTGTTTTAATGTATGACCAAAATTATAATTTAGTAATTTTTTCATGGAATACATGACCAAATTAAAGGCCCAGAAGGCCCATGAGGATCATTATTGAACATCCCTAAATGATCTAGTGGGTACCTGGTGGGGTACCACCTACTAGAATGTGGAACCAACCTTATACAAAGTGAAATCAGGGTAGAATAAAAATATAGTCATAAGTGGTGGTCTCATCCACCATAATTTCTACTCTAATGGATCTATATGATACCCAAGGAAACTATAAGCATCATAAATCCCCATTTAATCTAAAAATACATCCCATGATTCATTAAATATATGGGTTCTCATGATTAAATATTATGCTACAATTTGTTTCACCCTTAAATCTCTCCAAAAATTTCTTCGTAAAATAGAGATAACTTATATTTTATCACCCATCTATATATCTATTATATATATTCTATTATTTTTTGTAAATATATATTACATTATGTTATTTAAGGGTATTGGGAAAAATAAAGTCACATATTTATTTTGGATTTGATTTTTGTTTAGTCAACAACTAAAGGGGGAGTTCATTATTAGTCTTTATATCTACTTGTATTTATTTATTGGTCTTTAATGTAATGGTTTTCAATGATCAAAACAATATATGACTGATTTATGTTCTTTCATAGACCTTAAAAAATGAATATACTTTGAGAGTGGATTTATTGTGTATAGTTGAACCCAATGGAGTCTGAATCCTTCAAACTCATGGGGGAGGGGATGTGGGTACCATTAATGAGTGATTTGAGACAATTGTTATAAAATATTATTTTTTCATATATTTTATTTCAACTAGTATAACACTTTTTCTAATTTATTTCTCTTATAATTATCATTGTATTTAATAAATATAATAATTCTTTTCTATATAATTAATTTATTTTAAATTAATAAAAAATTACATAAAATTGGAAATTTTTTAAATGGATATTCACCCCCTCATTCCATTTATTATAATACAAACTAGTCTTATGCGTTGAATTTTATTATAAGTAGATTACACATTGGGGAACATGATTTTATTGTACATGGAATCATAACCTGATTAACCCGATGAATAATTTTTTTATCTAAAAAACCCAGAACAATATCTGATGTAAATGGATATATTATTGAGATACACTTCATTTAATGATAAATATAATTCAAAAATAATAAATGGATAACTGAAAAATAATTATTAAGTTCTACACATTGTGTTGTATAAAAAACTATTGAATTCTTGCATTCAATTTTTTTAAATAATTTTTTTCTTCACTTACATCACCAATGCAAGCCACACTACATTCCAAACTCAATTTTCTCATATCCTCAAACAGATAATAAATTTCATCTTTTAATATTTATAGAATCCAAAAAATCATAGTGAATGATTTCACGAGAACAAGTATAAAATTTTAGAGAATGGTAGTCGATGGAACATCATATCTCTCTAAATGGGCTTGTGATAAAACATAATGATGCATAAGTAACATTATAAGGTAATGAAATTATACACTCCATTATTGAGACAATTTGCATATATTATTTAACAAATATTTTTCATTTATCAAAAATAAAAGTATTATAAAAGAATAAATTTTAAATGACATAAATAAAGAGTTTTTTGATACACAATACAATAAAAATACATAAATTATAATTTTGTATTATCATATATGATTATTATCAATGTTTATCTCATTATAAATTAAATAATTTGATAAATTATAAACATTACATTATCAAAGTAAAAAAATCATTTATAATATCAATTAATTAATGGAATAGGAAATATACAAATTTATCAATTCAACTGAAAATTTATTCATTAATTAACATTCAGCTCATCTTCATTATAATTTATTCTGTTTGTTCATAGAAACATTTATCAAATAATATAAATTTTGAAACATAGTTACATTGAGTATTAATATTCAATAATTTTTTTTATGTGAGGTGACACTATTTTTAATGAATAATAATACATATCCTAAGCATTTTTCACATTGATTTAATAATAAATAACACTATTTCATTAATAAATTGTGGTAATTGATTGGAAAAAATTGTTTTTTGGTGAAAATAAATAATAAAATAATATATATTTCCATTAATCATCACTAATAAAATATTGAAAATTAATTAAATTCATTTTTAAAAACTAGTATAATTTCCATGAAATATTCATAAAAATAGCCCATGGATATATTTTCATCCAATTGTTTTTAAATAATACTAGTTAAAATATAATAGAAAAATTATTCCACTTATATTGAAAACGAATATGATTGGATAATGGGGAAAATATTGATGAATTAGATGAAATGAAAAGGGAATATTTAAAAACAATGAATCAAAACTCATTGTAGATTTGATTATTCTTTAAATTTTCTCTACCCATATAATGTTTATCATTCTCAAATTTCATTGTATTTTTTTCCATGAGAATCCTATATTATTTTTCATCACCTCTACGATTATGAACATATGGATTATAGAATTATGTATTTTATCAGGGAATAGATGCGTTTCCCAAAAGAGTTCATCTTCCAATAAAGGAAATGATATGAGTGGGATATATTTCTCTCCAAAATTCTTAAATAATATTATGTTGTGATGATAATAAATTAACACTCTAAAATCACTATAATAATGTCCCAATTTTTTCAAATAATAACTCCCCTCTTAAAAATTTAGAACTCCCTCTCCCAATTTAAATTGAAATTATAAATATATATTCTTCATCGATGTGTTATATTTTTTATGATATTAAAAAAAACATTTTATCTATAAATTACCCAAGAATATGTTGGATCCAAAAAATCCAAGCCTATTTTTATTGGGTATAAAAATACTTCATCATATCATGAAAACATTTCATGAACTGGTTACCTTCAAACACATGGATTAACCCCTTCAAAAAATTGTCAATATTACAATACATATTGTCTATGTATTCTGTAGAATACAATAATAATATTTTAAATTTATACACATACACCCAAAAACATTATTAATAATTATTTTATGTTTAGAAAAATTTACTTAATTACATTTCATTGATCAAAAGGGAAATATTTTTCAAATAATGTTACATTAAAATCTCTCCATCCCATGAATTATATTACATAATAATCCCTTTTATTATTTTTCAATATTAATAATTGATCATCATGGATCTTGAGAAAATATACTACCATTATAACCATTCTAAATTCATCATATCTTAGGGCCAAAAATATTTTTTCAATTGAATTAATCTACTGGTAAGCTACCACTGTATTTTTATTTCTAATAAATATTTGATGCTTAAATCACATTAAATGATATAATATAGGAATTTCATGTTGTGAAAAATCATGTCTCTCCGTTAATCCATGTTTTTATTTATAACATGGGTTAACATCTCAAATATAACCATGAAATTCTAATTTTCATCACCAGTTGTATTGGATTTTTCAGTGGGTAATGTTTTATATTGACCACAATTGTTCATCCATTTCTTTCTTCAATGTTTCTTTTAAAAACAATGATATATAATAAATTAGTTCATAAAATTATGTATTTTATATCATAATTTTTAATTTAAAATATTATGTAAAACATAACATAAATGAGATATTTATGTATTTTAAATAATAAAAATATAAAATTGTATCATCTGTGAATATATTTTAATCTTAAAAAAATTTCAAGTCATTCTTAATTATTTGTACATAAAATGTTAATTGCCTTAAGAATATCTCTTCTATGTGTGAAAATAGTGTAAAATAAGAGTTCCCTCTATGATAAACTATATGATGGTCAAGATATACTCAAACCAGCACTTTTTTGTGTTATTACCCCATGTTGCATTTTTTCCAAAACCACAACCACATTCAATATCCATAAATGGATATTTATCTATGAAAACCCACATAATATCTACCTAAATAAAAACATTTTCCTTATATTATACAATAAGATATATCTTAACTTACTATAATAAGGTTAAGTTTCATAGTCTATGATTCCTTAAATCTATTTCTCATAGTTTCTACTAAATATTCTCTAATACCATCTTTAAAAAACCATGACTCTAGTAACCCAAAGACGATGTGTAAATATGCCAACCCCAGTAGCCCAAAGTATGTGTTTACATTAATTAATTGGATTTACATACAAGGAATGATTTCCTAAAGAAGTTAATTTTTTGATAGTATTGCCAAAATAAATATAATAATAAATAAATTATAATTAATAAAATCAAATATAAAAACATTCATCATTGATAATTAAAATGATTCTCATTTCTTTTCCCATTATTTTAATCAAAAAACATTTCCTAGAGTAACATCCCATGTAAATAATGAATATCTCATTTTCAGATTTATTAATATTTGTGCATTAAATATTTATTTTACTTGAAATGGGATGTTATGTTCGATGAATTACTAGATATAAAACCATGTGTTTCTTTTAAATCAGATGTTGCACCAAACGTCGAGTTATTGTGAAAAATAACAAAATAATATTATTATTTTAAATGGTTTTAACACATATCCATTATAGTGGCTGGAATAAATAGAACTAACTAAAATATTATTATATATCTTTTTTAAATATGTTTATATTTATCCAACAAAATTTAGTGTCTTAAAATGTGAATCAATAAAATTTTAAACATAAATACTCAAATATTCATTAAAAGGTCGATTTACCGCCATTTGAAGGTGAACCCTTTTTAAATCTATTTTGGCCAGTTTTATATATTATATTTGATAATATAATATTATTAATTGAATCTAGGCATCAAAATTTACTTTGGGGAATTTTTTGGTATTTTTCTGATAAAATTCAATTTTTAATGAATAGTGAATAATACTGTATTTTAATTTAAAAAAGCTTTTTAATATAACTTATTTGTAAGGCTATATTAACTTTTTAATAGAATATAATATGTAATTAGATACTTTTATTACCATTTAATCCAATTTTGGTCATTTGATGTAATTTCACTTTGAAATTGGTCATAAATAAGTGCCAATCTTTTGATAGTTATTATTCCATTAAAACATGCTTTTTGTTGTGTCAATGGAAATTATTTTTAAATTAATTTCTCCTACTTGTGTGTTTAGAATTTGAAAAAATGGATTCCATATTATTAATCAGGAGGTCCAAATTGAGTAAATAGATAACTATTATTTTTAGTGATTTTTAATATTTACCTCAGAAAATATATTATTTACCATGGTAAAACGGTAAATCTGGTAAATAATGGTAAACAATAGAATTATAATAATATTAAATTACTTAACATGTGTCCTAATTTAATTTTGTGATACATTTCAGACAATGGCCATCCTTGGGTCAATTTTGGGACCCCATGGAGCCACATGGGAGTGATAATGACACTTTATATTAATTATATTAATGTAAACACAAAAATGAAATAAACATTTATCTTTTAGTAAATCAATTTTCACATAGAGTTATTTAAGTTATATATTGGACTAAAAATATTTATTGTAAGGATAAAAATATTTCCTAAATTATGGTATTTTGTTTATAATTTTTAGATTTCAAATAAATAATATTATTTATGACACAATAATGATGAATATTTGACTTCATTAAATAATTATTTAAATAAATAATATTATAAAATTATAAATAATATCAAAAACCTACAAAATTATTATTTATTGATATTATTTCGAACATGATTCATCTTATCTTTAAATTAAATCATTTTTTGGACCTTTTGAAATCGAAAACAAGCATATAATACAATAATATTTTCAAGCATTCCTAAAGAGACCCTCCTCCCCCTTATAAAAATCCTGCACTTCTAACGCATTACACACTCTTGTCAAGACAGTTTTATTATCCAAACAATGAAAAATAAAGCAACAAAAATCCCTATACTCCTCCTAAAATACTTCCAAATGTTAGAAGGAAATTCAAGTAAACCTTTTTTTGTTCAATCCAAAGGGAGATACCCGATTTAAAGGTTACGACTCCTCTCAAGTTCTTCTATTTTATTTTACATCTACTACTCGATAATCTCTTTTTATTACTTTATTTTATTACAACACCAGTATCATTAATATATTAGGTTGTTTTTATGATATGTATTCAAACTACACTTCCACACACCTTCATCTAAGGGGTAATGAACATACTCTTTATGTGGACGATGAACGAATGCATCATGAAACGATAATTGTTCAATGTTATCCTACCACCTATCATGCTGACCATTATGATGGCACTGTATTTATATATGTCATATATTATTTTTATCTTTTCTCTATGATTTTTATTATAATTTACATATATACCTCTTCGCTTTCCAATATTTTTAATTACGAAAATTTCATTTGAGGAAGTGTGGACTACCGCCCCCTCAAAGTGATATGACTCCCTCATGATAACAGTGGAATGTATAAAATATGTATTTAGTGAAATTATATATGATATAATACAATAATTATAACATACCTATGTATCATTATGTTATTATTCAATTAAATATGAAATATAAATGAAAGTAGTGTTCATTTGTACGTACGACATACCTTCTCCATGAATGGTGATTTTCATTTCATATTCTCAAATGTTATGTACTGTTATAAATAAATATATAAACTAGATATATATGATATATATGATATCTAAATAATTTATATAATTCTGAAGATAATGGAATTTTTACCTCATGGATAATTTATAATTATAACATATTCATTTTTAACTCGAGTACTAAACATCAACAAAATGTCCTATATGAATGGTATATTTTCATTAAGAAGTTACACCCTTAGTGAGTGTGTAAAAAATCACATTCGATACTATAATGGGTAAAAATCACCTCATTTATTACAATTCCAATGAATGTTGTAGGATTCAAGAATCTCATGGGGGCTAGATTAAAATTCATTAATGTGAAACCATATCATCTTTTCCATCCTCATTTGTAGAGAAACACAAAAGGATCGTTGGATTAAACATTATCAAATTTCACTAAATAATCTGGTCCCATCTCGATAGTGTTAATGTGAATGATATTAAATTAGAAATTTGAAACATCCATAGGTAAACCCATGGTTCACAATAATATCACGAAACATAAATTTTATGCTTGTATATTACACTTACGGGATTTATATTACTTACAATACATTATGATCCATCATAAGACCATTTAATTTTTTTGTATTTGTAAAATAGAAAAACAATATTCATATTTAGTTATAAATAATAACATATCCAACAATGATCATCACATTTAATACTCTTCAATGAAATTTCTTACCTAAAACCATTATTCACAACCTATAAAAGGGAACTGTATGAAAGGGTGAGATTGGATGAGTAATAAGTGTATGCCATGGATAAATCAATGATCACATTAGAATAACATGAGTATAATGGTTAAATAACATGAGTTTAAAATTTAAAAAGCATACCTACCAAATAATATATCATAATCATGAATCATATATTAAATCATTCTTGTTAAAAAGACATGACAAATAATGGTATCAAAGAACATTATCCATGAGAGCATAACAATGTCATAAGGAACAAGTTTTGGAATACAAATAATCATAGAAAATAATTTCTTAGTCAACAATCACTTATTATCTTATCTTGTTGGATTTGGTTCATGTCATATTCTTTCATGTCCATAGAAAATATTTAATCGTAAAACCATCATAGTTGAAAGATTCAATTACTGAACTGGATTCAATCCCCATTCTAGTCCTACCTATCCCATGAGATATTCATATTGACCTAATTCATTCTAGTAATATACATTTATATTCCTACCCAAAAAATAATCATAATATATTTAATTTTTTTAAATAATATCATTAAACATTCACACCATATATTAACCCATGGAATGGAATCATGTTTCAAAAACATTTCCAAAACTTTTCATAGAAAAAGAAATGTAACAAATGGTGTTATAAACATCACATAATCGAAATAATAAACAATCCATATAAATAATCGGGATGGAATCCATTGATTATAACCATATTAAATCATTAATAACATTATTTTTTTCATAGAAAAAATTTTCTTCTATAATATAATTGGAATATTTCTTAAAGAATATAGAATTTTGACTTTGAAATCACATATTTTAATTTTGAAAATATAAAAAAATTTATGTGAATACATTTCATAGAATAAACATTGAAACATTGAATCTAAGATTCAAATCATTGACCTGTTATGATTTTTTGAAATTTCATTCATTATGTGTTTGTAAAACCATGATTGATTTCACATTTACGATAAATAGTCAAAAGTATATTATTCATTAAATAAAAATAATATTCTACATAAAAAAGCATGTAAAAAAGAGAAAATGTGTTAAAATTACTTTTATAATTCATTATATATTAGTATGAAAAATCATCAAAACATTTAATAATATCAGGATATGAAAGAAAAAAAAAATTCAATCGAAGAGAGAAATAAATATTATTTTTCCTGAGAACATTTTATCATTCATTTCTCAAATAGTATAAAATGGTACCATTACATTAAAACATAATGAATATATTTATTTTAATAATATTTAAGATATTATTCAGTGTTAGATAATAAAATTTCAATATAAAAATATAATCATAAAAATCACATTAAAATGAGATTATAATATAATATTATTACCTCGTGAATAAGAAAATTAAAAAAATTAGTAAAATATGGTACAATAGATCTAAATCTATTATAATCATATAAATATTAATTAAGATTATCATAAAATCATATATTATCAACCTAAAACATTTTTGAATCCATTTATTACAAATTACATATTAAAGTAATTGTTTTATAGTATTAGCTATATCATTATCCATGAGAATTTTAGTATTGTAGTTTAGGTCCTTGTACATTGAACATGGTTCCATAATCTCCAAAACATTATTCATTATATAAATACCATATATATTGGTTATATTTACATAGTCATCCATAATTGTGGATATTGAAAAAAATTACACCGTTCCTAGAGATGGCAGGTTGTATATAGGCATGAATGCTACATGCACTTTTCAACTGATGGAATGAAACAAAGTTAAATAATATTTTACATTTATTGGTTAATAATTTTATAATATATATCATATATATTCATTAAATATATTATTATTACCATTGATGTAAAACTAAAATGAAAAACAATTCCTATCGCTTCGTACAGGTGGTTTTCACATGTATATAGGAGTGATATTATCGTTTCTCAAAGAATTTAATAGAAACATCTTAAATATTATATCATAATTTTAAGAGAATAATTATATTATAAATATCACATAAATAGATAAAACCCATCATAGAAACCATCCATGAAATATGGTGAGGTAAAATATTTTGTCTCACTATGTGGTAGAGGAAATCCACACAGAATCAGGAGGAGTAATTTTAATTCCCAATTGGGGGAATAAACAGGGAATATTTGTGCTTCCATAATATAATTTTTTTTCACTATATGTATGAAATTAAAATTATTATTTTCTAATAAGATCCTTCTATTTTTATGAGTTTGAAATAGATAAATTAAATTAAATAGGTAGGGTGATATGATTACATTAACTTTGGTATGCCTATATTATATCATTTTGTAAGAATCCATTGAATGTAATTTTAAGAGTAAAAGAACCTTATTATAGAATATATCTAATTTTAAAAGATAATTTAGTACTTTTTTGTTAATATATAAGACTTAATATGGTTTGATGATAAAAAAGTAGGGGTGTCCTTTCATATTCTAGGTACATGACATAATGGGAATTTATTAAGCGTTTAAAATATAATAAACCCATTCTAATTACAAATGATTATATGTGGGTATATATTCTTCAGTGTGATATTTTACGGTTGAAATATGTCTCCAAATGTTTTTTAGATAAGAAAATTTGAAAATTTACCTGTCTCTATTATTTTATCCCACCCAATGTAAACCCGTTTTAATAATAATTGCAGTTATTTTTTAGTTTTTTCTATTTGTTATGAAAAAAATAATGTCAACTCATTACTGAATGTGGAATTTATAATACTATATATTTAATCCACTTAATCAAATTCAATCTCTAAATGTGGTTTAAATAAAATTAATAATATACTTTAAAATGTAAGGAAAAATAGTTTCCACGAAAAATGTATTCTTAATTTAAAATGTTTTTATTCCTAAACCCATATAAAATTAATTAAATTGACTACAATAGGAATTTTAGTAATATAAATTAATTTTTTTTATAAAATAAATTGACATTTTTAAATTAATATAAATATGGGAATTAAAATAAAAAATTATATTTTACAATTTTCATTTTTTAAAATAATCTTTTGAAAAAATAATAAAAAATTCACTTTATGTGAAATCGGACTTGATTAATTTCAAACTGAGGTTCATTTCTTAGATAAATTTATTATAAGTGGAAAATCATATATATTCTTTCGTCAAAAAAATATGCAAACCAATTTTTTAAGAAACAAATTTTTAATGCATTTTAATCCTTTTAACAGGAGAGAAATTTTATTTTTTAATATGTTTTATTTATATAATTTTTTTTATTTTTTTAATATTTTGTTATTAATATTCATACCACCAATTTATGAATCATTTTATACCAATATACATTATTTCATTTCATATAGACTAATGGTTGAGTGTATCAAGATTAATCAATGAAATTAAATATATTTTAAAATAAATATAAATTAGAATATATGGGTGTAACATTATACCCCTATAAAAAGGAATATCATATTAAACATCCATTAATATGATATAAAAAATGAGGATATCCTTTCTTTATCACATCCTTATATTCCAAAAAATATTCTTAGAATTTATTATTCATATAGAGAACATTAACTAGTTGAGTAGGCTTCATTGTTAACATTGTATTTCTAAATTAAAGGATTTATTTTTGTTTCAATTTATATTAATGATCATTCTCTAATGTTATAATCTATATGTTCATTAAATGAGATGGATTAGTTATTTACTTATTTAGTGGGGATACATGAAACACATCTTAAAATTGAGAGATGTTTGGTGGATGAAAAATTTAATAAGTGGATGTCTCTACTTGAGGAAGAATATTTAAGGGGAAAATATACAGTAGTCATGAATATAAAATCTTCAGAAATATCACATCCTTCTTCTATGTATAAATCCAAAGAAATAAAATTTCAAAAACATAATATTTTTAATTTTTCCTATGATTTAAATCATAAAATTTTTTTTGACTTATATATACTGTGATGTGTTCTTGAATGGATAAAACATTTAATAAAGTCCCTTTATTAATATTACTTCAAAAAATCATTCTTTTTAGAACATTATCACCACATTTTGGGGTTATAAAAGTTTTCCATAGATGGTTCCATAAAAATTCATCTAAATTCTTGAGTGAAAACTATTTTCAATAAAAAACACAACTAGAGGACGTGTTGATCCCAATAAATTTAAATCAATAAAATAGGATCTTTATATATCCTTTATGGTATGAAGGATTAACATCGACTGACCATCTACTTGAGAATGATAATGTGTACTAAAACCCAACATTAATTGTAGATATTTCAACATAATTCTACAGAACATTTACCTAATACATGGCTCTAAATCAGATAAAATAAAATGACATAATCCTCGAAAATATACAACATATATAATTTATATTATCGAAATCAAAAAAAGTTAGAAATATTCTCTAAAAAAGAACAATTCTAACATATTATGTAAATCATCTACAACACAAATATCATTATATCATTAGGAAATTTTGTGATGGTTTATTACAAAATCAATGGTGATGTTTTTACATTTCCATTATATAATGGTTAATATTTATAAGATACACTAATTCATATACCTCTAAAACATTAAATGATTGACATAACATGAACAAAGATACATACTTTGAAATTTATATCTTCATGTAGACATAATTAAATAAACATATTGACCTATATAAATGTTTCATCTTCTATGATGAAAATTAAATGTTGATCTATGATATTAATCCAATAGATTTTTCACCAAGCCATTTATTGATGGTATAGTTACATGGATATGGATCCTTATCAGTCTATAATTATCATGGTTTAATATTGAAATATTTCTTACCTTTTTTATTAGTTTTAGTTTTTATTTTTGACCTATTTAATCATGACACGGAGAGATTGTTGAACTCTCATTTGAGAGAGATAAGATTTTCCCCGACATCTAATATACACATATCTGTCTTCTTCAAATTTAAATATGTTAGATATTTTGGGGTTCTGAACATAGATATGTGAGCATGGTCCTTCAGACTCCAATCATTGGCATCCTTTTTCCCATTTAAATAGGGTTTATTTATTTAGAAGTCATAATCATTAATCAACTATAACCTTCTTCTATTTAATATATTAATCCATTTTTTAGTTAATTTATGCATTGAAAGTTTATGATAATTTTATATTGGACACCATTATTTATAATGAAAATCCATCTATATAGTTAATGAAAAACAATCCCATCTAAATAAAAAATTATGACTTCATTAATTTTTCACATCAACCATCCATTTTCATGAGTTATATTCTATTTTTATATCATTTTTCACTATTATTCGCACCATTAATTTATTTTAAGATTAAATATAAACAAAAAACCCTTCTAATATATAACATCCGAGGTAAATATAAAAATAACACAATTCATTATAATTAATATTTTGTGAATTAAATAATAATATTACTTTAAGGGGTTGTTATGTTTGATGGCATATCTGATACAGAACATAAGGATTCATTGAAATCATACTTTTTGCAATAATAATATAATATTATTTTTTAAATGGTAGTTAACATCTAGTCATTTAATTGGAAGGAATGAACATAATTAACTAAAATATTATTATACATGTTTGATAAAAAAATTTACATTTATCCAAAAAATGTTAGAGGCTTAAAATGTGAATGAATCGAATTTTAAGCATAATTTTACTTTAATAGGTTGATTTACTATTACTTTTTGTCGGCGAACCCTATTTAAATATATTTTTGATCAACTATATATGTTCTATTTGATGTAATAAAATTCTTATTTAGAATCATGACATAAAAAATAACTTTTGGGTAAAAGTTTGGTATTTTTTTGAAAAAATTCAATTTTTGTTGAAGAGTGGAAAATAGTTTATTTTAATTCAAGACTGCCATTAAATCTAATCTATTTATATGGTAATATTATCTGTTAAATTTTTTTTAATGTGTAATTAGGTAATAGTTTTACCATTTAATCCCATGATGGTCATTGAAATTAATTTTACTTTGAAATTGGACATAAAAAAGTGTCAATCTTTTGATAGTAAATATTTCATAAAATCACACATTTTGTTTTGAAGATGGGAATTAACTGTAAATTAATTATTAAAATTTCTATGTTTCTTATTTGTTAAAATAGACATAATTTTTGAATTGAGAATTTCAAATATATCTTGGGATGAATATTTGGTATTTTTCTGAAAAATGTCAATTTTTGATTAATAGTAAAACCACTATGTATTAATTAAAAACTAACATTATCATTTAAATGAAATTTTAATACTTCTGTGAATTGAATTTTTAAAATAATAAATACATGGTTTCTATTAGTAAGTAAAACTTCGTTCAATGAGATGAAAATAACTTTTGGTGAATAATAACATTTGGCTTTTATTTACCGAGGTTAAAGGTTAATATGTTAATTCAAGGTAAAAATAATATCATAATAATACAAAAATATGTTAACACTTTTCCTCATATTTTTTTATTAGTCATGACCGGCCATGGGCATCCTTGGGTCTATTTTGGGACTTCATAGATTCACTTATGAGTGATAATGACACATTATTTGAATTAACATAATGTAAAGGAAAAATAACATAAACAAATATCCTTTAGTAAATTAATTTTTACAGTGGGTTATATAATTTATCGTTTTGACTATAAATATTATTTACAAAGATAAAATTATTTCAAAAATCATGGTATAATTTTTATTTTTTATACGTTAGATAAATTAAATTATTTATGACACAATAATGATGTAGTGTTTACCTCATCAATAAATTATTCATATAAATAAGATTATAAAGATTATAATATTATCCAAAACATATCTAATTTTTATTGGATGATTTTATATCGACCATTATTCATCTTAAATTTGGCATTAATTTGTTTTGGACCTTTAGAAACCGAATTAAATTAAATAATAAAATAATATTTTCACACTTTTCTAAAGATCCCCTCCTCCCACTTATAAAAAGCCCTCAGATATTACCCATTACTCACACCTATCAAGCCCCATGGATCATCAATCCTCTAAAAAAATATTCTCTTAAGGTCACTATCTTCCATCAAGAATCCGTACATTATTTATAAGGAACTTCAAGAATCCATTTTGGTTTAAACCAAAGGGAGTTACCCGATTTAAAGGTAATGTCTTCTCTAAAGATCTTTGGTTTTATTTTACTTCTCCAACCCTCAAATGTATTTTTACTCCTTTATTTTATAACAACACAAGAATCATAAAAAAACTATGTTTTTAAGGAGATTTATTTGAACTACCCTTACACCCACCTTTATCTAATGGGTAATGAACATACTATTTCTGTGGACGGCAAACTAATGCCTCACAAAACGATGATTGATCAATCTTCTCCTACCACATCTTATGGTGGAAATTATTATTGAAATGTATTTATATATGATATAATTTAAATTTATATTGTTTCTATTCTTCTGTAATTTTAATTTATGGAATACCTTTATGGATTCCATGGTGGGTAAATACGATAATCTCATTTGAGGAAGTGCGGACTACTACACCCTCAAAGTGATATGACTCATTCAGGACATACATTGAATGTATAAAGGATAGAGTTACTGAAATTATCAATATGATATTATAATTTAAATATAATATACCAATTTATCATTACGTTATCATTCAATTTAATATGAAATTGAAATGAAAGTAGCGTTAATGCGCACGTACGGCTTATCGTCTCCATGAACGGTGCATTTCTTTTCATATCTCCAAATGTAATGTACTATTATAAATAAATGTTTATACTAGATATATATGATATATATGATTTCTAAATCATGAATATCATTCTATATGTAATGAAATTTTGACCAATATGAACTAAATGTAATTATAGATGACAATTTTGGACTCAAATACCAAATATTGATCAAACGACCATTATTGATTTAAATGATTACATAAGGCTTATAAAATGGTAATAAGTGATTTTAAAGGAATGTTAAACTTATAAAATGATCTTAATCAAGTATAAAATAACGTTACTTTATAATTCAAGAGATTAAAGAACGAATGTGTGAAGTTAGACACGAGTTAAGGGACTTCATCTCAATCTCCTTTAATTGAGGCATATTTTGTTTTATAAACGACATTCTATTATGCACTATATAAACCCATTTGAAATTTCATTTCATTGAAATTGAATCTTTTTCTATGAGGTGTTTTACTAAATGAAAAAAAATATTTCTTTTTATGTAAGAGGTGACAATGACCTTTTCTACCGGAGCGAGTATTATTGGATCTATGGATTACTTAACTAGTTGTAATGTATTTAAAAGGAAAATAAATACCATATAAAATTTTACATATTTTGGAATTGAAAATGATTTTCATAATAGATTATTTAGATCAATATATTTAAATGATATATTGTGAATGAAAAATTGAAATGTTTTTTCCATTATTATTGTTTATGTGTTTTGATATTGTTACGGTTCATGGCCATTGATTTCGTATGTGGGTGGTTTTGTGACAATCCTATGACGAGTGAGCCCAAGATAGCTCTCCAATGAATTGGGAAATGTGAAAAAGTTAAACGTGAATGTTTTTCCTAAGAGATTTAAGTAATATATTGTGATGGGTATTCCAATTGTAACTCTCTACATAGCTGTGAAAGCTAAAACATAAGTATGTTATGGATGCTACAAGAAACCTTTATGATTTGTGTTTAAATTGTAAATATTATGATTTCATTAGGTATGTTAATGTGATTAATTTATGTATTTTTGGATGGAATAATGTTTCGTTTTCATTGTTTTTTAACCCATACTAAGCTTTTTATACTCATCCCATGTTATGAAATGATGTTCATAGGACTTAAAAATGAATAGGGTCAATGATGGGATCAAGGAAAAGTCATGATGTCTAAATCATGGGACTAGACATGACTCTTTTTTTCCAGTGTTTTAATTTATGAATAAAATGGAAACCGAGTAGAAGTTTCTGCCTTGTAATTTTTTAGATGTAATGTAATTTTTATGGCTTAATTCTCTAAAACTATAAACATAAAAAATTCATCAATGCGAATTATTCATTTAATTCAACATTATGTAATGTTTAAGGCTGGGTCTTTATTGTTTGTATTAGTGGCCGGTTAAGATGACATTAAAAGTTAGGAAATTGTAAAATTAAAATATATAAATTAATTAATGGTAACATTGAAATGATATAGCATTTAGAGATTACAATTTTGCTTAGCCTTAGATATTTTTGGTGTTCAGAGTGGTTCTCCATAGAGGAAACATGGAATCTATGATGGGATGACATCAGGAGGAAAACAACCATCGAAATCAGTAACCGGAGATGGATGGAGTCAGAATAGAATAGTTTGATACATTGATGGCACCATTGAATCAAGTTATTAATGGTTGTTGTAACTATGCATGAGATCAGCCCGATCAACAACAAATAAACATGTTAGTAGAGGAGAATTTCATGAGGCACCATCCCTCATAATTTAGAGGATCATTTGACCATATACTAGATTAATTGTGAATTAATTCACTTGAGAACATTTTCGATGTTATGGGGTTTTCAGAACATCAAAAAGGATAGTCTCCTTGCTAACTGTTTTGAATGTTAAGAAAATAAATGGTGGTCGATGGTGAGAAATATCAAGGATAGTGTGGATATTGTTTCTCTTTATTGGGATAAATTCAAAGGTATGTTTCTTGAGAAATATTTTCCTTAGCTGGTTCGTCTTAGGATAGAAAAACAATTCCTGGAATTGAAGCTGGAGGATGACTCATTGGCTGCTTATGAAGAAAAATTCACTCGACTGGAAAAGAATGCTCCATATTTCATACGATATCATGATAGTAAAATCTACTATTTTTATTAGGATTAAAGCTAATGTATCAATGTGATTAATCTTCTCGTGAGTTAAAAAGTAATGAAAAACTAGTTCAATGTGAAGAGAAGGTGGGAATGAAGATTTTCGATGATCATGTATTCTTTGACAAACAACAGAATAAGAGGTAGATGTGGTAGATGAAAGGGATAAACTCATCCAAATGGTATGATGGAAAGAAACTTATGTTTACATATTGTGAAAATAGTGTTAAAAATAATTATGGGGAATATCTTTTGAATTCTGGTAAGTGCTACTGATGTGGTAAAATCAGACATAAACTCGTAATTACACTAAAGTAGATTAGGGTAATGAAAAGACAAAATATGATTTACAGTCAGTAAAATGTTTTAAGTATAATTACATTGGTCATTTTGCAAATGAGTGTCCAATGGAGAACTCAATAGAGGGAAAGCAGCCAGACTACATGCAGAAAGAGGTGGTGAAATCCTTTGCAACTACTTCAGTAGATTTTGGGCCTTCCAATGAAGTAGTATCAGGTACACTATTTGTTTGTTCAGATTATGCCAATGTGTGGTTTGATTCAGGGTCTACACGTTATTTCTTTTCTGATGTGCTATCTTTTAAATTGGAAATTTCATCTCAAAAAATGAAACCATACGTTCCAGTAAAAACACCGGGGGGGGGGGGGAATGTTAGGACAAACAAATTTATAAGATCCTTCTTGTCCTTATGTGCGGGAAGAATCCACCTAAAAATCTTATTGTTTTTCCTCTAGTATAGTTGGATGTTATTCTTGCTATGGATTTTCTTTCTAATTATCATGTTTTTATTGACTACAGAGCCATAGAGGTTTCATTTTAAAAATAATTTTAGTTTCTTTACGAAACTTTACTTTTGATAACATATCATGAAGTTGATAATCTTAACAAATAAATGAATGAATTTTTACCTTGCACATATTATTTAAAGGAGAGGAACTATTCATATTAATGATATACAAGTGGTAAATGATTACCTTGTTGTTTTTCCCAATGATATTCCAAGTATTATACCTGATCGTGAAGTTGAATTTACTGGTGAGTTTGTTCTAAATGCAAATCCCGTTTCCAAACCCCCTTATTGAATGGATCATAATGAACTTTTAATGTTAAAGAATAAATTTCATGAGTTACTAGATAAAGGTTTCATTATATCTATCACATCACTATGGGGAGATCCTATCATGTTTGTTAAAAAGAAATATGGTTCAATGAGACTTTTCATTGATTGTAGAGAATTGAATAACAGCACTGTTAAGAACTAGTGTCCTTTACCATATATCGATGATTTGTTTGATCAGCTCCATGGAGCTCAATATTTTTCAATGATTTAAGTGAGGTCAGGGTTCCATCAGTTTAAAGTAATGGAAGCAAACATTCTGAAGACTGTGTTTCATACCATATATAGCCATTATGAATTTTTAGTTATGCTTTTCAGTTCAACCAATGAACATATTGTATTCATGGATCTTATGAATATAATTTTTCGTGAGATATTTGATAAGTTTGTGGATGTTTTCATTGATGATATTTTGGTTTATTATAAAAGGATAGAGGAAAATGAGATTCATTTTAGGGTTATCTAGAGAACCATAAATGAAAAGAAACTATTTAGGAAATTTAGAAAGTGTGTGTTTTGGTTATAGAAAATTTCATTCCTTGGTCACATTATTTCATAAAATCATTTAACTATTGATACTGTTAAAACAAGTTGTTGAATATTGGCCATGCCCCACAACTATAACTATGAATCGTAGTTCTCTTGGTTTGGAAGGTTCTTACTTGATGTTTTTTTAGAATTTTGCACCATTATCTAGCCCACTGAATAAGTTAACTCGAAAAGTTGTTAAGTTCATTTGGACCAAATAATGTGATGATTGTTTTAAGGAATTCAAATGAATATTGGTAAATGCTATATTTTTGGAAATACATTCCAGAAATGGTGAGTTTTTTATTTACAGTGATGCATCATTGAAAGGACTTGGTTATGCCCTTATGAAAAATGATCAGGTAATTACGTATGCTTCATGTCAGTCGAAAACTCATGAGTTAAATTACCCTTCAATTGATTTTTAATTAGCTGATGTTGTTTTTACTTTTAAAATTTGGAGGCATCATTTTTATGGAGTAAAATGTGAAATATATACAGACCCCAGAATTTTAAAGTATATATCACATAGAATGAAATTATCATGGGAGAGTGGAGATGGTTGGAAATAATAATGGATTATGATTGCACGATCCTTTACCATCCGAGAAAATAAAATCAAGTGGCTGAAGACTTGTGTCCAAAAAGTAATGCTTCATTAACCATGCTATGTTTGGAATGAGATAATTTGGTTTTTTATTTGATAAACATTGGCCTAGAAGTTTTTGGTGCAGGAAATTTTTCTATTTTGTTTTAGGTGTCAGTTAAATAATTTCTATTAAACCAAATAAAGTAAGAATAGACAGAAGACAATGAGTTGCAGAAAAAGGTAGAGATGGTACAAAAGGGTATCTTTCCTGAATTTAACATTGATAATGATTGTGTTTTGTGATTTGGAAAGAGATTATTTGTGCTTTGCGATTCACAATTGATGAATCAGTTGTAATGTGAAGATCAGGGATCCCCGTTTTCAGTTCATCCTAGAAGTAATAAGATGTACTAAGATCTTTAAGAGTATTATTGGTACGAAGGAATGAAAAGAGATATTGCTGATTTTACTGTGAAGTGTTTGACTTGTCAGCTGGTTAAAGTAGAGTGGAAGTTACAAAAAGAGATGCTTCAGTCTTTACAGGTGCTATAGTGGAAATGGAAAAATTTATCCATGGACTTTGTTGTGAGATTACAAAGGACATCTCGAATTAATAATGCAATCTGGGTTATTGTTGATCGATTAACTATATCTGCTTATATCGTTCCTATTCGAGATTTTTTCCTCTACATCCACATTAGTTGTATATTAAAGATGTAATCAGGTTTCATAGAGTTCCACTTTTCGTTGTATCTGATTGTGATCCCATGTTTACTTATAACTTTTTGAAAGTCCTTCATAAGTCCTTGGTTTATGAATTAAATTTTAGTATAGCTTTTCATTTATAATCAGATGGGTAGTCAAAATGAAAAATTCAGACCATGGAGGATATGCTACGAGCTTGTTCACTATATTACCAGGGATGTTGGGACCAATATATTTCTTTTGTTGAATTTTCTTAAAATAACATTTTCCATTCCAGTATACAGTTTTCTCCACCTGAGGCATTATATGGAAAGTGTTTTTGAAATCCATAATTTTGGGATGAAGTAGGTCAAAGGAAGATGATGGGACAAAAATTGGTAGAAGAAATGGTATAAAATGTTCAGTTGATTCAGAAGTATACAAAAACCACTCAAAGTATGTATAAATGTTATGTAGATAACCAGAGGAAGGGTTATTGTTTTGAGGTAGTTGATCATGTCTTTCTCATTGTTTCTCCATGGAAAAGTGTCATGCATTTTAGTAAGAAGGGAAATTTGAGTCTGAGGTTCATTGGACCTTATGAAATCGTGGAGAAAGATGGATCAGTTGCATACAGAGTGTCTTTACCTCCATGTTTTCCACAGGTAAAAATATTTTTCATGTTTCATTGTGCAAAAAAGTTTATGCCAAATCCATCTCAGGTTTTATGTCTAGAGGTAGTTCAGTTGGATGATAATCTCTCATACAAGGAACAACCAGTATAGATTCTTCACAGTAGAGGGAATGTGTTGTGGAATATGTTAATTCACCAGGAAGAGTTTTTGTGGAAAAACCATATGGTTGAAGAGGAAACGTGGGTATCAGAAAATGCAACAAGGGATAAATATCCCCCTTTAATTTGATAATTGAATAAAATTGCGAGGATGAAATTTTCAAAAGAGGGGAAGGATGCAACATCCTTTGTAAATAAATAAATACTACATTTTCAATTTAATTATTATTTTATTAATTAAATATTATATTTACTTTAAAGGGGTTCCTATGATCGATGGCGTACCCGATACACAACAACAGGTTTCTATGAAATCTTACATTGCACAATAATAATATTATGTTCTTATTTTAAATGGTAGTTAATGGTTAGCAATTTTATTTTTGAGAATGAACAGAACTAACAAAAATATGATTATAAATTTTTTAAAATGTTTTTACATTTATCCAATAAATGCTAGAGTCTTTAAATGTGAATGGATCTAATTATAAGAATATTTGACATTAAAAAGTTGGTTTACCACCGTTGGATGGTGAACCCTATTTAAATATATTTTTTTTGTCAATTTTATATGTTTTATACGACCAAATAAAATTCTTCAATAGAATCCAGATGTCAAATTTCACTTTAGGTAAAATTGTTGTATTTTTCTAATAAAATTAATTGTTTTATGAATGGTGGAAAATATTGTATTATAATTCAAAAATACTTATTAATATAATTTATTTATATGGTTTTATTATCTTTTTACTTGGTTTTAAATTGTATTAAGTCTATATTTTAACTATTTAATTTAATGTAGATCATTGTAATTAATTTCACTTTGCAATTGGACATAAAAATGTGTCAATATTTTGATAGTTAATATTTTGTAAAAACACGCTTTTGTTTGGACAAATTGGTTTTTTTAAATTAATTAATCCAAATTCTTTATTATGAATTTGGGAAAATAGACACCATTTTTTAATTTATAATTTCAAATATATCTTAGGCTGATTTTTTGGTATTTTTATGAAAATCATCAATTTTTGATGAAAAGTGAACCCGCTGAGTAGTAATTAAAAACCGAATTTTTCATTTCAATGAATTTTTAACACTTTTGGGAATTGAATTTTGAAAGTACGACATACATGGTTGTTATTTGTTAGTGAAATGTGGTTCAATAAGATCAAAATAATAGTTGTTGAATAGTAACTTTTGACTTTTATTTACCGCGGTTAAAGGTAAATTGGGTAATTCAAGGTGAAAAGAATATCATAATAATACAAAATTATCCTAACACATGTCCAAACCATATTATATGAGTCATGGACCACCATGACATCCTTGGGGATCTTTTTGAACCCCATGGAGCCACTTTAGAGTAATAATGACGATTGATTTTAATTTACTTAAAGTAAAGGCAAAAATGACGAAAACATATATCTTTTGTTAATTAATTATTAAATAGGGTTATATAAGTTATCATTTCGATGATAACTATTATTTAGAAAGATAATAGGATTTCATAAATGATGGTATATTTTTAAAAAAATTTAGACATCAAATAAATTAAATTAATTATGACACAATAATTTTGCAATGTTTTCCTCATTAATAAATGATTAAAATAAATAAGATTATAAAGATTATCATAATATCCAAAACCTATTCAATTCTTATTGGATGATTTTATTTCGACCATGAGTAATCTTATCTTTGATTTAATTATTTTTGGACAATTAGAAACGAAAAATAATTATATAATAAAATAATATTTTCACAAGTTCTTAAAGAGCCCCTCCCCCCCTTATAAAAATCCCTCACCACTAAATCATTACTCACACCTATCAAGCGCCTTGGATCATCCAAAATCTACAAAAATAATCTCACAATATACCTTTATAATTCCTAGATGCCTTACCTTAGGCTGAAGGCACATAAAAAAACCCGTTATGTTTAATGCAAAGGGAGTTACAGATTTAAAGGTAACATATTTTCTGATGATCTTTTGTTATATTTTAATTCTCCAACCCCCTAAAATCTATTTATTTCATTCATTTATATCAATAGTTGTATCCTCAATATAATAGGGTTTTCTAGAATGATTCTAACTACACTAACACCCAGCTCTATATAATGGGTAAAGAACGCACCGTTTCTGTGGATGACAAACTAACGCCTCACGAAACGATGATTGTTCAATCTTCTCCTACCACCTCTTTAGGTGTCCATTATGATGGAACTATATTTATAAATGATATATATGATATTTATATTTTTTATATGCTTCTGTATTTTTCATTTATAGAATACCTTTATAAGATTCCATATTGGGTAAATACAATAATCTCATTTGAGAAAATGCAGACTACCGCCCCCTCAAAGTGATATGACTCGTTCATGCCATACGTGGAACATATAAAGGATTGAGTTACTGAGATTATATAAATATATGATATTATTATGGAATTATCATATTCCTATGTATCATTATGTTTTCATTCCATATAATATTAAATATAAATCAAAGTAGTGTTCATGTGTACGTACGACATACCATCTCCATGAATGGTACATTTCCTTTCTTATCTTTAAATGTTATATACTATTATAAATACATGAATATACTGGATATATATATCATATATATGATATCTAAATCAGTTATATCATTCTATATATAATGAAATATTGACTACATGAACAACATGTAAATATAAGTAGACCATTTATGACTTAAGTACCAAATAACGACAAAACAACCATTATTGACATAAATGATAAAAAAAGTTTATAAAATGGTAACAAGTTATTTAAAAGGAACGATAAACTTGAAAGAGATTCTTAAGAAACTATAAATTATCTTTATTTTATTATTCAAGAGATTAAATAACAAACGGGTCAAGTCAGAGACGAGGTAAGGGACATCGTCTCAATCTCCTTTCATATAGGCATATTTTGTTTTATACCTGAATGTGTTTTATACACTATATAAACACCTTTGATAAATTCATTTCATTAAAAAGTAATCTTTTTCTTCGAGGGATTTTCCTGAATGACAAAAAAAATGTTTCTTTTAACATAAGCAGTGACAATGACCTTTTTACAATCGAGAGTATTATTTGATTTATGGCTTCCTTAACTGGCCGAAATGTTTTTAAAAGAAAAATTAATACCATATACTCTTTTACGCATATTGGTATTGAAAATGGTTTTGATAATGTAATTTTTTTGTCAATATATTTAAATGATATGTTGCGTTGGAAATGTAGAAATTTTATCTTTCTTTTATGTTTGTTTTATGTGTAATGAATATGTTATGGTTTTTGTGCATTGGTTACATATATGGGTGGTTCCATGACAATCCTCGGGTGGGTGAGCCAGAGATAACTCTCCAATGAAGTGGGTAACGTGATGGAGGTAAACATCAATGATTCTTCTAAGAGATTTAGGGAATATACTTCGACGGGTATTCCAAACTTAAAACCCTGAGTATCTTTGAATGATACAACGTAAGTATGTTATGGATGCCACATGTTACCTTTATGATTCTTGTTTACAAAGTAAATATTTTGATTTCATGATGTATGTAAATGGGAATATGTTATGTATTTATTGATGAACTAATGTTTTCATTCTTTGTTCTATAACCCTTACTGAGGTTTTCATTGCTCATCCGATGTTTTGAAATGTTTTTCAATGGATGTAAATATGAATAGGGTCAAGGATGGTATTATGGAAAGTCATGCTGTCTAAAACATGGGACTAGACAAGACTTTTTTTTCATGAGTTTATAAATTATGAAAAAAATGAAACTAAGTAGAAGTGTCTCCCTTGTAATTTTTGAGATGTAATGTAATAGTTATGGCATAATTCCCTAAAACTATACACCTGAAAAGATCCTAAATGTCAATTATTCATTTCAATCAATATTAAGTAATGTTTAAGGCCTGGTCCTTATATAAACTATCGAGAAGTGTAAGAATAGGTGCACTATGGATTTTTTTTCTTCAGTACCATGATATTTTCCTCACAATAATCTATCTAATGAAACATAACTCCCTTCCATTTAGACTTAGTGAGTGCACTATATAGACATAATCAATTGTCCAAATTTTTTTATAATATCTAAGTGAACCAAGATATATATGGATCATATACAACATGATTTTTTAAGGATAACATTAAATAACATCTACCATTTAATGCTCCACAAATATACACCTGCTTCTAAATATATGGCCCAAAAATGATACATTTTTAATCCAAAATTCACATTTGTTAATTTTTTTATACAAATTTTTTTTTTAGGGTCTTCATTGAAATTCAACATTAATATTCTGGTTATTCCTTTCATTTTGAATATATAATATTGGAATCTATAATGATTACCATATGGTAATCAATGTATTCTCTATATTCTATATTTTATAATTCCTCAATGATATTAGGGGACATAGTAATACTGAATGGAATCACTATAAATTAATATTTCCCATACCATGTGAATATTATATTCAATATTATAAAATTATTGATATCTTATTAATTGATCAATAAAATAAATAATATGAGGTATATGAAACTTGTTATTGATATTAATTTGACTCATCTCCAAATAATCAATGTAGAGTCACATTTATCAATTTTTCATCTCAATTAAGATAAATTTTTTCACCACATGGTGAATTTAGATTCTCCAATAGATACTTTTTTAGCTGATTCAATACATTTTGGTCCATTCAATGATTTTATTTCAAATAGATGTATCACAATGTATGAATTTAATTAAAAACTAAACTTTCTAAATAGGTTGAGGTTAGGAAAACTCTTCAATAAAAAACATAAAAAACCATCGTATTATTGGAAGGTCATGGACGATGAGATATACCAAAACCCTATAAGATAAAAAACCTTTTTCAAAATAAATTATTTCCAAATTAATTGATATATATTCTTTTTTATATTCATATATATATCAAAAAGTTATATTTTGTTAGTATTGTTCATAATTTCAAATATGACTTCCCATCATATTAAATTGATATGTGTATTTTTTAATAAAACTTAATTAAAGCCTAAGAAAATTGAAATTTCAATTTGATGGCGAATAATAACATTAACTAGAATCATATTCAGACAAATATCAATTGAAGAAGAATCATATATATGAGATGTAGTCAACCAACCTTTAAACTATTTCACTATTAAATCAATATAAAATCATTTAACATAGGTATTACCATTACTTGATACTTTTAATGATATAAGGAAATTAATATAATATATATTACATAAGATAATACAAAATTTTAGAATACATTTCACCAACTTAAATTTATCATTATATCTCCAATCCCATATTAAAATAATAATGGATCGCATGACCATCAATCATAATTAATTAGAGTGATCCATTTTTAATATTAATTAAATTTATGTCTAAATCATGGAACCATTATTTAAATCATTATCACCCTAATATTAACATAGGTTATCTAGGGTCATCATTTTCTCAAATACATTATTATGGTTCATAATGAAAATATGAATTAACCTAAGTATATCTATAAGGACTATTAAAAAAATTGTTTAGTAATTGAAAAATGACTATGAACTAGAATTGTTGTCATGATATATTAGACCAGTCATTTCATTGGTTTTAACCCTTGATGCACCTATTCTAAAACCACATCAACCTATATGATATATAAATGGATGAATTACCATGAAAACCATATAATTTTTTCTTTTCTATATTATTATGATGGGATCCTACAAATTAACATATCAATAAGTTTTTCATAAAATATATCAATTCAAAATATTAAAATATTTAGAAAACTTTTTTATGTTACCATCTATAGATACTCATATATTTAATACATTGGTAATACATATTAATTTATTAATACTAATTATATAATATTTTGATTCATGACATAACCATAAAAATTTAGATTCATTGACGACTATATTAAAATTAGAATTATTTCATGAAGAATATGAAAATTAATCGATAAATTTCATCCCATGTAGTACTCGTCTTATTTATTCCCTATATAAATCAATTATTCAAAAATAGATAATGGGAATCATATGAAATGGTAATCCCATATGGTATAAATTGTTAATCAATATAGATATAACTGGTCTGTAAATTGTATCCTAAGAATAAGGGAATGAGAACGAGATTTACGCATTTGATAACAATACCAACTATATTTTTGATCATAAATCTTAGTAGTTCATAATATAAGAAATATAATGGAATAAAATAAAATGATCCATAAAAGCATAATATTAGAGTAAGATATGTTTTTTGAATAAAAATAATCATATAATGTCTTTAACATGGTCAAGTATTACTATAATGATTATTATAATGGATTTAATTCCCTCCCCATTTCGGCACATCCTTTGCTTGGTTCACTCCAATGACTATTGTCACAAAAATCTTCCCTTACTGAACTAGGTTATTTCTCAATTAAGGACCATATTATATCATATGATATGAACCTTCACCTAATCAACTTTATGAGAAATATAATTATGGGCCCACCTATCACATAACCATAATCAAATCATATGCCTACCTAAATATTATAAATCTTTCATCACATATCATATCTCATGAATATGAAATGTCTTTCATAAACATTTCAACAATTAACCATAGAGAAACATGTGGAAATTAAATGTGTTTCATAAATATATTATCATGATATTAAAAACAATCAAAAAAAATTTAATATGGTATATGTGGAATATTACCCCAATAAATTGTATATAACCATAATGAATGTTATAATAGATAAAATTATATTAAAATATAATTGATAATTTTTTGAGGAAAATAAAATTTACACATTAAAATCGCTTATTTAAATTCTAAAAAAATCAAAAATATTTACAAAAATAATTTCATTAAAAATATCTTTAGATTATCATATTTAAGAAATAATGAATTGACCAATCATGTCAGTGGAAAATTACATTCTTGATATGCCCATAATAACAATTATTCATTTCACATATTTGGTAAAAAGGAAAAAGTGCATTGTTTAAAAAATGAAAAAGAGATTTCATTTAGACCATTTTATAAAATGTGTATTAAAGGTAAAAATAAAATCAAATAATTATTTGATATTATTAAATAAATTATTATTTTATATTACTATGATATTAATGAAAATAATTTTGGACTGAAGAGAGAAATAAAATCTTTTTTCTATAATAAATTTTCTTATTTATATTTAATACAAAAGAGTGAAAAATGATATTAATATGTGAATATTTTTCAAATAATCATAGGATAAAAAATTCATGAAATGTTCAGTTTTTTAGGAACTTTAATCACAATAAACTTAGTCATAAAAAATATCAGTAAATAATGATATTACACACAAAACCATTTCAATAATATCAATAAGATTCGAAAGTGATATAATATCATATATAATAAATATAGTTTTATTATTATCATATAATAGAATCATTTAAATTCATTATATATCATTAATGATCCACATATAATATTTCAACACACATTTATTAATATGTCTTTATTAAAATCATTCTTCATTGGTGATAACTGATTCATTTTTCATGAGAAAATTAATTCGATAGTTCTGGGCATTGTATATTAGTCATCGGTACACATAATATATAAATTTAATACACATATAAATATAATATATATTTACTATATATATATATTAATCCATAAAACTTATAGAGTAAAAATATGAAACCCCATTCAGGGACATGCTAGGTCATATGTTCGCATGAATGTAGTTTTTTCATTTAGAAGTGATAAAAAGTAATGGAAAATTAAAAATAACCTTTAAGAATTAATTTATTTATCATTAAATTTATATATATTCATTAAATCTATCCTTAAAACAATCTATATAAAAAATAAATGAAAATATATTCAAATCAGTTTTGAAGCTCATGGTCCACATGTATGGACGAGAAAAATTATTGATTTATAAACGATTGGATGTGGAGAAGGTATATATAGTTTCATAATGATAGAAAAATAAAATAAAATATTTTTTATATAAAAATAAAACCAATCATAATAACTATCCATGAATTATGGGGATGATAAATTAATTGAATTACTACATAGAGGTAGTAGACCACGCTTACGCATGAGTGGTACATTCACTTCACATTTGTTAGAATAAAAGGTGAAAATTTGGGGTTTAATAATAATAATAAAAATTCCACATTTCTATAATACTGAATATATTATTAAATTAAAAATACCACTTATATAATGATTGTTTAAGTAGAAATAATTTGAATGATTTTGGATAAAATGATTACCTCTTCTTCAATGGGCATGTTATTGATCCATTTTATTGACATTTTTCAAAGGTATATAAAGAATAAAATATCAAATAAATAATATATAGTATATTTTTAATGTACATTGGTAGTTATGGATTGAGATATAAGGCTCAATTTGGCATGAATGAGATAACTAGGGGATTCATTGTATAGGTGGGGGTGAGGACACACTAGAAATTTATTAAAAGAATACAATATAATAAATTCATTCTCAAGATATTTTTTTCCAAATCGACATATATTTTATATTGGGATGGGATGATAATCAAATATGGTCATCTAATAAAAAATTTCATGTTTAATAGTAAAATGTTTCTTTAACTCTTGGTTTAAGATCCCCTAGTAATCTCATTTTAACTATACCCATGGTAAAAACAATTCCTTCCATTTATTCAATTAATTTTGAAAGAAAAATAATGTTTTGTAATTATCATATTTGGAAATTATTATTAAATTTATAAATTTAGTTTTACAAATTTAATATCTAAAATATTAAAAAATTACTTTTAATATAAACTCAGGGAAAATGACAGATAACATTTTTCAATATAATAATGGTTTCTTATGTATAAATATTTTTTATATAAATAAACACAAAAAAATTAATTAAGATGAAAATATTTTGTTTATTAATAACATAAAAATTTTAATATTTATTTTTTAAAAAATTATTATTAGATATAAATTTTTAAATTCCAAAAATATAAAAGCATGTTTCAATAAAATTCTATACCTTATAATCTTCATTAAAAAAATATAACTTCCCATATAATTTTGAAAATTATACTCTCAGTTAAATTTGAAGTGTTGATTTCAAAAAATAAATTAAATTATTTATAAATATTTTTCTAAAAGGTGAAAAATATATTATATTATTTTTTCACATATAGAAATAAAAACTATTTTAATGTAAAAAATTATTTTTAAGTATTTAAATAATTTTATAAAAATTAACTAATTATATTTCAATTCTTTTATAAAACCGATATAAATATTCATAAATGTTTTTATTCCTATTACTAATCCAAGTTTTATTATTATGTTATAATTATATAATATATTATAGAAAATTTAGACTCACTTTTTCTTGTTTCATTAACTATCAATGAAATAAAATTCTTTTAGAAAGAAATGTATCACTTAATATCATGGTGTTACATGAAAATCGTGATTGATCATAAAAGATACAAACTATAAATATGTCTATGTAAGCATATTATTTAAATAGGGGAGGCTGAGAAACATTATTTCTGCTTGGAGGACTCATATTCGATAACTATGGGGGAGGTAATACTTCTTCCCCACATTAAATGACCCCAACCTCAATGCACAATACTAGCATGGGGGAGTCACACAATCCTCCCCCACATACCTTTATCTCCTCACAATAGTTTGGATTATTGGATCTATTAATGGAGAAGAATTAATATTATATTGGCTTATGTTGTTCCAACATATCTTAATTTTTATATTATTTTATATATCAGAAAATCCATATTTTTATTCTAATGATATTATCTTAAGTGTTTCAGATGATATTTTTTATTATCAGGAATTTAGCTTATTTTAAATTAAATTGATAACCATACATAGTGTAAATTATTCCATCTATAAAAATGTATTTTATATTAGAAGAATTTATGTATTGATAGATTATCATTCATCTAATCAGAATCAGAAACCTCCATGTTTGAGGTGTGTCATACGACGATAATGGGCTAGAAACCACATGTTTGAGGGCATATTATTTAAATAGAATTAAATTATATAAATTGATCATATTATGAATTTTATATTCATAAAATATTATGTTATGAATGCTAGATAATTTTTGATATCTAAGAATCATACATCAATAAAATTTATATCACCACTGATGAATTTTCTTATTGAATTTTGAATTCAGTTTATCTTATAAAATGTATGAGATAAATATATGTTTTTCATACAAATCCATTGATAAGTTTATGTTATGATTAAGAAACTACATTTTGGAAATCCTAAAAAAATTAACTGTTATAAATAATTTAATGATTACTTTCATAATATCAGGATAGATCACATTATTGTTTTGTGAGTATCCGAAGGGGATTTCCAATTTAATGAAATATCAATTTTTATAAAATAATTAACCCATGGAATGAAAATATCTACTGAATAATTTATTTTATATCATTACTACAGGAGCCTAATCAAATTTGTTAATTAATAAATTCATTTCATAAATATTTTGTGTTTGTAACTTTTAAAATTATTACCAAATCTCCAATTGTGATTATCTACCAAGATTATGTTCATGATAAAATCAAATTTATAATAATAATAGTAAGACACTACATGAAATATAAAGGAATAATTGACATATAAATGTTCATATATTAAGATAATTGTAACAAAATTGATTATATTTTAAAAATATAATATATCAGACATCTGTGTTATACTATCAAGTCAAACAATTACAACCAATGATCATCCCAAGATAATCTTTTTATATTATCATACTTTGAGGTTGTATCCTAATATACTGTAATTTTCAGGTTGAAACTATTTGTTTCAATAATTATTTATTGATATTTAATGTCTATTATGATCACATTTATTTTAATTTATTGTGTTAAGTGCATGGATAGTTATTTTAAATGGAGAAACTAGTTTAAATCTCATGAAATTTTATAGTATGTAATAGCAACACATACTCAATTGTGTGCCCCAGAAAAATGCGTTTTCATTGAGAATATTACCTAATGTATAGAGTTAAATGATGGTGGAGTAGATATTTGGATTTTTGTTTCTTAAAATACTACAAATATTATGGATTCAATCATTTTCAAATATGTTTTTATATTTATGCATCCTCACTATTACTAGTGATTGGTTTGAGAATAGTACATAAACGAGGGAGGATTAATGTAATGAAAATAATATGTCCTTAATTCACCCCTTTGTGTTTTTAGATATACATTCTCTAGGAAAAAAATTATTATCAGAGCTCGTGACACGTGATTTCATGGCAATAAAATTTTAAATTCAAATTAAAATCATTCAAATGGATGTTATGGATGATAACTGAGAAGTAATTGAAATGGTTATTAGTCCTTAATTCATTAGATAAATTATTATTACTTCAATGGCTGATTGAATATCTATTTTAAGAATCGACATAAAATTTTATCTCAATGAAAAAAATATTAAGAAATACTTAATAAAGAATAGAAAACATGGGATGATAATATCAATGTAGTCTATGATCTGAACATCAGATTTATGAATGTCATAATATGGGGATGATTTCCATATGTGTTCGATCATTTTTCCTCTTTTCTAACTGATAATGAGATATTTAATACACTATAAGTTTCATGTGAAGGTAATGATATTGTAAAGCCTCTTAAACATGGTACATGAATAATTATATTCAACGCATTCAAAATGGATCAATTATACAGAATTACTCAATTGAATGGTATACTGACTAGGATGTTGATCAAATGTATTATGCTAAGAACAAAAATTATAGAGCCATGGAAAGCATGGAATGATATCAGAGATTCATCATTGATGTGGAGTATAATTTTAGATGTCATTGAAAATATATTGAGACCAATAATTATAAAATAAAATTCCTCATTTCAAATATTATGATGTTTGAAGTTAAAATTATATAAGAAAATAAATAATATGAAATGACCAATAAATAGAAAATATTTTTTTTCTTCAAAATTATAAATACGAACATAATAAAAATGGCATACATATCTCTAAAACATTTTAACTAGAAAATTTATCATGCTATTATGGATCAGATTATGAACTTTCACAGTCTTCTTAAAGGATTAAGAAGTTTCATATCTAAATAAACAATTTTAGAATACACTTATACATGTATAGAATGTAAGGATATGACTCTAAAGAAGTACTATTTCATGAGTAAAGGAAATTTTTAATATATTAATCGACACTGTCAGCCACTGTGTTGGGCGTTTCGTCTCAACCCTGAGGTGCCGCTTGGATGGAGACGACGGGATCTTCTCTACAGCATCTCCGAAATCTGGTTTTGGTGATGTTTCTGGTTCCGTTCTTTCGGTCGTTTTGTTCATGAGGTGTTGGTGACGGTTTTGTGGTGGGTTGGTTGGTGATTACCAGTTGTTTTTTGGTCCGCGACACATTCGGTGGTGGGATGCGATCGATTGGAGGTTTCTTGTTCTGGTTTTGGTTTGTTGGTGTTAACTTGGGGAGCCGATGTTCAGTGAATGGCGTGTGGGTTGCGATTCTACGGTTCTGAACTGGGATTGTTGTCTCTGTTTTTGGTTAATTTTGTGGATCTTGGTGTTGTATTGACGCCGGAGGAGGTCTCACCGGTGACGATGGATGGTGATGTTGATGGGTGTGATGGTTGGGTGCGTATCGAGGGTGTGAGAGATTCGAGGAATTGAAAGGTGTGCGGTGACGGCGTGCGGATTGAGGACAGATGTATGGGTAATTGGTTTTGAAATTTGAATTTGTATTTGCACTGTATGATGCGGAGTGGTCTTTGGTTGCTGTGTCACGTTGTAAGGGGTACCAGCAACCCTTAAACCGGTTGTTTTTTCTCTTTTTTTCCTTTAATAAAATTTCGGGACCAGGCTTACGCCTGGTTCAGAATTTCCTGGTATAATAAATTCAATAGAATTATAAATTATTTTCTAGCAAATATTTTCTCAAAATAAGTTGCTAAATTTCTATGAAAACACAAATACATTTAGATCCCTTGGTCTATTATATATAACATTGATTGAACCAATATTATTGGTCACCATTTTGTTTTGACTTTTCATTATAGTGATCAAAGAACATAAATATTAATGTAAAATTATTTATATATAGTTTATATTAAATACATATGAGTGGATATTTTAAAAACATTCAATTACTATCAATGATTTGTGCAGGCTAATTTTCATTTGGAGATAATGAAAATAAAATATTATTTCTGTTGGATAAGTAGGAAATCAACTGTTTACCCTCATCAATAATTATCTTTTTGTTGATGGATTAAAGAAAAACCTGATAGGTATCTGAATATTTTGTGATGATGGTTATTAAGTTAATTTTTTAACCATGCATGTTCATTATTCAATGATAAGTCTCTCATTTGTAACTAACCATAATGACATTTGGTTTACAAAATATATCTTAATTTTTTGTATAGAAAATATGTAACTTTTTTGAATGATAAAGGTGATGAATCATGGAATTGGAATAGAAGTGTTGGAAATTATAATGTTAACACTTTTAACATGTTCTACATTATACATCAGACTTATTATTTTCCTGTGTTTTAATTTGGAAAAAAGAAACTAGGTGATTCGTATCAAATAGGCAAGAAAAAAAGTAATATTTTATACATATTAAATAGGATAATATATATAGACATATATCTACTATCCATATGTAATTTTTTAGACCTTCTAGTCTTTTTAATATAGCTAATAAATTATTTTTTATTTTTTTGGATGATTATTTTTTAATATATATATGTGTTTAGATTTTGATATTTTAAAGTGAATATAGCTTTAGTTTTATTATTTTCTAAAATATTTTGTCTAATAGAAAATTTGATAACTTTTTTTAATTGGTAAGTAACTGGGGAGAATAATTTTAGAGTCCTGAATTTATTTCTTATTTATCAAAATATGTTATTAAAACCAATGTTTACCTAATAAATACCTCAACAGAATGTTGGAGTTGAAAGGAGGAATATAACTTTATACAAAAATTCAAGAACAATGTTATTTGAATATATCCTTTCCACTTTTTTTGGATGATGCTATTGAAAATAAATTTTATTTCATTAACAAAGTAATATTAACGTCCATCTTAATGAAACCACACTATGAGTTATAGAATAATTGAAAATCAATTTTAGGATACATTAATGTATTTGGAATAGGGGGTGAATTTGAATAGAAAGGATTATATTTATATGTTTGATAAAAAATATAATGAATGTATTTTCCTAGGTTATTCTACTACATCAACAAGTTACTTGATTTTGAAAAAATGATTAAGGATTATTGAAAAATGAAATAATTTAACATACGATGAAAGTGATAATTTGTTTTCACAAAATGACTCCAAATGATAAAAAATTGATTCACCCAAGGACACGATACCTAAAAACATCCTAAAAACAATAATGTTGATAATTTGTTTCATTATTATATTGAGACATATCATATAAGGGTTTATACTGGTGAACTAGAAAGTGTTCATCCTAGATTCACTAAATATATTAATGACAAAAATATTAAAGAAGTTATAAAATATTTACATGAAGGATTTAGATCTATAATAAATTTATCTAACCAAGTATAATTCTAGGAATTTTATTTCATCCCGACTATATGACTATATAAAAATATTTATCTAATGAAATTTAGTTTTTTGAAATTCATGAAGTGTAAAATAAGTTCAAAAGGAAACAATTATTGGAATTACCTGATAGACACTAACTATCATGTAGTTGAAAAAACTGTGTATTTGGGGAAAAACAAAATGATATTGTTATTATAACGAAAAATAAATATAAATCAGTTAAAGAAATTCATAATAAAAAAGAAGGAATATATTTTGATGAATTATTTTTTCTTGTATTCAGATAATAAGAAATTATAATTCCTTTAGAATATAAATTCTATATGGAAGAAAAATTATATAAGAATAATGGAAAATATTATTTTATAAATTAATTTTTAGTGGAGGTAGTTTATTTTGATCAGCAATAACGTTTTGAATACCCTCACTTTAAAAATTCTTATTTTAAATATACTAAATATCTATATTGACATAAATTGGTACTATGAACATGGTATTAGTGATAAATATGTTTTTTTATCAGATGGTTTTATGTAGGAATGGTTGGCCCCATACTGTTTAAGAAAACATCATCCTTATATATTTTCCACATAAAATATAATATGATTAATCTTTTCTAGATCAATATAATATATAGTGTACTATGTTTTAAAAAAAATGCACAATGATTCTGAAATGATATTGATGGGAGATTTGAAAGTCTTTATAGGATTTCAAATTTATCAAAAAAAAAATAGAAATGTCATAAACTATAAAAATTATATACATTACTTGCTTACAAAAATTGTATATGAAAACAGTAAGACTATTTCACCTCATACGAGATGCAGTTTTAAATATGATACTCATGAGACTCGAAAAATAGAAGTTAAAATCTTGAAACATGAATCATTTTATGTATATTATTTCATATAATAAGTATACCATACATTATGTTTTCATTGAATCTTTGTGAAATATTTCAATCCAATCCATAATAACCACATTTAAATAAATCCAAACTAATTTAAATATATATCAATTTAATTGTATGTCTTTCATTACTTTTTCCCAAAAAACATGATTTCAATTTATCATCGTATTTCAATAATGATTTTTCATGATGTATACTAAATAGGAAAATAACCACTAGAACCTACCAATTTTTTTAAAAAATCCATATTAACATGGTCAAGTAAGAATCCAATCTTTCTATAATTATTAACAAGTGAAGCGGGATGTATTACAATATGATGTTTTTTTTGGACTAGTCTTGTTGGAAACCCACACTAATCGATTTCGGATTCAATTTTATCAATATTCTAATCAAATGTAATAACCGCAACCGCTATAAACATTTTGACATATCCAATTAAATATTTAGGAACAATTTACATTGATATAACACATAAATTCTTAAGATATCATGCCCAAAGAGGTGATATATTTTTAAAATTTGTTATAGAGAAAATAAATTAGTTGTTATTTTTACTTAACAATTTCATACTATAAGATTTAATTTGATCATATCAGAATTATTTTTATTAATTTTATATAATTATAATTTACATCGAATAATGGAATTTTCATTTAAAAATTATATTATTTATGTTATCATTTATGATATAAGGAATTATATTTCTATGATTTATTCACTTAAAAATAGGTAATATCAACTTGTTTTTGTAATGATTACAGTACACAACATTCTATGTGTCCCTTTAATTACAACTACAAATAATAATGTCAGTCAGTTCTGTGTAAAATATTATCTAATAACTTTCAACCCTAATATCTCTTTTATCAAATACTTTTTTCCATATCACTCCAATCATCCATCCAAATTGAAATTAGAAAAACTCTAGATTATAGATGGCTCTACCTCAAGTAGGACTATGCATCCAATGATGGAATTGAATGTTTTATATAGAATAAAAATAATATTTCACCAAATATAAGGGACTGATATATTGGAAGATAATATCATAAACTATCAAGGATGTAAAATTTTTAATATCAAAGATGAATAAAATTTTATAGTAATTATTATGTGAGTTTTTCAGGATTGTAGTATCTATTTTTTTTAATAATTTTGATTTTGTCTCTATAATGGAAAAACAAAAATGATTCTCATTAACATATTTGGAAATTAATAAAAGAATTTATGTATCCTCAAGAAGGATACATTGATTTAAGTATATACATAGTCATTGTCGATGAAGTGATTCCACCAAAAAATAACAAATCTTTTATTGTAGAAAAATTTAAAAAGAAAAATGCAGTGGAATATTGGGAAGCCAAAAAAAGTTTCTTAAAAAATGAATTTAGTCCACCGTCACACAATAATATTGTATTTTTTAAAAAGGTCTTTTTCATTATGTTAAATTACATAATATTTTTATTATTTAAAGGCCTACACATCTAACAAGTTATTTTTTAGATATATGCGCCAGGTTCAAAAATTATTTAGAAAATTTTTATCTTCTTGGAAGGATGTTGTCTTGAGATATTTTTAACATTTTCATTTGTCCATAAGATAATACTAAAACACATTGTCATGGACTAATGATGTTGAGTAAATATATCCAATAAAAAAATTTATATAGAATTATTCTTCAAACAAGATATTTCTTATTTTGTTTTAAAAATATATTAGACTATATACCGCTACATATAGTGGGAGTCGTCCCAAATTGGAACCTCAATTGTTACTAGTGTTCAGACACAAATGGTTGTGAATATTTATGTAGAGAGGATTGTATGAAATGTTTATCTAAGAGATTATATTGATAATGGAAATAATTCTTAAAGACATATAAATTTAAGGGTTGTTTTTTAGTCTAGAGAAGAAACTTCTTCTCAGGATACTTCACCTTCTACCTCTGCATTTCATGATATTATACATATTTCTTATGATAGAGAATAGATGGCTTCAGAAACCAATATGATGTTATATTTTGTTCAAGAAGGGACCATATCAATAGTGTTAGTTGTGATACCTCTTGTTGAACTATACCATATTGGAAGATGATTACAAGACCTTGAATAGAATCTATTCAATTTGTTTGTCAAAATGTATATATTTGAAAAGATCAAGAAGAAGAAGAAGATGTATCTCAGTTTATTTTGAATAGATGATAGAGAACAGAATCTATAGAACCATCAATTATAGAGAGACCTGATATTGAGATAAATCAATAGGGTGGTGACACTCAAAGAATAGAAGTACATCATGATAAATTTTATCATTTTCATTAAAAACATTGAAGATTGTAAATTTCTAATGTAGAATTAAATAATTCTAATGAGAGAGAACCTTAGAGCTACAAAAAGATGATGTCTACGTTTTAACATTATATTTTTCAACTGTTTGATCCCAGAAGTGAGATTTGGACTCTATGTATGCATGATATATCAAAGGATAATGTTAATGATGAAATGTTATTGGTTTAGTCAATGTTGTAAATGTGATCAATAGAGACATAAATATAAGAAAAAGTCTTGGTGGACATACGTTCACAATAAGGAGTGTATTTTGACGTAGACATAGTGAGTTCTTCCATTTCCATAGTGAAATGTGAAATTTTTCAAGGGAAGTATAACTTGATATTCAATGATATTTGATTGAAGTAGTTTGAATGATAAAAACTTTTACAAAGAGTAATATTGTATGAATTGATAAATTTCAAATGGAAATTGACTCTCTATTAAAATTAAAATAACCAAAAATTATAAATATTTTAGCCAAATTAATAAAGGATATAAATTTTATAATTGCAAGTAGATAAGGAATTGATTGGTTTGTATGGATTAAAATTGTAGTTTCATAGATGAAGTTTTTTGATTTAAATTAGTTATTCATAATAAATTTAAATCTAGAATTTTAGATAAATAAATTTTGTAAAAAGGGAATGTAATATTTTTCTATTTATTATCCATTTAGAATTTTAGATAAATAGTTTCATGTTATGATGATATTGTTAATTGGTTCAGATATAATGGGATATGTAAATAAAATTCAATAATTTATCTTAATAGATATGGAATTTATTCAAAACTATCCAAGACAACTGTACGAATGAAATGGTGATGATTATTGACACTTGGGTAGAAGATCTATTTCAAATTCTTGTGAGGTTTTTTAAAGGACCTCATTTTTTCAATCATCGTGCCTCTACCTCACAATTAGGTAAGGTGACCATTGACCCTAATGACGTTTAACTAAGGGAAAATCATTAGTGTTATGGTAAATTTTCCTTTCCTTTAAATGAACAATATTCCGTGATATCATTTTTACTAAGAATGATTCTGATATGGATAGATCTCTGCAAGCTACCGTCAACATCCAATCCACCACTATATGGGTCACTCTAATTGATTGAGAAAAACATAGGGCATTTCAACAAAAATTGTGTTATGATTTTAGAGGGATCAATGTTGCTCATTTTTGAACATCATATATACCTTACGTCCATCCACAATAATTAAAAAACACTTCATTGAAAATTCATTTGAAAACTCATAACTTATACACATTCAGGTTAATCATTCCCAAATGGATCGAAATTGTATAGACATTTGAATCAATTATGAAGTTAATTTTTTAATTCTTTTATGCTTATATTTATTTTTTAAATCATTTATTTTTTTCTTCTAATTATAAGATTTTATTGAATTTTATTATCTATATTGTCAAGAAATTATACCTTTTCCAAATAATAATTTATCAATCTTTTTTTTATTTAATGTATATTTACATTCTTGAATTATTATATTATTTCTATTAATCAATACATTTAATAATACTTCATTAAAAAATTGTTTCTTACTCAGTACCATTAACTATTTAAACTATCTCATGTGTAATACTGAGTGCCTTAATTTTCTTGGTCGATTTATTTTTTATGTCAAAAAATGGGAGATAAGGAAAAAGAGAATAATGAATTAATTTTTTAAAAATGGTTATAATGAAATTTAAAGGGGGAGAAGATCAAAAAAAAATAATTTTTTTTATAAATCTTCCTTTTCATATTATTTATTTTATATTCAATAGGTTTTTATCATAAAAAATTTTGATATTATATAGGATACTTGTTTTGTTCCTACATATCTTATATTTTTATGGGTTTCTATGATTCAGTATATCCCTATTTTATATTCTAATGAGTTTCTCTTAATTGATTGAGATGATATATTCATTATTATGAATTTGTCTAACAAAAACATTAAGTGATTGTCTTGGGCCGAGTAAAGTGTTCAATCTTTAGAAAAATATTTTATTTTAATTTAATCAATGTTTTGAAATATTATCTTTTTTCAACAGAGAATAAAAATAATAATACGCAAGAACTGTATCTTATTAAGATAATGGATTTTCTAATATATGATAAAATTTCGAAAATTCAGGCAGAATGCAGTTAAGAATAGTCCATATCTCATTATAAGGATGTTCATAAAACATTATCTTAGCAACACAAGGGATATTTTGAAATATAATAATCAAGTATAAGTAACATATATCACTTTTTATAGATAATAATCAAATTCAATTTTTACTACATTTTTTCTAACCCACGGTATGATGAAATTTTTTTTATCATACAAAAAAAATTCAGAAGATAGTCTTATGCGAATGGTACTAATTTTTGGATATCATGAGAATATTTATCAATTATTAATAATTAAATGAATTATTTAATAACATCCTGATAAGTCTCCTCATGATTTTATGTTCACCAAAAATGTGATTTTAAATTTAAGGAATGTTTGATTTGTATAAGTTATCTTTTTTTCAAAATAGAGTGATTTGAAGAATATGTTCTATAAAATATTTAAATCAAAATATTAATATATTTTTTTAAATAATTAATGGATCCCATTAACAGAAAATCATACCATATTTTGAAGGTATTATCCACTTCAACATAGTGATTATTTATCATTGCTATTTTTATGTCCCACAGTTTTCGTAATTTTTTTATTTTATGGATTTATATCAATACCACATGCTTCGATGTCATGGGATTCAAATGCATGATGAACCTAGAATAGAATTAAAATCTTTTTCAAAGTTAACTTAATTAAATGTGATGGCGGGTATTTATAACTTCAACTGTTTCTCAGGTCGAACATCTAAGGGAACCATTGAATTCCGAATATCGAGATTTGACGTGAATGGACTAAACATTGACTAGCAAGGGTTAGAGGTAAAAGAAATTTTTTGAACATTTCTGAAAATAATAAAATAACTAACAGAGTCTTTATATTTTTCATTTATGAAATTGAGTGGAAGATGACGATGTTGTGGAATGATGATAAGCCATGTTAAAGGAATCATCTCAATGGCTTGTTTAGGACCAACGTAATCACACTTTATGTGAATCATAAGGACGGAGTGTCACAATTTAATATAAATACGGTGACATGTTAACTTTTATTAAGATAACAAATTGGAGGGTAGAAAATTAAATATCGGGGACACTCTTAAAAACCACATGAGAGTTTTCTCTCTAATGAAGAATGAAGATCTCTGGCAGAACATTAACAACATCGACACACCTCGAAGACACTTCTAGAAATCCCACCAATAACAATGATTATATACCAACAGTTTATAAAAACCATTGGTATAGGTCCCCTTTCATAATGATCTTTCCAAAAAATGTTGGGAAATGGAACATTGACACAAATTTTCCCAACGGTATTCACAAACCATTTGGAAAGGGTCCAATTTTCCTTACAGTTTTTTCAAAACAATTTCGAAAGGGTAAATTAAGGCAACTATTCATAGCAGTTTTCCCAAACCATTGGAAAAGGACCACAATTTCTAATGATTTAGGTAATCTGTTTGGAAAGGGTACTTTGAGACCAACACTCAAAATGGTTTGGGAAAATCGTTGTGAAAGGGTCCTCTTTTTGCAATGGCTTTTCCAAAACCATTGGGAATGGGTACTCTAACAACACCTTTCCCAATGGTTATCCCTAACTGTAGGGAAGGGGTCCACATTTTCCAATTGTTTTTGAAATCCATTAGGAATGGGTACTTTGTGACCACATTTCCAAATAGTTAAAGAAAACTGTTGGGAAAGGGTGGGAACCTATCCCAATGATTCTCAAGAATCTTATGAATTCCCAATCGCAATGGTTTTGAGAATAGTTAAGATACGTACCCTTTAATTATATGAATACATGTGTCGAATGTATTATATTAAATCAACATATAAATTACATATATACATATATATCTAAATATATTCACAATAGTATCTATAGGATAGTGGTAATGTAATTGATATATAATGTGAAGGTTGTGGGTTCAAACCTCTACGAGAACTATTTTTAGATTTTCCTATCCCAACGGTTTGGGAAAATCGTGGGGAAAACCTATCCCAAGGCTTTGGAAAACCATTGGGAATGACCTATCACATTGGTTTTAAAACAATTGGGATATGTATTTCCCAATTCCAAATCACCAAACAGATTCCCAATCCATAAGTATAGGATATGACAATGGTTTTGGGACCTATACCAACGGTTCCAAACTGTTGGTATAAGCAATTTTCTTATTAGTGAGAACAGAGTTGGGAAGTGATGAGCACCTTTGGCATATTTATCCTTCATTGGTGGACCACATCATTATAAACCTTCATTGAGTTAGGAGTAGTTTTGGGTTATGATTTCCCAATTTATAATTTTCTTTAATGACACGAATCAACCCACGAATTTTTGATCCACGGATTTTTTGTTCTAGGAGGAGGGTGATGTTTCTTTGTATTGTATTCGATATTGAAATTTTTTTTCATAAAACATATTTACCAAGAATCCCCTATTTTAAAAATCTAATGATGATGGAATGGGATAACATGAACAATGTCTAACCCTCTCTTACTTGTGATTTTTTGATCTAAAAAAGATCAAAATGGTGACAAGGAGAATTCAAGCCCTTCACCTAGAAGATGACCCCCCACAGAGGTCGTAGGTGCAAGTGGCACAGAGACGGAACCACTAGAGCAGAATCAGTTTTCCATGGAGCATTCATCTGGAGTGTCGGTACCAGCAACAATTGGTGGCTGGCGACGATCCAGGAGGAGCACCACGACCAGCCTAGGCGGTGTCCAGTCACTTGGACCACCGGCTATGCAGGCAGCCGGTATAGGCAGACTCTACTAGGTGACCATGTCGGTGGAATGACCCGCAGCCATGGGACACATTCATCAGAGCCACACAGTCTTCGACCATGTTTGGGAGTATGGATGACCATGTACCGACAACCATGGATGCTCTATATTTCCGGTCTAGAGGAAACAAGACTACATCAACCACATGATGACCAGGGAGCCAGATGCAGCTTCCACTAATGTCATGGTCCTACCAGTCTCGGTAGCATAGCGGATCAAACTTGCAGCCCTATGGACCTGACTCAGGTCGGACTGGGTTGGACTGGACCCAGACCCATCCAGACAGTTTTTTGGGAAAATACCCAAATTATAGAAACGGCGAATCTGATTAGGGATCTTTTTACAGATATTTAACCCTTGAGATGTGGCTGATCATTTGACATAACCTATGGAGGATTTAATGAGAGTTTTAATTTGATTAATGGCTTGAGGTGTGTTTCTCATAATATCAATAATAAAACATGCGGAAACCCACCATTTTTCTAGGAGCTTGAGACTGGTGATGAGAGACCTTGTGTGGATTATATACAATGGCATATTGAGAAGAAGCATCTGAGTTACATGAAAATACAACAGTGGGGTGCAGATTCTGTGTGACCCTACAGTCCAAGGAACTCGATAGGATGAGTACCTCAATATAGACATTGTGGGAAGCGACTTTTGTGTAACCTGACATGCCCACAGCTGGGAGCAGTTTCTGTGTGACCCGACATACCCATGGTACTCATCATGGATGAGTACCAAAACAATTTTAGGTCAGTGGGAAGAGGATTTTGAGTGACCTTGCAATCCCACTGTACTCATTGTTGTGGATTTTTCCACCATTATATGTGTTTGATGATGTGACAAATGGTTCTACTATCATAATCCAGAATATAATAGGAATGAGTTGTCTTGTTTCGTGATCATTCTTGGTGATCATGTTTTTTGATTTTGTTGTGGGTTTCTTTTTGTCCTTACATTGTTGTTTTGGGGTCCCTACTGAGTATTTTGTTACTTAGCCATGCTTGGGATTCATCCACATGTGTTGTATCTGGTATAGATGACCGCTTCCTTGATAGAGGACTCAGTGGACTAGGGCTTGATAGTCCCCAGTGGGATCCGGCAGACAGGAAGTACTTCTATGACTTCCAACAGTTGCTCTTTTCTGACACATATGGTTAGATTTTCAGTAGATGGCTATACAGAGTTCCTTTTTATACTTTCTTGTTTTCTGGTTACTCTTTTGTTGGTATTGTATTATAGACTATTTGACTTTCAGTTATACATATACATAGTGATTATTTATAGAGTCATGCCTGATTAATTTTTTAGCATTGGGATGTGGTTGTGTGTGTTCATCTAGGTATTCAAGAAAATTCCTCCCACATGAATATTGATTCCTTCAGTGTTAGTCTCTAACCCCAGGACTTTGGGATGCGGGCCTATGGTATTTCACAGATTGGGCCCAGGGGGATGGGTCATGAAAAATTGGTATCAGAGGTGGTCGGTTCTACCTCATAGGCCGAGATTCTATTGTTTTTTTTGAAGAAAAAAATTTAAATATTTCGTGTTTTAATTTTAGATTCATGGTTTCCGGTGTTGGTGTGGTGGCCAATGTATCCATACACTAAGACCATGAATTGTTCTTTTTGACCCTATAGATGAAATCAATAGTGTAATAAGTGTCTCCAAAATATTTTCATGCATTAGAGTCACCTCACCGGGTATAACCTTATGAATGTGGAAAGTCATTATCTATTTTAGGATGCATTGATGTAGAAATCTATCTGGTCCTCTAATACATGATTGTGTGGACTGCCCGCCTAGTGATGAGGCCCCAGTTTGGGGACTAGTGAAATTGATGGACCCATCAGGTGGTGCACTGGTATTACCACCACCTGTTGATTAGTATTTACTACCTACGTTACCGGTATATGATGTGTGCATGCTCATCTCCTTGTAATAGTTCCATAGACCGAGATCTCAATGGTTCATGGGAGAGACATATTCTCAGGTCACTGAGGATTGGAATGAGATAGTGATGTGGGTCATCCTCTTAGTGAGGACAATGCTTGACCAGATGTAGATATTAGTTTCATGTCTTTTATGGGATCAGTAGGGAGATTATAGAGTCTAACAATTCAATATCTTGCTGAGGCAGCCCTCATATAGATAGACATTGAGAGGCTTTTCCATGAGGAGTTTTCGCCCCCCAACATTGTGCTCTGTTCGCATCAAGGATTTTCTTCCTTTAAAACAAGGATAACTATCTAAGGGTGAGAACTCTTCAAGAATTACAGACCATGTCATTACTCTATACACAAGGTGTGAGACCCTTTCGTTAGTGACCAATTCATTGATCAGGTACTCAAATAGGAGATCAGGGCATCCATGGTGTTTCTCAGCATCCCTACTCATACTAGGCTGCTGGAGCGCGACCTTCTTGTAGAGAGATTCCTAGAAATGTAGGAACGGACAAGCAGAGTCACCAGAAGAAATCAAGCGAAAGATTATTTAGTGGTGTGTAGTAGGTAGTAGAAATGGTGTGGGGGAAAGGACTCTAGGTATTTCAGAGGGAAACACCAGCAATCAAGGTTGGTATTACAGGGCTCCCAGAGCATAGGGAGTTTGCAGGTGAATAGTTTTTGCTTCACATGCAGTGACCAGGGACAGAAGGCTCTTTACTGCCCGAAATACATCACAGATGATCATCACGAGGTCAAAGGAAAACCATGTTAGAGGAATATGTATTTGTATGGAGGTCTGTAGGGAGGAGAATGTGGTAGGGGAGCAGACTGAGATGCAAGCGGTGGATGATGGTTCATGGTTCTACTACCACCACCCCAGGTGGTACACCACCGGCTCAGGGAGATGATAGAAAAAATGAAAATACATCCTCATTTGATGGAGTACTACAACCATAATGCACTATATATAAATAGATGTATATTCTTATTCATGTCCACATTAGTTTTGGTTCTTATAGACAAAGGGTTAATCCGATTTTTCATTTACACTGTCCCCATTCGAGGCTCGAAGATTCTAGTTGAGCTATTAGTTCAATCTATATGATTAAGGACTCCTACAGGAGTATATTTGATGATTACATACTAGTGTAGGAAGTTTGAGCTTACTCTAGGTGTCCAGAGCATTATTTGGGATCTCCATGTAGAAACATTCCGGAATTACAACGTCGTCATAGGTACGAACTAGTTATCCAAAATCAATGATCAGGCAGACTTTTTTATGCATGAAGTGTGTTGTGTCATCATTTATGGTACCATGTTTTCTATCACTGCTGAGAAGGGATCCTTTGCATCATAAGATGTAATTTATCATAAGAGGGTGTCACCGACCACACACAAGATGGCTAGCCTCACCCTCGGTGTAGTGGAAAACAGGATTATGATCATTGCTATAGCGATGGATGATGATGAATATGTCATTCCTAAGGATGTTTCAAGATTACCTCCTCCCATAGATGCAGACTTCTACACTAAACTATTCCCTATGATGGAATCAATATGCACACTCCCACATTAGATGGCTCATGTGGAGTATTGTTGATTATAGGTAATGCTGGGGGAATTTATAGAGAATGGTTTCATATGGACCAATGTTTCACCATGGGTATCCCCAATGACATTTTACTAGAAGGAAGAAAGGAGTTTGAGGCTATTCATGGACTCTGTGTCAGAGGAAGAGCACACTACACACTTGAAAATAGTCATGGATACACTCTGCACAATAATTTTGGTAAGATGTCAATGTGCCAATTTTGGATTCAAGAGGCCCACATTCTAGGAATCATAATCTTGGAAGTTGTAGTTCTAGTGGATTCACCGACGTTAGAGGCAGTTCATTCTAGGGAGCCACCCATAAGCATTGCTGAGGTGATGAGTTTCTTGGGGTTGGTAGGAAACTAAATGAGGTTTGTGATGGACTTTTCCAGAGTATCAACACCATTATCAGCCTTTACATATAAGGGAAACACTTCATGTGTATGGATAAGTTCCATTACAGTTTCCTACAGCTGAATTGGAGACTGATGAGTGCCCCAATCCTAAGACTAGTATAAGAGGGAGTTGGGTATGTTGTTTTTTTACGGTGCATCAGGGACCTAATTGGGTTTTTCCTAATACAAGAGTGTGTGGTGATCACATACGACACATGGATGTGGAGGTATCGTGAGAATAACTATGTGACCCATGACATAGAGTTAGCAGCGGTGGTATTTTTCTTGATGAATTTGTGGGACTACAAGATATGTTAATGGATTACCATCTACTATAACCACAAGAGTCATAAGTATATCTTCTCATATGAGGACACTATCTTGATATTTCTGTGATGGATTTAGTTCCTTCAAGACTATGAAATTGATATAGACTATACTCTTGGTAAGGGGAAAGTGGCAGCAAATGCACTTAGCAAGAGGCCTTGTTTTAAATGTTGATTGAGGCGACCTGGAATCTCATTGTGATGCATTTATTATCAATGGATGGCGATATAACAATATACCATCATTCATTGAATGTACTCCCACATTCATAATATTATTTATGGAGGCGCACCTTGGATATGTTGACTGCGAGGCCCAATATGATCAGATATCATCAGGACATACTCCTAAGGGATTTTTGATCGGTGGGATGAATGTCAACATTTGCAGAGGATTTACTGTAGTACCAGTGATGTTGCAGGATGAGGTTTTGTGAAGTTCCATAAATCCCCATTGGTGGTACATCGTGGGGTAGTGAATATGTACCAGGACCTCCGACATTAGTATTGGTTGCTATATATTAAGAAAATGGTGCAACAGTTCATCTCGTGATGCCTCACTTGTCAGCATGTGAAGGTCGAGCATCAATTCATGGGAGGATCTCCATAGACACATGAGGAACCAGAATAGAAGTTGGATGGTATCTCCCTAGAATTTGATATGGGGTTATCGTGAATGTCAAGGGGCCATGGTTCTATCTAGGTGATTATTGGCTGAATTACCATGTCAGTTCACATCCTTCCTATTCGAGGGTATGGATGGGTTGAGGGATTGGAGAGCCTCTACGTCGATGAGAGATTTCATCTTCACGAGGTACCTTCCACGATAATCTATTACCATGATGCATGCTTTTCATCCATGTTTTGTAATGGGTTGCAAGTGGATTTTGGGACACAACTATGCTTGAGAACAACCTTTCACCCTCAAAAATATGCTATGATAGAGCAGAGCATACTGACCTTGGAGGATATAATTCATTCTTGAATCCTTGATTTTGGTCATAATTGGGAGAAAAACATACAACTTTTGGAGTTTTTATACCAAAATTTATATCAATCCAACATTTTCATGGAACCATTTGTGGAATTATACGGGTGATCATATAGATCACCTATATGTTTGAAACAACCATAGGATTTATCACTCATGGTTCCATAGATTATACGGTCTACCACTAGGAAGGTGAAGATCTTCCAGTAGTGGATGAGGTCTGCACATAGAAGGATAAAATCATATGATAACAAGAGGAGGAGACACTTTTAGTTTGATTAGGGAGACTATGTCATCCTTCGAGTCTCACCATGATGAGGATTGCAGAGATTTGTCTGGGGAGACAAGTTATCTATGAGGATCATTATACATTACCAGATTCTTAGTAGAGTTGGTGAGGTGGGGTATTGAATAGATCTTGCACAATTTATGGAATGGATGCATGATGTTTTTCACAATTCATAGATGAGGAGGTACATGCATGATCCGTCACACGCCATCGACTGTGTGAGCTGGACATTGTCAATGGGAAACTATAATGGAGTTACTGGTGGAGATGGAGGATTTAAAAGAGTGGGTCCTTTTTGGATTTCTTATTCCTCTAGTGCACATTCGGTGGAAGCACAAGATTATTTAGGAGAGAAAATTGGAATGGGAGTCTAAGATACGTGCTTAGTACCCCCGTTTTTTATTAGTCTTTATTTTGGGTTTTGGGGACATAAATCTCTAATGATGGGAGAATGCAATCTCCTCATATTTCTGTTTAATTTTTTGAAATATTATGGAATTATTTTGAGACCACATTCATTGAACACACATGATTCTAGGGCACAATGATCCTAGAATTGATTTCCGTACTTTTTTATGTTGACTTAAGTAAACGTGTGACCATGTTTTTCTATCTTTTGAACTGCATCTTAGATTAAAAATATTAGAGCTCTATTGAAATCATAAGGTCGAAATTCACCTATAATGGATTTAACATCGAACAAAAATGGATAGATATGAATGTTATTTTTTTAACTTTTTGGAAAATAATAATATAAATAAAACTGTTATGTTCTTTTTCTTTCATGTCATTGTGTGGTGGAAGATGACACTACCATGATGTGATGAGGCACATTAATGGAATACCCATAATAGATCATTCAGGCACAGTGTAATGACACATTATGTGAATCATAATAGATATGATGTTTCATAAATGAAGTGAAATAAGGATGAAATTCCACATCGTAACAGAAACATTGTTACACATTTCCTCTTATTAAGGATGCAATGCCACATCGTAACAGAAATAAGGATGCAATGCCACATCGTAAAAAACCACTATTTATTTTTCTATCCAATGAAAAATGATGAGCCCCAACAGAACATTAACATGATTGATGAACATCAATGAATGGAGTCTGGATTTGATGAACACCATAAAATTCTTGAACCATTGTAGGAGGACTGCTTAAACATTGCACTACATCAAGGTAGGGGTGGTTTTGGTTTATGTTTTACACATTTTTAATTTTATATGAAGAATATTGATCAACTCTGGAACTGGTGGATCTGTGGATCCTCTGTTCTTGGAAGACGCTGATTATTTTTGGGATTTTATTTAGGGATTCATTTTTTGGTTGATATAACATCCTTCCCAAGCCCCCCCCCCTATTTTAATCTTCTAATGTGGAGGGTGTGGGCCGACATGAAAAAAGGCATGACCCCCCATCTTCCTTGTGGGTTCTTAATCATCATACATTTAAAATGGTGGCATGATTAATTAAAGTCCTTTGTAGGGATGACGACACACCACGAAGGTCATAGGTGAAGCATTGTGAATAATAGAACACTAGAGAATACCTAGTGGTCTATAGAGTTTTATTCTAGAACACCAGCACTGGAAGCGACAGTTGTGGGTGGGTGGTGGCGCACCACAGTGACATTCCAGGAGGAGAAACACAGATGGATTGGGCTGTAGTGTAGTAGTAGGACCACTGGCTGTGCCAGCTACAATAAGAGGAGGAAGCAGTCAGGCGGTAGCGTTAGTGGATTAGACCACAACGACATGATGTGATTGTTTGGGGAACGTATTCTTCAACAACGTTTAGGAGTCCGAACGACTGTATAATGAAAACCCCAGTCAATCCTTGCATATGGGTTATAGAAATTTCCTCAAATCGATTGCGGGGTAGGTGGGGAGCCAAACATGGCATCAAGCCACATCCCTACCTGGCGGACCAGGAAGGATGTAAGCCGGACCCCCCATGAAGGCTGGAACCATGACAAAACGGTCATAACCTATGAGTCTCCAGGCTCGGGTCAGGTCAACAGACCCAGGTAGGACCAGACATGGACTTAACTAGTCCATTTTTGGATAATCCCACATATCATGCAAACCATGTGTCTGATTAGAAAGTTGTTTGCTGCTTTGGAACCCTCACAACGAGGTAGAGATTTTGACATACCCTATGAAGGATTTCTTGGGAATTGAAATTTAATGAATGGAATGGGGAGATATTTTCTTGTGATCAAGTGTGATATAGGAGTAAACCCTACAGTTTGATGATACCTAGAGCCTATTGATGAGTGATCATATGTGGATAAAGTTCCATGTCCCAGTGGGAATTGGCTTCTATATGACCTGATAGGTCCATGGTGGGGATCATCTTCTGTTTGACCTGACAGTCCCATGGTACTCAGCAAGATGATTACCTTAGTATGGTCATACTGGGAAGTGGAATCTATGTGACCCGACATTCCCATGGGGTGGGCTTCTGTGTGACCTATATGACCTATCGTACTCATCAGTTATGAGTACAACAGTAGTCATTAGATAGTGGGATGTGGCTTCTGTGTGACCCAGTATTCCCACTGTACACATTGAGGAGGATTTCTCTATAAACTGAGGTGTGTGATGACGTGACTAGTGGTTCAACAATCCTAATCTAGAATAAACCTTGGGTGAGATATCTTTCTTTGTGATCGTGCTAGGTAATCAGGATATTTGGTTTGGTTTTGGATTTCGTTGTGGTATTTCCATTGTTTTTTTGGGTCTCTAGTGAGTATTTTGTTACCCACCCTTGCATGGGATTTACTCGCACGTATTGTGTCTGGTGAAGACAACCACCACCATAACAGAGGACTCGGTCGCCCAGGACCTGGTTGTTCCTAGTGAGACAAGATAGAAAAGATGTACTTCTACGAAATCTAGTAGGCACTCTTTACTGGCCCATCTGGTGGGGGTTTTGGAAGATGGATAACAAGAGTAATTTTTTTACTTTCCTTTTTTCCAGTTAGTCTTTGGTGAGGTTTGTATTCTGGACAATTTGACTTTATGTTGTACTTGTACTCAGTTATTATTTATAGTGGAAAGATTCTTTAATTTTCTATCATTAGGACATGGATGTGTGTTCTTCTATACATGTATTCAATAAATTACCTCCCACATTCACATTAACACCCTCACCACTGGTCGCCAACCCATGACTTTTAGGAGGTGGGCATGTGGTATGTCATAGGACGAGCCCCAGCAGACGGGTCGTGACACTTATTTTCTTAATCGAAGATGAAAAATTAAAGGAAAGGATAATTTTTTCATGAGAAATACAAGCATAATAGACACATACATACCCATGTTTTTGGATAATGGTAAAAAATAATTAATTTATGTAGAAAATATCATATAGAATGATAATGATTATTTCATTCAATTTTACCATTTAAATAGAATATATTATAGAGAATATATTTTATGATTATCATCTTCTTGGGATTTATCATTATCTACTATAAGTTTCTTCGTGAAAATGTATGATGTAATAATTTATTAATGTTCGCTCGTATCTATTGTATTTATAATAATTATAATTGGTTTCATTATGTCCATGATTAGGAAATTATTTATAGGATCCTATTTAAATTGTTATGCACCGTTTTAATATGTAGTAGTTTCTTTTACATAGTTGGGATCCCCTAGGATATGGGTTTTTCATAGTTAAAATCACTCAACTCATGGATTAGTGTGTTGGTTCATTATATTAGATGATTTATATTCCTCTAACCACTATAAATCACAATTTTTTAATCTCTTAATAAAATGTCTTTAAATTTAAACTACAAATATAGTGACACACGGTTTACAAAAAATTAACATTACATAAATTTTTCAGAATACATCAACATTGTACAAATAGACTCAAGAAGACTATTCTAGTCTAATTTCATTAGAAACACAGAATACATAAAAAATAATACATAAGAGAGATAAATTATCTCAAAATAGGATCTTCTTAACCGGCACCCCTCTTAGAAAAATAAAACACAATCCATATCTACACACCCTGGGAAGGAAACAAAAAAAAGGTGACCTCAAATTCTTAGTAAGGGTAAATACTGGGGATATGTAAGCATAATCATCAGCATCAGGGTATGAGAACATGATCATGACGATATGAAATTTTACCATTCATTTCAATTATGATAACAATGATCCTAGAAAAAATATTGGTAGTTCATTATATAAGAATCATAATTAAATAAAGATAATAAGACATTAAATCATAACATTGGAATAGGACATTGATTTGTTTCAATACATAATCATATAATGATTTCCACAGTTTTCAAGGAATCACTACTAATACTATCTTAGTGGATAATGTCCTTTTCGGAACCGAGTGAACCTCAATTCCAGCCCTATATTATTTAACTAATAAACATTCATTTCATCGCTAAATTATTAAACTAAATAATCCCTTGTTTGAGACCTGTCAATCTCATTAGATAGAAATCATTACCAAATGTATTGGAGGAAGATATAGGTTCCACTCTTCACATAATGAAATCATACATACATGTTCCACATGATCATAAATAAAAACACCATATCCCATTTAATAAAATATGTATCATAAACAATTATCCATATAATAAATTGTGGAATGATAATAGTCTCATTATAATTTCATCATTACTTTTTATGGGAAGCCAGTTTGAAAATCATATAAACCGTGAACAAGAATTGTGTTTCATAACATCATTACGTAAAAACCTAATCCATTCAGTGATGTAATATGTATAAAGATGTTGAATAATTACCAATAATTTTATGATTAACAACAATTTAAGTTATCTTATATGGGAAATAATTTTGATATTTCTTTTAAAAAAACATCTTAAAGGAAAATCCATTCTTCTTTGAAAACTCCATTATATTATATAAAATGTTTTAAAATACATTAAATTTGAAAATATCAATGAAAACATGTAAAACAAGATTTTTAAAAATAATTCATTTTTAATTCCATTTATCCTAGAGAATTATCTTTAAGTATATTTTTAAATCTTTTTTTAAAACATAATTATTGAATAAAATATATTTTTGACCAAAGAGAGAGGTGGTTAGATTTTTCTAAAACATTATCATTATTACTCAGAGTGAAAAAATGGTACGAAAAATGGGGATATATTGATTAATTTAAGGATACCAAAAATCATGATTATATTGGATTGAAAAATCATATTCTTTTATCAAGGAAAGCATAAAAATAAATAATCTCAAAAAACGGGGAGATAATATAAAAAATGTTTTATAAATTGGTGACATGGGATCAAAATATCCATGTAATAAAAGGTAGTTGAATGAGTCATAACATCTAATTAAAATATTATATTCATATTATAACACATAATATTAAATAATACACACCTCAAAGATGATCAAATGTTCATAACAAAACACAAGTCTCGGAGAAGGAAAATTTTGACAAACTGCTTTATTGATTAGGAAACTTTTGAATGTTAAACCCCATGAAAGAACGATCATAAAATGGATAGGTGAATAACCTTGAATTTATGTAAAATGTACATAGAATAATCTCATGATATGTAATAACACCACTTAATAGGAATTAGTTTTGAACATATCTTGTATGACACATAAATTAAATGTGAGATTAAATCGCCTTACATTGTGTCTTGACTCTCTATGTACTCACACAATCTTCCTATATAATAAATATAGTATTATTATAAATATTATTTTGAAAAATATTGTTTTACATAATACCATATATGGTATTATTATGACCTTATATTACATTGTTGTTTACTATCCTACATTAATGTTTCACTTTGGGTAATATTCGCTTTGTTATTCACATGGTTGTTAATTTCTTATATCATTGCTAGTTAAAATTATGTAATGATTCAATAATGTAGAAAATGAAATTAATATCAGTTATATATTTTATATTCAAATCATAATAATTTAATTATTAAATAATAACGTAATGGAAAACACCGTTCATGGAGATAGTATGTTGTACGTATTCTTGAACATTGATTCTATTTTTATTTTCATATTAAAAGAAAGTATGTAAATGAAAAATGTATATATATGAATGTATATATATATATATATATTTAATTATTAATGATTAATTAATATATTTATATATCATGTAATTTTACTAAACTCATCCTTAATATATTACATGTGGTGTTTGAATGAATAAAATCACATTTAGGGGCGGTAGTACTAACTTCTCAAACATGATTATTATATTACCAAAAAATATAATTTAATGAAATCTGAGATGTAAAATGAATAAATAAGATTAATTACATAATGAATAAAATATATTACATATATAAATACATTTTCCATCATAATGGCCACCATTATTTTTTGTAATGTATAAATGAACAAAAATCGTTTCATGATGTAGTTGTTCGTTGTACACAGAAACAATATATTCAACATCAATTCGATTGATGTTTTTATAAGTGTATGCCATCCCCTTTTCATAAAAAATATATAATATCAATTATACTATTTTTTCACAAAAAATGGAATAATATAGTATAGGGGTGGTGAATGAAAATAAATGGAAGGATCTTGAGAGAATATGTTACATCTAAATCTGGTAACACCTTTTAGTTTATATCAAAACACATTTTTGAAAGGATTTATTCCCAAAGGTAAGCATCATTTTATAAGCTAGGATTTATTGGAGGCTAATTTCACATATCATGGATAAAATTAAATGGATTGATATTTGTGATGAAATGGTAGATGTGGTGTCCTTTTAATGGGAATGGAAATGACTTATTTGAAATTTATAGGAACAAGTTAGGTGTGAACATATTCTTACCTAATGAAAGTAATACAAAAACAACTCATGAATGGAATTTTTATGGCAAATATATGTACATTCAATGGGTTTTAGATAGTTTTTAGGTAACTTGGGCCCAATAATTTATGGTTTTGTCTCGAATTCAGCTTAATTTGGCCTTAAGTGTTGTGATTAATTTTAATCACTTTTACTAATCATTTTGGTCAAATATTAACATGGTATTATTAAACAATACATATTTGACTTCATAAAATTTTATATTTGAGATATTTTAAATTAAAATCAATGAATTAGAAAAATTAAGATTAGTTCAAAAACAGTAGATGGGACAAAATGACATGGTTTGAAATTTGGAAAATTTCAAAAGATTGCTAAGATTTTATATTTAGTTTCAAACTGAAATTGATTATAATGAATTAAATTTTATTAATATATGTAATATTTATAAAATATTACATTAAAAAATATTTATAATGTCATTTAATATTAAATGTTAGTTATAAAAAATGTAGCTTTTAAATAAAAATTAGTATTTTTTACTATTCATCACAAAAAATTATTTCTCTAAAAAAAATCCCCAAAAGTCACTCTTATATAATTTCATCATTCTGATTTGAAAAGTAATTTTATTTTATCTTATTCAATTTAAATTTTTTTCTAAAATTACTGTCCTAATTAGTTGTAACTCATTCTAGAAAACAATGTTTTATAACAATAAAATGCAATTCACCAAAAATAATATGTTTTATTATCAATATGTTTTATTTATATAAATATCGTATCAAATAATATAAAATAAGTTATTACAATTTATATTACTATATTTAATGTCTAGGATATAATTCTCTCATTTATTAAATTATGTATCAATAAGAAATTATTCATTGTTACACAATGTTGCATGCACCGTACGCCAAGTCGATGATTCATGTAGTTCATGCCAAGTTGGTATTCCATGTAGCATAAGACAAGTTGGTATTTCATTTTAACGGAATGTTTAAATTCTTGTTTTAATATATATATATATATAACTATTTCTATTTCCATGTGAAATGAAAAATATTGAGATGATAAATTAAAAAGAAAATAAATGCTAAAAAATAATGGGTTGTTACATTCTACCACCCTTAAATGAATTTTACCCTGAAAATTCATTTGGGTGATCAATGGTTTTATTCATTAACCATTCATTCACAAAAACCAACATTGTAAAAATGGATAATAAATCATCTCATAGAAAAATTAATTTTGAATCATAATAGTTCCACATATTAACATATAATTGGGTTTCCACATAGGAGAACATAGGTTGGGAGTAATGATTGGACATTGTGGAAAAGAATAAATATTTATAGGGAGTTATTGAGGTCATCGATCAGAATTAATTAAATTATGACTGAAAAGTTAAGGGCCTCAAAGTCATAAATCTGCGAGGACTGAAATGACCATAAACTCAATGAAATTGTTTTCATTTGGGCAATAATATTTTTTGATCACTTTTAGATTGATTGGTAATTCCAAATAAATTTTTATAAACGGAACTACATTCATGGTTTATTATTAGAAACAATTATAAAACCTCCATTACCCCGTGTAATTAATGTCTAGAAATTAACATTAATGTATAAAAAAATATTCTTATAATGCATCTTAATTCCCATAATGAACAAAAATTCTATCTATTTGTCTCTTAAAAAACATGAATTAATATATAAAAATAAAAATATACACTAATATTTAATCATATATTTATATATATTCATTATAAATAAATGCAAATTATTCTAAACATTACATTGTCCAGTGGTTTGTGTGAAACCCTAGTCATCCATCGATCATGGGTTCAAGACCCGCGGCCTTGCAAGAAAAGATAGGTTGTCACCCTACATACATGATGTCCTAATCTAAAAACACACAAAAAAACTATTTAAGATTGATATCATGAAATAATATTAATCACTTATCATACTTTTAACCATGGTTTTGAAAAAAAACATAGTTTATTAATACTTCCAAGGATGTTTATGTAAAATTTTTCAAGAACGATTAACCCTATAATGCTTCTGATATGTGATATTACCAAACGCCTGAAAGAGAGTGGCGAAATTAGTTTAACATTGATTCCCATGTACAAAAAAGGCTTTATTTTTTTGTCACAATCAATGTATGTGAATACCCTCATCATATATTATTTTCATGCAAGGTATCAACCTAAATTTCGATAAATCCTTTTATAAAACAAGCATGCTTCCACATTACAATGTATATTGGTTTTATACATTATATCCAAAAATGTTGTAAACATTATTAGAGGAAACATAAACCACAAATAAAATGTCCTTACATAGTTCAATGGTAACCAATACTTTCCAATTTACTTATTTATATCCCACATATCATTATCCATTCGACATTATCCTAACATAAAGAACATGTATAGGGTTACCATCCCTAAGTCAAAATGCTTTATTTCCTGAGATATCCTTTCCAGTCCATTATGACCATACAACATATTCTTCTAAATGCATAGAAAAAACATATATTGAACAATACTTATAAAATTTACTATTCATAATTATATCATCCAAATAAGAGAATACCCCCGATTACTTTATCAATAATCCATTAACAATAATACCACTTTCTTTCCTGGTTTCCTCCATAGGCTCATCATAATCCCCAATGTAACCATCACTAACAGCACATTGTTGACCAAATTCATGAAATTTCTTCATAGAATATTAGGTTTTATAATGACCATCTTCTACACAATTAAAACGCTGAACCTACAATGATGAATAAGGGAGGAAAAAATTTCTATCCATTTCTTAAAACGAACAATTTATTTTTACCTTGCAGTCACATTCTGTATGTCATTTTTTCTAGTGTCAAAAAAACTTATTAATCGTCATATACATTCACATTGTTGTTTATTTCAACATTTCTGACATAAAAAAAACCAAATCATTATTCCTCCAGGGACTCAATTACCAAAAATCTCTTAAAACTACTTCATTATTTTCCTTAGTGAGTCTAGGATTTGGTTAAGGGAATCAATGTTAATGATGTTCCGTGAAAACTGATTAGGCATGATCAAGGTTTCATTCACTCTAGTGATCATCCCAGATGATTTCTCATTATAAAATCTTCCCTCACATCAATTATTAATCTAGTTCCTTATGGAATGATCCATTGACTAAAACTACAAGATTAGTGAAACCATTTCTTATCATAGTAGAAAACCAGATAGTCATGAAATGAATTAATTCTAGGATATATAAATTATGAAACATTACATAATCTATGAATCATTTTTTTATCCAAGGCCGTTCATATCTAACTTATTCTTAAATTCATTAAGATGGTTTGAAAAGAGTTTGAGAATTCCCAAAGAATATCCCTAGGTATTGTCAAAATAGGTGTGTAGTAACGCTTATCGTCATGTACCAGATTACCCTGAGTCAAGACTTTAACAACTTTCTGGAATTGTTACCCCTGGTTATATTTGTATCATATCCACATGAACATGTAGTGTCCATACAAGGGATTTATTTCTTGTAAACCACTCACTCTATCCTTTACCAAAATAACATGACATTTTCCAAATCATTAATTAATTCATGTACTTATCCTTATATACATCCCATTACTAGTCCTAAAAAATAAACTAAAGTAACTCTCTATAGTTTTCTTATCATTTTTTCCAAATTTTCTCTAAAAAATTCAATTGATTCCAACTATAGCGACCCTCGCGTAAAACAATTAACATTACATAACATTTCTGGAATACATAAACATTATACAAATATAATCTATTAGATTGTAATTTTCTAGTTCCTTTGGAAACAAGGAATACAAAAACACTGATAAATAATTGAGATACAATATCTCCCACTATGTTTCGGTTGAATATAACCCTTCATAGAAATATCATATATAAAAAATATCATAAAAACTTGGTGATATAAACTAAAAAGGGATGTGCTCAAAATATCAGTAATGTTAAAAAAGGGAGACATGTTAGCATATTCTTCGGCACAAGGGAATGAGAACATGATCATGAAGATAGAAGATCATACCCTGCATTTCAATAATCATATCATAGATCATGTAATAATTTTTGGTAGTATATAATACAATAATTATAATGAGATAAAGTGAAAAGGACATGAAATATTATCATAGGAATAAGACATGAAATTGTTGCAACATATAAGCATATAATGATTTGTTGTAATGACCCATACATTCATTAATAAAAAACTAATCATTATCTAATTAAATGTATTATTATGTAAAATGATTAGATATAATATTCACTTCATTGTATTTAAATTTTTTTTATTTTAAAATACCATTAAGAATTTGATCATTGTAAATATAGCCGTTGAACAATGATCACATGATTAGTATAAATATTATTCTTTTACAAATCCATTTTACTCAAAAAAAGGAAGAAATGGACTCATCCAGTAATCCTCCCCAGTATGAAGCTCTTTTTTCAGAGATCAGAATAGAGGTGGCGTCATTGAGCTTCACTCTTGACCAAGCCCAAGCCGGGCTTGAAAAGCTTAAGCTTGAGCGGAACCGCCTACGAAAGAAGTGCAAGTTGATAGAGATTACCACACGAGCGATGTTATTCGAGCCACCCTAAGAGTCTATCACCATCATGCACCATACCTTATGTTCTTATGAAGAAGTTTTAAGGGGATATGTAACAAGACCCTAGAATTATGATTATGTACATTATTTTTTCATATAATAAATACTATTCTACAATTGATTTTATGTTACCTTGTAAATAGTTTTTAAAGCACAAAAAGTTTTTTTAGTTAATGTTCAACATATGAATATGTTGTTATAAATTAAGGGATTTTTTAATTAAAAAATATTTTAATACAATTTTATTATAAGTATATTACATTGTATTATGTATAAATGATTGTATAATATTTATGAATACAATTTTAATTTTTATTATGGTTTGAAAGTAATTTGTGTGAAAACCCATGAATTTTTGATGAATGTCAGTTTTTATTTTAAAAGTGAAAATTTACATATTTAGTAAATTAAATGGATTAATTGAATCTAATTTATCAAATTAGGAAGTCAAAATTATCCAATGGTGAATTACTCATAAATTTTTGTGGCGGTCGATGTTTTGGGTAGAAATTCAATACCGTTTAAATATATAAAGTGTTTTATGGCCTCATAATGACCCAATAGTGATGTAATAAAATACTATAAATAGTAATTTCGGCCAATATATGATTTATCATTAAAATAATGATATTTTAGGTTGGTTTTATTTATTTTACAATTCTTTAGTGTACCCTTCAAGACATATAAAACATTTTTACATTTTAAATTGATTTCCTTGAGAGTGTGACCCAGAAACACATAATCAACCCTATTATTTTAAGAAGATAAACCATTGTACTTATTAAATATTTTTTTCCACACCACATTTCCTTAAACCATGGGTAAAACTAATTGGCTAGATTTTTTTTATTTGTATATTGTGTGGTGTCCCAAACCTAAATAATAATGAATTCCCTATCTTTCCGATATAAACCCACCAAATCTCCCACTTACTCTTCACTAAAATCCTTTTTAGTTTGTCAAATATCATCCTTTCTCTTGAATCCTCCCAAGGCTCCCCAAGCTCCCATGATGTCTCTTTCAAGCCCCTCCCAAGACATTCTTGTCACACTTCCAAGTAAGGTATTATCAATTTCCTTATTTATGATAATGTTTCCTTATAATGTTATGCCCTTTTATTTTCAATTATAAATGTTGGGGTATGATTTCAGAACTCCCCATAAAACCCTCATCATTTTTGAAAAATTAGAGTTCACCTTTATCTCTCATTAATGCCTCCAATGCACATTCGTTACCATGACGAAATTCAGTATGGAATTTCTCTCTCATCATTTACATTCAAACAATTCTTTTTTATTACATACCTAATTTAAATTACATTTGTTGTTACATTATCAATATGACCCATACTACTACACATTCCATGTACATATGATGAGACATCCATTTTTATCTCATCAACCATTTTTTATGAATTTTTATGTCACACCATTATGCTGCCTAAATTACATTGCGTTTTTTCATACAAGGATCATTGTGTAGTGAATATCATTCCAATTTCTCTATCAAGGATATTAATCATTATGAACAAATACATATTTAATGGTACATTCATGTATTAATTCCACATTCCTTAATCATATAATAACTTGTGATTTTAATTGATTCCATGTCATATAATCCATGTGGAGGACATATGCAACAAATTAAATTTTTTAGGAGGGCGAGCCCTAATAGAACTCTAATGAATTGGGTAAAGATTTATATCATTATATGTTATGTGTAATGAGTTTTTACTAATTATATTACTGTTAAGTGATGGTTTACTCATGCTCCATGTGAAATGAACCTTTGCTCACACTAATACCATGTAATGTGTTGTTTTCGCACTTTCATGTTATGATATTCATGTTATATCATGCCTTTTTGTTTATGTTTCTCTAGTGCACCATTAAAATTACTATTCACTAAAATGTATTTTATTATTCATGTTACACATTTTCTACCCAATTATTGAGCTTTATACCTCACCCTTTTCTTATGCAAGTCTACAGTTTATCCCACGAAATGTTATGTATGAGGGAATGTAGTGGTCATGTAAAGAATGTTTTCAATAAGACGTTATGTTTTATGATTTAAGTTGTTATGTAATGTTCATAAGCCCAAAATACCCCTGAGATATTGATCTTCCCTGTTTTATCTAGTGAATTTTTTAAGTAATAAATATGTTTGGTGTCTAATAAAGAGTAGGATTGTCAAAGTTCGTATCAGAGGATAGGTTTAGTTATTGTTGGGATTGTGATTAAAAAACCTAGTGAAAGCCTTAGAGATAAGATTAGGTATAATAAAAACATTTCTATGTTTTAGTGATTATTGTGTAAGTGGTTTATCAAGAAAATACATCATTGCCTGGATATGAGCAGGAAGAGGTGGCTCTGGCACAGATGTACCTAAGAGTAAAAATTCCAACAAGGAGTATCAGGCTTGACCCGGGGTACCAAGGTACTCGACAATGGGAATTGCTGCACTCTTGGTAACGATAAATTCAGGGGATATGATATGGTAAAATCACAAGATTATTATGAATCATTATTATGGGAATTAAAGAAAAATTCCACATTGAATATATGATAGAATTTAGACCATGGATAACATAGATTGAAGCTTATAGGTTCATAAGTTAAGGAATGAAAAGTAATTTATATGTCATCTATTTTTGTAATTGAATTATCATTTATGTGTTACCCATAAATTTCATTTTATTCTAGCCAATGTTCTGTAATAGGAGGAATCGTGCTAACAACCGATGTGAAGACTAGTGTGATGACAGTTTCTAATGAGATCCCCAATCAATTAAGAGTGGGAATTGAAAACATTTTCACAATACTCTCTCAGTTAACTCTATAATCAAATAGAAACATGGGTCAAGAGAAGCGTTCAACCCCTCCCCCCCAAGAGTGAACCAGTCGTTATTTAGAGCTTCATCAGAAAAAGGCCTCTTGTGTTTAATGGATCAGTTTATCCATTAATCACCAAATAATGGATGTACTCCACTGAAAAGATATTCTCCATCCTTTAATGTTCTGAACAAGGGAAGGTTCTTCTGGATGCTTATCGTATAGAGGGTGAAGTCAATAAGTGGTGTAAAATGATCAAAAATATGAAGGCTACTGAGGAGTTCGAGGTGTTTGAATGAAAGGATTTTCAGAAAATTACTTTATAAATATTTTCTGTGAACCCTACGGCATAAGATGGAATGGTACTTCCATGCCCACAGAAAAAAGACGAAACAATCAAAGAATATGAGGAAAATGTCACAAGGCCTGCATGATAGACCTCCATATTTTTTGTTACCACAAAATGAAAGGTTGATCGATTCTTTTTTGGGTCGATAACACTCATGCAGATATCCCAAGTGATCAAAGACATCGAAAGCTTCGATGAAATTTTTTGATGTTCCCTCAATTTTGAAATGGAGATTGGTGAATCTCAGGGGCATCATGGGGATAGAAAGGATGAGGTAGACTACAATTCTGATGGTCTAATGGATAAATCCAACAGTGTTAAGAAGTTATACCACCCCACTTTCCAAGGGAGTAGAAAAAATCACACCATAAATTTCATGAAGGGGAAGAGGAAATTCATTAGGTGTGGAAGAGAGGGACACCATGATGTTAACTACTGAAAAAAACTCACAGTTGTGATAGAGGAGAGGAATGCACTTTTGAAATCTTAGGGTGTTGTTCATTTATTCAACCACAAAGAACCAGGGCATATTTCAAATCAGATCCCTAAGCCAAGGGATTTTGGAGGCATCCAACATCTTCCAAGGCATCAATGGTGAGATTTTTGCATTACTACCGTAGAATTGAACCCCGCCAATGCGGTGGTGAATGCTACAAAAATTATTCATTCAAGAATAGTGAACATTCTTTTTGATTTTGGTTATATGCATTAAATTATATATATAATGTTTAGTATAAAAATCCCATCACCACCACAAATCAGTGAAATAAACTTGTTGGTGAGTATGTAAAATGGGGAAATCATTGTGTCCCATAAATATAACTCCTCCCCTGTCATAATTTTTGGATTGAACATCCCAGCGAACCTCTTCATACTCCCTCTGGTAGAATTTGATGCAATTCTGGTCATGGATTTTCTATCCCCATATAAATCCATCATAAATTTTTTTGATTGGTAATGAACTCTCCATATGGAGAATCGACCCCCAATTCTATACAAGTGCAAGGAGGAAGCTGAATCTTCTTTAGCGCAATCATCTCAACTGTGGATATTAATTCCCTATGAGCATGCATACCTGGATCAGATGCATGAGTCTATGGAAGAAACAATCCATGAAGACACACCTATTTTAAATAAATTATCATATGTGTTTCTCGAGGAATTTCCCAGTCTTCCTCCTAGAAGAGATGATGAAATCTCAATTTATATTATACCTGCGACATTTCCAATATCCAAGAATCTATATAGAACGCCTGTTGTGTATATTGAGGAGATGAAAGAACAACTACAACAGAATCTAGATAAAGGGTTTATACACCCATATGCTTCAAAACAAGGTGAACCAATCCTATTCATCAGGAAGAAGGATTGGTCAATGCACATTTCCATCGATTATCGTGAGCTCAAAAAATTTGAGATAAATAACTAATACCCTCTTCCACAAATTGATGACTCATTAAATCACTTGTGTGGAGAACAATAATTCTCCAAGTTATATTTGTTTTAAGGATATTTTCATGTATGGATATAGAAGGAAGATATCCCCATGAATGCTTTTCGTACAAGATATGGTAACTATGAATTCATAGTAATTCCTTTCAGACTCACTATTGCACCAACAATTTCCATAGACTTGATTAATAGAGTCTTTAGAGATTACCTTGTCCAATTTTTTGTTGAAATTATAGATGATATTCCAATAGTCTCCAAAACCAAGGAGGATCAAGAGGAGTATCTAAGAAAAGTACTAGAGACCTTGTGAAAAGAGAAGCCCTATGCAATGTACAACATGTGTGAGTTATATTTGAATAATGTATCATTATTGGGTCATATCATCATAGGCAATGGGATATCAGTGCATCCCCCCCATGAAAGCTACAATGGAGGGATTGATGAGGCCAAAAACTGTAACGGATAACCATATATTAATTGTCTTAGCTGTATATTATTGCCGATTTGTGAGAAAGTTCTCACAATTTTCCAACCCTCTTACCAAGAAGAATTGGAAGGGAGTAACATTTTCATTGAGTGATGGAGGCGAAGTGAGAATCATGGAGTTTAAAATGAGGCTTATTATTGTGCATGTTCCCACATTACAAATGTGTGGAGTAATTTTTGTGGTATTTATTGATGATTAAATGAAGGGACTAGGTTTTGTGTTGAAGCAGAATGATAAAGTAAGAGTAGACGCCTCATGGCAGTTCAAAATGCATGAGCAAAACAATCCCACCAATGATCTAGATTTTGCGGCTATAATGTTTTTGTTGAAATTATGCAAGGATTATCTCTATGGGAAGTAGTATGAAATATATACTGATCAGAAAATCATCAACGATATATTCCCATAGAAAGAGCTTAATATGCACCAACGACGATGGATAGCACTCATCAAATATTATTACTTCTCAATTCATTATCAATTTGGGAAAGAGAAAAAGGTGGTGGTTGATCGACGTAGAAATGATTCATCGAATATGTCATTAATGAGAATTGAGAAGGATCCAATATTCATTGATCTGCAAATGATGGACATGGTAATCGTTAAAGGAAGAACATTATAAATCTTTTCTAAAATGATTTCTCAATCATCCCTCTTGGAGAAAATAAAGGATGCTCAATGAAATGATGTGGAAATATTGAAACGGGTGGAAGATATCAGAAATGGAAAATCCTCAGAGTTCATGGTTGATAAGGATGTAATTGTGAGACTTGGGTCATGATTATATGTACCATCCAATCAAGAGATAAAGAAGGAGCTTCTGAATGACTCATATATCTATGCCTTCTTTAATCACCCAGGGTGCACAAAGAAGTATCGATTTCTCTGAGAAATAATTTTGTGGGACTATATGAAAATAGATATTTCTAAATATACATTAATATTCGTGGTATGTTCACAATTGAAGGTCAGTAGGAAAACATATTAGGGGATGATGCAACCAATACTCACACAAACATGGAAGTGGGAGAACATTACCGTGGAATTTGTCACTGGACATCCAAGGAAATCTAGAGGAAACAATGTTATATGGGCCATTGTGGATCATCTTACAAAGATATCTCACCTTCTCATGATTATATAGGACATCTCATTGGATCATCATTCTCATATATAATTCAATTAATTGGTAATGATACATGTAGTACAACTATCTATTTTATATGATCATGATCTGAGAATCTCCTCAATGTTCTGGAAAAGTCTTCATCATGCTCTAAGCACCGAACTAAACATAAAAATGGCTTATCATCCTCAAACTGATGGCCAATTTGAAAGAACTATTTTGACACTGGAAGATATGTTAAGATCTTGTTCTATGGACATCAACTGAGGATTGGACCAACATCTTCCACTGGTTTATTTCTCAAACAATAGCAGTCTCTACTCAAGCATCTAAATGGACCCATAGTAATCCCTTTATAGGAAAAAGTGCAGAGCACCAGTGTGTTCAGATGATATCGGTGACCGTAACCTTGTGGGACATGAAATGGTCGAAGAAATTGGGGTGGAGGTGAAAACCATTCAACAACATATCAAGGTAGCCCATAGTCGACTGAAGACTTATGCATATCACTGTCGATGAGACGTTGAGTTCAGAGTCAAGGACATGGTATTTCTATGCTTATTTCCTTGGAATAAGGTCAGGATGTATTGAATGAAAGGGATGTTTTGTCCAAGATACATCAGTCCCTTCAAGATTCTCTATCTTGTCGGGGTTGTGGCCTATCGATAAGCACTTTATACCTACCCCTGCCAATGTAAATGATGACTTTATTGTATCCCTCTTAAGAATGTACATACCAAACCCCTCACATGTACTCTCTTAAAAGGTATTATAGTTAGAGGATGATCTTTTTTACGAGAAGCAACCAGTGATGATCTTAGATCGTAGAGAAAATGTTCTAAAAAATAAGACAATTCCCCTCGTCAAGGTGTTGTAGAGAAACCATGCGTTTGAAGAAGAAATGTGGGAATTAGAGGATGTAATGAAGCAGAGTTAACCACATCTATATTAGAGTGGGAAAATAAAATTTCAAAGGCGAAATTTATTAAGGGGGGAATACTGTAACGACCAAAAAATTCGTTAATTAAAATTCCTCTTGATCTAATTAAATGTATTATTATGTGAAATGTCTTTTTGAAAAATGTATTTATTTAGTTTTATGTTTTGGATTTTCAAATACCATTAATTATTTAACCATTTCTATTATTATGGTCGAACGTTGATCACATTATTAGTATAAATATAGGTCTTTTAAAAATACATTTTACCCAGACAAAGGAAGTGAAGACCTCATCTAGTAGAATTTCCCCATATGAAGCCCTTTTATCGGAGCTCCAAAAGGAGGTGGCGTCATTAGGATTTTCCCTTAACCAAGAACAATCCGAGCTTGAATACATTAATCTTGAACAGAAACTCTTAGAGGAGAAGTGGAAGTTTATAGAGATTACTACTAGTGTGATGTTATATGAGCTATCCTAAGAGTCGGTCGTCGTCACACACCTTACTTTATTGACTTACGTGGGTGTTTGAAGTGTTTTTTGTAACGATAACCTAGATTTATCATTATGTACAGTATTTTTTTATATAATAATGAATATACATTAATTTTATTATTATTACATTATTAATATTAATAAAAGAAAAATAGTGTATTTTTTTTGTTAATGTTCAAATAAGAAATCTATTTTTAATAAATTACTAGATTTTTTAATTAAATAATATTTTAATGAAATATTGATTTTATTAAGTTAAATTTTATTATGTATAAATGATCATATAATTATTAATAATACAATTGTAATTTTTATTAATGTTTGAATGCTATTTTTGTCAAAACCCATAAATTTTCGATAAATGTCTGTTTTTATTTTAAAAGTGAAAATTCAAAAATACAGAAATTTATTTGGATAAAATGAATATTATTTTTGGATTCATGATGTTAAAATTATCCAAAAGTTAATTTTTTATCGTTTTCTGAGATAGTCTATTTTTGAGGAAAAAAATAAATACCTTTTTAAATGTATAATGTGTTTTAGGACGTCATAATGATCAAAAAGTGAAGTAATAAAATACTATAAATATTATATTCGGCCAATATATGTTTTACCATTAAAATATTATGATTTTAGGTTTGATTTATTTATTTTACAAATATTTAGTGGGCCCTTTAAGACTTATAAAACATTTTATCTTTTTAAAATTTATTCCCTTGAGAGTGTGACTAACCTTTACATATGTGACCCTATTATTTTATGAATTTCAGTGATTGTCATTATAAAATATTGTTTTACACCCCATTTGGATAAAAACATGGGATATTTTATGGTTTTTATTTGTTTAATTGTGATATCTCAAACCAAAATAATAATGAAATACCTCTCATTTCTTATATAATCTCACCCAATATCCCACTTTCTCTTCACTCAATGCCTTTGGAGTTTGTCCAAACTCTTCCCTCCTCTCACTAGAATCTTCCCATGGGAGCCCTAGCACCCATGATGTCTCTCTAAATCCCCTATAATTCCATTGGGAACACACATCCATGTAAGGGATTCCCACTTTATTTATTTATATCCATGCTTCCTTTTATTTTAATGGCCTTTTATTATTAATTAAAAATGTTGGGGTATGATTTAAAACCTCCCCATACATCCCTCGTAATGGTTGAATAATTAGAGGTCCCATTTCTGTAGCACCCAAAAAAATTTATGGTATGTTCCTCTTAAAAACATTGTATTCATTAGATTTCTTATATTTCATGAATCATTGAGCCTCTGTGGATCAAAACATGGTTACTTATAAGATATTTTCCAAATCCTACCCATTAAACATAAAATTTCCAGCACTGTGAATAAAATTTTAAAAATATGACATACACGGTTGTGTACATGATGATATTTAGAGTTTGATAGAATTAACATAATTTTCTGTAAATAGTAACATACCCTTATGAATAGTAACATACCCTTACGAATAGTAATATGACTCTTATAAATGGTATAAATACCCTAGAGTCTATAAATTAATTTAGGCAAATTAAAAATAAATATGAATATTTTAAGTGTTTATATATTTAGATTTAATAATTATTATATTAAATATTTAATTTATCATATTTATAAAAATATTATAGAAAAGTGGACTTCATTTTTCGATTTTACATGCAAATAAATTGTTTGGGTGGAATTTTGGGATTTTTCCAAAGTACTTGAATTTTTGGTGAGTTGTAAAATACATTAATTTACCGTCTAAATATGTTATAATTTTAATTAACTATTCATAGCATCATGAGTGATTTAAGAACCCTAATCAAGAACTCAGATGAATATATTACTATTTTTTGTCATGGAATACTCACCATTTCTTTTCTTGAGAGAAAATAATAAGTTAATGATTATAATATAAAGAAAACTCCTCTCCCTTCCACTATATAAACCGCCTCTCAACCCCTCTTCCTTCCAAACCACTCAAGATTCAAACCTTTCCTAAATTAGTCCAAATACTCTTCCCAAGACCTCTCCCCATGTTCACGACCCATAGGTCTCACCAAATGTCTAAAACAAGTATGGCTTTAATGAAATTCTCAAGGAGGAGTACTCAAGAGGTGAACCTTTCATATATTTTATTTTTATTTATTTTACAAAGCTCCTTTATTTTATTCTCCCTTATCACCTCCCCTCATCCAAATTAAATGATAAATCTAGTACATTACAGGTATCATATTTTCATTGTTCTAATTGAATATTTCATCATTATCTATCTTTTTCCCCTCCTTTTATACAATAAATGCAAACACCATCCGAGATGTGTTAGTTTATCACACTCAAGGAAGACCAATTTTAAATTTGAATTATTATCTTCAATACGGGTCATTAAACATTTTCAATGTTTTAACTAGGTCATAATATATGTATATTATCTTGATTAATGTAATGGAATCCTTACACATTCGTAATATGGAATAATAATACAAAACATGTTTATTATGCACAAAACGGCAAAGCCAAATCCAACCGTTTATTTTTAACTCATCGAATGAATCATCCTCTTGTTATATAACCAGAATCATTATAAGTTCATTTATATATCTTTATTATAACATGTAATGTACATTAACAAATCTGTATGTTTAACCATATTTCAAACAAACATCCATTCATGAATATTAGTAAACGGATCATGAAAATCAAAGAAGAAAATGCTACCAAAAAAATAAAATTTGAATCTCTTAAACCTTCAAAAATGAAATTAATGAACCTAATAAAGACATAAAATATAAAATAAATGTTGATTAGGATCGGAAATTATTAATTAATGAAGCTATATTTGATTATTCAGGTCATTAATAACAACCAAGAACACCTTCAAGTATAAGGTATGGGATCCACTCTCTCAATTTTGATCAAGAATCTCCCCTATGTTATGCTCTTTTATTTTTAATTCCTAATGAGTGGATATGTTTTCACACCACCCCCATACTGACCTTATTACAAATAAATAATTGGATACACCATTAACATTCATTAATCCCTCTCAAGAACACTCGTTACCATGCCGAATGGTTTGTAAGTGGTTTCCTCATCTCACATTCAATTCTATGGAATTTCCATTGTTTTCCTCTTATTTATTTTATGTGGTATAGACGTACCAAATTAGATATATATTATCATTATCCTCTTTATATTTATGGTATTATGTGATTCAATTTATGGTTACTAAATTTTGGACTTACGACTCAATTTATTACAACGTGGTAACACGTTTTGTCCCAATTTTCCATTCATTATGACTTTCTTAGTATTGTGTAACTACTCTTTCATATGTGTTGTACCTAATTCCCATTTCAGATCACATTTCAAATGAAATTATATTCCATTTAAATATCCATATTCTCATTGTATGGATATGATTATTGTCTATGCCTTATAGCATTTTACTTACGATATTTATTTTCAATATTATTTTGACTGTGGATATATTGATGAATCTGTATCCTCTATTATATACGGATAATGTAAAGTATTGTTTCTCTTTTTTTGAATAAATGTATAAATAATTTTTTCAATTCAGATGTGTTTGGGGGCCCGCTAAAACCCCTAAATTCCTCAGTAGGTATCTTGAGACAAATCAGTTTGTGACAAACCCTTCGAGTTTGTTTCTCAAAATCAGATGAGTTTTTACCCATTGAACTAAACCATTATTACAGTATTATGGTATCATGTTCTAGATACAAGTTGTAAAATTAAAAATCATTATTTTTATTCATTATCTATTATTAAAATTAATGAGATATTCACTATGAAAAAATCTATGGATGCAGTTTCATTCTCAGTTTATTAATGGCGTGAGTATTCATTTATTAACCATGCCATATATGTATGTCAAATTGTTTATGATTTAGTTATTATTGATTCATTCTTCAACTATTTGTAACCCATACTGATCATTTGATCTCACCCCTTTCAATTGTTTAACTTCAGTAGATGATGAAGTGGAGTTCATTGATTGTGTTTCTAGGAATACAATTTTTAGTTTTTGTTACGTTTTGTATTTTTTAACCTTTTACAATGTAATTGGAGTTACATATATGTATCAAGTTTCTTCAAGACATGTAAACTTACCATTACTTCAAGATTTTAATTCCTTCTATCCATTCCAACATAACAAGTAATGCACCAACTCTAGTTTATAGGGGATAGGGTATTATAGTTGGTATCAAAAGAATTTTAGTAGAAAACATGGAAAATAGATTAGAAACCATATATTTGTGAAAAAATATCTAAGGTAGTATTTAAGGATAAAATTAAAATAACATCAAGGTATTTGGTATAGAAATGATTATGTGGCACTGGCATAGATGTATTTATAACTGAAAACTATGATAATGAGTTTTGGGCTTGAATTGGGATATCCTCGTACCCGACAACAGGCTTTGATTCACTATTTGTTACAAAACTCCTGGATGATATGCTTAGGATAATTCATATTTTCTTTACAAGACATTATAAAGAATTAAAATTTAAATTATTCCTCAAAGAAACCATTTTCATGATTATGGGATTACACTTTTTTCGGATCTCAATTTGTGCTAATTATTTTTTTAAATTATTATTATACATTATGATTCATACTCGATTCTAGTGTGTGCCATTATTTATAAATGGTGTCTAATTAATGAAGGGGAATCAATACTTGTGGGAAATGCAGGGATCTCCCCATTGATCAAGTCAACATAGTCAATGTTGGAGGAGATCAGATCATGACCATATTTGGAAAAATTACATAGGTTGTCACGAATAACTATTACACACAACTATTGGAATGGTTTATGAGGAAAAATCCCCCATCTTTTAGCATGACTACTAATCCTGTGGTTTCTGATCATTGAATCAAGATCCTAGAAAAGTTATTCATGGAATTTATAGTCAATGAAAATGAAATGGTAGTACTGTAAGTATATTTTCTCAAGGGAAATGTTGATCAATGGTGGCCCTTTATTAAGAATACCATAGTGGAAGAAGAAATAGAAGGTATGGAATGGAGTAATTTTATGTAAATATTCATAGAAAAATATTTCCCCTGTGAGTAATTAACCGAAATGAAGATAGAATTCCTTAGCTTAAAGCATATGGAAGAAGACATTGTTGCAAAGTATGAGGATACCTTCACAAGGATAGATAGATATGCCCTAGATAACGCATGTGACTCAACAAACAAGATTAATCATTACTTTGATGGTCTTAATCCAAATCATTGAAGGGCACTGGATTCTCAAAAAAATTCATCATATGATGAAATTGTATCATGTTCCATTAAAAAGAGAAGTAATTTTCCAGATAAAATTTGTTAGAGGGAACCCATGATAAAAATAAGTACTCTATTAAACTAGGGAAATGTGAAGTACTAATGAAGAACAAAGTAACAAAAAAATTCCCATTATACGAGAACTATGTAAAGAATCTACTCTGGAAATGCTTAAAATGCATGGGAGTCTTCTATATGTGTGGAGAAATGGTTCATCGATCTAATAAATGTATGGGGGAGAAACAATTTGATGATGTTCATTGATATAATTTTAGAGATAGGGGAGACTATTGAAATGAGTTTCCTAAGCTCCAATGAAACATGTCTTAGAAAATTCCAAGAGAGCAAGGGAGAGATAATGTGATTACAACCGCGGATGTTGATGTTCCTAATGATGTGGTGGCAGGTAGTTTAATTGTTTCCTCGAACTTATCCAACACTTTATTTGATTCTAGATCACCACATTAATTTATATATTCCATTTTTTTCCACAAATATTAGACATGTACAATTTGATTTAATAAAGTATTTAGCGGTCAAAACTCTTAGGGGATGCATCCTTGCAACACATGCATGTTGACTAGTCCCCCTTGTAACACATAAATTCTGTTTAGTTGCTAACATTATCATCATAAAAATTACTGAAATTGATAAAATTCGTGGTATAGATTTGATGTCAAATTATGATGCAATTATTTATTTCAATATGAAAGAAGTTACAAATTTTTGACAATGGTTTAGAATATCTTATCTTTAGAGTAGATACATCGCTATCATATTCTTATCTAGACCCACCCGCAATAGCTGTGTTGAATTCAATTATTTGAGAGCACTAGAACCCAACACCTATGGGTGAGGAATGAAATATTGAAATTGATGTTGTGCATATAGATCTAGAATAGATTGATGTGTTTCTAGAAGATTTACATGGGCATCCTCCAAAGCTAAAAATTGAGTTTTCCATTGACTTAATTACTAGTGCATGACCTATATCAAAAACCCCCCAATAGAATGTCCATTGAGGATTAGTAGAGTTAAAGAAATAACTAGATGAGTTGAGTGACAGATGATTTATTCAACCTAGTGTTTCTCTATGGGAAGCCCTGGTCTTGTTTGTCCAAAATAAATATGGATCCATGAGGTAATGCATTGATTAAAATAAAATCATTGATGTTATTATAAACAATATCTATCCTCTACCCCGGAATGATTATTTATTTGATCAATATAATGGAGCTTAATACTTTTTGAAGATCGACCTTCGATCTGGATATACTCAGATACGTGTGAGGAAGTAGATATTCCTAAGATAGCTTTTCAAACCGGGTATGGGAATTACACGTTTACAGCGATGCTTTTTGGACTGAAAAATGAACCCTATGTTTTCAGGGAATTTATGAAAATATTTTTCATAGAATATCTTGATAACATTGTTGTTTATTCACTGATGACATCCCAGTACACTCAAAAGATATGAAGACCATGTTGATCACTTGCGGATTATTCTGAAAACACATAAATGAATCAAATTATATATTATGTTTAACAATTGAAAATTCTGTCTTTAATAAGTTTCATTTCTAGGACATATATTCTCTATGGATGGAATCCTAGTTGATCTTGAAGAGACAATGGAAATACAAAAATGGTCCCCGACAACAATCATAACAGAGGTACGCAATTTTATTGGCATCACAGGTTACAATCATTGTTTCATTCTGAATTTTGCCCATCTGGCTAACCCGCTATCCAAAGTCAATCATAAAGGAGTTATGTTTGTGTGCACAAAATAATGTACATAATTCTTTGATGAATTGAAATGAAGACTGGTAAATGCTCCAATTTTGATTCTCCCATCTAGAAATGATGGATTTATGATATACAATGATGCATCAAAGAATGGATTGGGATGCTTCCTTATGAAATACAAAATGATTTATTGAATATGAATCAAGACAGTTGAAGACTCAAGAGAAAAACTATCCAACTCATGATCTTCAGTTAGCTGTTGTACTCTTTGCTTTGAAAATTTGGATACATTATCTCTATATAGAATTATGTTAGATTTATACAGACCACAAGAGATTGAAATAAATTTTCACAAAAAAAACACAACATGGGGAAATAGAGATGGTCAGAGTTACACAAAGTTTACTATTTTTCAATACACTACCACCCAGGAAAGGCAAATATGGTGAAAATGCATTACGTAGAAAATATCATAGACTCCTAACCCAAAGGAGGATTGAAAGAGATCCTATATTCATGGATCTACTGAAGATGGAAATGGGAATTGTTACTGAAGGGGAAACATCTTTCCACTTTCAGATGGTTGCTAAACCATCTTTATTAGAGATGATAAAACGTCTCAATCTGATGATGAGAATATGCACAAGAAAATTATTGCAGTTAAGGATGGGAGACTCAAATAATTCATGTATGAGGATGGAGTTATGAAGATTTGGAATAGGTTATGTGTCCCATCATTACATTAGCTAAAAAGGGAACTATTAGATGATGCTCATAGCTCAAATATTTATATACTCTCAGGCAGCACAAAGATGTATATGGATCTGAATGATTATTTTTGGTGTGATAATATAAAGCAAGAAAATTAATGACTCTGTGTCATGGTGTCTAATTTGTCCACAATTTAAGGTAGAGAGAAAACACCCCAGAGGAGTGATGCAAACTCTACAAATTCCTATGTGGAAGTGGGGTAAAATTACGATGGATATTGTCACCAGACTACCAACAAAACCTAGATGAAAAGATGCAATATGGGTAATCATATATTGTCTCCCAAAATCTTCCCATTTATTTTCTATATGAGAGGATTTACCACTTGATTACCTGAGAAGAAATTGTATTAATAAATTTGTAAGACATCATGGGGAATCTCTATTGATTGCGTCCAATCGAGATCCCCGGTTTACTAGAATGTTCTGGAAAAGTCACCAAGGCTTTGAATACTGAGCTTCATATGAGCACAACTTATCACCCCCATACTGACAGGCAGTCTGAAAGGACTATTCAAATTCTCGATTACATGATGAGGTCATTCTCTCTTGACTTACAAGGTATGTGGGATCAATACTTTCCATTGGGGAAATTTTCCTACTATAATAGATTCCATTCTCGTATTCAAATGTCTCCATTTGAATCATTTTATAGAGAGAGACGTTGAACTCTCATTCTTTGGGATGAATTTGGTGAGAGAAACATATAGACCTAGATCATATTGAAGAGAAAACAACAAAAGTGATGAAAATCCATGCCCATATTAATGTAATCATAATTATGTAGAAGAGTTATGCAGACAGCTGTAGAAATGATTAGGAATTCCAAGTGGGAGATCTTGTCTTTTTGAAAGTATCTCCACGGAAGTGTGTCTTAAGGTTCGGTAGGAAATTGAAGTTTTGCCAGAGGTATGTCGGACCATTTTAAATTTTGTAATGAATTAGAAATGTAGCTTATCATTTTGAAATGACTCCAAGTATATTTCAAATTCAGGATGGCATCTATTTGACATTGGTGAAGAAATACAAGCTAGACCCAATGAAAGTACTCACCTATGAAGAAATAGAACCGGAACCTGATTTGACATACTGTGAAAATCCTATCATGATTCTTAAAAAAAGGGAGGAGGTATTGAGAAATCAGATAACTCATCTAGTAAAAGATTTTGGGAGGAACAAGAATATGGTGGAAGAAACATGGGAACCTGAGGACGTTATGAAGAAGAACCACCCACATCATTTTGGTGGAATTTATTCATAAAATTTTGAGGAAAAAATTTCTGATGGAGGGAATAATTTAACAGCCCAATCATTTTATTGTTTGTTTCTATAAAAAACACGGTATTGATTATATAGCTTATATTTCAGGAATCACTAAGCTTGTGAAGAAAAAAATTGGTTAGATATAGGATATATCCAATACCTAGAAATTAAGATTAAATTTTCCAAATCATTGATTTTAAATTTTAAAATTCTCACATAAATGGTTCTGTTCATGAAGATATATAGAGTTCGATTGAATTAACTTAATTTTCACTGAATAGTAACCCACCCTTACGAATAGTAACATACCATTATGATAGAAACTTACCCATATGAATAGAAACATACCCTTATGGATAGTAATATGAATCTTATGAATGGTATCCATACCCTTGAGTGTAAAAAATAATTTATGAACCACTAAAAAGAAGATGAGTATTTAACGTGTTTATATATTTCAATAAAATAATGATTTAATTAAATATATAATTTAATCATATTAAAGAAATTATTTTTTTTGGAAAATATACATCATTTCAGGATTCTACAAATCAAAAAATTGTTTGGGTGATGTGATTGGATTTTTCGGAAATACTTTAAAATTTGGTGAATAGTAAAATACATTAATTTACCGTATGAATTCATTTTAATTTAAATTAAATTTTAGAAGCATCATTAGTGATTTGAGAACCCAAATATCAAACTCTCATGCATATATTACTATTCTGGGTAATGGAATACTCTCAATTTCTTGTCTTGATAGGAAATATTTATTTAATGATTATAATATTAAGAAAACTCCTCTCCCCTTGACAATATAAACCACCCCTCACCCCCTCTTCCTCCCACACCCATAAAGCATCATGACATGCCTAAATTCTACTGAATAATATTCCCATGCCCTCTCCCCACGTTCCAGACCTTTTGGCCTCACTAAAAGGCCCAAAACAGTTTCCTTAAAGTGATTCTCAAGGAAGTGTACTCCATAGGTGAACCTTTATTCTCTTTACTTTCTATTTATTTTACTAAGTTCCATTCTTTTGTTATACCATTTCACCTCCCTAGGTAAAAATTCCATGATAATTTCAGTTCCTTACATGTAATGGAGATTGATTATTGCAATGTAATATTTCATCCAAATATCTCTTTTCCCCCCTCTTTTTATATAATAAATGCAAACACCGTCTGAGATGTGTAAATTTATCACACTCGAGGAACATGAGATTTCAGTTTGCATTACTTTCTCCAATACTTGTCATGAAAGATTTTCAATGGTTGAAACAAGTAATAATATATTGATTTTATCTTTATTAATGTTTTATAATCCTTACACATTCATGATATAGAATAATAATAAAAAAACAATTTTATTGTGCACAAAACTGCCAGGCCAAATCCCACCGTTAATTTTTAACTCATCAAATGAGTCATCCTCATGGTAATTAACTATAATCATTATAAGATAATTTATATGTCATTAGTTTCAGTAATAATTTTAATTAAATTTTTTAGTTGTTTAACCATATTTTATACAAACATCCATTCATGAATACAAGTAAACGGATCATGAAAACCAAAGAATAAAATGCTACTAAAACAATATAATTGAATTTCATAAACTATCAAAAAGTCCAATACTGAACCTAATAAGGCCAATAAATATAAATTATGTTTTGATGAGGTTATGGACTTATTAATTAATGAATCTAAATTTTATTATTCATGTCATTACGAACAATCCAGAACACCTTCAAACATATGGTAAGCGATCCTCTCTCTAACTTCTATTCAAGAATATCCCATATGTTGTGCTCTTTTATATTTAATTCCTAATGATGTGGTATTTATTATCACATCCCAAATAGGTCCCATATGACATTTAAATATTGTTATAACACTTTTCCTCTCATTAATACCTCTCAAGAACACTCGTTACAATGCCGAAAAGATTTTAAGGCGTTTTCTCATCTCACATTCAATTCTTTGGGATTTCCATTGTTTGCCTCTTATTTCTTATTTTTAGAATATATGTACTGAAATTTGATATATATTATCATTATTACTAATATATTCATGGTATTATTTTATCCATTTGGTGGTTATTAACTTTTGGCCATAAGATTCAATTGATTAAAATGTCATAACGAGCTTTGTCTCAATTTTCACTTAATTGTGACTTGCATAGTAAAGTACACCTACTCTTTCTTATGTGTGGTAACTAATGCCCATTTGAGATAAATTTTCAATAAAAAATATATTAAATTTAAATATAAGTATTATCATAGCATAAATATTATTATTGTCTAAGCCGTATACCATTTTACTTATGGTATTTATTTTTATTGTTGTTTTGACTGTTGAAATATTGATGAATCTGTATCCCTTATTCTATAAAGATTATGTAAAGTCATGTTTCTCTTGTTTTGAATCAATTTATTAAGAATTATTTAGATTTAGAGGCATGTGGGGCCCACTACAGCCCCTTGATGCATCGGTAAGTCTCATGATAATTATCCATTGGCTACAAACCCTTCGAGTATTTTTCCAAAAATATGACAGGTTTCAACCTATATAACTAAATCATTTTTACGGTATTATTGTATCATGTGCCATATACATGATGTCCAATTAATAAGAATAATCTTTATTCATTATAAGTTATTATTATCTATGAGATATTTACTATGAAAAAATATATGGATGTAGTTTCATTGTCAGTTTATTTTTTGTGTGAGTTTTTATTTATTCACCATGCTAAATTGATATGTTATATGGTTTATTATTCAGTTAATATTGATTCATGCATACGGTATTTGTCACCCTGAATGATCATTTGAGTCACCCCTTTCAATTTTTTACTTTCAAAACATTATGAAGTGGATATAATTTATTGATTTTCTATGGATGCATTTTTCAGTTTATGCTATCTTTTGTATTTTGTAACCTTTTCCAATGTAATTTATGTTACATCTATGTATCTAGTTTCTTCAAGACTACTAAATGGATCATTATTTTATTATTTTATTTCATCTTAACCATGCCAATATAACATGTAATGTACCAGCTCCAATATAGAGGGGTCGAGGCCTTACACATTCCCTCTCATTAATTCTTCCCATGTGCACCTCTTACCATACAGAAATTAATTACATAATTTCTCTCGACTCATTTACATTCAACCAGTTCATTTGTATTACGTATCATAATTCCATTAAATTTTTTTTTACATGTATCTGTATGGAACCCCTTACTGGCCATTTCATGTTCATATGACGAGACACCAATTTTTCACTCATAAACCATTTTTTTAATTTATATGTCACGCCTTTATGCTTCCGAAATAGCATAACTTTTTTCCATGAAAATATCATTATATAGTGAATAGGATACAAATGTCTCTATCAGGTTTATTCACCTTTATTAACAAAAACATATTTAATGGTACTTGAATGTATTTATTCCTCATTCCTTAATCCTGGAATAACATATGATGTTTATTGATTCTATTTTATATAATCCATGTGGCACAATTATGCATGAAATGAAATGTTTAAGAAGGGTGCGCCCAAATAGAGCTCTAATGCATTAGGTAAAGATTGGTATCATGATAAGTCAAGTGAAATGAGGTTTTAATCTTGATAATTCTAGTTAAATGATGTTTTACTCATGCTCTATGTGTAATGAGCCATAGTTCATGCTAATACCATGTAAAGTGTTGTTGCCACATTTCCATGAATATAATGATCATGCTATATCATACCTTTATGTTTATGTTTCTATTGCACTCCATTGATATTATTATTAACTAAAAAGTATTGTAATCATCATGTAAAACATTGTTTACTCCCTTACTGGGCTTTACAACTCACCATTTTCTTATGCATGTCCTCAGGTTATCCCATGCATTGCTAAGTATGAGAGAATGTAGAGGTCAGGTAAACGATGTTTTAAATTAGATGTTTAATTTTTTTATTTAAGTTGTTATGTAATGTTTCTAGGCCCCAAAACACTAGACCTCTCAATATTCTATGTTGTATCAAGTGAAGGTTTTATGTAATTAATTGTGATAAGTTTGTAATAAAGACAAGTGTTGTCATCTTCCCATTTTATCCAAGGAATAAATTCCAAGATTTATTTTTTGAAACGAATTTTACTGAAATGGATGAACCCCTACCCTATCCATACATTACTGAACTGATTATAACCTCATTCTTTCCCTGTATTTCTAAACTGTGTAAACCCTTGTTTAATCCATATTTATCTCAGGTGATATAAATCATTACCCAATGCATTTTAGGTAGATATAAGTCCCACCAATCACATATTGAAATCAAACATAAATTTTCCATAAGATCACAAATAAACATATCATAACCCATGAAATGCAATTTTATTCATAAACATTTTGATATATAATAACCCATGGAAAGAGAAAGGTTTCATAACCATTTCATCTTAACACATGAAATGAAGCGGGTTTCAAATGAAAATAACATGTGATAGTGAATTGATTTTCAAAACATCATGCCATCAAAACATAATCTATTTAGAGAAAGAATTAGAATAAATATATAGATTAATTCTTTATAAAGTGATTAACAGAATGGTTTTCATATTATAGGTCAAATAATTTTGAGAGATCTATTAGAAAATAAGTTTTGTGGAAAATAGTCTTTCTTCTTTGAAAATTATTTTTTATTACATAAAACATTCTAAAAACAATTTTCTGTTAAAATAACTTCAAAAAATAATAAATGAAGATTTTAAATAAATAAAATAAAAAAAATTTATTTCCTCTATATTTCGCTATAGGTTTATTTTGAAAATATTTTTTAAATCATGGTTCATGAATTAAATAGATTTCTAATAGTATGGAGAGGTTGTAAAATTTTACTAAAACATTTTCATAACTAATAAATAGGGGAAATATGGAACTAAAAAATAAGGATATCTTGAAAAATAATAGGACAGTTAAATCCATGAATATTCATTAATTATGGATCATTATATTTTATTCAATGGATTAAAAACAATCTTGAAAAAAAACGTGGAGATTCTCTCAATAACCTCTATTAATATGGTCACAATGGATTATACTCTCCATGTATGAAAAATAAACAAAATAAAGAATAATAAAACATGAAAATATATATATTAATGATATAAAATTTAATATTAATATATATCCAGATATAATTAGTTTTTAGGTGCATAATAAAACATGAGTCTCAGAGAAGGAAAAATGAGACCAAACTGTTTTACCGATTTGATTACATTTGAATGTTAAGCCCCATGAAATAACAATCATAAAATGGATAAATTAATATACATAAATTTAATTACAAGATAAATAGAATAAAATCAAGATTAGTACATACACCACACAAAAAGATAGATTGTAAAACATATCTTGTATCTTACATAAATTAAATGTGAGATGAAATCTCTTTTCCTTGTGTCTTGACTCTCTTCATACTCATAAATGTTTCTTATATAATAAATATAAGTGTATTATAAATAATTTCAATAATAATAATCATATATATTATACCATATATTTTTTAATATGCCCTATTGTTACCCACTTATTAACGATCTTATGTGAATGGTTCACATCGGGTAATATTCATTTTGTTCAACACATGTGTCATAATTTGTTATATCAATAGTCGTTATACTTATATCACTACATTTTAATGTATAAACTGATATATTTATATATTTATATCCATAATATTTATAATATAATTATGTATAGAATAATGTATAATTAAATGGAATACACCATTCATGGTGACAATAAGCCATACGTACGAATTAACGTTTTTTCAGTTTTTATTTTTGTATTGAAAACAATAATGTCAATGGAAAATATATGTGTATATATGTACATATATTATTATTCTAGTAGAATTATTATATTTTATATATCATATAATTTCACTAAACCCATCCTTAATATGTTCCTAGTGGCGTGGTAATGATTCACATCGCTTTGAGGGGGCGGTAGTCCACACTCCGTCAAACATGATTATTATATTAACAACTAATGTAAAGTAAAGAGATGTGTGTTGTGAAATTAATAAATAATAAGAAATAAATAATAAATATTATATATTCAATATAAAAATATATTTTCCATCATAATTTCCACTAATATTGGTGGGAAAGAAGAAATGAACAAACATCATTTTGCGATGTAGTTGTTCACCGTACATTGAAATAGTATATTCTACATCCATTAGATAGAGGTGTGTTTATTTGTATTACTAAACCATTTCTAGACAACATCTTACTATATATAAGATACTTATTATTTCACAAAATAATCTATTAAGATAGAATAAGTGGAGGTGAAGGAAAATAAATGGAAGGAGTTTGAGAGAAGGTCTTACCTATAAATCAGGTAATTCCATTTAGTTATTGAAAAATGGATTCCATGGGAGAATTTATAACCAATTGGAGGCATAAAGGTCAAGGGTGAAATTTTGGGAGGATACATGGGATGATAATGAGATAAAATTAATGGGTTGATATGTGTGAGGAATTGGTAGGGGTGTTGGCCTTTCATAGGGAAAGAAAGAGACACATTTCGAATTTCTAAACCACGTCAGGTGTACACCTGCTCTTAACTATGAAAAGTGTTACAAAACCAACAAAACACAAAAATTAAAGTATTATTTATATAATATTAATATCCAATGGGTGATAGAAAGGTGTATATGTAGTTTGGGGCCCTAATTTTAAGGTTTAGTTCCCAATTAAGCTTAATTTGGCCTTAACTATTGTGGTCAATTTTAATCACATTAACAAATCATTTTGGAAAAAAATTAACATGGTAAAATTATAATATAAATATTAGACTGAATAAAATTGTGTATGTTTGATTTTTGATATTCAAATAACTGATGTAGAAAAGTTAAGATTAGTTATAATCCAACAGACACGACAAAATAACGGGATTTTAATGTAGGAAAATGTTCAAAGATTGTTAAGATTTTATACTATATTTCAATGAGAAATTGATTAGAATGAATTAAATTGAATTACCTAATGTAATATATTTATATATTAACTATAAATTATATTCATTATATCATATTGTTTTAAATTGTTTTTAAAAAAAAAATTTGAACTAAAAAGTATAATTTTCAATATTCACAAAAAATTGATGTTTTTCAAAAAAATATAAAAAATTCACGGTACCTTAATTTCGACGTAATGAATTAAAAAATAACATTTATTATATCAAATTTAATTATAATTTTTCTAAATTTACTTGCAATTTTAGAAGGAGTTCATTTGATAAATCAACCTTTTTAACATGAAAATGACTTTACCAAAAATCATGTAATTTATTATGAATATGTTTTATTTTTATAAAACAATAATAAAACATATTTGAAAATTAATTATTCTAATTCATGTGACAATGTTCAGAAGCTATGTTTTAATTATATGATTTAACTAATTATACAACTATAAATAAAAATTTCAGAGAAACATAGTTTTGTGTGCATCGTATGGAAAGTCGTTGTTTCTTGAAGTGAAATCAATGTTCGTATTGAATGTAGTGAATTTAACGTTTGTATTGAATGTGAAATGGATGTATGACTTAGTGTTGTTATATATATATATATATAACAAATTTAGTTTCCTGTTAAATGATAGTTATTGAGAGGATAAATTAATTTGAAATAAATTCTCAAAATATCAGTGTGTTACAACCTATATTTTTCAGGGATGGATTTGAAATCGCATATGTAAAATAGTTTAGTTTAATGTACATAAAATTTTAGGAACTCAATTGAACAACCTCTTGAGTATTAAATAATCCATTCTTTAGGATATCAATGAATTCTCTATAACCATCTAAATATACTCATATAGAGTCTCTTGTGGAGAAATGTGGGAGATTATTAATTCCTTGATCCAATGATTGTATATACAAAAATGCACAAGGAAAATATAATTAAATAGATAACCCCCAACAATTGGCCCAAAATCACATTCACCATTTCTCTATATTGAGGTTTATGAAAGAGAGGGTTCTCTAAAAGATCCACTCCATCAACATTTCCCCCATTCCACATCACTTTATTAAGGGGATTTGAAATAACTACCCTACACTCCAACATTTCACAAACATATCAAAACAAGAAAATAGGATTATACGACTGTATAAATCTACATGGATTCCCAAATTGACTAATATATCATTATATATTTGTATAAAGACTCAATATTCTTTATATACCAATTTATAATGTCCACATATGGAATGAGACATAAAAAACCACACAATGGAGTTAGTGGGTCATGTAGAAGCTTACATGCGCCCCTTTGGACATGCATAGAAGTGGGAGGAATGGTTAGTTTAACGCTATCGAAGTCATAGTTATCCTTTAATTTTAGTTTTTCCTCCCCACCTTAAGAGGCTATATATATTATAGGGAGTTGGGGGTTGTAATGATCGAAATATGAGAGTAAATTCCATGTTCATTATTTTTTTGCACAATTAGTAATAACAAAAAAAACCCTATGATTCAAATTTTTTTATCCAGTGGAATTCTTCATAGTTTTGACATTGTTTCTCTAACTATATCAGACTCTACAAAAATTATTGAAAACATATGATATTTTGACTAGTGTCTTTCACACTAATTTATAATGGGTATTAAAACCATGTAACTGATTCCATGAATCCACTCGACTTAATTTTCAAATGAAAGAGGCCATTACACTGTTCGTGCATAATTTGTAAAACTGTGAAGCCAAACTATGAACCGAGAACTAATCCTATAAAAATTTTAATTTACAAAAATTACATTGAATTCATTTAAGAATATGAATATATTACAATATATTATGATTAACATAACCTATTTTTGACACTCTATATATTTCTCTCCTTGAATCCCTAGAAACATCCATTCATTTTTGATGGATCTATTCAGGATATATTTCTTTTTTTTAAAATATCCCATCCTCTGACATGAAATATCAAAAGTCTCTTTCCCACTTAATCAATTGGATCCCAATTTTGGTAATATTTCTATATCGAGAGGGTTTCATGGGTATTTGATTATTATTTATCTATATCATTTATATTGGAGATAGGATATCCTCATTTCAAATATTAATTCTTGAATGTGATTGTTTTGTCGTTGGAGTGGTGGAGACTTCGATATAAATATGATAACCCATGATTTACATAAAATTATTGTAAATTTAATTGTTCATCTTTTTTCAAATAATTATTTTTGTAGAAAAATTATATTTTTTATTTGTGAAAATTATCATGGGTGTTATAAAAAAGGGCTTCAGAGGGTGTTTTCACTAGAAAAAGGTCTATGCACATTACATTTTTGATAAAACTCATCAATAATGATTTTGAATCAATTATGGACTTTCAAGTATGTGTGTGTCGAGTGATTTCTATAGAAATTTTTTATAAATTTTGATCATGGGTTTTCAATTTTTTCAAGAAAATATAACTCATTTAGAACATTGGGTGTGTCAGTTTATGAAAAAATACAAATATTATTGAGTGTGGAACAACTGAGGATTATTAGAATAATTATATTAGTATTATGATGGGATTCTTAGTATTATTTTAAATATGCTAGATCCCACTGGTGAATTCTTTTGTACTTAATGGTTGTGTTCCATGATTGATTGATCTCATTATTATAATATGTTATTTCCACATGAAGTTATGTTTATGACATTATTTTCACTCTCAAGTAATTTTCCAATTATTTTTCAACCTAATTAAGAAATTATTTAATGGAAACCAACTGATTATTTAAAAATATTTTCTTATTATAAATTTCTTCATATTTTTAAATTTTGAATGACATGATATGTGTTTTCATGGTTGTTGTCGTCATAAATATTAATGGTTCCATTCTATTGGGATTTTTTATCATACAATAAATATTTATTTTGATATATTTATATATCTTTTTTAGGAAAATTTTAATGTAAATTGTGTTTTGTGGAACACTAGCCTCACCTGATTAATGGTGTCGTCATAGTGGGATGGGATAATGGTGAATTATTATCACATGGATTCATGGTGTTGACCTTATTTTTACTTTTTATAGTTTATTTTTTTTTGGGATAATATTCAATGTATTATGGAAATCTACATTTCTTCAACATTGTTCTGTATTTTATTTTTTATTTTTTATTTAATAATGAAACATATTTGGTTCTTTATTGATCTCTACCATGTACTAGGTCTTCACAGGTGATCTGTCAAGTCAACCCATTTTGATTTTTTACAAAATTGTATCAGAGCCAATAAAAAACTATAATTTTAGTCATAATTCATTTTTTAGTTAATGTTCTTTGGTAGAAAATATTTTGGTCCTTAAAAATTCAGGTAGGTTGTGTTTAATGTTTCATGGATAACATAATTTAGTGAATGATATTGAGATACAGTGGGAGTTCATAGATCATTACGAACATGATCATGGGGTTTTAAGATTATTCAAATAAATTATACTTGGAATTTATTTATGTTTTCCTATTACTATTTAAATCTTTATCCAATTTCATTGATTATTTGGTTTCAATAAATAATTATTTCATATGATTCTAAAATATGGATTATTGATGATGTATTATGATACAAGGAATTACTCTTAATATATATTATATTTTCTACTATTTAAATTTTATACAATTCATTCTATAATTTTAACTTATGATCCCATATATAAATCTTAGTGAAATTATTGACAAATGAACACTCAGTTATTCCCTTCATTGGTTGAATTAGATACCCTCATAATTCATACTCTAGGTCAGTATGGTGTGGGAAAACAATAAAGAGCAGTTGATCAGGGTTTATATGTTTACAAGAATAATACACATATCTTGTTCGATGATAATGGTCCATAGGAATTTGAATCATTTATCGAGTACATTAATTGGACAATTCCCATTTTATACCCTCTAGTTGAATATGAGTTGTGGTTTTCCACTTTAATTATTGAATATAGATATTGAAAATTTCAAGACTCTACCTTCAAAGATAACTTACATTAGGATATTACATATATTTCAATTGATTTGACTTTCAGCCATCATTTTTGTCTCGAAATACTGAGAGTAACAATTAATCCATAATTCTGACTTTAGTGATTGTGTACTACTCAATTTTGGAGTATTCCAACCATTTCTAAATGATGAACCACTTATCACTTGAGATTACATTTAACATCATCCTTATATACCAAAGGTTATAGATGGTTTTGAGGTAAAATAATTATTTGATGATGATTCTCTAATACCTATTGAACATTGTTGAAGTTTTTCTAAAAATAATTTATCTTCTAGGATGATATAGTTAAAAACTGTTTTAGTTGGAGCTTCAATTGTTTCAAGAAGTAGCAATGCAGTTCCTTTGGGTCAAAAAAATTTAATTAAGGATGCTTAGTTCACATCAGTACTAGTTTTTTGGATTCTTTTGGAAATATTGAGGTAAATTTCTATCAATATGGGAGGCCTTCTCATTCCATGACTAACTATACATAAGAACTCATACATGTCATCATATTGGAAAATAAGACCACTGTATGTGTTTTTGTAGAATAATGACCCAATGTAGTAAAGATAGATCCACTCTGGCAAAAGGCTCTTGGGTTTGTTCATATACATGAATGGGTGGTGGATCACATTTCAATACATAGTTAATGATTCTGAGGAGAATGGTCTGTATATGGGAGTTGAGACCAAATGTATTATTATATTAGATTGTGAACTAGTGGAATAGGATGTATGGTTTTCTAATATGTGAGTTACGTTATTAATATCATCTTCTATTGTTTTGAATTTATTTGATATAGTTTAATATCATTCTTCAATTTCATATATGTAAATTGAAATGTGAGAATTATTCATTGAGCATAAGTCACTCAATTTGGATCATTCCATTATCTTAGGAAATAGGAAGGAACAATGTTATAAATGTCTCATGTGTCTGGTAAGGATTGTCAACATTGATGTTTTGTGGGACTTCATTGTCCATAATCATGATATATTTGACCTTACCATTATCATGGAATAGATGACTATTCTTACGGGCCATATGACCTATTACCATAATTTATTTCATTTTATATCTCCCGATATAGTTTGTCATGTATTTCATAGTTATTATGTCACATCCCTGAATTATATTGAGGTATTTTATCTTTATTTTATATATAATATTGGAATACCATATTTCCTAGTAATATATGGTGGAAATGGATTTCTTAGATCAAAAAATATGTGGCACATAGATGGCGAAAGGTAATTAGAAACTATGCACCAACGCAGAAGAGATTGTGAACCCCCGAAAGGGGAACCATCCCAGCGGCATTGTCTGCTACACGTGCTTATTGATAACTATATTCCCATACTAGTGGAAATGGTTGAGGCACACGATATACATCACAGTCATGCACTCACCCCACGAAAATTGTGCATCTAGTTTCCTCTTAGACATAGGAGGCCTCAATGTTGTCGCACGGTTTATAATATTGTGTTTTTAAATTGTGCAGTATGTCCATATCAATAAAGTTGTGGAATTTATATTATTTCCCTTCCCTGGTATCATCCCAATCCACACTAATTCATTTAATTCTGTATTCTTCACCCAATGTGTGACACTTACTCCAACTTAACTCTTTTGTAACCAATTATTGGGGGTGGTGTTGGCCATGGATCGTCAAAAAATCATCAATTAATCACTTTGATAATTATTATCCTCCTTATTGTTGTAATTCTCCTTCATTATTGGCTTCTTATTTCTCTGGTTGGTTGGATTCCAAAAAAGGGATTGAAACTTGGTTATTAAAGAATAATATTGATTTCTAGGTTTTGATATTTCTTTTATAGGGTATCCATGTGTTATTGTTTTGGTTTTCCACCAGATTCTGGATGTTTATAAGATTGGGCAAGGTGGATCCATGATTTAACATTATTGTAATATTTTAGTGAGATTTATTTTAATTCATAAATGTTTTCCATGGATTTAATTAATGGTGATAAACATGTTTATATATGGTTTTTTTCATATATCATATTAAAATGGTTTTTTTATTGAAAAATGATGGGGTTTCATGTGTCTTTATATCAATTGTTGTATGTTTATATGAATGTGGGGGAATCTATAACATGACAAATAAAGTCGAGGATAAAGGGAATAATATGTATCTATGAGTTAAGACTAATAATGGTATACTTCTTGGATCAGTGGGTCTATGACCTAGTTACCTCTAACCGAATTGATGATACAACACTTACAAAACAATGATACTAATTATAGACCACTATAAATTTGTATGTGTAACAGCCCGAGATTTTATGAAAAATATTCTTTTTAATTTTATTAATGTATTGTGTTGTACGCTACACCAAAAGGAGCTTTCACAACACACATCCTTGACTTTCCTTCCATTACACGCAATCGCGACCTTCCATGATAGCGTGTGTTGTACGCAACACCAAGTTTCGCTAAACAATGATATGCTATTAAGATATTATTAAAACTAGCCGTTGTGAATAGTAATAACCACTTTTTAAATTTTAGAAATTTTAGCTCTCAAAATGGACTTCATTTTTGGATTCGGAGTATCAAATTTAGCCTAAGGTGAAATTTTGGTACTTTTCGGATAACTTTCATATTCTGATGAATAGTGAAAAATTACTAAATTATAATTAAAAACAACTTTTTTAATCGAAATAATTAATAGTGATAAATTATTAATTTTAGTGGTTTTAAAGTATATTTAGAATATATTTTTACAATTTAATACAATGTTGGTCATTGGTTGAAATTTCACATTTAAACCAGACATAATCAAGTGTCAATCTTTTGATATATATTGTTTCCTAAAAACACACTATTTATTTTAACAGCGGGATTTAATTATAAAATTAATTAATGAAACTTCTATGTTATGAATTTGGTAAAATAGATTTCATTTTTGAATTCGGAATATGAAATATAGCTTAGGATGGAATTTTGGCATTGTTCTGAAAAACATCAATTTTTGATGAATAGTGAAACTACTAAGTGGTAGTTAAAAAAAACTGAATTTTGCATAAAACTTAATTTTACCGCTTCTGTGAATGGAATTTCGAAAATCCGAGAGACACGGTTAATATCAAGGACTAAAATGTGGTTCAATGAGATGAAAATAATTTTTTGGTGAATAGTAACTTTTTACTTTTTTTTACCACGGTTAATAGTAAATAGGGTAACTAAGGGTAAATATGATATTAATATTACCCTAACACATGTCCTAATTCTATTGGATAAGTGCAATTCGACCAAAAACAACCTTATGAATAAAATATGACCATTTAGGCCCACTTGGATTAGATTAGGACATTTATTATTAATTTATTTAAAGAAAGGTTAAAATAGTTAAAATCAAAGTTTAATAAGTAAATCATTTTTAATATGGGGTTATACATAAGATAAATTCTATTGTAAATATTCATTAGAAAGCTAAAAAGATTTCCTACATGATGGTATTTTATTTGTAATTTTTAAACATAAAATAATTTAATTTATTTATGACACAACGATGATGTAGTAATTATCTTATTAATGAAATATTGACATAATTGATGTTATAAACACCAAAATAAATGTAATTTGAGATTTTTTATGAATTCCACTAATTTTCTAGGTTACTATGATATATTAATGTTGATTTAATCAACTTGGTTCGAACATTTAATTCTGTTATGACTTTCACAAAAATAATATATCAAATAGTGTCAAAATTGACACAAAATAGTTTTTAAATCAAATATTATATTATTAATTGTTATTGTATTCCAAAAAATCTAAGGTTAGGCCAAATGAATTAGATAAGGATATATATATTAATAATAAACAATTTGGGGTTCGTTTGGCATGTTATAGTAAGTTTATTAACCATATAGTGAAAGAAAACAAAAAGACATGGTAAAAGTTAAATTATTTAACTTAGAGTTAAATTTAATTGATAAGGTTACAATAATATCCTAAACTTGTCTAAATTTTATTGGTTGATAGGATTTCGACCCATCCCCACCTTATCTTCGAAATAAGACCCTTTGGAACCATTATAAACCGATTTTGACTTTAATATAAAATAATATTTTGAGATATTCCTAAGGTGCCCCTATCCTCCCTTATAAAAGGACACCTCCTCCCCCTCCTCCTCACACAAATTTGAGCACTCAAGCTCGGCCAACCCCTGCCATTTTCTCCTCTCCACTTCCCTAGCAACATCCTAGAGGTTCTGGTCTTCCTCAAAGACCAATTCTAGTGCCCTAAGAGAAGGTCTCAAAGAGGCACTTCAAAGAAGAGGTCATTACCGTTACCAATTCTTTCATCTTTATTTCTTCTTCCACTTCTTCTTCTTAGGTTGTTTCATTATGAAGTAATAACATCAGTATCACTCATATACTGATATGTTATTATAAGTATGAAACAACCCTATTTCACCATCTATCCATCCTACGGAAAAAGAAATCACCGCGCGTGCGTACGTACGGAATACCGTCTCCACGCCGTGGTGTAATCTATTTTCCACCACCACCTTACATGGATGGGTATAATGGTGTAAAGAATAACTATAAATAGTTATTAAAACATCATATTGATTCTGATATATTGTATAATACACACCAATTAAATTCAATATTTATGGAAATGATATCATCGCTCGTGCGTACGTACGGACTACCGTCTCCACGACGCGATGAGATTCATTCTCCATGTTAACCATTTAAGAATGATTATAAAGTATATATAAGAAATAATAATGAAATATATGACATTATAAAGATACTGGATTTATGTATATATATATATATGTATGTCATCTACTTACTTCCATTCAAGACAATAAGGAAAGGAAAACAGCGTTCATGCGTACGTACGGACTACCGTCTCCATGAACGGTGTTTTTCATTTCATTTATCTATCTATTATATGTATATATATACTCAATATATATGATATATTAATCATATTTTATATTCTGGAAGTAATTAAATCATGATATAAGTAATAATAATGTCAAGAACAACAAGTCAAAACACCTACGATAAATGAAACGATTTTACCCAAAACACTTCTTTAACATGGAATTTACAAAAGGACGGGTAATATAATGTCATAAGTGAACCATATATGATATCATAACAATGAATATGATTCTATAATAAGTCAATGTCATTATTTAAATCATTATACAGGAGGTTCGGACACATACGAAGCTAATCGGACCTAAGGTAAGGGAAATATCACAATCTCATTTTTATCCGAGATTGTTTATTCGTAAGTATTTACTAGGGTGTATTTTATCATCCACATCCATGTTTCATAAATATTTAATATTATTTACATCCAACTAAAATTGTTTAAATCCAATTTTACCCTTCGGTGATTTTTTAGTAAATGAAATGAAAGGAATCTTTTGTCGTTTTTCGTACGAGGTACTTTTTGACTTTTCCGACAAAAGTACGAAGAATGTTTTTTTTAACTTATACGACATGAATGGATTTTTAAAACATTATTTCCCAGAAGCTTCCTTTACAAGATTTCAAGTTTATTTTTAATCAACTTCTTTTATTTTAAATTTGTATGACATGTTATAAAAGGAAAAATGTTTTTTGAAGAAGAAAGGATATTTTCCTCAAGAATGGAGTTCAAGTGTTTTATCAAAATTATTTTCCATCTAAGATAATAAAGGGTTCTGTTTTTATCCCTATTATTAAATTTATTTTATCATGTTGTGATGGAATTATTTTTATGAATTCCTTTATCTTATATGAATTTATTTATGATGTCATGATGTTTCAAGAATCCCATCTTTGTTACATGTGTTATGCGATGATGTATGTTTTATGATTACGTGGCACACATAAGAAAGGATTCATTATAAGATGGGTGGGACCTATATCTCCCTCCAATGCATTGGGTAAAGATTTTATATCTCATGAGATAGACAGGGCTGGAACGGTAGGTTATACCGGTTCAGTGAAACAGGACTGAAACGAGGGTTACTCGATTCAGAAAGGGACTTTGTCCACTAAGATAGTCTTGGCAATGAGTCTTGACTAACAAGAAATGATTCTCTTTGATTATGTGTGAATGCCACAAAGTTTCATGTTTTATGTTATGATTATTGTGATTACATTTCACTGCCATGATTTACCCCATGTTATGAAATTATGATCTCTTTTGCAGGTTAAGATTTCCAAAATTTATGTGCTTGTGTATATGATGTGATTGATATTTCTTTTGTTTACCCTTACTGAGCATTTGAGCTCACCCTTTTATGTTTTCTTTTCCCCAGGATATAAAAAAGGGTTTTAGGTTAAAAAAAAGGGAAGATCTTTATGGGAGATATTGAAGATCTTTCACCACGATTAGAAGATTATGATCCGAGTTTCCAAAGACACTAAACTATTACGATCCTTGTGTGTGTGTTTTTTGTTATGTACTAAGTATTCCGCAAATTTAATGTAATGTCCATGTACGTCAAGCTTCGGGTCTCTACAGTATGGATTTCAATCTAGTTGATTGTTCATGAGGGTGCTATGGGTTATAGATTCTATAACATGTCGTCGTGAAACACGATTCCCTGGTCTCACTATAAAAATTTAAAAAGGTATTTTCATTGTTATCTTGTTATTATATAAATACTGTATATATATATATAGAATTGCAATTCAGTTTTTTTTTAAGAAATGTTTCTTTAAATAATGTAATTTTATTTTTTAAAATAAAAACATTCTTGTTAATCAATATTAAAATGTTATTGTATGGAATATCTCTTGGGTGTAATCATATTGGGCATCATATAACACCATATATGATCTCTTAGGTGTTTGTTGGCCTTGTTCTATTTAATCCTAAGAAAGGATTATTTTTGTTTTGGTGTTGGGTGATATGGTTTCTAGTTTCATCTCCTTTTATGTGTTGTTAGAGGTGTGAGAAAGGTGATTACCCCTTTTGGATGGAGGGTATTGGTTTTGGTTGAGTTGGATCCCCTCTTATTTGGATATTCAATGACTTTATTAAAAAATGTAAAACTATTTAACATGTTTATCTCTTTTGGATATGGTTATGTATCATTATGTGATGCATGATTTATATAAAAATTTTATTGTTGTTTATCATGTTTGGTATAATTCATAAATGTGTAATATTGATATCCTAGAACTAATTTATAGCCAATAGAGATAAAGGAAACTATTTGGCCATGTCACAGGCCTGTATGGGCTCCTGGTTTTATGTAATCATAGAATAGATTGTTATAAAATGCTATTAAAGGAGGGTTTTCCTCTTCATTGGACATGTTCTATTGGAGGGTCTAGGAACATTAGAGCTACGATTTCAAGGGAATGTGGTTCAAGTTTTGAGTGGGGTTTATGTACATCAAAAATCTAGACAAACCATGAGTCACCATTGGATGTTGTGATTTTGTTGTATTCCCCTTTGGGTTAGACATAGAGTCTGCATACAGTGCATGGACACCAAGAGGGGGTGGAATGGCCAGTCATGTGGATGTATTTGTTTTTTTTTTATTAATAATGATGTTTCTAACTAGATTCTTCAGAAAAAAATTAGATTGTTGTGTTTATGGTTTCCCCTCATGTTTATTTATTTATTCAGTAGGATTCCTTCAATGAGTCCACCTATTAAACTATTGGAAGAGGCTGAAGAGAGTTATCCCTCACCATCTTATGAGATGCTTGTGGAATAAGTGCTATAGGATGACTGATCAATGGGTCATAGTGTAGGCCCTAGTACAAATTAGGATAGGGAAGTCGAACCATTTCTTGTTAAGGAAAAACATCAAGTGTTTATCATGGAATAGATTCTTTCCTTCAAAGGGAGCATTGAACTCCATGTGCACTACTGGAAATAAGGTCTATACCAAGGGTCTGGCCAAAACCATTGGTATAGGTCACTAATTTGGACATATACCAATGGTTTTGGACAAACTGTTGGTATAGGGGGTACCTATACCAACAGTATATGGAATCCATTGGTATATGGTATCTATTATGGACTTATTCCAATAGTTTTAATCAAACCGTTGGTATAGTTCGATAATATGGACCATATACCAACGATTTCCCCAAAATGTTGGTATAGGTCCCCCCGATACCAACGGTTTGTCCAAAACTGTTGGTATAGGTCCCTAAATCAAAGAATATATACCAATAGTTTTGATAACTGTTTGTATAGGTCTATACCAATGGTTTAATGAACAGTTGGTGTAGTTACATGTTTTTTATGGAATTTACTTACATATAACATTAATGAAATAAAAATATAAAATATATATGAAAAAACATATATATATTTATGAAATTATGTTCACAAAAGTGATGTTAGGTTCATGGTTAGGTCATTTAATCATAAACTACAGGTACTGGGTTGAAAACCAACCGAATGGTTCTTTTCTGGAAATACATATACCAGCGGTTTTATGGAACTGTTGGTATTGAATTTTCATATTACATATTCCAACGGTTTTGAAAATCGTTGGTATAGACATATCCCCTCCTATTACTTGGAAATGGTTCTCCAAACCATTGGTATAAGATATACGAATGGTTTGGAGGCTTGTACAAATGGTTTCAAACCGTTGGTATATGGTATTTTTCTCCTAGTGGTGGTAGATGATTGGATTTAAATTTTTTAAACTATTTCATGGATTCATGATACCCATAAGGAAGTTATGGTGATTTTTTCATCATTCATATTGAAGGGACCTATATTATGATGGTGGAAGTCAGTGGTTCAAGATGAAGACATATGTTCAGGTGGTTTATCATGATTTGATGGTAAATATTGAACAGAGTAGAAAGGCAAGGATTTTTGTAATGGTTTACTTAGTGGGATAGAGTAGTGGTGGTTCATCTAAAAGAAAGAGGAATCAATATGATCAAGAAAAAAAGTAGGTACTATCAAATTCCATCCTTCCCAACCTCCTTCATTTATGGCTTCAGATGATGGAATAGGTATGTTCCATCATTGTGGGAAGGAAGGTTTTGCATGTTCAATGTGTTAAGGTCCCCCAAGGACATTCCATTGGTGTGGAATTCAATAGATGTTAAAAAATATCATATCTACAAATCCAAATTATGGTGGCAAAGATTCAATAATTTCCTTCTGAATGTTATCCTAGTCCGATACATCTAGAACAGCGGGATCCCAATTTTACAGTCATGGTGGTGGCGTTGAATCTTCCTCTAGATAGATACATCATAATGGAGAGTCGTATGTACGTTTTTTTTTTGTATCCTAGGATGTGGAAATTAAATTCCACGGTTTGGATCATGCACTAGTAGTATATGAGGTATGAACTACGATCATTTTTTGTAATTTTATAAATGCATCATCTATAGTTGTTTCATTAATAAATAAAAAATCATCTATTTCATTAATTTTTTCATGTCTTGTGGAGGTGTTGAAATTTCCAACTGAGCTCATGAAGTATGTGATGGAGTTAGTGGTTCCTCTTAGTAAGATGATGGTGTAGGGTTTTTTGTATCCATCTTGTGAAACCACCATGTAAATGTTTTGAGCTTGAGAGGTGTTTCCTAGTTATGGAAATTGACATCTTCAATGTGATCCTTGGCATGGATTGCAGTGTGTATTTTCAAGAGCACATCCATTATTATCGTTGATAAGTGATTATATTCATTTCTGATGGGAGTACATATTTTTTTCAGTTGTAATGGGATTATTAGTTAGTATTTGGTAGATCTACACCTACTGAATTGGGCAAGGTCGTTTTTCATATCACATCGGTCATGTTCTTGGATGATGGTAGTTGTTCTATGAGTGGATTTCCAACTGTACTGGATGAGTTTCATGACGTATTTCCACATATTTTAGGATGTACTCTTTATAGTTTTGTGTAATTATATATTGATGTTGTGTCTGGAATTAAGCTAATATCTCTTCCCTCATACTGTATATCCCTCCCTGTGTTGAGGTAATAAAAGAAACAACTAGAAAATTTGGAATCCTAAGGATTCATTTATATAAAGTGTCTCACCTTGGTTCACCGAAGACTTTATTACAATGAAATAAAATAGATCTATTTGACTTTTTATCGATTACAGCAAGATGAATAAGGTAAAGATCAAGAATAAATAAATTTTTCCCTTTATTTATGACCATTTTGTCTATCTAATGGGGGTATGGTTTTTTTCTAATAATGATCTACATTTTGGTTATCAGTAAGTTGGTGTCAAAGAAGAAGATTTTACGAAAATTTATTTTCAAAGTGAATGTAATGATTTTGAGTATTTGATTATTCCCATTAGGTGGATGAATGTTCAAGTAGTATTCATGGTACTTATGAATAAGGCGTTTTATCACTACCTCAATTCATTACACATCAGGTCTTTGGATGAAATCATTATTAAATCCAGAAGTGAGGAAGATCTTTAGCAACATTTAATGATTATACTGGAAATTCATCGACATAGTAACATCTATGTTATGATCTTATAATTTACCATCTGTATTAGAGAGATAAGTTTTTCAAGCCATGTGGTCTTGGAATGTGGTGTTTTGGTGGACCCCAATAAGATAAAATAAGTGAGTTCATGGAAGAAATAATGAAATTCCATCGAGAACAATATATTTTTGCATACTGGGTTATTACAAGAAGTTCATTATAGATTTATACAAGTCCTCTTCACCCATGATTATGGTTACCTAGAATGTCGATAATTTTTTGTAGTGCCATGAATTCTCAAGATCATTCATGGATTTTAAGATATGGTTAACCACATCCTATATGTTGATCATTCAAATGTATGGAATGTGGTACATGGTCTACCGTGATGATTTAGGTATGGGTATTGGGTTTTTGTTGATGTATGTTGAGAATATAGGGAATTTGGTTTTCACTATCATCAACCACATGAAAAAAATTACCCAAACCACCACATGGAGTTAGATATATTGATTCATTCTTTGAAGACGTGGCATCATTATCTATTTAGGGTGTATAATTTGGTTTACTCGGAACATAATACTTTCCATCAATTTCCCCAAAAATAATATTAATTTGAGAAAATTTCATTGGATGGATTATATTTAGGGTTTCAATTTTTATATCATCTATACCCTAGGAAAAGTTAATGTGGTGAAAGATTTTTTGGGAGGAAATATGTCAGTGGAATCTATGAAAGATTCCAGTGATTAGTCGAGTTTTGGGGGATTCTTTCTCATATTCCTTTTGAATCCATGTAGTATAGTTGAGGCATGTTCTTGGACAATTTATAGATGATTACCAACCATATAGATCTTATTTAGCCATAGTATCATAGTGATGATCTATTCCTGTAGTATATGTAGATTTTCCATGGTGGGGAGGTTCTTGGAATGTTGTTTCTATCTCTAACACTACCAAAAATTAATTTGATTAGATGGCGTTTTGTCATTTAGAAGGGGTAAAAAACCCCTCTAAACTCTACAACAGCAGTTACCCATAACCACTACTAATGTGGCTGGCTACTATGATTAAGGGATGTTCTCGACAAGCACTAGTAAAATGAGTCGGTATTTTACAGAGGATCATTTAGATAGAGTTTTAACCCCTGCTAATTTTGGCCTAATTTAATGGTAAGTAGAACATTAGTAGCATTTTATAAATGCCACATAATAACATCATAACTTCATTATTTTGGAATGGATTATACCACAACCGACCCTAAATATACCATATTTTTTTCGTATAGTCCACTTTTGGAATGGAAACCCCATACACCCTCATGTACACCCTATGGAACCCACAATGACACCCCCACTGACACCCCTGCAGACACCCCATGGAACACCCCGATGACACCCACATGGACCCCACTATGACACCCCATAGATCCCACATGGACACATCCCTTTGACAACCCATGGCACCCACGATCACCCCCTATGAAACCCCATGGAACCCATGATACATACACCACTTATGACACCCCATGGAACCACGTGGGCACAAAAGAACACCGCCTATGGAACCCCCATAACTCACACACAAACACCCCATTTGACACCCCCTATGACGCCCACAAAGACCCCTTATGACCCCCATTGGAACCCATAGGCACCAATAAGGACACAACCCTAGATAACAAGCCTTGGAAACTATGTAGACACCAAGAAATTCACCAAGGCCCATACACTTTCTATAGGACCCCTAAGCACCTGACAGATGACCTCCACCAAAGCCTGCCTCTGGTAAAAGTTAGTATCTAACGGGAATCGAACTCATATCACCCAGACAGTCCTGACCACTCTTCAACTATGCTACCTTCAATTTTGTTTATTATATATTCTATAATATATTTATTTATATAAAAATATACATCATAAAATATATATATACCATTTTAGGGAAATATATATAATATATTATATTCTATTACATATGTAAATTTATTTAATGGTATATAAAATATAAAAAATTAATTACGCCTACACATATAAATATATATTTATTCATATATTTATAAACATTTATTTTTTTGTGTGTTTATATATTTCTATATTATTTAAATATAATATTTATAAATATATATAGTTAAATTTATGTGTCTGTTTGTTTCTGTAATATTGTTAGTTAATTATTATTTTAAACATATTTTGTAAACAAAAAAAATGTTGGTTTTATAAATACCATATATTTATTTTATGATTTATATTATATTAAATATCATTATATTATATATTTAAATATATAATTATATGAATTTATATTATTTCATGTATACACACAAACACACACATGAACACACACACACAAATATATATAAATATATTAAATTAATAAATAATATAATACATAAAATAAATCTATTTGTACATTAATAAAAACTAAAAATATATTTAATATAGTATATGTATAACATAAAATATTTTTAATACATAATATAATACATAATATAATACAAATAAATATATTTATGCATTAGTAAAAACTAAAAATGTATTTATTTTTGTCTACATTATAATACATAATATAATACATAATATAATACATAATTGTATTTATTTTCTTCTACATTATATATATATATATATATATATTATAATACATAATATAATAAAAATATATTTATGAATTAATAAAAAATAAAAATGTATTTAATATAATATATGTATAACATAAATGTATTTAATAAATGTTTAGTATTTATAAATCCAAAAATAAATTGTATATGTTTGAATAAATATATTTGTAATTACATTTATATCATATATATAAATATTTATATATGTATACATGTTATAAATGTATAAGTATTTATTTACGATATTTATATAATGTATATATATATATGTTTATTATGTATTTAAATAAACTTATATAATGTGTTTATGTAATATATATATATATACACACAAGTGCACAGACAAATATTTTTTAAAAAATTCATGTTTTATGAGATTTATTATAAAAGATGAATAAAAACTTTGATGGTGTTAAAAACACCTCTAATCAAATGGATTAGTGGTATTTTATGATCCCCCTATAATCTCATACATTAGATACGGTTTACACCCTCTCTAATTTCTTATATTAGAGGTGGTTCACAACACCCTATAAATTCTTAATTTAGAAGGGGTTAAAACCCCCCTATACTTTTTTAAATTAGAGTGGATCTAGAAGCACATCTAATTTAAGGGATTATGTTGTTCCCGGACCCCCTCTAATTTACTAAATTAGAAGGGGTTCAGAACACCCTTAAATAAAACGGATTAGATGTTGTACATGAACCCCCTCTAAATTTTTATATTATATAGGGTTCAAAACATCCTCCAATTTCATGCATTAGAGGGGGTTCAAAATACACTCTAATATCAATATATATATATATATATATATATATCACCTATAAAATCCATCCAAAAATATTGAACCAATAAGTATTAAATTAGATGTGGTTTTCAAATACCCTCCACTTAAACCAAACAAAATATTAAAAAAAATATAAAATATTTTGAGGGTGTCGTTTGGAACCCCCCCTAAAAATAGCATCTAAACTAATGTTTTTATTATTGGGAGATCTCTACGGAAAAAGATTTTTTGAGAGGATGTCTCTATAGATGGTTGTGATGCATGATAGACACCACTTTAAGTGTTTCATTATTCCCGAGTCTTCAAAGACGTTTTGTGATGTGCATCGTTAGTTCTAGTGTCCTGTAATGAAGTGGGAGAGAGATAACTTTTTATTTGGGTGTTCTACCTATAAACAGGTTAAATCAGAGAACCAAATTCCCTCTTGTTTAATTGATCCACTAACCATTCTTACTTGAAAGTGGTACATGGTTGCAGTGGAAAACATCAATGGGATACCTTATAATTTTCATACAGTCAATTAGATTTTTGTAGTTATTGATCAAATGACGAAATAAACACATATCATTTAGATTAAGGATTTAGCCAAAGTGAGTGAGTTGGGTCAACTATATGTTAATGAGGTATTGAGGGTCCATAGTGTTCCATCATAAATCATTTTTGATATTGATCCTTATAAACTCCCATTTGTTTGAAGGCCTTTAGAATTTGATGGTGTAGATGGTTAATATAGACATCATATAGAATATTCATATAGATGGTGAGATATAGTAAGAAAATTAGATCTAGGAATACATAATCTTCAATTTCATGTTATATTTTAAAGGATTTTTAGATAGACTATTTCTATTGGTGTATTTTTTTATAATAACAGGTATCAATCCTTGATAAGAATTTCCCCATTTGAGTCACTTTATGATTGGTCATGTCAGTCTCTTTTATGTATGGAAGAGGTGGGAGAGACCTCGTTTCTCATACTAATCCTCATGTTGGAGAAATTTGTTAGAATCCAGTCGGTCTAGAAACTTTTGTTCATGTAACAGAGTCAACATATGTCACATGATGATAATCAGTCCCAAAAATTGATATTATCATGTAGATATCTTGTGTTTCTAAAGTGACATCCTCTCATGGGGAGCCACCATCATGGTAATAATGGTAAGATAAAAATAATTTATTGTGGCCCTTTTGATATTTCTGATATCATTGGTAATGTATAATACTATTTATAATATCCATCTCATTTTAATTCAATTCATGATATGTTCCATGTCTTTTATTTGATGATGTAAAATCTATACCCAACTCATGTGCTAAAATGGAAAGAGTAATAATTTAATCCATAATTTTATATGTTCAAGAGACTGGTATACATTATGTATTCCCAAAATAATATTAATTTGGAGAAATTAATACCATTGGTTCATGTTCTATGGTAAAATGGTAATTATGATCCTGAAACATGGGAGCAGAAGTCTTGGTTTGAGGAGAAGTTTCCATTTTTATTCTCTAACCTGACTCCAGAATGCCATTTTGGGATGGAATGTTTTCATGATGGGGAGAATAATAAAATATATTATTTATTTGGAGGTATTATATATTTTATTTTAAGTATTGACTTTCTATTTTGTCATTCCATGTTGTTTACGTGGAGTAATGGTGTTTTGGACATGACAGCAGGTAGAACTCATTTGGTTCACATTTAGTAGAAACTGTGTGGAATCCCAGAAGAGTTAGTATTCAATGAACATAGATTCAATCAAAGGTGAATGTTCTACCACACAATCAATATCCCTCCCATGGAAAATCGTATGGATGGTTTCCTATGGGATAGAGGAGTACACATTGTTTTGGAATAGTTAGGTAGACTATGCGGCCAAACCATGCATCATGTACAAGTCATTAAATTTTTGGAATTTATGGTTATCCCATCCATGATTTTATTCAAAATTCACCAGAATTCATCCAATTCTAGATTCATCACCCAAGGTGTTCCTCCCCTTCCCTATAGTCTTTAATATAGTCAAACTTCATTGGGGGGGGGGGTGGACCTGGATCTTCACAAACCCATCATGTAAGTCCTTCCTTTCATATTTTCCTCCATCTTTGTGGTCTTGATCACCAAAATTCTTTGGTATTATTTATATAATGGGTTGTGTGTCCTAAAATGCATTGAACCATGGTTTATTGAGTTTAATATTGATGTTTTTGTGGATATTGTTAAATTATAGGGTCTCTATGTGGTGTGGTTGAGGGTTTTCATAGGATTTCATATGTTTCTCATATGGTGTTAGGTTATTTAATGAGTTATCATTGTTGGATGATTTTGTTATGATTTTTTTCTTTATAAATGTATTATACTAATTTTATATGTTGTGAGAAAAAACTTTTCAATTGTTTTTCCCCACATATGAGTTTGAAATAATATTTGTATATGTAAAATTGTGGGTTTTGATGTGTGTTGAGATTGTATTTTATGCGTTTGTGAAATTTGTGGCAAGTGTGTGATTATAATACTTTGTAAAATGTTTGAAATGTGTTTTCAAAGGCACTTGAGATATGAATTCATTGATAGTCTGTTTTAAAAAAGGGGTTTCATGAAATGACTAATTAACTGTAAAAGTATTTGAAAAATGGTTTTTGTGTCTCTTGCAATGCTTGGTGTGTCACTAGATGTTGACACACCCATGGGCGCACTGGGTGCAAAAATGGGGGGTGTCATCAATGGAATGTGATGCTTTAAATTGGTGTTTCTATGAAACCATGTTTTTCTAAAGGGTTCCTTTTTTTAAATGATGTTGGTTTCTCTATGTTAATTAACTAGAGCTTGGGTGACTTCTTGGTGGTGTGCACACACACGTACATAGGTACCTATGTGTATATGTATATAAATATATATTTTTCTTTCCCATATTCACTCATGGAGTGAGGAATATATTCAATGGATAAAGGGTATATATATATATGTATGAGAATGTATGTGTGTGCTAGTGTAATCATTTTTTGTCGGATGCTTCAAGAGCCAATGTTTCTCGGTTTTGTCTACATCTGTCTCCATGGTAGGATCTCTAGTAATGAACAATTAAATTTAAGAATCATTTATTTCTTTCATTTCAAACATAGTTTTAAATATTAATTATTTATATAGAACTATTTGTAAAATATTTCTGTCTTTAATTGGAGTGATTTATTTCTTATAATGTGTTCCAATAAGTATTTTGATTGTGCATTCACATAAATTGCATGGTGAAATTACCCCTTGGTCTTTTTGAATGTCTTCTTGATTTAAAATACTGATTTTGGGTTTTTATTGGGATTTAATGTGTATAAATAGTTTTCAATGTGGCGTGCTTGTTATTCTTAAGAAATGGGTTGGCAAGAAAAATTTATGTGAGGCCCAGTTGGTATTTTCATAAAACCATTTACCTTATGAAAACTCTCCTTGTATGTGGCCCAATGCTTTGGTTGAGTTATATGTTATGGATGGTCTGCCGGGTAAGACTGTCCTATGATAAAATAGTTGAATGGTGAGAGACATATTCCTTGGGGGGACTCTGGGGGTGACTATGTTGTCTGTGTTGACTGTGTGTGAGGAAAGTACTTTTGACTGCTTGTTTGACATTGTTGGCTAAACCCCCTTTTATCTAAACATTATATCCTATAATGGTGAGAAAATTTTAAGTGCATGAATGCTGCAGAAGTTTAGACTATAGACTAGATAGTGTCCCTTAGTACAAACTTTTCTCTGCTAGGGGATTGGTTCCCTTGGATAGGGAATGTAGGGAAACACCAGGAATTAGGAAGTTATGACATCATCGAGAGTAGGCGTTCCTTCATGATGAGTCACATGTAGAGTATGTTCTAGACTATTCATGAGCTCTTTGGTTTTCCCATGTATATCTTCACTTAGTTGTCCACAACGGATGATTGAGGTGACTTTTTTTATAGATTAATGTTGTTTGTTATTTTCCATTTCCATTTTGTGATTATTTATATTTACTATGTGTATGATTAATCTATTTGATAACGTGGAAAAAAGTAATCTTCAAATGTTTCTGGAAATGGTTTTTATAATTTTTTACACTTCACTATCCCACTTTCATTAAAAAGGATCATGCTACCTCCTTCTAAAAGAACATATTTTAAAATATGATTTGTAATGTATTGTGATTTGTTTTTAGGAAGAAAATATGTAAAAACATAGTTCTATACATTGTATTTTAAACCTGAAATTGATGGACCATTTATTTAAAGGAAATTCATTTGAGAATAGATTGTTTGGGCATTCCTGTGGAGTTTTAATACTCACGCCTATAGTTTTACCTTTGTTTTATTATATTCAGTTGATGCCCCTTTCTTGGATATAGTCACCATAGCGCGACAGTGGTTTGTGGTTGGTGGTGACCCACAGGGTCACATTGAGGTATGTACGAATTTTTTTTTCTTTCTTCTCCTAATTTTAGTTTTCTTTGTTCAACTTTTATTTATTTATTTTGCTTTAATTAATGGGACAAATAATTCCCTCTTGTTTATTTTTGCGGCCCGACAATATTGGCCAACCTGTGGGGATCCAGAACACCCCTCAGGAAATGTCGCGGTCTGGCTTAGGTGACCAGTTCAGGGTCGACCCGGGTAGGTTCGTGACAAAATGGTATCAAAGGGCCATTCTTGTTACTTGGGATGTCTGGTAGAAGGATTTTAGTAACATCGGAGATTAGGAGGTGAGTTACGGGTCGGTTCCTGATCACCACCGCTCGCGACGAAACCTGAGTTACCAGGGGTAGTCCGAGTTTTGAGTATTTTTTCTTTGTTTTGGAATGAGAGATGAAAATAGAAGGGACTCGATGTCACACTATGACCCCACATAGAGATGTGACCCATGTGGATCCTAGGATCCCGATTAAATTTCCTTTGGTGTTATGTCTTACATGGGGCTTGGCTCACTACCATGTCATCGGTTTGGTTATAATCACTAGTTCCTCATTCTATTGATTCATTTTTGGTTTTGATTAGTCTTGATTTTTCTTGGATTTAGAGTGATTTTTCAAGTGAAGGTGGTTATGAATTGAAAGGTGTATTTATTTAATGGTTATAAAACTGGTTAAAAAAATATTTCTTTAATGTTGATTTGAAATTGGTGATGTGTGTTTTTAAAGAGGAAGTGTTTTGATTTGGAAAAGTTGGATTATATCTAGATTTGGTAATGGAACAGAATGTGAGACCCTTTGTATTTCTTAGGATCGTCCGCAAATGTGTGGGTAGACACATAAAGTGCACATCGACACATATGTATGGGTGATTTGAGTGAAAAAGCGATGATGGATTATGAGATGGTTCATAGGATTCCATGGGTGTGGTTTTAGAATTTATTTCTTGGCTTGATTTTTTCAAAATGGACTTGAATGAAAAAAAAATATTTCGGGACAAGGTTGTTCTTGAAAAGAGGGTTTCGGTATTTTGAAAATTTTATTTCACTTATGTTTGTGTATGATTAATTTATGAGTCTGTTGCCCTTGTCTTGTGGTGTTTCTTTTGGTTTTTTGTTTAAGCTTGATCAGATTCCTAGGATAGTTGTCTCAGTTTGTGTTGTTTATTTTGATTGAGTTTCGGCTTGATTCCAGTCTCAATTATTATTTTTATGTTCTAAATTTTCCACCTATAAATGTCCTCAAATTTTGATAATGAGTCATGCCCAATTTTGGTTTCTGTCCGATTTTTCTTGTCTTTTGAGGCATTCAGGGTTTTCTAGGGGCAATGAATTAGGTTGAGAGGAGTAGAGCATGTCTTCAGGTGGTTGGGGACTCCCGAGTTTGTTAGATTTAATACTGTCTCGGTTTTAGTGGATGGTCCATACATGGACCAATGGGGATGGATGTCTCATGACATATGGAGTTAAGATGATGTGGGATTTGTTAAAGTCTGTTTCTATCCAATGGATCATATATGAGGAGGTGAAGGAGAAAAGAGGTGAGAGCTCATCTGTACTAACAAGACCAGTGGTTGGTGATGGCATGTGTCGGACAATTTAAGGAGTCGATATCTAGATCAGAGGTGCTTGGAAAATACGGTTCCTCTCGTCATTCGTAAGGGTTCCCCATGTTGTGAACGGGGTATACCAGATGATCCTACATCTTAAGAAATACCATTTTTCAGTGTCGACTTGTGGTTCATCAAAATATGTTCTAATGTGCCATCGGTGTTGCGAGTTCGAGCATCCAAAGCCATCTTCTATCATCCCTCCAAAGTCCTTCTATTGTGTGATCATTCGGGTCACCCGAAAAGCTTCTGAAATATGTATCGTTAAATGGATTCATGATCAGTGGATGCTCAAGTCTGTCTATGAGGTATAAGAAGATTCTGGCATCAGATCCCCATCATCTGGTATTGGGGTGAATATCACGCACAGTCCAGGCATCATAGGCTTGTGAGACCTTTTTGTGGTTCTTCATCCTTTGTATTGGAATAAATTCATTCAATATTTCCTTGTCCTTGTTTTCCCACAGTTGTAATATCATCTTTTGTCATAATATTGTGATGAAAATATTATTTCATGATCATAGATGTTTCATTCTTCTGAATGTGGCCTCCCGAATTGTTTTTTATTAAAAGTGTATTTGGACCTTATTTGGATTTTTCCTGATATCATTATTGATCATTTGGATATGTCTGTGATGGGGGGTTTTGTATTCTGTCGAGAGTTCTAGATTTTAGTATAAGTGTTTTCTCGCTCGTACTAATGGAGTTGGATGTGTGGGGAGTTTTAAATCAGTTTTGGGAATTCTTAGTCCCAGTAGTGTGGTTATAGGGTTTTCATTATTTTGGTGCCCTGATATGCTAGGCGTCTTTGTAGTGGTGTTTCGTTTATGTTTTAGTGGTCCTCCTCAACTCAAGTGGGGATGTCAGTATGTTCAGGTTGGGAGTTCCAACGTTAGCCCCTCCTTAGGTTGTTGTGCCTGTGTTTTGAAGTTTCTTTGTTATTCGAGTTCTTGAGGTGGGGAGAACCCTCTTTTTTTCTCCCCTCATTTTATGTCATGGTTTATTCGTGATAGGTTGGGTGTGACGTGTGGAAGGAATCATCAACCAGAGGTTATTGATTTTTATTTTGGCTCTGTTCAGGAACATACTCAAGAATTGGCTATCTTTAGACTTGGTGACTTTATGGGGGAAGAATGTTTCATTGGTGGGGAGAATTGTCACACCCCAATAGAATTTGAAGCCCGACTTGCACGCGACTTACAAAACTATGTGTCAACGTGCAGTCTCACTTTGTGGGCGGTTAGTGCCGAGTGGCATGGTTTGACTGTAGCCTGCTCGACCGTGCACATGATGGCACGTGAGCGGGGCGATTTACCAACATCCAAAAAAAAGTAAATAAATTAATTAATGGACATGTGAAATGAAATGAATTAAAATAATAATTCAATAAAATAAAGATTAAAAAAAATGTTTAACCGTTAAATAATAATAGAATTATAGTTTTAATAATAGTATTATTATTATATTGGTTGTTATTATTATATGTAGTATTATTTTTTTTATTATCAATTGGTTATTAATATTAATATTATTGATTTAGTTAAATTAGTAGGTTTGACCAAAGTATTAAAAACCCTCTCATCCCATTCTCCCCCTATCCACGACGCACCCTCTCCCCTCTCATGCTCGACCTGTGCATCCAGCACCAGTCCTTCTTCACCTTGCGCTGGAAACACTCTTTAGCCGGACCTCCCCCCCTCCCATGTGCTCTAGTCGGCCTCCCTTTATGCCAAATCTCCCCCTTCTCCTTCGGCTTTCATGATGCCCCTCCTTGGTTCCTCTCGGGCAAGCGAACCTCTCTAGAGGTCGAGCTTTCATTGGAAAATCCTCTCCCACGCGTGCTCAACCTCCTCATGACCTCCAAAACCCCTTCTATATTCGCACCAGCAACTCCCAATGGTCGGACTCCTCTTCAGCATGCAACACCCTCAGAATCCTCCCCTCCTTGATGTGGCATGTTTGACCTCATCTCTTTTCCTACTGGTAATTATTTATCCATTTATTCAATTCATATTTGGGTTTTTCATTTTTGGCCAAATCCTAATGGATTGAGTTATTTTCGGTTCGTTTTTCATTCATTCTAGGGATTTTTGATTGGTCTCCTGGGACCCTTGGGTCGGTGTTCCGGGAACCGCCGCTCAAGGTGGAGCAGTTTGGCTTGTCTCGGTTGGTCTCCGCTATCTGAGGTGAGGTTTAAATGCTCTTTCTTGGTTTCATAGTGTCTAAATTAGGTTCCTGAATATTTTGAAGTTCATATCAATTATCATGTGGTGTATTGGTGTTTTGAGATAGTATAATTTTCTAAAAATAGACTATGTTTTTGATTTTTTAGTATTTCAATGTTTTTACCCATTTTTGGATAAAAGTTATTTGGATTTTAATAGTGAAATGAGATGTGGTATGGTGTGCATACTATTTTTCGGATGTGTTTTGACATGAGTATATAGTAAAAAAGGATTTTCTAATTGATATGGTTATTTTATCATGTCGGCTACATTAGGGTACTTCATGGAAGTATTTTTAGGACATTGATAAAAGTTCTAAATATGATTTCAAAGGAACTTGTCATGTGAATGCATTAATAGTGGTTTTTTAAACTGTGTTTCTTAAAATGACAATTTAAGGGTAAAAGTATTTCAAACGTTGTTTTTGTGTGGCTTGTAGAGCTTGATGTGTTATTAGATGTTGACATGCCAATGGGTTCACTAAGTGCACACATGGGGTTGTCATCAAATGAAGGTGATTCCTTCAATTGGTGTTTCCTTGAAAACATGTTTTCCTAAATGGTTCCTTTTTTTTAAATGATGTCGTTTTCTCTAGGACAACTTATTAGAGATTGGGTGACTTCATGGTGGTGTGCACACACACATACATAGTTACATATGTGTATATGTATATAAATATATATCTTCCGTGCACATATTCCCTCAAGGCATGGGGAATACGTTCAATGGAATAAGGGTATATATATATGTATGAGAATTTTTGTGTGTGATATTGTGAGTGTTTTTTATCGGATTCTTCAAGAGATGAAGTTTCTCGGCTTGTTCTACTTCCTTCTCCGAGGTATGATCTCTTTGCATTAACAATTAAATTTAAGAATAATTTATTTCTTGAATTTCACACAAAGTTTTAAATATATATTATTTATATATAACTCTTAGTAATAATGTTCTGTCTTGAATTGGATTGGTTTATTTCATGTAATGTGTTCTAATAAGTAGTTTGAATGTGTTTTTCACAATGATTGCCTATTGAAATTCTAATTGTACATTGTAAACGTGTTTTAGATTATAAATTCTTATTTTTGATTCTTAAATGGGTTTTAAAGTGTATTTATGGTTTCAAAATGTGGCATGCGTGTGATTCTTAAGAAATGGTTTTTCATGCGATATTTATGGGAGGCCCTGATGTAATTTTTGTAAAACCACTTACCTTATAAAATAACTCCTTTAATATGGACCCATTTATTTGGTTGAAATATATGTTATGGAAGGTCCTCCAGGTAGGACAATCATGTGATCTAATGGTTAAAAGGAGAGGGACATATTCCATTGGGTGACTCGGGGGTGACTTTGTTGTGTGTGTTGACTATGTGTTAGGAATGTACTTGTGACTGCTTGATTGACATTATTGGCTCAGCCCCTGTTTGTATGAATATGAAACCTAGCATAGTGAGTAAATTTTCAGTTAAAAATTGGTCAACTAGTTTACACTATGCACTACCAAGTGGCCTTTAGTACAAACTTGTCTCTACTACCGTATTGGGCCCCAAGTTAGGCCATGTAGGGAAACATCATGCATTATGGCATTATGATGTCATCGATAGTAGGCATGCCTTCGGGATGAGTCACATATATACTACGTTCTAGACTCTTCATGATCTTCTATTTTTCCCATGTATATCAGCACTTAGTTTTCTATGGTGGATGAATGAGGTTCCATGTTTTGTTGATTACTCTTTCTTGTTATTTTCCATTTCCCTTGTGTGATTATTTCTTTTTTCCTCCGTGTATGATTCATCACATTGTTAAAGTGGATAAAGGCGATCTTTAAAATTTTGTGAAAAAATATTTTTAAAATTTTATACACTTCACTATCACTATTTCTTTAAAAATATTGATGCTTCCTCCTTGGAAAGGAACATAGTTTAGAATATGATGAAAAATGGATCATGGTTTTATATGAAGAATTTGTGTAAAAACTTTGTTCTATACATTGTATTTAAAAACTGAAATTGATAGTCCATTTATTTAAAGAAAATTCATATGAGAATAGATTGTTTGGGCATGTCTTTTGCGTTTTAATACTCACTCCTATAGTTTTAAATTTGTTTTTAGCTTCGGTTGATGCACCTTTCTTGTATTCAGTCGCTAGAGCATGATGTTGGTTTGAGGTTGGTGGTGACCCATAGGGTCACATAGAGGTATGTACGAATTTGTTTTCTATCTTCACCTAGTGTTAATTTTCATTTTTCAACTTTTTTATTTATTTTTATTTTATTTTTGGTCCCAATAATTCCCTCTAGTTTATTTTTGATGCCCGACATTAGTTGCCAGCATGTGGGGATCAGAACGACCCTCGGGCCAGGTCGCTGGCCAGCTCCAATTACCGGGTCAGGGTCGACCCAGGTTTGTTCATGACAAAATAGTATCAAAGTGAGATTCCAGTTATTTGGGGTGTATTTTAAAAGGATATTAGGAATTTTAGGGTTCAATAGGTAGGTTACAGGTTGGCTCTTGATCACCACCGCTCGCAACGAGACCTGAGTTACCAGGGGTAGTCCGAGTTTGGAGTCTTTTGACTTTGTTTTGGATTGACAGATGAAAATAAAGGTGACTCTATGTCACATTGCGACCCCACATGGATTAGTGACCCATGTGGAGCCTAGGTGCCCGATTCAAGGTCATATGGTGTTATTTATTAATTGGTGCGTTGCTCACTTCCATATCACTAGGTTGGGCATAAGCCCTAGCTTCTCATTCCAGTTTTCAATTATTGGTTTTTATTTTCGTGATTTTGGTTTGATATAGAGTTTTTTTAGAAGTGAAGGTGGCTTTGAATTGAAAGGGGTGTTTCGTTAATGGTTTTAATTCTGGTAAAAATAATATTGTGTTCAAGTTGTATTGAAATTGGTGAAGCATGTTTGTGAAGTGGAAGTGTTTCGATTTGAAAATGTTGGATTATATCATGAATTTGTAATGGAATGGAAAGTGAAACCCTTGGTATTCCTTAGGATATTCCACATATGTGTGGGTAGATACGTGAACTGCACATCAACACATATGTACGGGTGATTTGAGTGAGAAAGGGATGAAGGATTATGTTTCAGTTCATAGGATTCCATCTGTGGGGTTATTTTAATTTAAGGCTTGTCTGGATTTTTATAAAATGTACTTGAAAAATAAATACTATTTTCAGGACTTCGTTTTTCTTGAAAAGTTGGTTTTGTAATTTTGAAAAGATTATTTTACTTTTGTTTGTGTAGGTTTGATTTATTATTCTATTAGCCATGTCTTGTGGGGTTGCATTTGATTGTGTTTATGTTTGTTCAGAATTCTAGACTGGCTGTCTCAGCTCAGGGTGTTTCTTTGGATTGTGTTTTGGCTTGATGTTAGTCTCGATTATTTTTTTTATGTTGCTCTAAATATTCCACCCGTAAATGTCCCCAAAAGTTGTTAATGAGCCCAGACCAATTATGGTTTCTATTGAGTTTTGCTTGCCTTTCGAGACATTCAGGGTTTTTTAGTTGTAGTGAAGCAGTGTTAGTGGTATAGAGCATGACTTCGGGTCGTTGGGGACTCCAGAGTTGGTTAGAGTCCATATTGTCTTGGGTATAGTAGATATTATAGCCATGGACCAAAGTGGGTGGATGCCTCATCATACTTGGAGTTGGGATGATGAGGGAGTTGTTAAATTCGGTTTCCATCCAATGGATCATACTTGAGGAGGTGAAGGTGATAAGAGGGGAGAGTTCGTCTGTAGCTAACAAGGACAATGGTTGGTGGAAGCCTATGTTGGCCACTTTAAGGAGTCGACATCTGGGGCGCAAGTGGTTGTAAAATCTGACGCCTCTTGTCATTTGTAAGGGTTCCCAATTTTTTGAGTGGGGTTTACGAAAGGAGCCTACCTCTGAAGAAATCCATTTTGTCAGTGTTTACTTGTGGTTCATCAAACTACTATCTACTGTTCCATCAGTGTTGCCTATTCGAACATCTTAAGCCATCTTATCTGAACCCACTAAAGTCCTACTATTGTGTGATCGTTCGGGTCACTGGGAAAGGATCAGAAATAAGTTTCGTTCGAAGGAGTCCTAATATGGGGATTCCCTTTTTTTACTGTGATTCATAAGATGCTTCATCCATTAGATCCCCACACGCATGTATCTGGGTGAAGCTCACGCAAAGTCAGGGAGTCTGAGGCATGTGAGAGATTTTCTTGGCACATTATCTTTTGTCATGGAATAGAGACATTAATGATTTCCTTATTCTTGATTTCCCATTGTAGTATCTTTATCATTTGCATTAATAGTGTGATGAATGTATTCTTTTCTGATCATAGATGTTGGGTTCTTCTAAATATGGCATCTAAAATTGTTTTTTATTTTAAAAGTATATTTTTCATTTATGTGGGTTGGTCTTGATTTCATTAGTGATCGTTTGGTGATGTGAGTGTTGGGGGTTTTATCTTATTTCAAGAGTTCTGGGTTTTAGTGGAAGCGTTTTCTCACTCGTACTAATGGAGTTAGATTTTTTGGGAGTTTTAAATCTGTTTGGGGATTTCATCGTTCCAGAATTTTTGTTATTGAGAGTTTGTTGTTTTGGTTCACTGTTTTGCAAGAGAACCTAGTGGTGGTTTTCTGTTTAAGTCACAGTGGTCCAGCTCAACTGAAGTGGAGATGTATGTAAGATCAGGTTGGGAGTTCCTGTGTCATCCCCTCCTCGTGTTGGTGTGCATGGGTTTTAAGTTTTCTGTGTTAGTCGAGTTCTTGTGGTGGGGATATCCCTCTCATGTCCTCCCCTCGTTTAATTTCATGGTTTAGTCATGATCGGCCGGGTGTGACTTGTGAAGTGAATCATCAACCCAAGGTTCTTGAGTTTCTTTTTGGCTCTGTTCTGGCACAGACTGAAGCTTTGGCTATCTTTTGACATGGATACATTCTGGGGGAAGAATGTTTTTTTGGTGGGGATAATTGTCACACCCCAACCAGGTTTGACATGCAACTTGAATGAGAATTAAAAAACTGTGCGACAACATGAAGTATGACTCAGTGGGTGGTTTGTGTCGGGTGACATGTTTCTAGTGCAGCATGCCAAACCGCGCACTTGATATAACATGAGCCGTGCAATTTCCCAAAATCTGAAAAAAAGTAAATAACATAATTAATGGTCAAGTGAAATAAAATAGACTCAAAGAATAATTTAATAAAATATATTTGAGAAAATAATTAAGCATAAAATAATAATTATATTATAATTTAAATAATAATAGTATAATTATTATGGTTTTTATTATTATTAGTAGTAATATTGTTTTGTTATTATCGATTTACTATTCATATTATTATTATTGAGTTAGTTAAATTAGTTGGTTTAAAAAAAATTAATCAATAATATAGCCTAACCATCTCCCCCATCCACGGTGCACCCTCTCCCCCCTCGTGCTCAACCTGCACATCTAGCCCAAACCCTTCTTAACCTTGCACCTGGCCGGACCTCCCCTCCCTCAATGGTCCTCTGGTCGGCCTCCCTTTCAAAAACATATCCCCCTTCTCCTTCGGATTTCATAATCCCCTCACCGGTTCCTCTCGTGCGCACGACCCTCTCTGGCCGCTGATCTTGCACTGGAAGATCCTCTCCCTCGCGTGCTTGACATACATGCGACCAGCACATCCCCTTATTCCATTCGCACCTCCAACACCCTATGCCTGGTTTCTACATCGGCACGCAACACCCCCGACAGCAGCCCCTCCTCACATTGGTGCATTTGACCTCCCCTTTTTCTACTAGTATGTGTTAATCCATTTTTGCGATTCTTATTTGGGGTTTTCATTTTTGGCCGAATCCTAATGGATTGATTTATGTTCGGTTCATTTTTCATTCATTACAGGGTTGTGCGATTGGTCTCTTTGGACACTTGGGTCTGTGTTTCGGCAACCGCCGCAAAATATGGAGCGGTTCAACTTATCTTAGTTGGTCGCATCAATCTGATGTGAGGTTTAAATATTATTTCTTGGTTTCCCACGGTCTAAATTATGTTTTTAAATTGTTTTTAGGTGCATATTAATTATCTTGTGGTGGGTTGGTGTTTTATGATAGTAGAATTTGATAAAAATTGATTTTGATGTTTTTTCTAGTATGTCTATGTTTTTACCAATTTTTTTTGGATAAATGTTATTTGGAATTTAATAGTTAAATGAGATGTTTTATGTGGTGTGTAAGATTTTTCGGAAGTGTTTTGACATGATTATATGGTGAAAAAAGGATTTTCTAAATGATATGGTAATGTTTTCATGTTTTTTGCATTAGGGTACCTCTTGGTAGTGTTCTTCGGACTATACAAAATGTGAAAAATGTGTTTTCAAAGGCACCTGAGATGCAAAGGAATAGATAGTGGGTTTTTACAAAGGGGTTTCATAAAATGAATAATTAATCGTAAAAGTATGTGAAAAGTGGTTTTTGTGTGTCTTGTAATACATGGTGTGTCAGTAGATGTTGAAACACCCATGGCTACCCTAGGTGCACACATGGGTCTATCATCATAGGAAGGTGATGCTTTAAATTGGCGATTCTTTGAAAACATGTTTTCTTAAATGGTTTTTTTTCAAATGATGTTGTTTTATCTATGTTAATTAATTAGATCTTGGGTGACTTCTAGGTAGTTCCTATACATACATACATAGGTATGTATATGTATATTTATAAAAATATATATCATCCTTGCACAAATTATCTCATGGCGCATGTAATATGTTCAATGGATTAATGGTATATATATATATATGTATGAGAATGTATGTGGGTGCTAGTGTGGTAAATTGTTGTCGGATGCTTCAAGAGCTGAACTGTGTCAGCTTGGTCTACTTCCTTCTCTGAGGTAGGATCTCTATGAATTAACAATTTTATTTAACAATTATTTATTTCTTGCATTTAAAACCTAGTTTAAAATATTAATTATTGATATAGAACTGTTAGTAACGTTTTTCTGTCTTGAATTGTAGTGGTTTATTTCTTGTAATGTGTTCCAATATGTAGTTTGATTATGTTTTCACCTGAATTTCATGATAAAATACCCCATTTGGCCTTTGTGAATGTGTTTTAGATTTAAAATTATGGTTTGGGTTTCTAAAATTGGTTTCAAAATGTATTTATGGTTTTCAAAGTTTAGTGCGTGTGATTCTTATGAAATGGTTTGGCATGCGAAATTTATGTGAGGCCCGATTGGAGTTTTTGTAAAAGTGGTTACATTAAGAAAACTCTCCTTGGATGTGGAATTATTTCTTTGGTTTTGTTATATGTTATGGATGGTTCCCCATGTAGGACATTCCAGTGATCAAATTGTTGAAAGGTGAAGGATATACTCCTTGGGGTGACTTGGGGGTGAATTTGTTGTGTGTGATGACTGTGTGTGAGAAATGTACTTGTGACTGCTTTTTTGACCTTATTGGATCACCCCCTTTTTGTCTGAAAATGAGAACCTTGAATAGAGAGTGAATTTTCAGTGAACAATTGATGCACTAGTTTAGACTATGCACTGCCTAGTGGCCCTTAGTATAGAAATTTCACTACTAGGGGATTGGGCTCGGTTAGGCCATGCAGGAAAACACCAGATGTTAGGCATTTATGTCGTCATCAAGAGTAGGCATGACTTCTAGATGAGTCACATGTATAGTACATTATGGACTACTCATGAGATCCTATGTTTTCCCATGTATATCAGCTCTTAGTTGTCTACGGAGGATGATTGAGGTGCTATGTTGGTTAATTTCTCTTGCTTGTTATTTTCCATTTCCCTTGTGTGATTATTTCTTTTTTCCTTCATGAATGATGCATCTCTTTGTTAAAGTGGATAAAGGTGATCTTTAAAAAATTGAGGAAAAATGATTTTAAAATGTTTTACACTTTACTATACATCATTCTTTAAAAAGATTGATGATTCCACCTTGAAAAAAACATAGTTTAGAATATGAAGGGAAATGGATCATGATTTTTTTTAAGAATAAAATGAGTAAAAACATTTTTCTATACAGTGTATTTCAAAACTGAAATTGATAGACCATTTATTTAAAAGAAAATTCATATGAGAATAGATTGTTTGGGCATGCCTGTAGAGTTTTGATACTCACACCTATAGTTTTCCCATTGTTTTTTTGCTTGGGTTGATGCGCCTTCTTGGATTAAGTCTCCATGTCACAATGTTGGTTTGAGGTTGGTGGTGACCCATAGGGTCACATGGAGGTATGTAAAATATTTTTTTCCCGTTTCTCCTAGTTTTTGTTTTCATTGTTCAACTTTTGTTTATTTATTTTTATTTCATTTATGGGGAAAATCATTCCATCATGTTTAGTTTGGATGCCCAAAACTAGTTTCCAGCCCATGGGGATCAGGAACGACCCTCCGGCCATGTCACGGGCCGACTCAGGTGACCGGTTCAGGGTCGCCCCGAGTTGGTTTGTGACAGACTAGGATTAGTATTCTTGATGGATTAGTATGATTGAAGCATCATTCCCTACCATAGGATTGAAATAACAATAAATAATAAACTATGATGATGATTGGAGTCCATTAGAACATAGGATTGGTTCTTCTCTAGTGGATTGTGCACGAGGATGTATATATGTGTCCAATGAAGATTATTTTTCCATTTAATCATTTAATCATCAATACCATTTATATATGATTTCAGAAACATAAATAAAATTATCTAAAATATAATATTTTATCATTTCATAATTTCTATGACAATGAAATCGATGAAAATTTACTAAAATTACACAATTCCTGATTCCATACACAAGAACACTAATCAATCCACTTTAGTTGTATCAGTAAAATAATCTTGAAATTAATAAATTAATTTTTCTTGAGGCATGTTCCATTAATTCATAGGGAATTTTATTACAGATTTCCTCATCTATTTGATTTTAAAAAACACAATCACAATGTAATATTTCTCACATTGGTGTTCTTTAGCCTTATTAACCATATATCCACAAATAAGACAAACTCAAAATTAAATAAATTATTTCCCATGATGATTCATTCTAAATATATCACAAGTGGGAAATTTCATCTAACCCTACATCCTTTTATCAATTTTTTTTATGTAATCCAATTATTATCTTTCTTTCCATTAAATATACAATCCATTGAAAATTATTTCTCAATCCTAATTGTACATAAAAGTATTTCATCATAGGGAGAAACAATTTGAGAGATATGTTTCCATGAAATACATGGCATAATTACGTCAAATAAATGGTCAATTGTGCATTCCATGTGAATTTGTAATTTGTATCATTGTTGGATAAAGATGTAAAGGTAGATTCAAACTCCATAAAACGTTCTTTTTCTTTTTTCATTAAGAGAAGGAACTGTATCTTCATAAATGTATGTTTCTCATGAGGGAATTTTTTTTGAATAATGTCCTTATAAAATATTTCCATTCAATATGTTCGATTTTCTCTTCCTATCTAGTATTATTGATTAGAGACAATAGTTTATCAACATACCCATTTATAAAATACACTACAGGTGTATCCTATTCCTTTTAACCACATCCATACACATTAAATATAATTTTTTGGAGATTTAATCCATTTCATAGCTTCAATTTGATCAGTATTCTAACTAAGTGATGGGGTCCTATGTCGTATAAAGAGGTCCAACACAATATAATGTCAATGTGATATAACTTTCTCCATCAATGAATGGTTATTTGTCATAACCTGATTTTGATTTTAATATATGTCCATAAATTTATGATTTTGAATACCAGCTATATTGGATTCCTTCATTGGGATATCAGTACCTTGGCTATGGGTATTGACACCCTTCCTCCATCTAGGTTCCTTTTCAAAAAAAAATAGAATATACTAGATTATCTCATAAAATTATGAATACTATATATGGTTTATTTATTAACATAAATTGAGAATTTATTATTTTTTACTCTAAAAATTAAAATCATGGTTTGTGGGGATATATTTATTTTTAAATTCCACATAATGGATTGAATGTAAATGTGATTTATCCATTGAATATCACATAGGAGTGTTAAACCACGTGCATAGTAAGGATATTTTTCATGTATCAAGTAATCATCAGGTCATCCATAATGCACCCATTTCATAGTTTTTACCCCAATGTACATCTTTTCGAAATCACTTTCAACTCATATTACCCATATACTGTTGTATTTCAAGCAGAAACCACATAATTTATCATTTACTAAATGTTAATATGTTCTTCTATACATATTTTAATGACATTAATTTTTGTTATAAATTTACCATAATGATTTAATTAAATGTATTATCATATACTATAAATATTGAAAACCCATGATCATAATTAGTTTCATTATATCATATCAAATTTAAAAGACCTTTATGAATCATTACAATAGATAATATTTTTTTTATAGTAGACATATGATTTTAAAAAATATAGAGTTTTAATACATCTAACTCATAATGAAAAAGGAATTGATGGCCTCAATTAGTAGGATCATACCCTAGAGTGCCCAATTATCAGAGGCTATGAGGGATATAACATCACTCAACTTTGACCTTGACCAATCCAATGCTATTATTCAAAAACCAAAGCATGATGGAAAACATTTATTAGAAAAGTAAATGATAATCAAGATCATGACCCAAACCATCTACGTTGAACCACAGTAAGAATTTATTAAAGTCAGACAACTTACTCATAGGGTGGTTTGGTATATTAAAGGGATATATATTTATACCCTAATAACTTAAATATTCTCATTTTATAGAATAATGAATAGAAATTTGATTTATTTTTTAATTTATAAATGTTTATTGATGTTGATGCAATAAAAAAATAAGATATCTTTTCAGTAATATTAAATTCTATAAAGGAAATGATGAATTAATGGATTGAAAAAATATATAATATTTTTTAAAAATAGAATTACTAAATAATTTTTATTATATATAAATTGTCATATAATATTTATAAAGTCAAATTTTATTTTTATTAGTGTTTGAAAAGTGTTATTGTCAAAAACACAAAAATTTATAAATAAATGATAATAATTATTTTTAAAATTAAAAATTGACATGTTCATAACATTATTGGGATTACATAATTATTATTTTTTGGAATAAGAAATTTAATATTTTCCAATGGTGATTTTTCAAAATTCACTGAGACTATATACATTTGAAGATAAAATTAAAAATGGTATAAATATAAGGTGTATATTATGGCATCATAATAAACCAAATATGATGTAATTATTACTATAATGGGTATCCATGTCCAATAATGTATTTCATCTTTTACATTATGTTATATTAAGATTAATTGGATAATATTATAAGTCTTTTTAAGATCCTGAAAATCATTATCATATAATATAGTGTAAAATAATTTAAATAATGACATGACTAACATCCGCATTATTTTGGGTATTATTTTATTAATTGAGGCCCTTGAACTAATGAAATAATTATATCCACTACTATATGAAGGAAATTAATTAAAAAACCATGTTATGGATTTTGGTTTGGGTTATTTTATTATATTGAATCGAAAAACATTGTTTGAGAATTAATAATGAATTACCCAATAACATCCTATATCAACACACCCATTATCCCTTTTCACATCACTAAAATACCCTTGTGAAAATCTTTAGGATTCCCATCCATCCTTATATAATTCCCAAGGTTCCCACATGCTCTTATAAAGCTCCTCCCTAGAATTTGTAATAGTCTTATTAATGTAATGGATCCTCTCTTCTCCCACATTATTAAATAGTCATCATTATCATATGTATTTTCTGTCCAATTAATAATTATGGGATATGTTTTTCAATATCCTCCAAACATAACATTTTATTTCAAAATGGCGAGTCCCCTATTTCACTCTCATTAAGACATTATATGAGGATTTTTACGCCCCACTTATGATGTCAAAATTCCACCATACATTTCCCTGACAAACACTTGTTTTTGGAGTAATTTTACCCATTTCCAATCAAGGGTGTTAACTATAACGTAATTATAATTAATTAATTTGAAATTTTTATATATTTATTCCAAAAATATTATTAGATGTTGAATAAAATGTGATCATAAAAAATTATATTTTTTTATCTTTTAGGCATACATATGTATGGGAATAAAAGGAATGTGATAGATGGTTCAAGATTTATGTAGCACTCCAATGCATTAGGTAATTCGATAGTCTCATGAGGCATCATACAAGGGATTAGGGAGTGAACATGATCTATTATGGTACTTTTTTCATCATTATTTTGTGGTAGTTATCCTTGATCAATGTTTACGATGTAATATTATATGTTTTCTCCACATTTCCCAAGATTCCATTATTATTATCATGCTATTTCATGCCTCGTTGTTCATATTTATAATTAAAATGCCTTTTATTTCCCATTTATATGATTATGTTATAACATATGTTACTTGTTCAATGTTATTTAATGTTTCTTCCCACATTAGGATTTTTATCTCTCCCCTTTATTATGAATTTCATTAGTTTATCCCATGTAGTGTAAGCATAAATGATTAATATGATTATCGAGGATGTTTTAAAAAATTTTGTTTTTTCCAATTTATTATATTCTTACATAATGTACCTAATTCCTAGAGACCCTATATTTCTCTATCATCTGTGTTTTATTATTTGCTGTCATATATAATAAAAAAATAATTTATTAGTTTAAAAGGGATGGGTTGTCATAGTTGGTAAGAAATTCAAAATTTTAGTGATTTTTTGGATTGGGATTTGAAAACTCTAAGTAAATACTTATTTATAAATCCATGTATAATAAAACATCTTTAAAATTTAGAAAAATTTAGATTTTGGGGATTTTTAATAAAATACATTCATATTTTCATATACATATAGATATTTCCATGGCACATATGTACATATTAGAAAACACAAAAAAAACCATTCTGATAATGACGCTCTTACGAAAAAACAGATAACTATGGGAGTTACTGCACACCCAGTGTGAATATCAGAAGGTATTTACTTTAGAAAATTCCCACTCTCTTTAAAATCAAATTTTAAGTGGATAAAAATTTCCTATAAGATTATATTATAGGAAATAGGTCATGGATATCATATATTAAATCATATAAATTCATATCATAGATAAACATATGTCATTTATAAGTTAACCATTTATGGTTACTAGAATACAATTTTTTGATATTTTACAAATAATAATCATTTACATTATCCATTAATATAGTGAGTGGATAGAAATATGAGGAATTGGGTAAATAAACATTTTTAATGGAAATATGATGGCTTCCCAAATGTTATGCCTAAACTAATGAGAGTGAGTGTAAGAAATCATGTTATTATGCCAAAACGGTTATCAAATATCACAATTTACATATGGATCATTTTTGATTTCCCAATGATGTAAAGGAAGTGGTAGAAGAAATATCATGTAATTTCATCTAATAAAGGTAATAAATGAATTAAGGACTAATTTACATCATGGAAATATTCTATAAAGAGGAATTGACAGAAATTCTCAAAATGAATTGGGAGATGGTTCAATTATGGAATGTCAGGTAATAATGTAGCTTAATTTCATGAAAAATGAAATTTTTTTTGTTTGTAAGTAATGAACAATATAAGGTACCATATACAGTTCTATGTCTCAAAATCTTTATAAGTGAGTCATTATTTTAGACAATTCTCTATGTAGAAGGGAGACAAACATGGTGAGAATCAACAGTCACAATGATATTTGGAATAAAGAATGTCATATTATAAGATGGATCGTCATTATTGAAGTACACATAACATTTACTCCGTATTATTTTATGAGATTTAGTATTTCAATTCATTCAATACTAGCATATATGGAACATTTTATAAGATCATCATTTCACAACCTTAAATGATTTTATAACATTGGGGAAAACATCTATGATTATTATATCACATGTTAATGTTTGTATGAATGGTCATCTTTAAAATATTATAAGTCCATCATTATTTTATTTTGATGTTATCATGGTAATGGAATGATTTATTATATTGAATGACAACATAAATTTCTGGGAGAAAAAATCCACGCTTCCTATCATCAATCACCCTATAATTTTTTACATGTGAAATTATGATGATTATTCTTATTTAAAACAATCCTATAAAGCATAGATATTATTTCCCTATGAGAAAGTGTATCCTTAAAAAATTCCCACTGTGAGGAAATACACTAATGTGTTTCCCATAAGAATTTATAGGTATCCCTCCTAAATGATTCTATGTTCAAAATTGAACGTATACATAGACCATGTGACGTCACTAGGGTATGTTAGGAAATGAATTGAAATATCTATAGAACCTTAAATGATCAATATAATTGATGGAGGGTAGAGACCATCATCTATTAAAGATTTATGTAGTTTCCAGGGATGATTTGGGTACTATCATTGATTAGTAATAAATTTCTCACAAATTTCAAGTTCTATTACCAACCAAAATAAAAAAGGAATCTTGTTTTCATAGAACGTAAAATTACTAGAGATATTCAAGGAGTTAAAAACATTATTATCATTACACTAGTACACACATTCCCCATAAGTGGATAAATGTTCATTCTATTTAGTCATTCTTCGAAGATGGGGGTGATATTTTTGTTAATTAAAAATGATAAAGTGATATCTTATGCTTGAAGGAAATTTAATGTTGAAAAATTGAAATACCCTATGCCTAATTTAGAGTAATATATAGTGATATTTGAATTAAAAATCTTGATTAATTACATCATTTTTTATATTTTTGAAATATATACAGATTTAAAAAATATCTAATATATATTCACACATTCAGAGAATAATATGGTATAATTAAAATGGATACAACATATCGAGGACTACGAATTCTAAATCCACTAACATCCTGGTAAAACTAATAGTGTGTAAAACACAATAAATAAAAAGGATTTAGAAATTTTAGCATTGATTATAATTAAGAGTGATTTGGTCTTCTTAAATTTGAATAATATGTACAAGGGAATCATAAAAAATTTACAACATTAATACTTTCACTGATGATTTATCAATTGTCAAATATTGAGAATATAATGGATTCTTATAATGATTAATTTGGAATTTAGAAGAATGTGGAAGATAAATGAAAATGTAAATCATAAAATTCCTATTTCAACTAACAAGGTCTTCTGCTATTTGTGTCACAAATATCTGTATCATCAACTCCCGATACAATGAAGGGCGTGTTCGATGATTCACATAGCTCCTCATTTTCACTCCATTCAGGAAGTAAAAAATATGAATTGAGGACACCCAGGGAACTATTCCTAGTAATATATGAATAATGAGATCACATAATATACATCAAGATGACTTATATATTATAAAATGAAGGAATAAAGATAAATTTACATGGGGATGATACAAAATTTACCTTACCTGCCTTGAAATGAGAAAACATCACTATAGACATTGTCACTAGTCATATGATTAAATAAATAAGACATAATGCTATCAGATTTGAGGTGGATCATCTTAGAGAGAATTATTGCATCATTTCAGTTCATTAGGAATTCTTACTCAATAAACATGGAAGGAAATACATAAGATAAGTGTAAAGGCTACATGGAACTGAATTATTAATTGTATTTTATCAGGACCTTATATTTACCTTTATATTCTTTAAGAGTCTCTAATAGCCTCTGAATGGGCTAGACTTTTCACCCTCAAACCTATGGAAAATCTGAGCATACTACCAAGACACTTGATACATGTTGATATAATTCTCAATTGGCATCAGAGGAGGATGTGATAAGCATCTTCCCCTATTTGACTTCTCATACAATGATTATCTTTAAAAAATCATCCAAATAGATACCTATAAAGACCTTTAGGGGATGTAGTGATGAACACTTGTATGTTGGGATGATGTTAGGGGGAGAAAATTGAAAGGTCGTGAAATGGTTGAAGTAATGGAGGAAACTTCCAAGATCATTTATCATCACATCAAGTCTTTTCATTTTCAACAATGATATATGATGAAAATAGTAAATGAGGCACACAGTTTGAAAATGGTGACAATGTATTCCTCTATATAACGTCATGTAATAATGTTATTAAATTTGGGAATAAGGTAAATCTTAGTCCAAGATGCATCAGTCCCTTGGAGATCATTGATCTTATAAGAGTGGCGGAGTATCGAAAACACTCCAACATATCCAATCTCAAAAACATGATGTGATCTACATATCAATCTTGAGATTCTATATACCATACCACGAACATCTACTAAATCTTGTACTATTAACATTGTACAATGACATCTTACATGAGAAGCAGTATATAAAGATCGTAGATCATAGAAACAATGATCTAAGTAATTTGACTATGTACTTGGTCAAATTAATCTGGAGAAACAATGAGTTTAAAGAAGATATGTGGGAACTGGAAAATGTTTTGAAGAAAAATAACCAACTTCTATTTTACTCGGTGAAAAATAAAATTTGTAGGGGGAAATTTCTGAAGGGATAGCTTGAAATGACATTGAATTTTATAAATTAAATTCCTAATAAAATATATGTAAATTCGTTATTATATTTTATATATTTATTAAAATCAATATTTGGTTTCATTATATCTCATCATATTTAAAATACCTTTATGCATCAATGATATTGATAATATTTTAAATGAATAGTGATCATAATATCCATATAAATATTGGGGTTTAACAAATAAAATTAACACCAAGAAAAGAAATGATGGCCTTCACTGTTAAAATCAGACCTTAAGAATCACAGTTATTAGAGTTTCCAAGTGATATTTAATCACTTGTATTTTCCCTTTACAAAAAGGAATCTATGACCTATAATAAATATGAATAAGAAAAACATTTCATAGGAGAAGTTCATGCTCACCGTGATCACATCCCAAACCATGTACATAGAACAACCCAATAAAAATATCACTATCACGAAGATTAATCTAATAGATATTTATGGTCTTTTAGTGGGACAAATATCAGGTCCCTAATAAAAATAAAATATATATTTTATAGAATAATTAATATATTTTCATTTAATTATACTTATATTATAAATGATTTTATATTTAGATATAATAAGACAAAAATTATATTTTTGGGTAATATTCAAATTGAATATTTAAATTGAATAATTAATGGGTTTATGGTGTAAAAAATATTTCATTAAAAGATTAATATTAAGTAATATTTATTAAATATAAAATATTATTTAATTTTTAACAAGACAAACATAATTTTAATATTGCTTTGAAAACTATTATGTTTAAAAAAACCTATCATTTCTCAAAAATTATTGATCATTATTTTCAAAAGTAAAAACTCTCATATTTTATTATTCAGATTAAATATATATATTTTTGGAATCATATGATCAAAATTATCTAATGTTTAATTTTAAAGAATTTTCTAATAACATCTAATTTTCTGCTATAAATTAAAAAGAGTATAAATATACGTTGTGTATTATGACATCCTAAGGAACCAATATGATATAATATATAATATAAAGTTTATCTATTTCCAAATATATGCTTTATGTTTAAAATAATTTGAATTTAAATTTATTTGAATAATTTTATAGATCCATTACAAATCTTTCAAATCCTATATTATATTTTATGGTTTTAAAATCATTTATTCAAAGACACATCTCACTTCCACATTAGAAGGGGTATTATTTTTTTAAGATTGGAACATGGACTAATAAAATAGTTAAATAACCCTATTTTGTATAATACATGGTAAAAAACAATGGTATAATTTTTTATTTGGATATTTTATTTTATAGAATACACTACATATAATTGTAAAATAATAATGATGTCTCCACTCACATTCTATATAAACACAAATAATCTCTCATTTCACATCGTTCAAAAATGATGGACCACTTGATTATTATTCCCACACTTGTCTAGTGTCCTCCAATTTTTATAATTTTATCTCAACATGATCCTCAAAAAAATTTGGAATCACCCCTCAGGATAAGGGATCCTCTACTTCTACTCTTTATTCATGTTCATTCATTATCTTGTGTCTTATTTATCGAATTCCTAATAAAGGTATATTTTCTTAAATATCCCCCATAATCACCATTTAATTTTTAAATTATTAGATACCCCGTTAACAATAATTACATTCTCAAATGATCATTTATATTCACCCATTAGCATCGAAAGTTCAACTATGATTTTTCATGACCAACAATTGTGTAGTGAATACATTTAAACATTTATAATCATTGGTGTTCTCATTAATTCAATTATACCTATTTTTTAGAACATACATGTAATTATTCCGCACGAAATTATCATCGAATAAAATATGATGATATATTATTTTATGTTCTATGATATTTTTGGAACTCTTAAGCATGAAAATGAAATGAATGGGATGGGTGACCCATAATTATATATTTCTCTAATACATTGGTTAATTTTTTTTGTCTCATGAGATAGAATTCATGGTATTAATGTCTGAAACTAATTCATATTGGAAACATTTCCCCTATGATGACATCGATGCTACCCATGAACTATGATAATGACGATGTTTTTTACGTTGTTTCCAAATTTCTCATGTTTCCTTTTACAATTAACATGTTATTTCATGCCTCATTGTTAATATTAATTATTATATCTTCTTTTAGGACACATAAATATTAATATTTTTTTTAAAAACTATTTTCCATGTAATCCCATTTTTATAACCTTCCATGGATTTATATTTCACCATTTTGTATCCATGTCCCTATGTTTTCTCAATTAGTTTTATGATTTAAGAACAATGTGATCATGTCAAGGATTTTTTTCAAAATTGTGGTTCAATCCTATGATTCATGTTGTTATGTTATGTACCTATTTCCAAAAAAAAAATATTCTTCAAGATATTTACGGTTATATAATGTTTAATCTAATGTAATATATTATGAATTAATGTGTAATATAGAAAACAGTTGTTGTATTTATCCTTACAGTCCTTCAGTGGGTGATTTTCCCTAATCAATGCATTCCAAAATCTAGTTCCCAATGAATCTACTTAACTTCCTCTGATACAATGTGTAACAATGAAAACCCTAGCCTCCCAGAGACAGTGTTATACCACATTACATTATCATAGATTCAAGGAATCACATCCTGAAGGACCAAATAGTTTATCCATTTTTAATAACCATGTTACATAAATGATACTCATTTTAAATTAGAAAAATAAAATATAAAAAAAGTAAAATATAACCTTCTATGAAAATAATTCAACAAATTAATGTTATTCTCCTATGTAATCGAAGAATATAAGGTTAAACTCAAATTATCAATAACTAATTAATACCATGATAAATAATTTGAATAAAAAAATAATAAGCCTCTTTGAAAGGATATGACAAAACACACATTCCATTAAGTAAATAATTTAAAATTTAATGCATCAAAATATAATATTATATTAAAATATCATGAATAGTTTTAACTAAATTTTATATTAATGATGTTATAAATTTTTGGATGTAATATATGAGGAAAATAAAATGCACTACCATCAAGACGATTCACAAGATGTTTTCAAACAACATGTACAAACCCCTTTAAGTTGGCCAACATATTTGTCTCATTATACCTATTGATAAAGAAATTGGATATATAAATTAGTCCTCCCCTCCAACAATACATGTCTAAATAACTTCAAATATATGAAATAATCAATTCAATTCATAATTAATGTTCCTTTTCAAATACCATTAAGAACTAAAGATAGGATTTTATCATTATTTCACAAATAAATAAATGACCTTCAATGTAAAAAACATATATTAAAATGAGAATGGTTTATGAAATAATAATATCCATTATGAAATTATATTTATATTTATATTAAATATAGTTTCTAAAAAAAGGTACTACAAGAATGTGATTGTTTCATGAAAAAGATAACAATCTCAGAAAGAAGTGAAATCATAGGTTAATTTTTACCGATTCGAAATATTCAATTAAAACACCATTAGATGAGTTAATTCAATGAAAAACATAAAATAAAATGGAAAATAAATTAATAGTGATATTACATGTTAAGGGGTAGTATAAACAACACATAAATGTGAATTGGTGCATAATAACAAATAATTCTCAATGTAATATAAATTGAGACAAAATATATTACAATAAGAATATTTTAGATTGCAAATCTTTTAATACCATTTATAGTGGTTTTAAAAATATTATTAACTTATTATAGAACCATATTAATATTTATAATGACATATATGATGATTTTATAACATCTCATCACTCTTTCATTTCTAATCATTCAATATTTTAACGATTTAGGGTGTCGGTTTCCTTTTTTCCTTATGAATGTTTTTCATTACTGATTTTGTTGATGAATGTTTTATAGAGTTTAATCATCTCTATAATGTTACTAATTACATTATTATTATATTTAAAAATAAATTTTAATTTTATTACCATTAATAGGTTATAATTATGTAATGATTCACATTCCTTCATCAAGGTAGCATCCCACAACAACATGAATGTATTTATAATCATTTTGATAAAAAAATTGATATATATTATATAACAAAATTATTAATATTACATGAATATAATAATAATTTTATTAATATTACATATAATCATTTACATTATGCATGTCAATTTCCCTGTAAAATGTTAGTGAAAAATAATCACATCGCATCACAAGGAGGTAGTTTGTCATACACATGTGCGATGTTATATTATCACCTAAGGAATGAAAATTTAAAAAAAGGATATACATTATAAAATGACTCACTAGGAATATAAAAGTTATAAGTATAATATATATACATATATATATATATAATTTATATCCATAACTATAACCATTCTATAGGAGTGAAATTAAAAAAATGAACGATATCGGTTCATGAGGCGGTAGTACACCGTACACATGCGCAATGATTTTGTAACCTATTTGATGGAATTTTATGAGAAAGTAGATTCTAAAATTAACATAAGAACATATCAATATATTTACGATAATAGGGTTATTATATTACCCTGGTATAATATGAATTGAATTTGTTGGAGAGTGAAATAAAATAAGGATGCTTGTTAGACAAAAATATCTCAAGGTAACATTGAAGTATTTTTGGGTTGGTTGTGTTTGTTGACAAAGCAGGTTTCCATGGGTATTTTTCGAGTTCCCAAGAAGTTGTTGACAATACATGTTTACAAACAACGATGACAAAGGAATGGACGATCTGGAGGCGGTACAAAAAGAGCAGTACATATCAGTATATTTACGATAATAGGGTTATTATATGGAAAAGTCATGAATTTCGAGAAGATAGGATGCATGGTTTGGAAATCGCGAAGACCATAAGAATGGAGGCGATGATTCTTTGCGAATACGTCAAGATTCGCGAACAAAAGAGGCTGAAGCGCATCATGACGGTGAAGGGATTTGTGAGGGAGCATCGTGGTGAAGGCGTGAAGGAATGTTGGGCTTCGTGAGGGAGCTTCGCGGCGAAGTCACGAAGGTATGTTGACGATGATTCTTCGTGACTACGTCAAGTTTTGCGAATGGCAATGTGCCGTGGTGCTTCGCGATTTGGACAGAATTCAAGCGGAATCTTTGGAGCTTAGCAATTTGAGATGATGTGGCGTTGACTTCGCGTGGAAGGGACGAGGGTTGGTGGAATCGTCTATAAATAGAGGCCGACCCCCTCAAGAGAAGTGGAGAGCATTTTTCATAGAAGATCATTCGCTCTCTATTTGCGAAGGTGGTTCGCGGAGCCAGTGTGCTTCGCGAAAGAGGTGCTTCGTGGTGGCTTTTATAGCTCCGCGAATCCTACGAGCTCCGCGTTGGCTTAGTCAGATTCGCGAGGGACGTTGCTTTGCAACGGCTTGAGCATGTCGAGGGTTCTTCGCGATAGTGCTTCGAGATAAAGCTTCGCAAAAAGGTAGGAGATTCGCGAAGTCTTGTTTGAGCTACGCAAAATTGGGAGCTTCGCGAAGTAGAGTGCATTGCGAAGGTACATTCCAAAGGAAGTTGCCCAGTGGTCAGAGGAAAAGTTCTATTCATCAGTGGATGAAAGTTGGACTTCAATAGAGAATCTATCAACAGTTGAAGATGCATTATTTCATGCAAATGAAGAGACCCACAGGTCTATAAAATGTGATTGGATTCCCTTCTGGAGCAGTGAGCTTAGGAAGAGGAAGTAGGTGATCCTCTCCACCGGAAGTGAGCCAGAGAGAGGGAAACATGGAATGACCCTTGGGAAAGCAGTGAGCTGACCCTAAACCTTGTAAAGGCAGTGATCCTGGGCATAGAAGTGATCTAGCCCGAACATTGTAATCCACATATAGTGAAGTTTAGTGGAATTGGTACGACCGGAAACATGTCGGTGTATGCTCCTTAGACGTAGCCCTTTGCGGTGAACCAAGTAAAATTGATGTGTCATGTGCATGCTTTACTTTCGGTTTACTTTGTGCAACAGGAAAGAGAGATAAGAGTGGTTTTCTTAATAGCGAAACAAGATCAGAACGGGCGTTAATTTTTTTATCAGTCATACCCAGATTAACCCCCCCCCCCCTCTCAGGGTATTCTTTACTGTGGACCTAACAATTGGTATGAGAGGGCAGGTTGATATTAGCTCTTCTCTCAATGGAGGGTACTAATCATAGAAGGATTCCGATATTCAACGGATGTAATTTTCAGATATGGAAGTATCGAATGAAACACTATTTCCGATCATTGGGAATTGATGTGTTTTCACCAGCTATGCATGGTATCACAGCTGATATTACTAGTGGTTCATTATCAGAAGCAGATCATAAATAGATGGATGCTGATTCCAAAGCAATCAATGCCTTAGTGGGAGCCCTTTTCAATCCCATATATACAAAGGTGATGTCATGCAAAACGTCACATGCCATGTGGGAAAAGCTTTTGAATATTTATAAAGGGGATACAAAAGTCAGAGAGGCAAATATGCAAGTGTTGTGGAACAAGTATGAAGATACGAGAATGAACCTGAATGAGTCTATTGATGCATTCTTTGACAGGGTAAATGTTGTGGTAGAAGACATGCAGGGTCTTGGAGAAATTATCGAAGATATAAATATTGTGAAGCGCATCTTGAGAAAGCTTCCACCTCGGTTCAATCCGAAAGTTTCTGTTTTGGAAGATAAAGATCCGAAAGAGCTGACATTGGATAACCTACACATCACTCTTATTGAATATGAAATGAGAAATGATGACAATGATGCTGTGGAAAAGGGGAAATCCAAAGAGGTGGAATTTAAGGCCATGAAGAGGCTCATTATTGAAGATTCTCAGGATGAAGAAGAGTCAGATGAGGTGTTGTCATTCCTTTCATCAAATCTGCAAAGAGGAAAAGGAATGTTTAAAAGGAAACATCCGCTAGCATGCTTCCGATGCGGAAAGGTTGGTCATCTTGCTACAAGATGCCCCAAAATGTTTCAAGAAGAAAGCGATGAAGATGAAGTTGAGATTCCCATGAAAAAATCATCATCCTATGTGAAAGGGAAGAAGCAGTTTAAGAGAAATTTATTTAAGAAGAAGAATCTTCTTTCACAAGAAATAGACTGTTCAGCTGAGTCTGAGGGTGAAGAAGTTGAAGAGATAGAAAACTGCAAAGATCGTGGACAAAATGCGATGGTGGATGTTTCCAGTAGTGCTCTTGAAAATAAAGAAACCGAAACTAATGAAGAAGAAGAAGAAATTGAAGGGAGAGTTTACATGGAAGCTAAATTAGAAGTAGCTCTTGAAGAGATAGATGTTTGGTGAGAAAAAACAAAGAAAGCCAACAAGATAGTACGTGATGCCAAACTCTAAATGCACCAACAAGAAGAAGATAAGTTTGAGCTTGAGAGAGAAATTCAAAATCTTAAGTCTTCCAGGCCAGAGAGCACAGAAAAAGGTTGATGAGAATAAGCTCAAGATTGAAGAGCAGAAAAGGGAGATCGATTGCTTGAGACGAAAAGTGAAAGAGCACGTCAAGCGTATTGAAGAGTTTGAATAGGAAGTTGTCGGTCTATGGAGAAAAGTTAATGAACAAGAAAACCCTTTGAATCCCAACACATTCTAGGGAAATCAGGTCCTTGTGAAGACTGAAAAGAAGAAATAAGATCCTTGTAGTTCAGTAGGAAAGAAGCAGTAATTGAACTCAGAAGTTAAGGCTGATTAATGGCTTAATCAGAAACAAAAATATGTGGAAGTTGATGTTAGATCGCAAGCACCTATCCCAAGATTGAAAGTGGATTCGAGCACAAAGAAGAATCGGAATACTCAGAGATCCCAAGGGGAAAGTCGTAGTGCTGAAGTAACACGAAGGAATGCACATTATATCAGGTGTTATTGTTGTGGAAACATGGGACATTCACAGTATGTGTGTTCCATAGCCAAAAGATATCGAAGGGAATAAGAACAGAGATGGCAGCCAAAGAGAGAACGGTTCTCTAGAACATATTTTGAAGGGCACTGTTTTTTGTGCGGAGGATTTGGACACATGGTTAGGTACTGCACTCCGACCATTCAAAAAAATGTGCCAAAGTAGAATCAAAATGTTCGCAAGTAGCAGATCTGTAAACCGACAAGTGAGTTAAAAGTTCAGAACAGATTTTTAGTTTTGCAAGATGAAGCTGGTCCATCATACTCTGAGAAAGAACAGAATCCTCAATCCATGCCAAGTATGAAAGAAAAAGTATGGACCAGGAAGAAGAAAATTGAGAAGGACGTAGTTGCTGAAATTTCTTTTAAAGCATCAGATCGTTTTTGGTGTGTGGATCCTTGATACTGGTTGCACATCCCACATGACATGCAACAAGGATCTGGTTACCGGCATAAAATATGACAAAGAAGGAGTTTTCAAATTTACAAATGATGAAGGCCTGAAGATTGTTGGCTCAGGAAAAGCCATGTTTGGGTGCAATGAAATGAGACATGCTGATGTCTTGGTGGTAGAGGGTCTCAGTCATAATTTTCTTAGAGTCAGTCAACTATGAGACTCTGGGCACTCTATCCTATTTACCAAGAAGATGGGTATTGTTAAAAGAAATTATGGAATAGTAATTCTACAGGGAAAACGAATAAATGGGAATCTTTACCTGGTAGGTGGGGGAGAATATTTATGCCTTTTATCCAGAGAAGAATAAAATCAGTTGTGGCATAAGTGACTTGGTCATCTATGTCAACCATCTATGGATGATCTTGTAAAGTGTGATGCTGCTAGAGACCTTCCCAAACTGTCACGTGATCGTACTCATACGTGTGATTCCTGTCAACAAGGGAAGATCATCAGGGAGACATACAAGCCAAAGGAACAAAAAGTAACTGGAGTGCTCAAATTGGTGCATGCTGATGTATGTGGACCTATCTCACCACGAGCTATAAATGGGAAAAGTTACTATGTTCTTTTCATTGATGACTATAGAAGATTGACCTGGGTATTCATCATTACCCATAAGACAGAGGTGTTCAGTTGCATAAAGCAGTACAGGAGGGAATCAGAAAAGATGGTTGGGCAGAAAATTCTGAAGTTTTGTACTGATAACGGTACGGAATTTACAAACAGTCAAGTGGAAAACTATCTCGAGAAACATAGGATAAGGCATCAAGTTTCATCAGTAAAAACTCACCAATAGAATGGAGTGGTTGAAAGGAGAAATCGGATCATCAACAACATAGCCAGAACAATGCTTAATGACAAGGACCTACCAGATAAATTTTGGAAGGAAGCAGTTTTGACATCGGTCTATGTTTCAAACAGGTCCCTGTTATGTCCGAAGCAAGGGAAGACTCTGTATGAACTGTTGTACGGAAAGAAGCCAACGTTGAAATACTTTCGAATATTTGGAAGTAAGTGTTTCATTCTCAACAAAGAACATCATAGGAAGTTCAAGGCACAAGGAGATGAAGGGATATTCCTTGGATATTCAGGGAAAAGCAAAGAATATAAATGCTTCAACAAGAGGCTGAGAAAAATTGTTGAGAGCAATGATGTCACTTTAGTCAAAAATGAACAGACTGCTCAACAACCCAGTGAACAGTTCTCGATGAAAGTGACGATGAGGTAAGAAACACAGGGGGAGTAGAAGTGGCAGAGGTTGACTCAGAAGATGATACTGATGATGAACAAGAAAGTGTCAAGTCTGTATCTCCAAGGAAGCCAAAGAGTCGATCTGAAATTGATAGGCAAAATATCATTGGTGATCAGACGACTCCAGTTCAGACTCGAAGAATGAAATCATTATAGAAAAAATCGTTTTTATCTTAGGTGGAGCCGAAATGTTTTTCCGATGCAGCAGATGATGAAAACTGGGTGCAGGCAATGAATGAAGAGATTGATCAAATTGAGAAGAACCAGACATGGGAGATTTTTTTGAGGCCAGCAGACAAGAATTCCATTGGGACCAAATGGGTCTATCACAACAAGATGAATGAAGATGGCACAGTGATTCGGAACAAAGCACGTCTAGTGTGCAAGGGGTACTCCCAGATCGAGGGAATAGATGTTGATGAGACATTTTCACCTGTTGCAAGGCTTGAGACAATAAGATTATTCCAAGACATCACAGTTCAAAGGAAGTTCAAAGTGTTCCATATGGATGTCAAATCTGCATTCTTGAATGGTGTTCTGGAATATGAGGTGTATATTGAGCAGCCAGATGGTTTTCTCATTCATGAGGATGAGAAAAATGTTTTCAGGCTGAAGAAGGCATTTTATGGGCTGAAACAAGCACCAAGGGCATGATACTCAAGGCTTGATCATTACTTGAAGAAGCTTGGTTTTCAGCGTGGAGGAGTTGATTACAATCTCTATTTTAGTAATGACAGTAATCAAAGGATGATGGTGTTGTTTTATGTCGATGACATAATATTTGGCGGATCAGATGAAGCTCAGTGCAGACAGTTTTCCAAATTAATGAAAAATGAGTTTGAAATGTCAATGATTGGAGAGATAAAGTTTTTCCTTGGTCTACAGGTGACACAAGGAAGGAATGGAACATTCATTTCTCAATCTAAATATGCTAAGGAGGTCCTGAGAAGGTTTGGAATAGAACATTACAAGGAGATGAAGACTCCGGTGGCTACCCGGATAAAATTATCAAAAGATGGGGATGGCAAGGCACTTAATATCACAGAATATAGGAAAATAATTAGAAGTCTGTTGTACTTAACCGCAACAAGGCCTGAAATTGTTTTCGCCACATGCCAAGCAGTGAGATATCAGAGCAATCCCAAGGAAATCCAAATGCTTGCAGTGAAAAGAATACTTCGGTATATCCAAGGCACAATGGATTTTGGCTTGACATATACTGATAAATCTCAGACAGAGTTATTGGGCTATACTGATGCAGACTGGGCCGGTTCAGTAGATGATAGGAAATCAACGTCAGGTGGTGCTTTCTATCTTGTTGGCTTGTGTATTTCTTGGCTTAGAAAGAAGCAATATTGCATTTCATTGAGCACCGCAGAAGCTGAGTATATTGCGGCCACTCAAGCATGCACACAGTTATTGCGGATGAAGCAGCAGCTTGAAGATATGGGAGTTGAATTGAATTCTCCGATCGGAATCGAGTACGACAACTCATGTGCTATAAATATTAGAAAAAATCATTTCAATCATTCAAGGACAAAGCACATTGAGATTAAGTATCATTTTATCAAGGAGAAGGTTGAGCAGGAGATCGTGAAGTTGGAGTACATGCCTACAGAGCTATAGGTTGCAGACATTCTGACAAAGGCCTTAGCCAAGGAAGCTTTTGAGAGGCATCGACTAGCTCTGGGAGTTCATTCGATTCCCTGAACTTGAAATAGTGTGGATGTGGGACCCCCCCTCTCCCCGAGGTATGATGTGTTTTCCCTATTGTGCTAATATGTGTTCTCTACTATGTTACAGACTACAAAGGAGTGTCCTTTGGGTTCGTAGACAAAGGGGGAGAAAATAGTGATTGTTAAAGGGGGAGACAGTGTGGAGATTTGACAAATCATGAATGATACGGAGAGAAGCTGACTAGTGGAGAAGCCAGATAGGGGGAGAAATTAGAAAGGGGGAGAGTATTAAATCTGACGATGCTAGAAGTGATCGATCAAAGCATAGAAATCAGGACAGCTGAGGATCGTGATAAACGCAGAACAGTGGTGTTGGAATGGTGTGAGACGGTGTCCAGCTATTCACCAATTGGTATCAGTGTGGTTCAACAATTGGTATCAATTTAGGAATTGGTGTCAGGTTGGAATCGACAATTGGGGTCTGACATGAAGTGATTCATTGATAAACTTTTCATACTACTCTTATTTCTCACGCAGAGCATTGCTCATGTGGGCTTAGAGTACGTGTTAAGTGAATCCTTGAACGCTATCAGAATCGCAAGAGGCGAATGGTGGTAGCGACTAGATAAAGACTCAGTGAGGTATCAAAGTGTAGAAAATCATTCTGAGCAGAGTTGTGAAGAGTTGTCAACAAACCCAAAGGGGGAGATTGTTGGGAAAAAAATCCCTCAAGGTAACATTGAAATATTTTTGGGTTGGTTGTGTTTGATGACAAAGCAGATTTCCATGGATATTTGTCGAGTTCCCAAGAAGTTGTTCACAATACTTGTTGACAAAGAACGATGACAAAGATAGGATGCATGGTTTGGAAATCGCGAAGACCAGAAGAATGGAGGCGGTGATGCTTCGCGATTACGTCAAGCTTCGCGAACGACAGAGGCTGAAGCGCATCGCGATGGTGACGGGCTTTGCGAGGGAGCTTCATGGCGAAGGCATGAAGGAATGTTGGGCTTCATTAGGGAGATTCGCGGAGAAGTCACGAAGGTATGTTGAAGGTGATTCTTCAAGACTACGTCAAGTTTCACGAAAGGAAAAGTGTCGTGGTGCTTTATGATTTGGACAGAATTCCAGCGGAATCATTGGAGCTTCGCGATTTGAGATGATGTGGCGTTGACTTCGCGCGGAAGGGATGAGGGTCGGTGGAATCGCCTATAAATAGAGGCCGACCCCCTCAAGAGAAGTGGATAGCATTTTTCATAGAAGATCATTCGCACTCGATTTGCGAAGGTGGATCACGGAGCCAGTGTGCTTCGCGAAAGAGGTGCTTCGCGGCGGCTATTATAGCTCCGCGAACCCTACGAGCTCCGCGTTGGCTTAGTAAGCTTCGCGAGAGACGTTTCTCTGCGACGTCTTGAGCATCGCGAGGGTGCTTCGTGAGAGTGCTTCGTGAGAGAGCTTCGCGAAAAGTCATGAGCCTCGCGAAGGCTTGTTTGAGCTTCGTGAAATTGGGAGCTTCGCGAAGTAGAGTGTTTGCGAAGGTAATTTCCAAAAGTAGTTGCCCAGTGGTCAGAGTCAAAGTGCTATTCATCAGTGGATGAAAGTTGGACTTCAATAGAGTATCTATCAACAGTTGAAGATGCATTATTTCATGCAAATGAAGAGACCTACAGGTCTATAAACTGTGATTGGATTCCCTTCTGGAGCAGTGAGCTTAGGAAGAGGAAGTAGGCGATCCTCTCCACCGGCAGTGAGCCAGAGAGAGAGAAATAGGGAGTGACTCTTGGGAAAGCAGTGAGCTGACCCTAAACTATGTAAAGGCAGTGATCCTGGGCATAGAAGTGATCTAGCTCGAACATTGTAATCCACAGCTAGCGAAGTTTAGTGGAATTGGTATGACCGGAAACTTGTCGGCGTATGCTCCTTGGACGTAGCCCTTTGTAGTGAACCAAGTAAAATTGATGTGTCATGTGCATGCTTTACTTTCGGTTTACTTTGTCCAACAGGAAAGAGAGAGAAGAGTGGTTTTCTTAACAGCGAAACAAGACCAGAACAGAATTTATTTTTTTATCAGTTATACCCTGATTCACCCCCCTCTCAGGGTATTCAGCCCTGTGGACCTAACACATATTAGGGTACATTAAATATTCTTCTCTTATCCTCCATTAGTTTGATGCATATTTTAAAGGATAGAATTAATTCATAAAATAATGAATATTGTGTTATCGAAGGGATGTTGGGATGTGATTTAACTATTTTTTGTTTCATCCAAATCGTTATACAGGTGTGATGAATTGATGTGAGTGAGTGCCCATTAATAGTTGAGGATGAGTAGCACATTCGTAAATACCCAAAAGTAATAATTATTGGTCGTTTATTGCTACATATAGGGCGTCAAATATTTCTAGTTAATTTTATTGATGAAATATATGGTATATAAAAACCTCCATCACATAATAAACCAATTTTTTTTACCAATTTATTCTTTAACATATATGTTTTCTTATTTTAACTAATTTTTTCACTTCAATATCTATTTTTATAACCTTGGTAATTTATCTATTAACACTATATTAAAGTATGAATTTATTTTTAAATTATACACATTTATTCTAGGTATTAAATTAATTTTATATATAAAAAATATTAAGTGTTCTAAACATTTGATTAACACAAGCACACATATGTGAAAAACATTATTTTGGCCATAACTATTTTAACATAGTTTTTTATAAGATTGGGGTAAATATATTCAATATAATAGAACTATTGGTCCATTAATGGAAAATATTTAATATTTATTAAAATTTAAAAAAACATGGCCGAATATGGGGTTTTTTAGTAAAATTTAATAATTTAACAATGTTTTATTTACTATAGAATAACATTAATGTCAACTTTAATATTATTCATTAAAATTTAATTGGAAAAATATCAATAAAATGATGTAATTAGAAACAATTATATAAAATATTAATTAAAATGTTATCTTCATCTAAAAAATAATGTAATGTAATAATTTATTCAATTTACTTGATTTTTAATATTTCTAGTGCCATTTATTTTATTTTTTTGTAAACAAAATGATTGATGTGTGAGCATTTCAATTGAATTAAATGTAATAATTTCATATCCAAAAATTAAATATAAATTATTACGATGAAGAAAATATTTTTAATATAATATAACAACTATAACAGAATCAATGTCAATATTCCCGATCCAAAAGCATTATAGATATTAAAATGAAGGAAGGATATATTTTCATCTTTTTCATTAAAAATCTTATTCTATGGCTTATAGTGAATGTAAGATGACTCAAAAGTTCCATATTTCATGGAATTTGATATCCATGTTCTAGACAAACTCATTAAATAAAATTAATAATATATTTTCGGTCATTTTTACTCTTTTTGTTTTAGATTAATCCCTATAAAATAAATTTTTACCTTAATGATTATAATTAATATTTACCACATTTACTATTAATTTTGGACAAAAATTATGTGTACATAATTATAAATTATAAATAATGATTACTACATATATGCAATACATTTTCCTAAATTAATTTCAAATAACTAATAAAATGTAATTTAATACTAATCTCAAAAGTGAGATGTGGAAAAAGTTATTTAAAATGTAAAGGTTCAAATGTCTCTAAATTTTTTATAAGTAAATTAAATATAAAAATTATTATAATGGAATTAATTGGATTAATTAATGTAAAAATGAAATATTTTTACATTTACAAAATAAAAATATAATTTATCGATATTGATTATTTAAACACATATGTAGTTTTCAATTGAAAATATATATATTTCACAATTATTAAAAAAATGAAACATCGCAGAAAAATCCTAATTTTCATTATAAAATAATTTTGTTATTTTATTTTTAAAATTTTGTTTTTTTGTAATTATAATATTTAATAGTGTTGAAAATTATTTCTAAATTTTGTCTGCAATGCATGAATAATTTTTTTTAACATGGTGTGGCATGCATTACAAGCCATAGATGAAATTAAATTTAATCTTAAATAAATATAATGTAATGCCTTTAGGTGTTAAAATAGTTAGGATATTAATTTTCATAAATTGAGAAATTTTTATTTTATTTAGGACTTCCATTATTTTGATAGTATTTTATGAGTTATAGATATTTTTCAACTATTCAAGGAGATACTCACAGTGAAGAGTAATTTTAGGAAGATATAATTATTGAAAATGATGTTCAAAAGGATGGATATTTTTAAAAGGATTATGATTATAATATTATTTATAATTTCTATGGATACAAAATAATCTATTTGTGTATTTAAAATAAAAATTGATAGGGATACATAAGGGTATATTAAAAGAAAAAATTGATGAAAAATTATGATGATAAAAAACGGATAATATGAATACATGAAATAAGGTTGGTTAAACAGTAATTATATTATTTTATAATATTAATAATTTTATATAATTAAAAGTGAAAAAATTGAATAAAATCAAGGCTGTTTTTATTTATCATATTTTTTATTGATAAAAAATGTATTATATTTTCTGTTCTTATTCAATGTTTATAATTATCCTCTAATAATGTCCTACAACCTTTTGAGGTTCATTTGAATATAATTGATTCATAAAATCTAATTTGGAGTTGATTATATCTGGATTATAGGAATATAATATGAAGTGATATATAATGTAGAATCAAAACATGAATGATTGTTTAGATTATTATATGTCAACATGATTTTCAGATAGTGCCTTTCATGATGATAAACTAAAAGATACATGTAACTTATATGTTAATATCATATTATTTATTGAATAATAGTGGAGAAGGGTACAAAATTTTTGTGTAATTAAAATATCATAAAAATTATAATGTATATAATAATTATTTATGAATGAATTTAATTGAATTTTTATCCATAATATTTGCCAGATAATTTTTTTAGAACAACAATTAATTACTGGTCTATGCTCCTTTTATATAGCTTAGTGTGGGTGAACCATGTAAATCCTATATTTTAACTAAATGACATACTTGTTTTATAGTGACCCACACTAAATATTACATTATATTATATAATTTATAAAATTAAAAAAGTATATTTCATAAAAATATCAATATCCTGATAAATGATAGATTTAGTGTACGCGGATTATAACTTTATAATAAACATATTTTACAATGCATGTGAACATTTACCGATAATTTCATTATACTATACGTTCTCCAAAATTTCTCAAAATTGGAACTTATCATCATCACCAGGAAAATGGAAATGTGAGAAATGGGTGAGAATAAATGACCAATAAATGAATAATTGTTATAAGATCTTGTTTCCTAAGTTGAGATAGTGGCCATATAAGGAAACATAAATATGAAACAAATATTTTAATATAATATCATATAACAATAAAATATTTTCCATAGAATAATATATAATTAAGGAACCCCATTTTTTAATACTTATAACCTAGTTTAAATTCTATAGAAACATGAGACAGAAATCATGATCTCGGGACATAACATAATCACATAAAAAATATTATTTCAATAATAAAAGCACTGAATCTCAATATTTTGTATGCATAACCACAACCTATTTATCATTGTTGGATAGTAATCACATAATGTTTCTCATATAAAATTATTAATCACATCCTATTTTTAATATAGGATCAAGAATCAGAACATTTTTTCATATTTGATGGATAATTAATACTCATTTCACTCTTATCTGATAAGCATTAAGGATTTGAACAATTCATTAAAGGATTATAAATTTCCGACTTATCAGTTATGGATTAACCAAGAATATGTATTAAACATGGGTAAAATACAATCATGAAATCGTTAAATCTTATGAAAATGAATGGGGTTCATATTACATTTCAAAATGTATCACATGAATTGGAAAATAAAATATATTGATAGATAAAAAATTTAATCACCCAAATATGAATTTCAGAAAAATATTTAAATATATTTTAATAAAACAATGTATTAAATAATATATATCAAATTATATAAATTAGAATATTAAAATGTAATCATATAATGATATTTTAGAAAAAAAAATTCATTTTCAAAAATGAATGAGTTAGGAAAGAATTTAGAATGACATTTTCTGAAGAGGTAAAGTGAAACATATAGAATATTATACTTGTAATGAGAATACCGCATAATTTATTAATATAATGTATATAAAATTCATCTTTATGTATTGTGGAGCTAAAAATTAAAGATATTTTATTGAAATCAAAGGGATGTTTTTTATATTTTGAAACACATTTATTGAAAACCCATGATGTTAAAATCATAATAAAAATATATTTATAAAGTTATAATAGAATTTATTAATACCACATTAAATGATAAACACTTTTATATCAAATAATTAATCGATAAAATTGGTGATATGTTAAAACATGGACTTGAAATAAAGATATAACAAATTTTTTGTGGTATATTCATAACAATGGATTAATTTTACAAGAGAGAATCATCTAGAATGAAACATTGAATAGAATTATTTATTTCATATTTTTATAGAATAGTGAAACAAATATTTGTGATATTAATTAAAAAATATAATATTTATGTTTTATGTTAAAATTAAACAATATTAATCAATGAAAGAGACTGAAGCTAAAAATACATTTATGGGAAACACTGTTCATGATGTAGGAAACTTTTGTAAAAGGGTTTATCTAGTAATAATACAAATATATAGATATAACATAAAAAATACCACATAAAAACATTTGGTATAGTTATACCCATTTTTATGATACATGTTCAAAACGAAAAATTATAAATCAATGAATGGTAATAGAGAAAATAATACATTAAATCATGAATATCATTTAAATAAAAGCCAATTAAAAGTGTTATATTTAATACATCAATATTATATCATATATATATTCCTAAATAAATACCTTATGTGTCACTCAACACTGATCTAGAATGAATAATTACATAATTCTTAAATTGTAACACGCCCATTAAAAAGTAATGCGACCATTAAGAATAGTAATATGACCAATAGAATGGTATATTAACCTATTAATGGTTATATATAATCAAATAATCTTATAAAAGGAAGTGTGATATAATTATATCATATTTTATGCAAATATATGTTTTAAAAATGATAAATTAGTTATTTGTATTTTTGTGAAGCATAAATTTTAATTTTAATTTTTAAATTTAATATATTTATTTATCAATTTTTTTGAATAAAATATATTCAATAAATATTAATTTATTATCTTATGATTGTTTTATAATTTTATGATAGCTTAATTAATTTTTCAATGTTTTAGAAGGTGAGTTATTATTTTATTTTATTTTTTTAAAATGGGACTAAAAAAATAATAATCAATATTTGAAAAATTCTTTCAAAATTGGATTCAATGTTTTAAACTCTACATGATAAAAATTTGAATGGGTGATTTTTATAAATTCTCCATATTAATCGTATTTTTGGAGAATAATGAAATATGTTTATTTTGGGTATAATTTAATAAATGAATTATTGAGTAATGTATGTTATGTGGATGAGGAAAGCAACCATTACATTAACTCACCTGATTTAGTTACTATATTTACTCACTATAATAATCACTATTGATAGTCCTGAGACAAAATAATAATAAAATGAATAAATTACTCAAAAAACACACCTCTCGACAACTGTAAATATCAGCCCTCACCACCTCTTCTCCTCACATATCTTAATCCTTGAATAATGTAGAATTTTTAACCAATAAAATTCTCAATATATCTACATGTCTAGTTGTTTTTGTTCTAAAAAACTACCGTGTACAATTTCTATAAGGTGGTTCCCAAGAAGAAGAATTCAAGAGTTAAAATAATCATTGTAATTCATTATATTCCTTTTTCTTTCATTTATTTTATTATATACTATCCTCATCAAAAATTTCCATATTGAATGACAAGTCCAATATATTATATACACACTATAATGTTATAATTTCAATGTAAAATCCACCATTTACTCTCTTTTCCTCTTCCTTTTATTCAAAAATTTAAAATATAGTATGTGTGGTGCCAATTTACCTCTTTAATGAAAGGAATATTTTTGTTTTTAATTTCCACAATCAAGGATGGTAATATTAAAATTTATTATGGTTTAAATATTATAATATATTTTTTATATCATTATTAATGTTCTGTTACCATTTTCTATACATAATATTAATGAATAAAACAAAACTAGGTCCTGATTATTTAAAAAACATCAGAATAAACTAAACAATTACCACTAATGTTTTATCTAATGATTCAAACTCATAACAAATAAATGAATGAAATATATTACCATTTAATAATCTCTAAATTCATTATTATAATATAATTCCAATTATTGATATCTATTCTCAATTTACATGTTTTTCTATACATTTATACAAGTAAAAAATTCGGAAAACTACCTTATAACTCATCAAAAAGTCTATAAATAAATATATTAAAAATATAATAAATAAAATATATAGACTAATGTTTATTAATTAATTAAATATAGTTTTTAATTGGATTATACATTACATTATGATCAATGAATAACACATTCGAACATAAGATTAGGGATTCTCCTCGAACATTGATTTTTCATTCAGGTCTTATTTGTTTATCACTTTTTCCTAATGTAATCAATGGATATGTTAAAATAATTATTATAAATTCCGTTTTTATGATATAAAACCTTGTATCTTGATAATTTCATTAATTTTTATTTGTGAAATTCATTTTTTATAAGAATTCATTTTCAATTCATCTCAATATAAAATACCTATTAAAGAGAACTTCCTAATTTAGTACCCATTTTAAAGGAAAACCTATAATAAATTTTATTCTAAAATTAATATTCTAAAATAAAATTTTAATAATGAATCATTATAATTTTTCTTTTTATGGTTTTTAAAAGCAATTATATCATTTTAAATTTTAAAGGCGCCTTGATAGTTTCCAAAAACATCACTAAAGTGGCTCATTTCTAAAGTTTCCAAAAAAATATTTTCAAATGTTTTCACATAAGTTAGACATAATTTATCCTTACTGATGCCAATTTTAACTTATGAATGGCCAATTATTATATAAATCCATTCATTCATGGACACAATAATGATATTCCATTTTGTTATTCCATATTCACCACTTATTCCTTGTGTCTAGTGTGTTTATACTTTCCTTTCAATTAGGATAATTGTTCATTAAATATTCAATTTAATATTTATATTTCCTAATTATATATTTTATTATTATCTTATTAAAATACCATATTTATATATGGTATTCTATTGGAATGTTGTTTTATTAGTGTAAATAATGATGAATTTATATACTCTTCCCAATATGGATATTTTTATAAGTTATGATTATTATGAATTGAGTCTATTTTGGAAAAATGTTTTAGACTTCATGTTAATGGTGGGTCATAGTTATATATATTCCCTTAAATCATAGACATGTCAAATTATAAAAAAACATGGAGAAAAAAACCTTCATGAAAGATTCTAAATATAATAAGAATGTGTTTTACAGATTGACATAAAACAGAATGACGATATAATGGTTCATGTTCTGGATACATGACTTCCCAAAATTATGAAATTTCTTCATTAAATATCAATAAAATATATTCAATGATATTTCCACTATGAAAAAAATCTAGGTATTCATATTTAATTCATTTTTTATTGATGAAATTTGTTTTTAGAATCATTTCCATTTCCATAAAGTCTTTCCCTTATTGAATTTACATGAGTTATTATTATTCAATATAACTCACTAAATGAATTATATTTCACCCTTTTATTTTCTTCCATACCCATGTTGTGATGAATAATTTCTGGAATAATTTTCAAGAATATTTATAATATTTTTTTGTACTATGTTTAATTACCAATGTAACAACAGAATAATTTATGTATGTAGATTCTTTAATAATATTAAACTGATCAATCCATGGGGTTATGTTATCTTGTATATATTCTATTTTAATAAAATGACCATTGAATCTAGGAATCTAGGTTTAGGGTTATTATATTTGGTATCTATGAATGTTTAAGAGAAAGCTATGCAAATATATTAGGGAAAATAACCCTAATAAATATATTGACGATAAGAATAGAATACATACTATAATTTTGTTATGTTAGATATAATGGGGGTCTTCTTATAAATATGTCTCAATATGAACACTACAAGTGGATGTGATTTTGGAATATATCTAACTATGGCTACGAACTTTGAAAAGGATTGTCGGGCATGAATCAGCATAACTGGGTAAACAACAACACACCATACATATGCACCTATCTTAAAACTCCTAGGGGATATACTTAGGATAATTCACATTCTCATTACAAACCATTATAAAGGATTTCAAAACAATATTTCCTCAAATAAATCATAAATTTGACATTATATATGAAATAAAATTTTATTTATGTTTTGAGTTTTTCTAGTGAAACATTACACATTATGATTCATAACCTAATTTTCTGTATCCAGTTTTTTAAACATGGATCCTAATATAAGGAATGGAATAAATACCCCTATTCGTTTTTTGGATTTCATTTTTGATATATCAAACATAGTTAGTGTTGGAACTAAGAAAATAATAAACATTTTAGGATAGATTTCCAATGTTAGAATGAATAACCACACTACAACTATATCAGATCATTTAATTTGGCAGAATTCCCTATATTTTAGTGGGAATTTTAATCCTATGTTTGGTTATTAGTTGATCATTACCTTTGAAAATATATTTCTAGAATTTATATAAACTAAAAATGAAAAGGCTGTACTGGTTGTATATTTCCTCAAAGTAGATTCTGATCAATACTGTTGTTCGGTCCATAATACTAAGGAGGAAGATGAAATAGAATACTTGGAATGTAGATCATTTATAGAATCATTCTTCAAAAAATAATTGCCTCCTTACAAACTAAATAAAACTAATATAAAATTCAATGTCATATATAAAAATGAAGAAAAAACCACTTCATAATATGATACTACCTTTACAAGACTATCCAGGTATGATATTGAATACATACATTATTCAAAAAACAATATTGGTCATTTCATTGAAGGACATAAACCAATTCTCTAAAGGGAACATAATTCTCAATGATTTTCATTAGATGAATAAATATTATAATGTTACTACAATATGGATAAGTAATTTTAAAGATCCAATTTGTTCTAGGGGATTCATGAGAGAAATTTTTATTTGGAAAAAAATGGAAAAGATGACGCATCAATAAAGAATAAGGTATTGATGCCATTTCTATTCTGTAAAAATTGTTGAAATAATCATTGTGGGAAATATTTGAATAGAATAAGAGATTTCTATATGTTCCCTAAAAATGGTAATATACATATTGAATAAACGATGAAGAAAAAATTAAATGATGTTCAATGCTTTAAATAAAATGAATTGGGGAATTATTCATATCAATGTCTCAGTCATCAGTGGAATCTACCATAGAAGATTCTAATGAGTGAGGGACAATCATTTATTTTCACCATGTATACAGTATATTTACCCAATGATGTGGTGGATGGTACATTAATCCTGTATTCAAATCTTTTCAATTCTTTATTTGATTCTGGATAATAGATGTCATTAAAATTTACCCAAATTTCTAGGAAAATTATAAATTTTACTTTTTATTTATCAAGGGATATATTTCTCAAAACTCGTAAGGGATGTATCATTGAAAAAAAAAATTGACTGTAAGTCCCCTTTATGAAACATAAATCATCATTAGTTTAACAAACCTAGATTTTATGAGAATTATTCTTTTTAATTTCATTGATTTCTTGTGTTGTATGATACACAAAAAATAGCTGGTTCTATACACAAAACCATAATATCTTGTAGTATACACAACACTATTTTTGGCTCGTGTTACACACAATTTCAAGTTCGTTTTGTAGAAATTATTCTTTGCAACATTAACTATAGATTTTGTTTAATGTATAAACGAAATAAGTATGGATTATGTTATTTGCAACACCAAACGGAGCTTTCACTATACGGATCCCTGACTTGGCTTGCATTATAACCAATCAAGAACTTCCCCAATAGCATGTGTAGTACTCAATACCGAGTGTGACTAAACGAGATATTACAATAAAATTATTATGAACTAGACGTTATGAATATTAATACCCACTTTTTGAAATGTGATAAATTTTATCATTCAAAATGGACTTCATTTTTGGATTTAGAATATCGAAATTATCCTAGGGTGAATTTTTTGAATTTTCTGAAAACATTCAATTTTTGATGAATTGTGAAAATACATGGTTACTATTTAAAAACCGACTTTCTATTTAAATAATATTATATTATATTTAAATTTATTTTAAATAAAAATTGATAGATAATACCTATATATTTCCAATTTAATTCATTGGAGTCATTTTATAATAATTTTAAATATATAGTAACATTATTAAACTTTTCACCATCTTTTACCCGCCTCCTAGGAGAGTTTAAAATTTTACATAAAACATAATTTTACCGCTTCTGTTAGTGGAATTTCAAAAATCTAAGATACACGGTTAATATCAAGGAGTAAAATTTGGGTCAATAAGATAAATTTAATTTTAGTTGAATACTAACTTTTTATTTCTATTTACCACAATAAAAATTAAATAGGGTAATTAAGGGTTAAAAATAATAATTTTATTACCCTAACACATGTCCTAATTCTATTAGATTAGTGTAATTAGACCAAAAAACAACATTATTAATAAAATTTTACCCTTTAGGTCAACTTGGATTATATTAGAAGACATATTAATATTTTATTTAAAGAATAGTTAAAAGATTTAAAATCATTGCTTAATAACTAAAACATTTTGAAAATAAAGTTACACATAAGATAAATTCGCCTATAAATATTAATTGTAATACTAAATATATTTCATACATAATTGTATTTTATTTATAATTTTTAGACATTGAATAATTTAATTTATTTAGGACAAAATGATGATGCAGTAATTACCTTTTTAATGAAATATTCACATAATTGATGTTATAAATACCCAAATAAAAGTAATTTGAGACTTTTTATGAATTTTACTAATTTTATAGGTTAATATTACATGTTAGTATTGATTTAATTAACTTTATTTGAACTAATCATGAAGTTATGATTATCACAATAATCAATTACTAAAAAGTTGTCAAAATTGACATAAAATAGTTTTTAAAAAATATATTATATAATTAATTTTTATTCTATTACTAAAAATATAAGGTTATTCCAAATGACTTAGATAAGGTTATATATATTAGTTAGTAACCACTTGGGGTTCTTTTTTCTTGTTATAGTATGTTTATTAACCATATAGTGTAATAAAACAAGAATACACGGTAAAAGATAAATTATTTAACATAGAGTTAAATCTAAATGATAAGTTTAAAATAGTAACCTAAACATGTCTTAAACCTATTTTTTGAGAGAATTTAGACTCATACAAAATTTATCTTCGAAATAAATCAATTTGGAGCAATTATAAACCGAATACGGCTTTATTAAAAAATAATATTTTATGTTTTTTATAAGGTGCCCCTCTCCTCCCTTATAAAAGGGCACCTCCTCCCTCTACTCTTTACACAATTTTGGGCATTCAAGATCGTCCATCCCCTGACCATTTACCATATTAACTTCCCTAGAAACATTATAGAGGTTCTGGTCTCCTCAAAAGACAATCTCTAGTGCCTTAAGTGGAATCTTATAAGAGGTCCGTCGAAGAAGAGGTAATCTCTTCTACCAATTCATTCATGTTTTCGTTCTTTTTCAAATTATTATTCATTAGTTGTTTAATTATAAAGTAATAAAATAAGTTTCTATAAAATACTTATATGTTATTATAAATATGAAACAACCCCATTTCACCTTCTATCCATCCTACGAAAAATGAAATCACAGCGTGTGCGTACGTACGGAATACAGTCTCAATGTTGTAGTGTAATCTGTTTATCCACCACCTCCTTACAAGGATGGTTATAATGGTGGAATGAATAACTATATATGATTATTATAACATCATAATGATTCCAAAATATTACATCATCTACTCCAATTCCATTTAATAAAAATGGAAATGATATCATCGCTCGTGCGTTTGTACGAATTATCGCCTCTACGATGCAATAAGATTCATTTTCCATGTTTTCAATTCAAGAATGATTATAAAGTATATATAATGAATAATAATGAAATATATGACCTGATAATGCTACTGGATTTATGTATATATATATATATATCATCTACTTTCTTCCATTCAAGTAAATAAGTAATGGAAAATAGCGTTCATGCGTATGTACGGCCTACTATCTCCATGAATGGTGTATTTCATTCAATTTATCTATCTATTATATATATATATACTAAATATACATGACAAATAAATCATGATTTACATTCTGTATGTAATTAAATCATGATATAATTAATAATAATATCAAGAACAACAAGTCTAATCACGTATGATAAATAAAACGATTTTACCCAAAATGCTCCTTTAACATGTAATTTAAAAAACAATGGGTAATATAAAGTCATAAGTGAACCATATATGATATCATAAAAATAAATATGATTCAGTAATAATTCAATTACATTATTTAAATAATTATACATGACGTTCAGATATGTACGAAGCATATCAGACCTATTGTAAGGGATAATTTTTCAATCTCATTTTTATCAGAGAATGCTTATACGTAAGAATATACTAGGGTTATATTTTTCATCCATGTCCATAAAAATGTTTTTCATAAAGTGTTTATTATTCTTACATGTATTTTTAAAGTCATTTTTACCCATATTTGACTTTTACATTGTGTTATGGAAGGAATATTTCTTTTTTTTACAATACGATGATCTTTTTTGACTTTTCTGACAAAATTGCGAGAAGAATGTTTTTTAACCCATACGACATGAACAGATTTTTACTGTTTCATAACGCCTTTTCTTAATGAAATAAAATATTTCTTGACTATTTTCAACAAAATCATTTTCACTTAAAATTGCATGGCATTTTGTGAAAAGAAAATGATTTTGAAGAAGAAAGGATATTTTTCTCAAGAATTCATTTCATGTGTTTTATCAAAACTATTTTCCATCTATGATGAAATTATTAAGTATATTCATGATTCAAGTATAATGTCTCTATGATTTACATGGTTTCACTTCTCTTATGATTAAATGATATCCATTTGTTTGGTATGGATTATGTTATGATGGGATGATGTTTATGAAACCCATTTTATTCTTTGGGTTATGATGAATGATTTATGTTTATGTTGCGGAACAAATAATAATGGTTTCATTATGAGATGGGTGGGAACTATATCTCAATCCAATGAATTGGGTAAAGATTTATATCTCATGAGATAGACATGGCTGTAATTTCAAGTTAATCTGGTTCAGTGATAAAGGAATGGAACGAGAAGTGAACTCGATGCTGTAAGGACTTTGTCCACTAAGATGGTCTTGGCAGCAGTGCCTTGGATACTATCGAAATCATATATTGGGATTAATGTTTCTCCACAATTACAAGTATTCATCCCATGCTATTTTTATCATTGTTGTTGTTTCATTATGATCTATGCCTTACGTACTGCCATGTTTTCTTTCATTACAAAAGATTTTGATGTTTAAACATTATGTTCATGTTTTCAAGTTCAAATGTATATGGTTTGTTTTATTTTCTCCATACATACCCTTACTAAAAATTTCATATCACCCTATATATGTTTTATTTTTCCCAGGATATAAAGAAAGGTTTTAGGTAAGAAAAAAAGGGGATGATCTTTATGGGAGATGTTGAAGATCATTCACCATGATTAGAAGATTACGTTTCGAGTTTCCAAAGACACTAAACTATTACGGTCCTTGTGTGTTGGGTTTTGTTATGTATTAAGTATTCAACAAAAGTAATATAATGTCCATGTACATCTTGTATGGATCTCTATAGTTGGTATCAGAGGAATGGTTTACTTAACCTTTGGAAACTAGGATGTGAAAACATTATTGAGATCTCTAGAGATATTTATAAGGTATGTCTAGGGATTTCTATACAGTTAATTATAAGTATAGGTTATAGTCCTAGAATTATAGTAACATTCATAGAATTAAACCTAAGATGTTATATATTGAATGTACTCCCCCTTTATTATGTCGTTTTCCTAGCATGAGTTTTTCCTCTTACACTATTCTTTTTGGGTTTTAGAAGATGGCTAGAACCCGAAAGAATCATTTTGATCAATATAATGGGAAATGAAATGATTTTCCTCTTGAAAAAACCAATGTTATTGGAGATGGAGTGAAAAATTATATTGATATACTTATAAAATCTATAAATCATTATGGACTTCCGAATAAGAAGAGAAGCGAACAATATTCTATTGAGTCCTTCATGGGGAAACATCCATGTTCTTTCAGTGGGTCTTCTGATCTACATGTTGCTGAAAACTGGATCAGTACCATTGAAAAGATATTTTCCATATTTCAATGTTCAGAACATGAAAAATTCATTCTTTCTATTTACCATTTAGATGGTGAAGCAGACCAGTGGTGTACTCTAATTAAGAATACAAGGCCCCAAGGTGAAATTGACTCCATGGAATGGGCTGAGTTCGAGAACATAATTTTCAATAAGTACATCCCTCATATTCTTCTAACAAATATGTAAAAGGACTTCCTTGAGCTTATGCAAAAGTATGATGAATCTGTTGGTTTATCCGAAGAAAATTTTACAATGCTTTAAAGGTAAGCATCAGGCTTTATCATCCAGCATGAAGGTAAATTTGATCGATTATTCAGTGGCTTAAAACCATGTCTTCCAAGGAAATTATCTACAATAGACTTCAGTAGATATGAAGAAATTGTGCATTGAGCTATCAAGGTATAAATGGATGTTGGTGTTACAAATACATCTCATGGTTTTGACAAGAAACGAATGATGGAGTTCAAGGTGAAATCTAAGAATAATGGTGAAAAGAAGAAGAATGTTTCTTTATGCTCATAGTGTGGAATGAGGCATCGTGGAGATTGCCTAAAAGGTACTAGAAATTTTTTTAAGTGTGGAAAATAAGGTCATCGAGTAGTTGAGTTTTGATGTAATAGGAATAAGGTAGGTAATTATGTGAATAGAGAAAAGACAACAGAGAACGCTCCCCCAACACTTCAATGCTTAAAGTAAAATGAAATGGTGCATTATGATAATCAATGCCCTAATGCAAGGGTTAATGAAGATCGACATGAGAAAACACTTAAGGAAAAGGACAAATGGATGTCACATGCGATCACTATTAGTGATGTTGAATATGAAAATGATACAGTGGAATGATTAAGTGTTTATGTAATGGGATTCCAAATTAATGTTGTTTATAGTATCATGGAATATTGGAATTTTTATTTATTGGTCTATCGTGGTTTTGAATAATTTTATAGTATCGGAAACCATGGAATGTGATTGATATATTTTTGCAAAGAAGATGATATGCGCATAATGAAGGGATGAAGAGAAAATGAAATGTTTGACAGCATTCATGAGCTCATGACTGATATAAGGACTAAGTTATATCATGGTTTGAGTATATAGAATTTTTGGATTTTGGTATGTGGAAAGAGGTAACTTTTGACAGCATTCATGTTTTCACTACGGTTTAATGGGTATTCATTTTTCAAGGGAATACAAGATTAAGGTATTAACATGATTGGAATGTGATCAACAATATATATCTTGTGATATATGAGGGATAAATGATGGTATTCACGTTCTTGTTATATGAACTTTTTAGTAATCGTTATCATTATACTATGAGTTTGGAAAGAAGTATTTTTGATAAGCCAAAATATTGGAATGTGTTATGTTGAACCTAAGTTATTCTTTTTTATAGCTAGAAATTGTTTGGATATTATTGATAGAATCTTATAATAGTGTTGTTTAAGAAAAGGGACAACCTGCAGAATGGGTGACAACCTGTCACGTCGGACGATGCTGTGGGAATCGAACCCACAACCAAAGTGTGACAAGCCTTTATCACCTACCACTAGCCTATAGGAAGTCCCTGGTTAGAAGAAAGTAGTTTTATTTTATTATGTGTTATGATAGATGAAGTATAAGTCCATTTTAGAAACCATATATGATTAATCTCACCATAGATAGACTTATGCATATAACTTTTTCAAATCATATGTTTGATACAGATGGAATGACCTATCATTCTATTGCATGATCTACTAACACTTCAGGGAAGACAAATTCAACTTCATTTCATTAAGAGATAAAGTGGAAATTGTTCAAGGCACAAACAACAGTGAGATTGTACAAAAATCAAGTAATAATTTCTTCTAATAAAATATTTTCATCTTTAGGGAAAGGAAATTAAAAACCAAAAATGTTTTCATAGTGCCCTTATATATGATGAATCATACGATACCTTACACCATCACAAATTTATGGCTTTGTGATGGTTGTATTTTTCATATCCATGTTCTCTACCACTCTCCTTCAAAACATGATGGTTATATTTCTCTTCCATATCCATATTTTCACCTATGTTCTCTTATGTGGAAACCCAGTGATGAGTTAATTTGGGTAACTGTTATGTTTCGTACATCACTTTTTAAACATAACTTTTAGTATTCCTTTTTATGATGTGGGTTTCTATGAAAGAAACTTTCATGTAGTAGACCATTTATAACCTCGACGAATTTCGAGGGAGAAATTCATTTTAAGGGGGTAGAATGTAACAACCCGATATTTTATGATAATTATTGTTATAAATTTCACTGATATCTTGTGTTGTATGCTACACCAAAATTCTCTTGTGCTATATGTATCATCGTATTAGCTTCCTGTATAGACAACACTATTCCTGGTTGTGCTACACAAAATTTCAAGTTCGTTTTTTAGAAATTATTCTATGCAACATTAAGTATAGATTTTGTTTAATGTATAAATTAAATAAGTTTTTATTATGTTATACATAACACCAAACAGATAATTCACTACATGAAGCCCTGACTTTGATTGCATTACTTGGAATAAAGAACTTCGTCGATAAGATGTGTAGTACGCAATACCGAGTTTCACTCAACGAGATATTATTACAATGTTATTATCAACTACCCGTTGTGAATAGTAATAACCACTTTTTGAAATTTTAAAATTTTATCTTTTAAAATTGACTTCATTTTTGGATTTGGAATATCGAAATTAGCCTTGGGTGAATTTTTGGTATTTTTCTGAAAAGTTTCAAATTTTTATGAATAGTGAAAGCACTGGGTTACTATTTAAAAACTGACTTTTTATTTAAATAATTATTTATTTTATTTAAATTTATTTTAGGTAAAAATATGTACATTATACCTATATAAGTACAATTGAATTTATTGGAGTTATTTTATAATAATTTTAGATATATAAAAATGATTTTGAACTTTTCACCGTCTTTTAACCACCTCCTAGGAGAATTTGAAAATTTATATAAAACATAATTTTACCGCTTCTTTGAGTGGAATTTTGAAAATTTGAAAGACATAGTTAATATCAAGGAGTAAAATTTGGTTCAATAAGATAAAAATAATTTTTGTGGAATAGTAACTTTTTACTTTTATTTGCCATAGTAAAAAGTAAATAGGGTAATTAAGGGTAAAAATTTTGATATTATTATTAACCTATCAGATGTCATAATTCAATTGGACTAGTGTAATTTTACCAAAAACAAACTTAGGAATAAAATATTACCCTTTAGGTCTACATGGATTAGATTAGCACACTTATTATTATTTTATTTAAAGAAGAGTTAAAAGCGCTAAAATCAATGTTTAATAACTATAACTTTTATAATGTAGGGTTATAAATAAGATAAATTCAACTATTAATTTTCATTAGAATTATAAAAATATTTCCTACATAATAGTATTTTATTTATAATTTTTAGACATTATATAAGTTTATATATATATGACACAATGATGAAGCATTAATTACCTTTTTAATGCAATATTAACATAATTGATGTTATAAATACCCAAATTAATGTAATTTGAGACTTTTTATGAATTCCACTAATTTTATAGGTTAATATGACACGTTATTATTGATTTAATTAACCTTTTTTGAACTAATCATGCTGTTATGATTTTCACAAAAAATCAATTACCAAATATTGTCAAAATTGACATAAAATAGTTTTTAAAAAAAATATTATATTATTAATTGTTATTATATTCCTAAAAATATAAGGTTCGTCCAAATGACTTATAATAAGGTTATATATATTAATAATTAACCACATGGGGTTTTTTGGCTTGTTATAGTATGTTGATTAACCATATAGTGTAAGAAAATACGAATACAATGTAAAAGATAAATTATTTTACTTAGAGTTAAATCTAAATGATAAGGTTAAAATAGTAACCTAAACATGTCTAAAAAATATTGGTTGAGTGGATTTCGACCCATCCACACATTATCTTCGAAATAAATCAATCAGAAGCTATTATAAATCGAATATGACTTTATTATAAAATAATATTTTAAGTTTTTCCTAAGGTGCCCCTCTCCTCCCTTATAAAAGGTCACCTCCTCTCTCTTCTCTTTACACAGTTTTTCAACATTCATAATCATCCAAACTCTACCCATTTACCTTATCAACATTCCTTTAAACATTATAGAGGTTATGTTCTCCTCAAAAGACCAACTCAAGTGCCTTTAGATGAAGCTTAAAAGAAGTGTGTTGATGAAGAGGTAATCTCTTCTACCAATTCTTTCATGTTTTCATTCTTCTTCAACTTCTTCATCATTAGTTTTTTCATTATAAAGTAATAACATCATTATCAATAAAATAATGATATGTAATTATAAATAGGAAGAATCCCCATTTGACCTTCTATCCATCCTATGGAAAACGAAATCATCGCGCGTGCGTACGTACGGAATACCGTTTCCACGCCGTGGTGTAATATGTTTTCCCCCCACTACCTTACATGGATAAGTATAATGGTGTAAAGAATAAATATATATGATTATTATTAAATCATACTAATTCTATGATATTATATCATCTACTCCAATTCCATTCAATAAATATAAGAATGATATCGTCGCTCGTGTGTACGTATGGATTACCGTCTCCACGATGCAATGAGATTCATTTTCAATGTTAACAATTCAAGTATGATTATAAAGTATATATAATGAATAATAATGGAATATATGAAATTATAACGATAATGGATATATATATATATATATATATCATCTACATACTTACATTCAAGTAAAAAAGTAATGAAAACCAGCGTTCATGCGTACGTATGGCGTACCGTCTCCTTGAACGGTGTATTTCATTTCATTTATCTATCTATTATAAATATATAAATATATATATATATATATATATACTGAATATACATGATATAGAAATCATAATTTACATTCTATAAGTAATTAAATCAAGATATAAGTAATAATAATATCAATAACAACAAGTCCAAACATGCAAGATAAATAAAACGATTTTACCCAAAACACTGCTTTAACATGGAATTTACAAAAGAATGGGTAATATAAAGTCATAAGTGAACCATATATGATATCATAACAATAAATACGATTCATTAATAAGTCAATGAAATTATTTAAATAATTATACAGGAGGTTCAGATACGTACGAAGCATATCGTACCTAAGGTAAAGGATAATTTTGCAATCTCGTTTTTATCCTAGATTGCTTATACGTAAGTATTTACTGGGGTTATATTTTTCATCCATGTCCATAAAAATGTTATTCATAAATTTTTTAATATTCTTCCATGTATTTTTAAAGTCATTTTTACCCCTCTTTTACTTTAACTTTGTGTTATGGAAGGAATCGTTCTTTTGTTTACCATACGATGAACTTTTTTGACATTTCCGACCAAAGTACGAGGAGAATGTTTTTTTAACTTATATGGAATGAACAGATTTTAACGGTTTCATAACTCATTTTCAAAATGAAGATTACTCTACATGTTTTCATGACTATTTTAAACACAATCCTTTTCTTTTAAAATTTAATGGCATTTTTTGAAAAGAAAATGATTTTGAAGAATAAATGATATTTTCCTCAAGATTTCATTTAAGTGTGTCATCAAAACTATTTATATATAAGATGAAATTATTCAGTATGTTCATGTTTGAAGTATAATTTATCTATGATTTACATTGTTTCACTTCTCTTATGATGAAATTATATCCATTTTTTGTATGGATTATGTTATGATGGGATGATGTTTATGAAACCCATTTTATTGTTACGGTTATGATGAATGCTTTATGTTTATGTTGTGGCACACATAAGAATGGTTTAATTATGAGATTGGTGGACATATATCTCCCTCTAATGCATTTGGTACATATTTATATCTCATGAAATAGACTTGGCTGGAAGAGAATGTTATTCTGATTTAGTTATACATGACTGGAACAAGGAGTAAACTCGATTTAGTAATGGACTTTGTCCACTAAGATGGTCTTGGAAGCAATGCCTTGAATACTATGGAAATAATATCTTGTTCTTAATGTTTTTCCACAATTACAAGTTTTATTCCCATGATATTTTTTCATGATTTATGTTTCATTATTATCTATACCTTATGTACTCCCATGTTTTATTTCACTCCTCATGATTTTGATGTTTAAACATTCTGTTCATGCTTTTAATTCAAATGTATATGGTTTTTTTATTTTCTCCCTACATACCCTTACTGAGAATTTGAGCTCACACTTTATATGTTTTATTTTCCCCAAGATATAAAGAATGATTTTAGGTAAGAAAAGAAAAGGGCAAGATCTTTGTGGGAGATGTTGAAGATCTTTCACCATGATTAGACGATTATGTTCCGAGTTTTCAAAAACAGTAAACTATTACAGTCCTTGTGTGTTGGTTTTTGTTATGTATTAAGTATTCCTAAAAAGTAATTTAATGTCAATGTACGTCATTTATGGGTATCTACAATTATATTCTTGTTTTATAATTATACCTATGATTGAAATTTATATAATCTGTGGTATGGACTTAATTTAAAAAAATTATGTGAGAATTTATTCCATGTAGAAGCAAATTATGATTGTGGATAAGTTGTAGAGTCCCTTATCTTTAGATTATAGACATAATCATTTTATTCTTATGTATTCCACCCTTGTTAGCTTTACTGAATGAATGTATTTGGGGGAAGTGAATACAAAATTCATTGATGAGGAAATAAAAAATGAAATTGAGGTTGTAGAAATTATATAGGAATACACTGTTGTATTTTTTATGGAATTACATGACCAACACGTGAGTGTGAATTTGAATTTAACATTGATCTAATAAATAATGAAAGAATAATTTCAAATACTAATTATAGAAAAAAAACAATGGAATTACTAAATCTAGATAGAAAACTAAGGTATTTTAGAAATAATGTATTAATTATCCATATAGTTAATCCATAGAGTGACCCATTCTATTTGTAAAAAAATAGATCATTGAGGATTTTTATTTACTATAGATAGATAAATCCTATAAAAATTAATAACATTTAGCCTCTTACACTCATTGATTATTTATTTTAACAACTTCACAGAACATAATAATTTTTGAGGATTTATCTTCGTTCTATATATCATCAATTTCATGTGAACAATTTGCAGATTTCTTAGAAGACTATTAGAAGAAAAGTGTAAAATGATATGTTTATCAAGTGATAATTTTAGAAAATAATATTTCTTTACATGGCCATATTATTTTTAGGGATGGAAGCATATTTTATAATATAGAGAAAAATTGAAATCCAAGAATGGACTATGCTAGGGAAAATAAATGGGGTACATATTTTCATTGGTCTAGCACGTTCTTATCGGCATTTTTTCCAAATAATTTTTAGAATTTATATCCCATTAACCAAGATCACAAATATGGGTGTTAAATTCGTATGAAAAAAATAAAAAACATAATTTTTTGAATAATTGATGATAACATTGTCCAATGCTCCAACGTTGAATCTTTTATTTGGAAATGATGGGGTTTTTCGATATAATGATGCATCAAATAATGGATTGGGTTGTGTCCTTATGAGAAATGTTAAATTTATTTCATCTTCATTAATGAATTTTAAGACTCTTGAAATAAAATTATCCAACTCATGAACTTGAGTTATCATCCATAATCGTGTCTCTGAAGATCTGGATACAATATATCTATCCTGAAATATTTGACATAGATATGAATAATAGGAGATTTATGTACATATTTACTACTAATTAACTCAAAATGAGGAATAGTTGATGGATCATGTTACATATATACTAATATTTCACAATACAATACCACCCAAGAAGGAAAAATAACGTAGAACATTCATTATTCATGAAATAACATTGACTTCTCACCCAAATAAGGATTTTGAAAGATTATATACTATTGGATTTAGTAAAAATGTTTATGGTTATTTCTAAGGAAATGAAAACATCACTCCTTTTTCCAATGATTTCCAAACAATATTTACTAGATAAGATAAAAATCTCTCTATATGATGGTGAAAATATGGAATGATAATTAAATCTATTATGGATTGAAGACTAGCGGAATTCGTGTTTGACAATGAAATTAGGATATTATGAAAGTGGGTATGTTTACCATAAGTAAAGGTGATAAGAAAATAATTATTTGATTAATCTCATAGGTAAAATATTTATATACAACATATTAGTACAATAATATATAGTTATCTAAAGGAAAATTTTTATGGGATGACATGAATTGTGAAATATCTCACTATGTGTTATGGAGTGTAGTTCTTAATCATCTAAATGAAAAGATAAAAATTATAGAGGATTTAGGAAAACACTACCAATTCCTATGTGGATGTGTAATGACATTATGATAGACCTTGTCCAAGGACTACCAAGGACACATATAATGAATGATGAAATATTGGTTACTATTGATCACCTTTCAAAAGCATCAAATTTTCATGTTATAAGAGACAACTCACTTACTGTGAACATATAAAGAGACTCTTCTAATAATGTTATTGGACTTTATGGTGCACCTATATTGATTTTGGTCGATCAAGATCCTTGTTTTACATTAAAATCCTCGAAGTGTTTCCAAAGGATCTAGATACCATTCTTAATTTGATTATTCATTATCACAGTCAAACTGTTAGATAGTTTGAACCGATTTCCTAAAAATTTGAATATTTATTTAGAACATTCTCTCATGAAATTCATGATATCATGGATTTGAATTTTTCTTTGGTAGTATTTTACACAGTAAGTGTTTACATTCTAGTATTAAAATCACATTATATGAGGAATTATATGGAAATAGATGTCGAACAACAACATATTGAGGGAATGATGGTGGGAACAACCTTATTGGACCAAAACATATTGATTTTAAAGTGTCATTCGTAATGAAAATTCCAGATCATTTAAATGTGGATCAATTTAGAGAAAAATATATATATAGACAATTGGTTAATGGACATGGAGTTATATGTGGGAGATTATGTCTTTATAAAAGTATCATCATGATATGGTGTCTATTTTTTGTATCAAAAAGGAAACTGAGACCCAAATACATTGAAACATTTGATATTATGGAAATAATTGGAGTCATATCTTACCATTCAGAAATTCCACCAAGTCTCTCTGATGACCAAGATGTGTTCTACATTTAATAGTTAAAGAAGTACATGACAGACCCAATACATGTACTCACCTATGAAGAAATACAAAAAGAACAGGATTTGACTTATTGATAATATACAGTCAAGATTATTGACACGCTATATAAATTATTCACAATAATGATGACTCAACATTATAAGGTTCATTATAAATACCATAAAATGGAACATGGAACATGGGAACCTCAAGAATATATGAATAAGATCCCCCCATGTCTTTATAAGGAAATATTCCTAAAAAATCAAGTAAAAATTTATGATTGGGGGGGAAATATAACACCTCGAGATGTTGTGTTATGTATCATCATAAATATATATTTTATGTTGCAAAAAACACATAGCCTAAATGAATACTAATATGATATTAATTAATAAGTTGACCGATGGAATAGTAATGTGAACATTAGGATTGAAGTGTAACCATATGAATAGTAACATCACCTATGAAACTGTTAATAAAATATTGGAATCTAAAAAATGAAAATATGATAAAATTATATCATTGTTTAAATAAATAAATGTTTTAAAAATAATAAATTATTTATTGGTATTTTTGTGAAACTTAAATATTTATACATGATATTATAATTAATATAATGATTTAATGGAAAATTTATTTTCATAAAATAGATTCTAGAATTAATTTTTTATTTATTTGTGGTAATAATATAATAATATGTCTCCTTAATTATTTTTTTCAATTCTCACAATATAAGATGTAATTTTATAATCTGTATTTATTTGAGTAATTGATTATTTTAATTTATAATTTAATCAATAGAATTTAGAAAATTAATTTGAAAAAATATGGTTAATCTTTGATTTCTACACATTAAAAAAATTTAGGCTATATTTTCTGGATTTTTCTCAAATAGTTGATTATTGGTGAATAGTGTAATAAGGTAACTTGCAATATATGTCAATAAATGAAATCATCAGTCATGGATTGTGTATGGATGAGGTATTAACCCACATGTAAGAAATAAAAAATATTATTTACTATATTTAGTAACAATAATCATCAATATTTTAATTCTTGAGACAAAATAATAAAAAAAATAAATAACATTATCAAAAAACACTCCTCTCATCCACTGTAAATACCACCCCACATTACATATTATCAACACACTTCATAATCCTTGAATCTTTTACAATTTATAACAAATAATATTCTCAATATTATTTTAATATTATGTGAGGTTCTGGCCTAAAAAAATGACCACGACCAATTTTCCTTAGGATGTTCTCAATAAGAAGAATTCAAGGGGTAAAATCTAAACATTACATTCATTTTAGTTTTATGTTTTTTATATAATATCCAAATCAACTATGTAAAAAATCACTTATATATATATATTATCTTATATATAATGTAATTTTATTATAAAAATGGAAAATCCACCATAAATTTTCTTATATACTTCCATTTATTCTAAAAATGGAAATATCATCCGTGAGGTGATGATTTACATCTTTTATGGACGACCTATTTCTTTTTATCATTTCCATATTTATTCCCAGTCATAAAACTATTTTTTATTAATAAATATTATTATTTTATATGTATTCAAACTTATTTAATGTTCTAGAAAAATATATATTCATAAAATTTATTAATAAAAGATAAATAGTTTGTGATGATCAACAAAACATCCAAATAATTTTAAACATTTATCACTAATTTTTATCTAGTTATTTTTATTCATACCAATCAACCAAATAAAATATATGAATATTTAAAATTCTAGAAAATTTTATGAATTAATTAATTTTTGTATTTTATCTGATTATCCAATACATTACGATCAAGTGCAGAACGCATTCCAACATAAGCTAAGGGATTCTCTCTCAACCTCAATTTTTCATTCGAGTTAGGATTTCCTGATCATTAACTTATTTTAATCCCAAATTAATTTCACATTGTTATTCTAAATTATGTTTATATGTTCTAATCACATGTACCCTTAAATTTTAATATTTTATTGTTTGGAAAATTCTTGTTTTATATGGTTTCCCTTTTAAATTCCTCCTGATAAGCAAAACTAAATAAAGAGAAAATCCCAAATTTTTATCCATTTTCATGTGACAACTATAATCTACTATAAACCTATCAGTATTATGATAAAACCACTTAATTGATCATGAGAAACTATCTTTATTCTTTTCTAGTTTTATAGAAATAATTATACCTTATTAATTTTTTAATTCACATTAGTATTTGAGTAAAACTATACAAACGGTGCTCATTTATAACATTTATTAAATACTATTTTTAAATTATCTCTAATCATTTGGACATCACTTATCATGATTTATTCCTATATTCCATTTTGAATGACCATGTATGATTTAAATCCATCCTTTCATGGAATCCATTATGAAACTTCATTTCTTTATGACTTAATAACCACTTCTTCCTTGTGTGAGATGTATGTATACATACCTATAATTTAAGATCATAATAAATTGATGATTTATTTAAAAATAAATATTATTGTATAATATATTTTTTAATTGTATTTGCCTTAGACTATTTTTAAATGTTTTGTTTTACTTGAATGATGTTTTAGTTAGGGAAATATTTTTGATTCTATATCCTCTAATAAATATAAATATTTAGAGAAGACATATAATTCATTAATTGAATATATTCATAGAAAACGAGTTCAACATGTAGCGACGAGTGGGACTTTGTCATTGATATACCCTTGATGTAAAGACATGTCTCATGAGACGAAAAAATTACTAACAATCCCTTCATGGTTGTTTCCCATCAAAATGAGAAAATTTTCTACCAATTGAATAAAACGTTTTTGATGGTATAATGGTTCTCATTCCAAATACATTATGACCAGATATTAATCATTTTATCCATTAATTATTTAGTTATTACTTTCCTTGATATTTACTTTGGGATAATATTTATAAATGAAATTGTCAATCTCAATTTATTATTGGAATGTTATATTAGATTATTTACCATGAAATAATGTTTATTACTGGTTTAAATTACTTCACTTCTTACTATTCCTTGTATCCCTTATTGGGCCTTTGATCTCAACCTTGTATTTTTCTCCAGTCCATGTGTGGCGAAGAATAAATATTTTCAAAATTACATGAATTAGTTCATTTTTATTTTTTATATACTATGATTAATTAAGAATGTAATAATTGAACCATGTATGTTTCTCGATTATGAAATAATACTAAATGGATAAATTTTGGTGATATTATTTCTCCTATCTTTGCCATACAAATAATAAGACCAATAACACTAGGATACATGGCTCGATTTTGTCAAAAGATAAATAAATTAAAAATAAATTAAAATTAATAAATTTTATTCTATGAAATACTTTATCGATTATAATTTATATGTAAAAAAACCAAATTAGTTGCATAATACAAAATATGTCTCAATGAACAAATTTTAGGAAGAAAAGTCATACCATGGTCCTCATTCATTCTACAAATTCACCAAATTTGTAGAATAATTAAATTATTTTTATTAATTATAGACCCTAGAACCTTATTCATATCTATATCCACTTATACTCCACACTATTAATCATTATATAGATATAAATAGTAGTTAGTTTTTATCTATTTTCATAAATTGAATGCCTATAATTTAAATGGTTTACTATGATTTAAAAGGATATGTGATAGTATTTTTTATTATTGAAAAATATATAATTACTATGTCAGTAATTTTACCATAATATATAGTTTATAAATATTTATAACATTGATATTTCCTATTATGAGTTTTCTAGTCTTTATCCAATTTGTGAGATCGACAAAAAGATCATTTTAGTGATTCATATCCAACAAAGGTCATTTTCATAAGTCATGAATTAAATATTTATATAACCAATAATGAATTTAAAGAATATTATATAAATATCTACCTTATTTCCTAGTTGAATATATGTTTTCATTTTAGTATGTGACAATGATTTATATTGTTGTTCAAGAAGGTGGTTTAACATACCAAACATGAACATACCTGAATTAGTTGATAATTATTAGATGGGTTATATTTAATATCATTATAAAATAATAATGATCTTATTTACTATTTATAAGTGTGATATATTATAATTTTGAAGCATTATGTTGATAATATAAATTATATAAATCCATTAATTGGAATGAAGTGATGATTTCCCTCGTAGTATTCATGCATTAAGACGATTATTTTTATAAATCTTTATCTATAATTCATATCATTAATAGGTTGTTAATTTTTTTTAATATAACATTATAAATAAATTTAATACCATTTATATCCTTTAATCCCATTTGAAACCATTCATGAATAGAGGAATTAAACAAATGAACATGTTATTTCAAGGAGGTGATAGTGTGTACACACACATGATTCAAGCTCTCATTTTCCATAATGGTAAAAATTATAGGTGGATATTGAATATACAATAATGATAAAAATATAACTGACATATTGGATTGTCTCCATTTCAACGCTTATTTGATAGTCTATTGTGTATACCACAACATCTCAATGTTTTCTAGGAAGGTGGTTGAGAGGGACGGGTAGAGATGCGGTCAAATATATGGGGTTGTTGTGGTAGGGTAAATGAGGAGTGGAGATCCCCTTTTATAAGTGAAAAGTGATGGATGTTTTTTTAAACAACCTTAACCTTTCAATAATGGTAATTCATCCTCATTCAAATTGGATTCAATATTTGAAAAATAATGGTATTCTGATAAGATAAATTTATTAATCTTTAACGATGTGTCTGACAATTTTTTATATATATTTCACTACCATTAAACTTTAATAATTACATTTCCATTTTACCTCTTCCGTGTATACTAGTTTTGTATGTGCGATATTATAAACATTATTTCTAAGGATAATGTGGAACAATTTATATAATTTTGACATATTGATTATCAAATTGAAATATATTTATTATAAAATTTTTTATAAATATGTAAAAAAACAAAAATATACATAATAAATTTATATTCTATTAAAAAAATTTTTGAGAAAAATATTAATTGAGTTCAGAAAATACAATGACATTTTCTAATCTATAATAAATATATTAAAATATATAGTTCAAAATATAAAATAAATTTTTTTTTCTGGAAAAGTCATTCATAAATTTACATCCATACTTATATAATAATTATTGAATCAATGTGAAAGTATTATTAGAAATGAAAAATTGCATTACAAACAAATTTCTTTTCAGAAAATACCAAAAATCCATATTAATAAAAAGTTAAAATGATAAATCTTTGAATTTATTTAATTTTTTTTTAAATTTAGATAAATAAATTTCTAAATTAATTTTTTAATTAATAATATAAAATCCAGGAAAAGCATTTTTTATAGGAAAACATATTTTTCTCTATTAACTATTCTTTATTCTATAAATTTAAAAATAATATACATGTATCATAATAATCAAATTATTAATATATCTTTTTTTTATTAACTCATCATAAAAATTCTTTCTTTAAATAAAATATTATTTTTAAAAAATATATTTTTACGTATAAATGGAATTGAGTACATTTGAACTCATTAAATGTATAAAAATTAGAAATATATTTATATATATTTACATTTTATTGCATGATGTTATAATAAAACATTATATATATAACCTATAATGATCTCCCAATAGGTCTTAAAAATACGATAAGCTGTGGTTTTACTATTGTGTGGTGGTTTAGCTAGCATAGATCTAGTGAATGACACAATGAGCTTGAACATCTCATATATATGGGTTTTATCAAATCATAATTACACGGGTTCCACTTCATCAGAGTCTAGGGAAATCCGTAGTGATGTTCATTCCATTTTATCATTGTATAAATGGGATTCTAAAAGAATAAATACACATTCAGGTTCCATTTTTCATCCATTACTAATTTCATAAAATGGTAACATTAATTTATTCCATCAATTTAAATGGTTTTTTAATTAATATGGTTAATATTGAAAATATATCAGTGTATTTCATTCTAATTTTGTATAATTTGTGTAACATTGTCATGAGTATATTTTCAATCTAATGAAAATATACTTTTGAAATATCAAGATGTTACATTAAACCCACATAAATAATTTGCTACAAATAATTTACGATTCTACTCGCTGACGATAGTAATTGAGGGAATTCATAATATATTTTTCATTCAGAATATGAGCTCTATATATTCAAATTACCATAATAGCTTATGTAATATATAGTTACTTATCCTTACCAAAATAACATTAATAAATCACAAAATCATATACCACGGGATCTATATATTGTAATAAAATAATAATTATATCAAAAAATTTCCAAAACCTTTTTACTCTCTATGAAATTTGTCAATTGATATTATATATAACATCCTTGAACCAGAACTCATGGATCAGATAATATAATCATTCTCCTTATTATTATATATTTGATACTAATAAACATGATAGAGTTATATCCATAAAAACATACAACACAAAAATAAAATATTTAAGCATATATATACCCATTGACCTTTTAGGTTTGGACTTTTTGAGAATTAATACATACTCATAGTTAAATAATACCCATGAAATTAAGATATTATTTATACCAATATACCAAGAATCTGATAGTTATTATTTGGTCATAATCATCCTCCAAAATAAAACCTTCTATAAAAAACATTTTATATCTATCATGATTACATGGTTAAAAAAAATAAGGGTGAGTTTGAATGCTATGTAATGGTAGACATAAGAATTTACAATTTAATACCCCAAGTGAATATAATATTACCATAAGGGTGTGATAACATAATGATAGTTCATGATAATAATAAAAGGATATTAATAATCATCAAATATTATTATCATCATACATGAAGACATGGAATAATAATTTCGCAAAAGTGTGGTTCATTAGATTCAATAATGAAAATCCATTTGATATTAATTTGGATACAAGGAATAATTCATAACCTTATTAACTCTAAACAAACATGTTGGTATATTGGAACATTATCATCATATAACACATTTAAAACCCTTACTATTGGAATTACCATAGGATTCCATCCAATATATTAATCCGGAAAACATAATCACTACACAATACATTGGGTCAATATAAGTGATCCACCATGGTATATCTTTAGCAGCCTAACCAATTTTTGTATGAATTCACCCACTAAAAATTTAATATCAGGCTCTGCTAGAAAAATCTCGGTGCACCAATCATATATAATGTCAAATAACCATAAGGAAAATATAGAAAACAAATATTACTTTTAATCACAACCTCATAGAAACATCCTTCTTTATTTTAGGAAAATCATTCAACAATGGAAAATAAATGGTTTCCCAATGAATCTCATTAAAACATGATTAATCCTTAAAAAATAAATAATCTCTAAAATAATCTCTTAGAGACATGATTAACCCATGTAAAATAATCAGGTTCCGTAACATTCCCATTGAAGCATGATTAAACTATGGAAAAGAAATGGGTGGCACAAAAATATCATTAAAGAAATTATAATCCATCTATAGAAAGAATGATGATTGTATAATTATAAAATATACCAATTGGAGAATAAGTAACATCATGGTTTTTTTATGTTGATGAATGGATATAAAATTGAAATATTATTAAAAACATGTTTTCCTAAATGTATACTTGTATTTTGGAAAATGAATTTTAAAAAAATCCCAAAAATTATTTCAAACATTATTCCCTTTTATAATTTTTTTTCGATCTTTTTGTCGAATTTTCAAGAAAAATAATTTATATGATTTCATGAAAACTGATTCATCTATAAAATGTTATAATTAAATATTATTTTCAAATCATTTTCTATAGGGATGAAAAATGTGAGCCATTTTGAAAATATTATTATATATGCATTTAAAAAAAATTAGAAGTAGGTGATAGATCCTGTAACCTAGAATGAGTAGTTAATTATTTTGAAAAAAAAATATTTTTTTAAGATATTTTTGAAAACATGGATATGGAAAAAATATATCTAATCAAAATGAAAATAAAATATCTATATAAATTACAAACGTCATTCATAATTTTTCATTAGTCAATAAGGGGATAAATGAGAATAAAATTTGTTAAACTAATTCATAACCATCCGATAAAAAATATATTTCTTTTAATAAATTAATAGTCTATTATTTCATCTAACGTAACCTTGAACATAAAAACCACGAAAAAAAATGTTGTAACATAAATATATTTCCACTTTTGTAACATTTAAATCATTGTAAAAATATAATAACATAAAATTTGACATTAAATATCAATAACATATTGATATACATCATATAACTTATAATTTTGGAAGTAGATATGTATCATAATAGAATATATAGGTGTAACATTACAATATTCCTAAATTAATGGAAATTGAGATAATGTCACTTAAGTCTTTGGTAATACAAAAATAAAAATCCCATGAAAGGGAGAACCAAATGTGGTTAAATAAATGAAAATAATTTTCATGGAATGAATTCTAAAATACATTCATTTTTAAATTAAAAAACACACAATATCAATAATTCTTTAATATTGTATATATCTTATAGAAGTAAAAGCAGGTGGATAAACTCGATCATTTGTTCATAATTTCATCACACTTATTCGAAACACATATATAATAAAATTATATTATTTATTTTATTTATTTAATACGTTTTGGAGGTTTAATAAAATATAATTAAATCATTTATATTATTTATTTCTAATTTCATGTATAATTACATAATTAGTTAAGTTCACGTCATGTGCTTTGAGGCTGTTTAATTAATTATTTATAAAATGATCTTGTTTTGATGAAAGTGGTCAAATATGTCATTATTTAGACATATATATAATGAAAATCATAAAATAATTAAAATATTTAATGATTAATTATACATTTGTAACTAATCATTATATATGATTGTGTAAAATTAGCTTTGTTACATTATAGGGTATGGTAGGTCCAACATTCAGATAAGTAATATTTCTTTTTTCCATGATCATTATGTAATTTAGGTGAGTGATATTTTATACTTATAGAATTATAATAATATAATAAATACAAAATTATTTCTTTAATTATAATTATATTTTCAACAATATGTTATAGTGAAGCTAAAAGAATCTCATTTCATTATATAGGCGATATTCCCCACATACATATAAATGATGTTATCATTTTTCAGTATATGAAAAAAAATAATATATTAATTTTTAGAATGATAAATATTACATTAATATAATAATAATTTTATTTTCATCACATATATTCATTATATTTAACTTTCTTACCTTCTATGTAATTAATTGTTGTAAAATGAATCAGATCGCTCCATAATGTAGTAGTACAACGTACACATGAGGGATGTTAACATACCACTAATGGGATGGAATGTTTGAAGGTATATGTGATGTAATTAGTTAATTAGTATAAATATATTATAAATAAAATGTATATACATTAAATAAATGATTCTAAAAAGTACTAATAGGTGAGTATGTAAAATAAATGACATTGATTCATGAGATCGTAGTCATCCATATGCACAAATAATGAATATGTGAAATGTTTTGTGGGAGATATGTTCTATTTGATTTATTAAATTAACATAATAACATATAATTATATATTAAAAACATTTTTTTGTAGTATGATAATAATTTAATGTTATTTTAATGGTGAGGAAGTGGAAATAAATTAATAACAATCAGTTAAACATGATACATCTTCATTGTAAAATCTATTTATAAACGCACAAAAATCATTCATAGGGTTGATTTATGATAAAAATATAGGATTTAGGATGTATGAATTGAATTAATTAATAAACATAGTCCTTTTACTTCTGAAAAAAATATATATTTTAATGGCTCAAGAGGAGAGGAGTGTGGTTTCGAGTTTATTAGTGTTGTGAGTGTCAGATCAGTAATATTTGAAAAGAAATATGTGGACCGTGTTTTTCAAATTACATATGGCTTGAAAACACATTATTTGTAGTTATACATTATAATGTCTCACATTTTCTATAATAAGATTTAATTCATGTATTAAATAAATTTTTACAATTATCATTTAAATTTATCCCTATTTAAACCTCTTTTCACCTAAACAATGGTAATTAATATTTAATATTTTCAATATTTATGATGTTAAAAATATAAATTGAACTTATTAAATAATAAAAATTTACCTAAATTAATGTATGGTCTCCATTTCACAAAAATTAATTTTACATAAGTGGTAAAATATAATTTTTAATTAAACATTTAGACGCAACAAAAAATTAGTCTAAAAAATTAAAATATTCTTGAAAAGGAGAATTTTATGTTATCTCATTGACCAATAATAATTATATTAATAATATTAATTAATACATAATGATATTTTATAAAATAATTTATTTAAAACATTCATAATCATGGATTATTTTAATTAATTGTAAAGGGGAAACATTATGAACATTAAAGTATTTTTCATAAGCTTAACATTTTGAAACCCAAAAAATAAAACTTATACTAAAATCCAATATAAAAATGATTCATATGTAATTAATATGATAAAATTAAACTAAAAAAATTATTTTCAGTTAAATTAAATTAAATATGTAATGTTACATTTAAACTACTTAATTTACTGAGAATAAATGATAGCTCAAAAATAATCTGTGTTTTTTAATATTCATTGAAAAAACAATATATTAAGAAAATACCATAATTTAACCACATTTTATAAATTATATGATGATTTTAAAAAACTTAATGTTATAAAAATTGATTCCAATGTTTTATATTAATTTATTATTATATTATATGATGAATTTCTATAAAACTCGTTTTTTATAAAACATATTTTTAATGATTAAAATAAATTTACAAAAAAATGATTGATTATATACCCACAACTTATCGATTATTTATATTTTTTAGGATATATATATATATTTCATAATATTTGTAATACTATTCATATCCACCAATTAAATGACTAATTTATAATGGCTATATATCCACCGGTCGTATAAGCTCTGTTATGCTTGTTTAATATGGCCTCAAACATAATGATTTTATATTAAATTTATAGGGTGTTACATCATCCACCATTACACACCATTAATACATAATATTCCCACTATTTTTATCATGACTCGACCGATGCAGGTGTTCGAGCGGCAACTACCACAAGCTCGCCTCCATTGGCCAAGGGTAGCGATATGTGCTAACGACACAAAATATTCGCATAGGACTTTTCTTAATAATATTACACACACATATAGAAAATTCAATGAAAATGTGTTCAGGGAATGTAGAAAAGATTAAAACTATTTTTAATTAAACTAAACATGCATCAACTATTAGATAACATAATTGTATGAATGTGTAAATTGAAAGAAAATGAAAAAATACACGCCCAACAAAAAATATGCCCCAAAATTATAAAACTATAAATGAGTAAACATATGAGAAATCCCAGTATCTATATCCCAATCTAATTCCAACAAATGGGGTCCAAGAACCCAATACCTCTATGCTCATCTCACATCACGGTCGACATTTTTTCATCTGAAAAATACATCACATGGGTGGGTTATGTATATATAGGCGTGAGATAATACATACCAAGTAGAATGACCCAAAAGGGTGGAGGGGGAGAAGTAAGAGATAAAAATGATGAGGAATGCAGTAGATTGAACATGATATAGTGAAATAGTTATGCTCAAACAAATACGAGAATGAAGGTAAGATTGTCCAAGCATAAGGGTCTAAACACTGCGAGTAAAGTAACAATAAATCCTTCACCACCAATAGAAGGAGGGAAGACACATCCAATCATGAGAATCTATACATAGAAATAACGTGGAATGTATTATGTGATTTCACCTCTCTTGGACGGTGAGTATCCAAATCCATTGAGTGAATCCAGAATGACAACTATATATATATATAAATATTCCCAATCAAAGAATCCCAACTGAGAGTATAAGGGGATTTCTATCTCACAACACATTCTACAAATAATGGTCACTAATAGTTCATGAATAATTCAATCAATGCTGAATATAAAATCACACTACATACCCAAATATAAAATTATAGGGAACACAATCACCACACCTTGATACGATCCTCATTCAGTGGCACAAAATCACCTACAAGATTTTAGACCATGTCACAAGAATGTATCAGTCGGAAAGACATCCCTTTTTGCGGTGATTCAAATCTTTGTCATCCTATGTATCATCATGATTATTCATAGTCTAGGGAAAAAAATTCTTTGTAATGATTCTCTACATTGTGTATGAACCTGGTTCTTATTTTTGAGGTACGGGTTTCTTCATTTCTCATTTCGTTAAGTGTTTTTAGAAAATAATGAAAATGGGAAAAAATCACAAGTTTTGTGGGTACACGCCATGTACATCTCCACACGCCGTGTACTTTTCCCGCGTGGGATGAGTACACAGGGTGTGTAGCCATGCTGGTGATGATGGCTGTAAAAACCGACTACATGCTGTGTAGTGGTATTTACACACCGTGTAATCAGTCGGCAGGAAAACAGTAAGGCGGTGGGTGCTGAGTGATAGTACACGCCATGTAATATGGAATACACGCCGTTTACTCATGTCGACAGATGAACAGTGCCGCTATGGAATGAAGTAGCCAAAAGAACTGTTAAAAAAATTAAAAGTACATGCCGTGTAGTAAGTTTTTCCCTTAAAATAGGTATTATCCTCCTCTGTTCAAAGAGGAATCTTAGAACCGAAGGACAACATGAGAGAGATGGTCAGAGCTTTAGAGATCACTCGATCGTGCACCGAGAATCCGATTCAGCCTCCGTCGATCTCATTGGAATCGTACGGGTAAGCCATACCCTCTCCGTGAGCCATTCCTGCCAATTCTTTCTCAAGGGGATGTTATTTATGCTTGAACATGAGTTCTTTTACTCATATCTACATCGTTCTTGTACTATTCGAGTAGCATCGTTCACGTATACCGATCAGGGGCGATCGAGGTAGGTGGTCTATTGTTTCTCTCCAACTACTGTGGTAAATTTGTCTATTGTTGTGATATGCTCCCTTGAATGGGGTGTCGTATGGCTAAGGCATTGATAATTAAATACCTATTATTACATAGGTAGTATAATGAATATGTGTAACTATTGATTGGGATCACTTCTTGGATATTGGACCACCCCGGGGGTGCGTTCCTCTGTTTAGCCATTTGGCCAGGATACCCAAGCGTATTCCATGTTTATATTGATTGTTAATTTTTCATTGAAAGGAATTATATATAAATTTTCTTGTATGATTTGGGATCGGCCCAATTACTTGATTCTATTTCACCTGAGGTAAAGGACTTAGGGGAAGGTACTATTTCTCCTTTTGGAAAGGCTAGAGGGATAGGTTCTATTTCGCCTGAGGGCAAGGCCTGGGGGTAAGGTACTATTTCGCCCGAGGGAAAGGCCTGAGGGAAAGGTTCTATTTCACCTGTGGTCATGGTCTGAGTGGAAAGTAATATTTCTCCTGAGGGAAAGTCCTGAGGGAAATGATTTATTTTGCCTATAGGCAAGGACTGAGGGCAAGGTTCTATTCGCCTGAGGGAAAGGCCTGAGGGCTAGGTTCTGAATGGCTTTAGGGAATGTTTCTGTTTATCCCGAGGGAAAGGTGAAATTTTAATATAATTCAATTATATTAAATTTATAATTAATAATTTAAATGGAAATGAAACTGGTAGTTATAGTTACTTTTGAGTACTTACTGGCTTATTGCATTTACTACTGCACACTGTTGTTGCACATTTTCACTGACAGTTGAGCACAGGCCTTTGGTGGGTGCCTACTGGGATTTATTTCTCACACCCTATTTGTGTCATGTATTTGGACCAAATAGATTATATTTCTGTTGGTGTGGATAAGGGAAAGGGTCCCTATACAGGTACTTGATTATTGAAGAGGAGTAGGAGAGAATGTGACCGAGTTTAGGCTTACGATGCTACTGAGTTCTTGTGCACTGTTCTGTATTGTTTTACTATACTTGTACATTGAGCTATATTGTATTGTACTATATTGTTGTGTAACATGTTCTGGATGTTTTCATAGAACTAGATACATGCTGCATCATTATCTATATAACTTTTGTTTATCTTTTACATTAGTTGTCCATTTCAGTTAAATATTGTTTACTACTTCCATTATTGTAGGATTTATCTTCTATTAAACTGCACTACACATTGACAAATGAGGGAATATTTTCCACACTATCATACCTAGGCCCTCGCTGCTAGTCGGCAGCCTATGGCATTTGGGGAAATGCATTTGACGTTTTGTGACCAACCGGGTTCGGGGCCCCCGTGGAGTGGCACCCGGATCTGAGACGTTACAAAGTGGTATCAAATGGGTTCTTTTCATTGACATAATATTTAGATCCTTATTCAGGGATAGGATAGAAACATTAGTTGGTAATAAGTTGTTCTTGAGAGTAGCTAACCAGTGTACAAGAAAAATCCATTCTATCTCATATTTTTGAAATTATTCTTATTTTTCAAATTTTACAGTTGATTTTAGTTTCAATATTGGGTGATGCAGTTGTGAGGGTACTTGTTATATTTTTATACTGGGTTCAATTTTGTTGCAACCCGATGAGATGAGGGTATGCCAAATCATGAATCATTTAACCACATGTTAGAAATCACATGACATGCGTAGTTCCATGCCATGTAGGAGCATTAGAAATTGCATGTTGTTATCATAGTTGTTGTGCTAGAAAAACATGTTGTTGTTATAGCTGATTTGATAAATACCTGCTATGTGATAGGGTATTTTTGTATGATCCCGTTGATAGGATGGACACCAAACTTTGGTTTTTGGGGAGTATGGGCCCTCAATGACCAAAAATTGGTGGATCATTGACTTCTTTACTTGTTAATAACATGTATAAGATGCCAAACATTGATTCTTGGTGAGTATAGGCCCTCACGGATTGGAATTTGGCATTTAGGTATTGCTTTTTAGTATTTAATGGGTTCCGGAGTAGTTTTAGAGGCTTACTATATGGAAACCCCAAGATACACACCGTATATCTCCTCGGACACATGTCGTGTGTTCTTCTGTTTGGAATGAAATAAAAAAAAAATTACTACACACTGTGTACCCTTAGTACATGATGTGTAGTCTCTTCCCGTGTTATAGACCATGTGGGTAGGGACATGGGGTTTGGAAAGTCTTGGAAAAAACACGTCGTGTACCAGATGTACACGCTGTGTAGTGTTGACCCGAAGTCCGCCCGTGTAACTAACAACAAGGTCGGAGGAGACGTTGAGATATACACGTCGTTTCCACCATGGAACACACTGTTTAGTCTAACCTAAGTACCTGGTCATGTAGCTAAACACGGTTCGGTGTTATCTCTTCTTGAACACGTTGTGTACCCGAGGGAAATGTCGTGTAGTCATCACTGGGGGGAGACCATGTGGAATTGGCTGTGGGGCTTTGGAAACAGGGTGGTGTACACGCCGTGTGCATGTGTAACACGCATTGTGGTGTCAGCCTAGTATTCAGTCGTGTCACGAATGACACATGTAGTTTGATGTTAAACCATACACGCCGTGTTGATGTTATAAACGTCATGTATTCTTGTTCAAAGTGAGACGTGTGGCTTAGCCATGTACAAGGACTCAGAAATAGAAGAAGGATTCGATAACACACCGTGTAATATTTATACACACGGTGCATTCATGTTTTGTAAATTTTTAAAACTATCTTTCTATGTATCCTTGTTTCGATCATGGATAATCTTGATCTAAGGTGTATGTTTGACCTTGTAGATTCATGCCTCTGAGACGACCATGAGTTTTTCGCCAAGAGAGCGACAACGATTATACTCTAGAGATGGTTGGCCATGGCATACGAGTGGATCCTCCAGAAAAGATAGATGTGGTGGCAGTTGTTATACCAGACAGAGGAGCAGATGCACAGTTTCATGAAGGCTTCATGCGGTTCATACAAACCATTCAGGGAGCACCACCGGCTGCCACATCTATGGCTGAGCTGACTTGTATCTTCCAGCAGTATTATATGCCTATGTTTTCAGAGGATGGAAGACCACATGCTGTGGAGTCTTGGATGGATGCATTGAATACTTCTTTTAGCATCATGAGGCACCTCCAGGGAGGAGGGTCAAGATCATGACTTATATGATTCATGATTCCGCCAAGAGGTGGTGGGATGTTACCACATAGATAGAGCATCATAGAGCCATGCTGTGAGATGATTTTCAGACATTTTTCTATGACTTCTTCTTCCCAGAGATGCGGAGAGCAGATAAATCTGGAGAGTTATTGAATCTGTAGCAGGGTGTAATGTAAGTGATGGATTATTCTGCTCGCTTCACCGAGCTTCATCATTTTGCACCCGTTTTGGTGGGTGATGAGACGTTGATGTATAGATGTTTTGAGGATGGTATTCTATATGAAATTTGAGCCCTGGTGAATGTTTTAAGGTTTCCTAATGTACATGCTATTGTGAAACATGCACTGATTACTGAGAAGAACCTTCGGGAAGCTAGTGGTCCAGGCCAGGTTGGTTCGACACTAGTTTCTGGTACTATTTCTACCAGGAAGAGGAAGAGGCAGATGGATTTCTCACATGGTGGAAGTACCAAGAAGAGGAATACTTCAATAGGTCATGTCATGTGCTACCAGTGTGGTAAAGATGGGAACATGAGACTACAATGTACCCGTGACCTAGTGGAGTATCAATCTTGCAGCAAGATGGGGCATCTACAAAGCTTTTGCTGCACGTTTCCACTAGTGGCTCGTGAGAGGGGTTATTTGTAGACTCTGCTTGCAGGAGCATGACCAGTTGCTTCATACCAGTCATGAAACTGGAATACGTCAGGGCGTGCGGTCAGAGATGGTGGTCATGGCCATTGTATCTAGACAGCAGGATCTCAGAGATAGCAGAGCAGGACAGCTCAGTGTAGCCATGCTGTGTCCTAGGGCCGCAGAACTGGGTAGACATATGCAGTGCAATAGACCCAACAAGAGTAGGATCCTAGGCATTATACTATCAAAGGTCCTATTCTAGTAGCTTCTGTCTTATCGTCAGTACTTTTAGGCACAATATCTACACATAGATTTGTATTTGTGCCTATTGTGGAGAGCCTTGGGCTCTGTGTTTCTTCTTCTTCTGAGGTTATGATGCTAGACACTCCATTGGGGACTTGAATAGATGATGTGCGTTAGTGCAAGGAGTTCCCGCTGGAGGTTGGTGGGGGTCACTTTCAATGGGACCTCTATGTCTTATAGATGATGAGCAATGATGTCATTCTTGTGATGGACTGGTTGGTTCCATTTTGAGCCTTTGTTACTGCTATCATCGCAGGGTGAGTTTCACGTCACCCTAGGGCGGAGAGTTTCTATAAAAGGGCGAATTAGATGTTCGGGAAAGTCGATCTGGACCAGAGCATTGTGAGAGAGGTGGAGTCACAACCCAAATTGCGAGTTTATATATGGATGATCAGGGGACTGGTCATAAGGATTTACCTATAGTGGTTGATCATTTTCGAGATGTCGTCCCAGAGGACATGTTAGGTCTACCTCTAGATGAAGAGGTGCATTTATCTATTAAGATTGTATCTAGAGAATCACCTGTATCCATTACTCCTTATAGGATGGCTACACCTGAGTTACAGGAGCTTAAGAGATAGTTAGTGGAGTTAATGTCCAAGGGTTTTATCTAACCCATTAATTCTCCTTGGTGTTCTCCAGTCCATTTCTTGAAGAATGAAGATGGTTCCCTAGACTCTATGTGGATTATCGGAAGCTGAACCAGTTGACGGTCAAGAACCGATATCCATTACCCTTGATTGATTATTTTTTGGTCAACTTTGATGTGAACGAGTGTTCTTTAATATTAAAATGATATCTGGATATCATTAGTTGCGATTGAGACCATTTGGTATACCTATCTTATCCTTCAAGAGTAGTTATGTTCTATATGAGTACTTGGTTATGCCGTTCAGACACACGAACGCACCAGCAGTTTTCATGGCTCTGATGAATCGTGTGTTCCATCATTATCTGGATTCTTTTGTGGTACTATTCATGGATGATATCGTGGTGTACTCTCACACTCGACATGACCATCCCACCCATCTTGATATAGTTCTGAGTACACTAAGAGAGCATCGACTATATGTTATTCTCTAAAAGTGCCACTTTTTAAAGGACCAGATTCTCTTCATGGGTGATATTATCTAATAGGTAGGAGTTGGAGTAGACCCAGAGAAGGTGAGAGATGCAGTTTCCCTGGAGCATCCTAAGAAATTTTTTGAAATTCAGAGTTTCATTGGGATGGCTGGTTAGTACATGAGATTCATCAAGGGCTTCTCTCGCTTAGCAGCACCGTTGACGGGTTTTACTAAGAAGGGTCTGAAGTTTGTTTTGATATATGGTTGTGAAACAACCTTTCAGGAACTGAAGGAAAGGTTTACCTCCACACAAATCCTGATACTCCTATAGCAAGGGAAGATCTATACAGTTTACTGTGATGCATTAGGTATTGGGCTGTGAGCTCTATTGATACAGGGCGATCGGGTTGTTGGGTATGGGTCTCGACAGTTGAGGCCAAATGAGAGGAATTACGCAACGCATGATCTTCAGTTTGCTGCATTTTTTCATGTGTTGGGTTGTTGAAGACATTATCTATTGGCAGGGAATTTTGTGCTTTTCACCATCCATAAAAGCCTCAAATATATCTTTACTCAATGTGACATGAATCTAAGACAACAAAGGTGGGGTGAATACCTACAGTCCTTTGATTTGGAACTTTCCTATACACCAGGTAAGGGTAATGCAGTTGCTGATGCACTGAGAAAGAAGACTCAGACACATGAGGTTTATGAGGCTAGTACTGAGTGGCAGCTTATGGCTTTATTCTCTGTGATTCAATTGGAGGTGCATGGAAGTCAGGGGAAAACCTATCATTCATCTTTAGTTGTGAATTCTACCCTCCTAGATAGTGTGAGGATGAGACAAATATATGATTCAGAAGTCCTAGTTCTACAGGAGTTGGTGACAAGTGAGGACCCTCCTACTGGGTGGATGATAGGCGATGATGGGGTACTGTGTTTCCATTGACGAGTGTGGGTTCAAGGGGATATATCTGATGAGTTGATGTGGGAGTTTCATGCTTCAACTTGGGAAGTTCATCCCGGAGTTACAATGATGTACCGTGACTGAGACATCAGTATTGGTGGATGGGTATGAAGAGAATAGTAGATGGTTTTGTTAGGAGATGTTCCACCTGTCAGCAGATGAAGTCGGGGCATCAGGGGCTAGCCAGGATGTTACAGAAGTTACTCATTCAGGTGTGGAAATGGGATGATGTTGTGATGGACTTTGTGACTGGGTTTCCAAGGTCACCTTGAGGCACTGATGTCATGTGGGTTGTTGTGGACAAGCTCACAAAGGTAGCTCACTTTCTTCCAATCAAGGAGACCTACGGAGTTGATAGGCTCGGGAGGCTGTATATCCGAGAGGTCGTACATTTTCATGGGATTCCTCATTCTAGTGTTTCAGATAGGGATGCCCATTTTACGTCTCGTTTCTGGCATAGTTCTCAGAGTGAACTAGGTCACAGGTGCTTTAGAGAAAATTTTACCACCCTCATACCAATGGTCAGTCAGATTGTACGATACAGGTGCTAGAGCACATGTTGCGTGCATGTGTCCGGGACATTGGGTTCCCTTGGGAGAAGCATATACCCCTATTAGAGTTTCCCTATAATAACTGTTTTCTTGAAAATATTGAGAAGGAACCATACGATGATTTATATGGTAGGCGATGTCGATCACCCTTGTTCTAGATAGAGACATGTGAGGAATCTTTACTGGGACCACATCTCATGGAGGAGACTTATGAGCATGTCCAGTTGATTCATAATCGGATAGCTACTGTAGAGTCTCGTCAGAAATCTTTTGCTAATCACCGCACACGAACCTTAATGTTCATGATTGGGGATCAATTTTTTGCTTGTTTCACCGAGGATGGGACACATGTGTATTTGGAGACAAGGTAACATTTCAACAAGGTATGTGGGGCCATTTTAGATTCTAGAGAGAGTCGGTCAAGTCCCATATCGGTTGCAGTTACCATAGTGGTACCGGGCCATGCATGAAGCCTTCCATGTATCTCAGTTGTTCCGTTCTCAGTTATACCTGTCACACATCGTTCAGCCCAAGGAGGTTGAGCTACTTCTGGATTCATCCTTTTTGGAGCATCTGATTCGTATCGTTGATAAGAGCACGAAAGTCCTTCGAGGCCAGTCAGTTCCTCTCGTACGGGTTCAATGGACGCTTGACCGAGTGCAGGATGAAACCTAGGAGTAGGAGACCGACGTACATCCTCAGTGGCCATATTTTTTCTAAAATTTATCTTCACTACCATTTGAAGGGAAATTCAGGGACAGATTTCATTAAGGGGGGAAGTTTTTAATTACCCGGTTCCTATTCTTGAGGTACAAGATTATTCATTTCTATTTTCCTTAAGTGTTTTTGAGAAAATATGGAATATGGGAAAAAATCACATTTTTTGTGGGCACTCGCCGTGTAATTTTCCACACACTCTGTACTTTGGCCGTGTGGGATGAGTACACAGGGTGTGTATCCATGCTGGCAATGAATGGTGTAAAAACTCCCAACACGCCGTGTATTGGCATTTACACGTCGTTTAATCAGTCGGTAGAAAAATATAAAGGTGGTGGGAGCTGAGCGAAAGTACACACTGTGTAATAAGGAATAAATGTCGTGTACTCATGTTGATAGATGAACAGTGCCGTGGTGGAAAGAAGTTGTCGAAGGAACAGTTAAAAAAATGATTATTATATGTTGTGTACTCAATAGTACACGTCGTGTAGTCTTATTTTTTCACATAAAATGTGTATTATCCTCCTCTGTCCATAGAGGAAGCTTACAACTGAAGGAGAATATGGTAGAGACGGCTGGAGCTTTGGAAATCACCTAATCGAGAACCAGGAATCTGATTCCGCCTCCGTCAATCTCATTGGAACCGTACAAGTAATCCCTCCCCTCTCCTTGAGCCATTCTTGCCAATTATTTCCCTAGGGGATGTTATTAATGCTTGAACATGAATTATTTTACCTCATATCTAGACGATTCAAGGAGTGTCGTTCATGTGTACCGATCAGGGGCGATCGAGGTAGGTGGTCTAGTGTTTATTTCCAACTGCTGTAGTGAATTTTTTCAACATTGTGATACGTGCTCATGAATGGTGTGTTGTATGGCCGAGGCCTTGCGTAATTAAATACCTATAATTTCATAGGTTGTTTAGTGAATATTTATGAATGTTTATTGGGATCACTTCTTGGATCCAGGACCACCCCAACGGTGCGTTCCTCTGTTTAGTTGTTTTGTCAGGATACCTGATGGTATGCCATGTTTATATTGAGCATTACTCTTTCCTTGAAAATAATTGTATATAAAATTTCTTGTTATGTTTTGGGCTCATCCCGGTTACTTTATTCTATTTCCCCTGAGGGAATGACCTGAGGGAAAGGTACTAATTCGCCTGAGGGAATGGCCTGAGGGCAATGTTCTATTTCTCCTGAGGGGAAGGCCTGAGGGAAAGGTACTATTTTTTTAAGGGAGAGGCCTGAGGGAAAGGTCTTATTTTTCCAAAGGTCAAGGCCTGAGGGAAAGGTTCACTTTCTCCAGAGGGAAAGGCCTAAGGGAATAGTTAAATTACGCCTGAGGACAAGGCCTATGGTCAAGGTTCTATTTCTCCTAAGGGTAATGTCGGAGGGCAAGGTTCTGAATGGCCTGAGGGAAAGTTTCTATTTATCCTGAGGGAATGGTGAATTTTTAATATAATTCAATTATATTGAACTGATAAATAATAATTTAAAATGTAATGAAACTTTTAGTTATAGTTACTTTACAATACTTACTAGCTTATTGCATTTACTACTGCACACTACTGTTGCACATTTTCACTGACAGTTGAGCACGTGCATTTGGTGGGTGCCTACTAGGATTTATTTGTCACAAACTATTTGGGTCATTTCTTAGCCCAAACAGAGTATATTTCTACATACGTGGATAAGGGAAAGGGTCCCTATACATGTAATTGATTATTGCAGAGGAGTAGGAGTGCATGAGACTGAGTATAGGATTGCGATGCAGCTGAGTTGATATGAACTGTTTTGTTTTGTTTTACTGTACCTTGTACTTTGAAATGTATTGTATTATACTGTATTGCTGTGTAACATGTTCTGGCTATTTTCTTAGAACTAGAGACAAGTTTCATCATCATCTATATTATTGTTGGTCATCGTTTACATCAATTTTCCATTTTAGTTAAATATTGTTTACAGCTTCCGTTGTTGTATGATTTATCTTGTATTCTCCTGCGCTACAATTTGAAAAATGAGTGTATAGTTTCCCATCTATCAGACCTGGCCCCTTGCTGCTAGTCAGCAGCCTCTCGCGTTTGGGGAAATGCACTTGAGGTCTTGTGACCAACCAGGTTCGGGGCACCCGTGGAGTGGCACCCGGAACCGGGACGTTACACCTTGGTACAATAGGAGGTTCCAACTCATATAGTGATTGAGGAACTCCACTACACAGTCCTACTAGAGGGTATGAACTGAGAAGGTCATAGGGGAACTCCACTTCACATTCTTACTAGAGGGTATGCCCGATAGGGTCATTATAGAACTCAACTACCCAAACATGTAGGAGGGTATGCTCTAAATGTTGAGGAACACCACTACTTAGCCCTACAAGAGGGTCACACAAAATGGTGGTCGTGAAACTCCATTGCCCAGCCTTGCTGGAGGATAAGCATGAAAACTCAAGGAACTCCACTACTAAACCGTCTTAAAGGGTAAATCAGAATGTTCATCGAAGAACACAATTGAACATCCCTATTATATTGAAATCATAGAAAATATCTTCATGGATTTCCACTACCAAACATTACTGGAGGGTAATCCTGGAAAACTATTATGATCTTGCATGATCTTTGTAATCATCGGGTGTCTCATACCTAATATCAATACCTAAAATATTTTAAGATATATCTAAAAGAACTCTTCTATGGGAAAAACTTCTTTCAAAGTGTAATTTAACTTATGATAGGAGTATCTCAGCCCAAAATATGGCATCAAACCATGTAGTTACAATCAATTGATGTTTTCTCAAAAGAGATCAATGAGATCACATCATGTGAGGGGACCCATATGGTTTGTGGCCCCATGTCATAGATTTTCTATGCCATTGGTTTGTAAAGGGGTTCCTATAAATATAGGGGTATACTCTATGTAGGTGGAATACACAATGTTTCCAATATATTATGGAAAAAGTCTATGTGTCACTGGTTGTGTTCTTGTACATAGACTCCATGTCAGAATACATTGGTACATTTGATTTAGTCCATGATGGAATTTTTATTGTGTCGACATCCCTTGTATGATTACATAAACAAAAACTCCCCATCTATGTGAACCATAACATAGAATGTCCAATCGGGGAAGTGGATCATAATGTGTATGGTAGTAAAACATGTCGTGTTACCATTAACTTTTTGAAAACCCTAATGTCATTGCTGAGGGAGGAAACAAAATGATTGTTCTTTCGTTTACACAATGAGTAGGTAGTATATTTACAGGAACTCTAGATTTTAATATATAAACTTTATGCTACGAATCAAGTTTCAATGCCATAGTCTTCCCTTTGAATAATCATTAGAAACATGGATCTTGTAATGGATTTCAGATCACTGTCGTTTCTCATCAGGAATATTCTATATTCATCAAATAGGGGTTCTTTATGAATAACCCATATATCCTAAGATTTTACACATGACAATATATCATAAAATCAGTGAATTGAACATCCATTCTGTGAAAAAATTATAGATCTACTCTTCTCTCATCAATTATCTATTTTTTCATCTATTGATCTTGAATCTTGGTAGCAGATCGAGCATGGGTCAGCAGGAAACTATCAAAATAGGACCCTTGTGAATTCTATCAATGAAGAATTGAATTATTGGGGAGAACAAAATAAAAAAATGTTTAAAACATCGCATGACAATCCTTCAGGGCATAAGATCAAGAACCTACCTCTGGGGAAAGATAATGTATTGAAATAAATTATATTTATGTATATATGCTTATGACAAGGCCATAGGTGGAAACAATCCATTGATGATAGTGGATCTGATCAATAAATTTAATTCATGGGAATAAAAACACTATAATGTGAGTACTACCTCTATTTGGATTGACCATTGACAAATAATGTGTTGCTGCAATGATTTTACGAAGCTAATGTGTTCATCGTGGTTAAGTTCACCATGATCTACATGTTTTAAATCACGCAAACTCAATTATTAGCTAGGTGGATGATGAGACATTCTCTAAAAGTGGATGAACAATGATCCGACCCTGGGAATATTTCTTTCGGGATATATTAAAAATATCGTTTTATTAAAATGTAAAATTAATATATTATTTTAATTAATTAATTATTCCATTTAAACACACCACCAATAATCTATGGGTCAGGAATGTCCCATTGCTACTCATTTAATCTCACTCCATGGTTAAATATGAAATTCTGGTTCATTCATGGTCTCAGATTTCGGATATGATCAACTAGTTATGATTTATCCCATTTTTATTCATTAACTATGCATGCAATAGAATATATATTTAATATTTTAATAAAATTAATTTTAGGAATTCCTAGAATTGGAATCGAATATCGCCTCAATCCCTAGATCTGAATATATATATATTTATATATTATTGTCCAACTATGAAATATCTAGGTATCTACATCATTCCCTCCATGAAAATATTCATCGTTGAAAGGAAAACGTATGAAAAAAATCAGGGTATTGAGCCCTCACATGGCTCTCCCACTACTATGAAATCTTTGGTATGTTTTTGTACTGCCATAGAATACATTAAAATATCATGTTACTTACACATAGGGTCCCCTCTTTCTTGTTTTTTATCGCCATATAGTTCTCCACAAATATGTATTGTCCCCAATGTCCATATCACCAATGTCGATGATGTGTGTAGGGTCATTCATGTATCAACTTAATAATGAAATGTTGAAGACTTTGGGAACCACCTCTATATGTCAGGGTTGGGAAAGTTGATATGCAACCTCTCTAACACATTTCATGATCTCAAATGGTCTGATGAACCTTAAAGATGACTTTCCTCCCCAGATGAACCTACACATTTTGTGTCATTGGGAAAATCCCATGATGATGTGGTCTCCCTAATTGAATTATAAGAACCTATGAAGGTGGTTTACATAATATTTCATTCCTCTTGGAGAAGTCCTCACAAATTATTGGATGAAATACACTTTCTCCATTGTCACCTCAACCAATTATAGGATAACATGAGATGTATCCCCAATCACTATCAAGCATATGGGTAACTATAAGGGTAACTAGTACAAGGCCTCAAAAGGTGTAATGCTGATGGAAGAGTTATATCTAATGTTTTATGAAAACTATGTAAAATAAAGGAGATTGTCACTAATGTTGTCAATGTCTTACACTCAATCCCTCAACATGTCCTCTATAACCTAGATAGTGCGATTTGTTTTTTCATGTTTTAGATGGTGAAAGGTTGTACTCATCCGCATATGGGTCCCAAAATCCTCCTATAGGAAAATCATCAATAATGGTGTAAACAGCCTATAACAATCAGAGAAAGAAATCCAGTTTACCCAATGAAGTTGAATGATCTCCCAAATGAAAAACTACCCCAAAAATTACCATTAAAAACTTATCCATTATAGAAATGATGTGTGTCGACATCTTTTGTTAGGAAACTACCACCCATAGGGAATCCTGGACCTGCAATATGTGTGGAAACCCTATGACAAATTCCATGGATAGGTCATCCCACTTCCACTATAGGATTTTATGGGGATGAAAAAATAACCTTCCATAACATGGTTCTAATTCCCCGCTTACTAATAGGTGTGGCACCAAGAGATGAACTCAGCTACACATTATCTCATGTCAGACAATGAAATCATCCACTACTGGTATTTATACTTGTTCCCACACCATGATTTACTAGAAGGTGAAATGTGTGTTACTCTGGCATCACATCCTCCCACGTCATGATTAGAACCATTCTTCATCCCTAGAATAAGATAATGTTATTCCTTTCAACAAACGGTCCAAATAGTGCATTTCCTATGTATATCTAATCATGTATGACCCAACCATCATTTTCTTCTAAATGGGACACTCTCACATGATATAGAGGTGAATGAGTCAACACTATCAACTAAATAGATGATATACCCGCCTGCCCCACCATGGTCATCCGCACGAAAGCTTACAACTCTAAAAATTCATTTATATTGTGATCCTATGACTTAATACTAAGGGAATATTAATCAATTTTCCATTTCCTAGAGTGTAGACTATTTCATAGTCATATTTCTGTACAATCTTCATCCATCATCGATATAAAATGTTCATTTCAATTGGGGTGAAGATATAACTAAGACTATAGTGGTATGAGTAACCATAAAGAGATCCCCCATATGATTGTGTCTCCACATACCTAGGTAGAAGAAAACATATTACAACTCTATGTTTTGAGTCATGTAATTCTATTCAAGTGGTCTCAACTGCATTGACTTGTAATTGATGACTTCATAGTGTTGTAACAACACGCAGCCGAGCCCAGTACTTGATGAATCGCAATACACTATGAGCTAAATGCCTTCCGTTGATAGTCTCAACATTGGAGCACTAATCATCCATAGTCTCAATCGTTAATGTACCTCCGTCACTTCTATAATAAGGTAAAAAGTACACATTCCACATTAATGTGGTCAATGGGGCTATGATTATGGGGATGTCGGAAAAAAATATCATATATTACCCCTCAAAACTAAGAAACCTCCACACCTATGACACATTCTTATGTGTCTCTCACGAATGAACTACCTCAAAATTTTATAGATCCAAGTCTAAAAAATGTTGGGAAATGATATTCCCTAGAACATGAACCTCATGTATCTAGACCTAAATATTTGGAAGCCTTCCATAAAACTAGTGATCTAAATGAAATTTGAGAACCATCATACTATTTTCTGTGTACTCCTCATCTAATAAAATATAGATGAGTGTCCTATTTTGGAAATGAAAACAAATTAGTCCATGTATGGATGGAAAAAGTAGTTCATCAAATCCAAAGACACGTTGGGGTAAATTTTCACACCAATGGTCATCACTAGGAAATAATAGTTTGTAAAGAAACATAAAAATTCAATGTTATGGATATCATCCTCACAGATCGTCAATTCCTGGTAGCTGGGCCTGATGTGAATCTTTTAGAACCATATTGTGCCTCAAATTTTATCAAGGATGTCGTTAATCCTTGGAATGGGGTATTTATATTTACTACTATGTAATACCATGAAATTCCATGATGATTTCTGTAAAAATTAAATCAAAACTTTTCTAGTCCATGAAATGAGGCGGCACATAATTTTCATGCCTAGTGTGGCTGGAAAATATTTAGAACTATTTTTAATGTTCATTAATTCAATGTGTGATAAGGTTTTTATAACATTAAAATAGTTTAATGGAAAAACAATCTAGGGACATATTTGATCTTAGAGCATCGAGATTCACCTAGAAATGCTCTATCATTAGTACGTTATGGCCACCAGTGGAAAATATTTTTTTCCATAAATAAAATAATTCTGTAACAATTATTTTATGTTATAATCCTTATAACTCCTAAATGGTAACATAGATTGGAATTTCTAGATCACTGTTGAGATTGTGAGGTGATACATCCCTATGGGGGATCCTAACATCAACCGGGGTGGGTTGAGGGTGGATTTTAATTTACTAAATTTTTAGAATAATTATATAAAATTACATAAAAATTTATTTTACTATATTTTCTTCTTCATTTGGTTTTGAATCATCTGTGTTGCAGTGCAGAAACGAGGCAACATTGAATCCCCATAATATTGAATCCTCTTAATTAACCTAATTAATGAGTTAGTGAATGGATGCTGCAACATTGTGTAATAGAAATGATTATTTGAATTTCCTCAATTAATAGCCTAATATGAAATTTAGGATTTTTATCAAAATTAGGGTATTGATTTGAGGCTTTTATTGGTGGTGAAGATGAACATACCTTCTCAAACTCTATAAATAATCACTTGAAATTTTGGTATGGGGCCATGAATGGGGAACAGAGGCACATGATCCCGTTCTTCATCGACCAAAAACCCTTCAAGTAGGTTTTTAATGATTTTCATTGTGAATTAATTTTCCATTTTCATTATTTTAAATTAAGAACACGAGTTAACTAACGTACATGTGAACTCACTAATCGATCATTCATACAAGTGGGATATTGATGCGGGATAAAAATGGTATGTCTATATTACTATTTATTCTATCTTATTTTTTGATCTTCATGATCATGATCACAAGAATGTATCTAGTTAAAGTTGAACAAAGACCTGTGTCATTATTTTGTTGTTTTAGTGTTGCAACTCCTTCCCAATTTTCTTCTTGATTTTACTAAATTCATTGTGGCACAATGATCGGCTGCACATCATCCAAGGAGGCGCCATGTAGATGGATCACGGCCAGGCGGGCCACAACATCAGTGATATGCCATGCCGTGAGTACATGGAGGAAGAACCAAGGCATGGATGTGGCCTATGGCCACAACACTATGTTGTGGCACATAGGCCGGGGATGGAGGCAGGAGACCGAGACAACCTCACTACGTTGGAGGTGAACCAGTACTAGGGGGAAGCACTGGTCGGGCACTACGTCAAGGAATGTGTATCGCAGGGAGGGTCACGACAGGAGCTGAAACATTTCATGTATAGAATACTTGTATAGGGATGCATTCAACCTTAAACCACCAACTACTATGTAAACTGGACCCCAACGCAACATCTGGTCAGGACCCATGCTGTTCCGCTGATGCGGGCCTGACCTATTCAGTAAACTGGGCTGTCGAGTGGTCGGCGCTGGAGAAGATCAGACATACTAATTTCCTCCAGGATAGATAGGTAACCAGTGTGATGTGGGTCTTTAATGGAATTAAACTGACTTTTCTATGTCAGACCATGCTGGAAAATGCGTACTGGGTTGCGGGGTGAAACATCGAGTTGGACCCATGACCAAGCAGGTTCGGGTCCCACAAGGCACAACGTTCCTTGAAACTTGGCCAAGAAAAACCAAATTATGCCAGCCCCAAATGGATTGGGTTGTCCAAAAAGGGTTGGGTCATGCAGAATCCCAATGCTCGGTATTTCTGGTTGGCCTGACCTAGTCGGATCGGGCCCCGACCCAACTATCCATTGTTTAAAAAAACACCAATATCATTCACTCTCAGCATCCGATCAACACAATGGGTACGAAATTGGGACCCCTATAATGAGATGGAAATATGATTATACTCTATGTGATATTTTAAGGAAATAGATATATGAATGATGGAATGAATAATGTATTCTTCTGGAATCAATCACCCTTGATAAAGCAAATCATACAACTAGATGTGACACAAAAGATATGGTGATTGGACCTCAGTGGGCTAGAAGGTAAGTGGACCTCAGTGGTAAAGTATATTTTAAGACCTTAGTGGTCTAACAGACGAGCGTACCTCAATGATCCATCTAACGGGCATACCTTAGTGGTCCAGTAGAAGAGTGGGCCTTAGTGGTCTAACATATGAGGGGACCTCAGTTGTACACCAGCTGATAGGACCTCATTGGTATAGCAGTCCAACGGAACATAGTTGTCCCTCAGATGAGAAAACCACAATGGTCCATTTTTTGGGCGCTCCTCAGTAGTCCAGTAGCTGAGTATAAATTTATTCCCCAATAGTCGAGAAACTGTTATTGGATCATCAGGGACGAGACCCTCATTAGCACAAGATGAATCACATTTACGACTGAAAATAATACATTCAATACATTGAGTGGTTCATGGTATGAACTATAATTTCTTTGTGATCATGATGTGTGTTCTTACCTTGTGTTATTTCCTTTATGTCATGGGGTCCTTACTGAGTATTGTGTTACTCACCCCTATAAAGGTTTTTCCTGCATGTGTCGTGTCTCGTGTAGGTGATCAATGCTTCGATGGAGACCTTGGTGGTCTAGGACCAGGTGGTTCTCAGTGATATAGGATGTTTGTGACATACTTATATGGCTATAGGGAGCTACCCTTCACCTACCATTCATGTAGAATCTCAAGAAGATGGACCCTGGCAGTTGTACATTCCATTGTGGTTTTGGGGTTATATTATAGGGCCCATTTTACATTCAATTAAGATTTTAATACTTTTATTTGTATCAGTGAAAGTTGTTGTTTACTTTGTGTTTACATTCCACATTTTGAGCTTTCTGTGGGTGTACAAGTTTAATGGAAAATTCCATCCCTTTTGGGATATTCCCATTTGGTGATAGTCACCAGCCCCTAGCCTATGGAAGGTGGGATTGGGGTAGTCAGGACACATAACATAAGGGACATGTCGTGAAAAAGTGGGTCAAAGGATGTTGGTTCTACAAAATGCACTAAGAGTCATAAAATTTTTATGGGGCAATAGAGTTATGTGTCTCGCGTTTGGCTTTCAGGATAGGGAGTCCAGTGTTGGTGCGGTGGATGACGTATCCATTCATTAGGACCCTGAATTCTGATTTTTATCTCTTACATGAAAATACATGTTGTGTGATTCATTGAGTGTTTTCAAATGGTCTTTTTGATTCATAGTCAGGTCACATGGTATTATATATTGACTATGGTTCATCTTGATCTCTTTTAGGATGCATCCAAGATAACATGACCCAGGATTCTTGTGTGTGACCATGAGGATGATCCATTGAGAGATAAGGCTTCTGTACAGGGATCGTTGCTCGAGATGGAACCTTAGAGCGATTTTCCAGTGATACCGCTGCATGATAGACATTATTCACTATGGATGCCATTAGTAGAGGATGCACATTTTTTCAGTTCCATACACAACTTCTAGAGATAGAGACCTCCATGGTTCATGGGAGAGAAAGTTCCTCAGGTTGCAGAGGATTGGTCGGATTTAGTGATGTGAGTCTTATTCCTAGTGAGGAAACCACTTGACCAGAGGATTATTCTAGCCGCAAGACATTTACAATTCGTAGTGGATAGATTTTTGAGTTTTACCATGTAGAATCATGAGGAGGTGATTGTCACCTAGTCTGATATCAAGCGACTTTTTAGGGGTTATTCCATTCACGTCCCTTTATGCATTATGCAAATACATGAGATGATTTACATACACCGGGGTAGCCTAATACTGGCTTAGTATTCTACGGGTTTCATAACCCTATCCTATTACATTATGGATATGGTGTGAGACCCTTTCTTCAGGGACCGATCCTTTGAGCAAGGACTCCTACTGGGGATCAGGGCATCAATGATTTCTCTCAGCATTCCAACATAGGTTGGGGTGCTGAAGCGAGATCTACTAGTAGAGTGATTCATCACTGGGTAGGCACTGACGTAGAAAGAAACCCCAGGGTGATGGGAGACCAATTCATCCATGAAACGTTGCTGACAGAGGACACAAAGGCCCAAATAGGCCAGACTATTCAAAGGATGATCCCAAGACTTAGGGTCGGTGGTATGTGGATCCTAGGGAAGAGATAGTCATCAGTGGGTTATATTATTCTAATCATGTGGTCGTAAGAGGTACATTGCTCCGAATTTACTGACTCGGTGTGAAGAGGTCTGACAGATGGTTGAGGGACCGTCGAGGCACCGATAAAACCATAAAAAAAGTTGTCTTCCAAGAAAATTATATGATAGAGGAGCGGGAAGAGAGGCATTCAGTTGGAGTATGTAAGAGTTTCTACAACTAGCACCCCCATGTGGTCCTCCAAGGGGTCTAGGAGCAGGTGGACATGAGCGATCTCATCATTCTGTAGTCAAGGCCTATGGTACCAACGTCCTAGTGATGATACAAGATGTGATCTCTGTACTCTCTAATTTAGTTGTAGTTCATATAGACACACATTTCAGTCAGTGATTCCTTTCCCCATACATTTTCTCAGATCTTGTAGATTCTGATCGATTTTTTGGGTCGATCATTATGATTATTGACTCCTATGGAAAGGGATTCAATAATAGCACACTGGTGCCAGAAGTGTGAGCTTACTATTTGAGGTGTGTGCCTCGACTGAGATCTGCTAGTAATGGCGTTGAAGCTTTACAATGTCATTCCGGGTACAGACTTGTTATCTATAGTCCATGCTCACATTTACTGTCGTAGGCACAGAGTGCAGTGTTTCCAATGATATGTGACATGTTTATCCTTCACAAGTGAGAAGGGTGATATTGCATCATGGGGTGGACTTTCACATAGGAGGGTGCATCCGATGACTTTTCAGTTTTCTAGAATTACCATCAGTGCAATGTTTGAGCCGTGTTAGTAGTTTCTTATAGTGGTGGATGAGCAGAAGGATGCCTTTTTAAAATATTTACCCAGACTACCTCATCATTGAGATGTGGTCTTGTGAATTGATTTATATCGTGGGGTGAAACCAATATCAACCAATTCATAATCTATGTCTCCCTCTAAGCTCTAGGAGTTGAGGCTACAATTGGAGGAATTGTAGTGGAAGGGAGTTTTATTCCCTAGCATGTCACCTTGTGTAGCCCCAGTTTTTTTTCCATGAAGGGATATGAAAGACTAAAGTTAGGCGTCAGATTTTGGCCTCCAAACTAAGTGACCATGAAGAAATAGTATTCTACACTAAGGATTGGTGACATATTTGATAAGAGAATAGGAGAAAAAAATTTCTCCAAGATAGACCTTATATCAGGCTTTCACCAGCTTAGAGTATGAGATGAGGACATATCGAAGATGGATTTTAGATTTTTCTACGATGAATAAAAGTACATTGTGATGTCATTTGGAATGAAATAACCCCCCAACAGTGTTCATGGGACTCATGAACAATATCTTATAACCATACATAGAAATGTTTGGTGTGGTCTTCATTGATGACATCTTAGTTTATTCTGTATCCGATGAGGAGAATGAGATACACAATAGAGTGGTTTTGGACACACTCAGAGATCACAGAAATTATAAAGATCTTTTGATTTGTGAGTTATTTTAACAAAATTTACTCTTCTAGGGAAATGAAATCTCTGAGACTAGAGATGTGTTGGATCCATTTATGATTTAGGTAGTGCTTGCATGGGAGATACCCAACACAGTTACCGAGGTGTAGAGTTTTCTTGATCTGGATGGAATCTATCAGAGGGATGTACCTGACTTATCCACAGTAGATTAAACCATAAATGATTTCACAAATAAGGTAAACCCCGTCGTGTGGATAAAAGGATTCAATCATATATTTTAGTATCTGGGATAGATCTTGATGAGTGCTCATATATTGTGGTTAAAAAAGGATTTCACTGGCTATATGGTGTACATTGATGTTCCATGGATTCAGATTGGTTTTGTCCTGATGTATGGGAATCAAATGATTATTTATAGATCACAACAGTAGTAAAAACATGAGTAGAAATATGAAACCCATTACCATGAGTTGGAATAAATATTAATCACCCTAAAGATGTAGTAACAATGACCTATGGTCCAATGATTCATCGTCTAATCAGACCACAAGAGTCCAATTATATTTTTTCTCAAAAAAAAATAAATATGAGACCAAGATGATTCATAGAATTCCTTAGTAATGTGAATTTCAGATAGTCAATACTCATTGGAAGGAGAACGAGGTGGTAGAATCACTTAATAAGAGATAGATTTCGCAACTACTGAATGTGGCCTCAGAGCAGTATGCCTCGCTTTAGAAGATATTTTTGTATAGAGATGAGGTATATTATCTTCAGTGGATGGTAGTTTCCCATCCACGTTTACAAGGATTCAGGGAGGTTCAACTCGGAGATTCAAACTATTAGAATACATGTTCCCAGGTGTGTATTGGGCATGCCCATGATGGATATTAAAAAGTTGGGGAGCACGTTATCCTTTTCGGAGGATGCACTATTGTACCTGTGGAGTTTATGGATGAGGTGTTGAAGGAGTTCCATACATTCACGTTGGTATTACATCTAGCTGTGGATATGATGTACCTTGACCTATGATGTTATTACTAGTGGCCAAGTATGAAGAAGGAAGTAGAAGAGATTGTCCTGAGATGCCTCACATGTTAGCAAGTGAAGGATGAGCAGCAGGATCCAGCAGGTTTGAAACAACCCAGTGAGGTTCCGAAGTGGGGGTGTGATGAGATATAAAGTGAATTCAGGACATGCATACCACATATGTCTAAGTGGAACGATACCATATGGGTGATTATAGACCGACTCACCATGTCATCCCACTTCTTAACTACTTGATAATTGGGATCAGTAGAGAGCATGGGATGCCTCTACATGAAAAATATAGTTTGAATACATGGATTCCCATTTATGATAGTCTTAGATCATGATGCAGACATTATATCCCAGTTCTAGAATAGAGTGAAAGAGGTTTTTGGGATTCAACTACATTTAAGCACAAACTTTCACCCATAGACAGATAGTCAAGTAGAGCGGACCATAAAGACCTTGGATGACATGATTTGTTCTTTCGTTTTTGATTTTGATCAATGTGGGGAGGACCACCAACCACTATTGTAGTTTTTATAAAACAACAGATACCCCTCCACCATCTATATTGTACAATTCGAGGAATAATATATATGACCATGTAGGTCTCCGTTATGCTAGATAGTCCCATGGGAAACATCACTCATGGGTCAAGAGATGATATAGGCTACCACTAATAAGGTGCAGGTCAACTGAGAGCATATGAAGATTACACAGAATCGATAGAAGTCCTATGTAGAAAGGTGACTAAGACCCTTGGGGTTCGAAGAGGGGGACGACACATTCATATGGGTCTCTCCATGAGGAGGTATACATGGATTTGGTTGGTGCAGCAAGATATCTCTGAGATTCATCAAACAATTCATGTTACTGGGTAGAGTGTGTGAGGTGGAATAATGCTTGGCTCTACATCCGCAGTTATAGAGGTTGCATGACATCATTCATGTATCCCAGTAGATGAGATATGTAAAAGACTAATCTCACATCATCAACCATAGTGAGATGGATATTGATGACACATATACATTCACAGAGTACCCGATGGATATTGAATATCGATAAGAGAGGATCCATTAGGTACAGTCGATTACTATGGTACATTTATCATTTTCACCATGTAAATATACCAGAGAGCACATGGTAGCGAGAGTCTCAGATTCATATTCAGTACCCCCATTTGTTTTAGTAGCCCTTATCATGGATTATAAGTACATAAATCCATAAAGGGGGGAGTAATGTAATGTCCAAATATTTCATGTATTTTTTTTTAAAATTATATGGGACTCATCAAGACCAAGCATTGAGACAATGAATAATTTTGAGGTATTTAGTGGCTGGAATACATTTTCAAATAATTATTAATGTTCATTAAATGAACGTGAAATAGGGGTTTTCAAACATTGAAACCAATTCCCCAGTCCAAAATCTGAGGGCATCGTTGAACTCAGAGCTTTGAGATTCACCTTTAAAGGGACTAACATTTGTCTTCCCATGACAATAATGGAAAATAGTTTTTAGCTGTAAATAAAATAATTAAGTAACTGTTATTTTATATGAAAATCCTTATAACTTCTAAATGGTAACTCGGATTGAAAATATGAGAGTTCCATTGATCATATGAAGGTGTGCTTCCCTTACGAGAAGCCTACCCTCGACCTGTGTGGGTCGAGGGTGAAAGTTATATTTTGGAATTTTTAGAAGAATCCAATTACATAAATATTTTTTTATTAGATTTTATTCTTGGTTAGGAAGCGACATGACAGTGTTGTGGTGTAACAATGAGGTGATGAGGAATCCCATTAATGAGCTTCATTAATGAGTCAGTGTAATTTCACTGTAATGGAGCATATTATAAATGATTATTCACATGTCATCAATTATTTTTGTAATAAGAAATGAAACATTGTTGTCTCAATCTTGGGACTTCTATAAGGATTTGGTGGGTGGTTTCAACAAATAGAATTTCATTCACCACTCAAATAATCACTAGAAATGGTGGTTTTGGATCATGAATGAAGAATGGGGGCAAGTGATTACATTTATTTTTGACCATTAACCCTTCAGTAAAGGATTTGATGCATTTATTTATGAAATTATTTTCCCTGTTCATTATTTTAAATAATGAATGTGGGTTAACTCATGAAAAAGGAAACCCACCAATCGATCGATCATAATGGAGGGTTTATGATGCATGATAAAAAGAATATATCTATTAATGTGATTATTATGCATTATTTTTTGATCTTCATGATCCTATGTACCAGAACATATCAGGGTAAACATGAAAAATGAACTGGATTGTTATTTGGGTGTTTTTCTGTTGTGAATCCTTCCCAAATTTTGTACTTACGTTCTACACACTATTTGTGGTGAAATGGTTGGAAGTGCATCACCAGAAAAATCTCTGGGAAGATAGGTCACGACCATGCATGCCAGAGCATCGGTGAGAGACCACAACATGAGGTCGTGTAAGCAGCAGCACGATGCGTTGTTTGACCACAACGATGGCCTAAGGCCATGACATCAAACTTCTGTATTGACACCCAAGTCGGGGAACCTAGGAAGCAGTGGGAGGTGGGACCCTGGTAGTATACATAGGTGGAAATAGTTTTTGGTGTCCAGTGGGAGGTTGACGTGGCCACCTGGCCACGTTGGAGATGAACTGATATATGGGGTGGCACATGTTGGGTACCACATCAAGGGGAGTGGCCCATGGGGCGGGCTGCGACATGTGCTGGAATGAGGACTAGTGGGGAACGTGTAAAGAGGGATAGTGTTATAATAATCTAGTCAAATGTTTCATGAACCAATCAATATTACAATGTACAATCTAGAACCAAGTTGTCCTTCCAATGCAGGCCGACCCGGGGTTGTAAATTAGGACAACATGTATCCATCATTGGAGAATTGATGGCCTGATAATGAGGACCAGGACAGATAGGTAAATGCATTGCTATGTGGCCAGGCAAAAAATATATCCATCTCGCATAGTCGGATTGAGGTAGAATAATCACACTACGTCACGGGGCTCCCCAACGAGCAGGATCCACGATCGAACCAGGCTGGTCCCAACAAGGTTCAATTTTCCTGGCCCATAGGTTAGTCTAGACCGGTTCAACCAAGACCCATTTGGGTTGGTTCAGAAAAAATATGTTAGAAAATGAGGGACCCTCGAGCCAGGATTTTGGGGTCAGTTTGATGATGTCGAATCAGGATCGGACACAGTGCACCCATGTTTAGTAAATTCCAATATCATTCGGACCGTGCATTCGATCGATACGCTGCCTATGTGGTTGGGACCCATGTGATGATACGGTCATTTTGGTATACTATAATTGTGTTTTCATGGATTTCTATATATGACTGATGTCATGAAAATTAGACTCTCATGTTATAATGTGCATTGGAGAGAGGGAATCCTATGGATGACTATCACAGAAAGGATGTGATTAGAGGTCCTCATTGGGCATGCAGATGACCAGACCACAATGGTTTGGAAGAGGAGAGTACATCAGTTTTCCCATTGATGAACAGTCCTTAGTATCCATCAGATGTGGGGATCTTAGAGGTCTAAAATATGACAGGACCTATATGGTCCAACAGACGAGTGGTCCAAAGTGGTCCAGGTGCCGGACGGACCATAGTGGTCTAGAAAACGAGTAGACCCCAGTGGTCCAGCCGACCTCATTTTTCTAACAACTGATCAGACCTCAGTGATCTTGGAGATGAGTAGACCTAAGTAGTCCAACAACCAAGCAGACCTCAATGGTCCAATAGTCATGCATAACTTAGAGACTCATCAGTGAAGATCCCCTCTTATGTAAAAATACGATTAAGCATAAGATTTAAAATCAAATTGTATATAATTTGAGTTATTCTTGAAGTGATTTGTATTTTCATAATGATCTTGTTGTGTGGTCTTATCATGTGGTAATTCCTTTGTAGTGGGGAGTATCTACTGGGTAATGTGTTACTTAAAACAAAAAGTTCATCACATGTACATGTTTTTTCTCATTCAGTTGATCGATGCTTTAGCAAAGACATTGGTTGTTCTAAACCACGTGGTGCTTAGTGAGACTGGACAGGCGTGATGTACTTCAAGAGCTACATGCATATACCCTTCACCCACCCATCAGGTAGGGTCTCAAGCTGACAGAATGTGTCCATTATAAATTTCGTTGTGGTTTTTGACTTTTATTCTACCCCCTTTATACTTTCAGTTTTACTATACTCTCAGTAGTTATCTCAGTGACATATGTGGTTTATTTTATGAATACATTCTGCAGTTTCAGCTTTGTGTGTGTACATTTTTAAATTAAAATGCATTCCCATTATTGAGATATGACTATTTTGTTCTAGTCATCATTCACTAGCCTATGGAAGGCCGGATTGGGGTTGTCACGACATTGGACATGAGGGATGGGTCATGAGATTTGGCACAGTTCATGCGATTATAATTAATCAAATGTCTTAATATCTCATTGACCATTTTCCCAAAAAAATCAAGAACATCCCAAGGGGAAACAATAGGTTTAATTAAATCCTTTTATACATTTTGACCAACAACAATTGTATCTCTTAGAGCTCAGTAGATTCCATAGATATGCTATAAAAGAGATTGATGCAAGCCTATGATGCAAGTGAATGATAATCTCCATCTAATGCCATTGAGGTTAACCAAAAAATTCCTCATGGAAAAAATCCATATAATCTATATCAAATAAAGGATCCTAGATACATGAATTTCCTTATGCATATTGGGATATAAAATTCAAACAACTGGGTGATGGTTTGCAACCTCTTCCTCACTTATCTCACTTTCCATGTAGAGAGATCTCTCTCACCAGCTAAGAAGAATCATATCCCTTTGGTGTGTAAAATTCTTACTACTCTATGATGATCGTCAATCTAGCCTTAGACTATGGATATATAAAATTTAGAATCTGTGGAATCATATTGTTAAACATTAATGACCAAATGGACATGCATTAAAATATCTCATCCAAGAAATATATTTCACCTCCAGAAGATGAATGATACAGAAGAAGTGTTCCTTGTAGTAACCTCAAGACATAGATGTTTTGCTAGTGTCTCAACTGGTTGATCTAGACCACATACCAATATTAGAGTGATAAAGGAATTACCGGATCCTATTTTTACTCATACTGAAACAAGAGTGGAATAAACACATATCCTACCTCTAATAAGCTCATTCACCGTGAGGTCATAAGCCTCAAAAGAAAATAGCTTTCATTAGCCATGATCACAATCTACCAGAGCCTGACGTGGTCCACCACATGGTGTGGAGATGTGGGAAGGATCTCAAAGAAGCTTCCTCTACTAGTAGCTCCTCCTACTCATATACTAGATCTACAACCCTTGGGACCACCCTGTCTCTTCCTAAGAGATCCCAGATCATGGTACTGCCTATATCATGGAGTTCCATCAGCTGTCTACATAGGAAACACAACGCATCTATTAAGGAATATTCATTCCATGAGACCACACAAATAAAAAATTGTATCACTAGAACTGCTCATCCTTCCCTGGTGCATTGCAATACCCTGGTACATTAAGGTCTCATCCTGATGTCTACTCATGAATGGGTCTCCTACATCGAGATCTTGGAGACTGACAACTGAAAGCTTCTGTAGTTAAATATGCTATGGAATTCCCTAGGCCTTCTCCAACAATCTTGTGTTCATCTATGAAGATGTTCTTTTTCATTAGTTCTTAATACAACACCAAAACATTGGTGGGGATGCACAAGGTCCATATGCTGGCTCAGGACTCTCTATGGATCCCCTAGTCAATCCTCTTTTATTAGATGTGCCATCTTGAATCATTTCAAGTCTTTAGGACATAATTTCTATAACCCTCTATACATAGTCAAACACAATCATCCATCATGGGTATGCCTCTAGAATCTATTGAATATGGACTGAGTGTAAGCATGTGGTGTAGTACTGCTCACAAAACTACTACTAGATGTTATCCCCTAAGAGTGAAAAATCATTGTGCGTCTATAGATGCAGTCTCCACCAGTACCCATAATATCCATTGAAATGTATTTCTCTCTATTCCAATACATAATCATGTAGTGTATGGATGATCCTGGAGACATAGAGCACCGACTCAATGAAATTCACTTCTTCCTGAAGATCTGGAACACCATTGATCCTCAATAGTTTATGATGTTAGAACACATGGAGTTTTCTCAACATGTACATATATTCATTATTCTCAATTGAGAAAATCTATTTTTCCATATGTGTAGGTGATTCAACCTACATAGACTTTGTAAGGGGGTCAGATGATGTACCTCAAATCGAGTCCTTGTCACTCAAAAGGTCTTCACCACTTACCAGAGCTGGTATCAGGCCTTGTTGTTATTGTGGATGAATCGGGAAAATTATCAAGGAGTACCATGTTCATACAGGAATATATATATATATATATATATATATATATATATATCATAAAATATGGACTTGAATCAAGAAGGATTGACATATACACAGTCATAAGTGATCCATTTACCAATGATCCCAAAAAAATTTCATAGAATATCGCGTGTAAAAGATGGTAGTAAAGGAAATGTCAATTGAAACATCCGCCACTCATACCATCACTAATATCAATTTTCTGAGAGGCACACTCATGAAAAATTGAAACTGTTTTTATAAACCCAAAAAAATACTCTTAAGGGGAAATTTCTAATCAACTTCCAATGTTAGGAAATTCGCCTAAAACCAATCTACTATTACCCGACCCATCCTCAGGATCGATCCGAAACTACCCCTAACCCACTTCCATAAGATAGTGGAGGAGACATGTATCAGAAGCATACAACACTCAAGGTGGATTTTTTTAGAACCTGTATACAAATAGATATCAAAATCATTGGACATTTGTAGATGGAATGTAGAAAATAAGAAAACTGTGTTAAAGTAAATCAAGAATTCATGAACATCTAGGAAGTACAAGGGTATGATACTATAAACTGAAAGTAAAGGGGAAAAATACATGCCCATCCAAAAAAATATCTCCCATGATGAATGATATAAAATATTAAACATCTAATAGATCCCAAGTACTACACACCAAAGAATGACCACCGTAAGCCTCCCAATAACCGAGTATATATATGTTTGATTGAAGTGATGTTAAAAATTCCATCTATTGAAAATGACATGACATGTGTGGGTGAATCACATTATATGGTGAATAAATACATATCCAGTCAAATTCTTAAAATGGATTATGGGGGATAAATAATATATAATAATTAATAAGAATGTGATATATAGAATAAGGTACAATGAAATAGTATAGCGGAACATGATAAGAGAGTGATTGTAAGATTTTACGAGCACAAGGGGATAAACATGGTGATTAGAAACACTGATCATGGAACATTATACACCAATAGATTAATGGTAGACTCATCCAACCATTAGAAAATAGAAATGTAAAGCATGTCAAATAACCTACGTGTCATCACCTATCCTGGAATTAGAGTATCCAAAGTCGATGTGTGAATTCAGAAGATGTAATATATATATGCCCAGTCAATGTATCCCATATGATAGATTAAGGGTATCACCATATAATAACATTTCACAAGAATAAGATTCACTAATAGTTCCAAAATAATTCCATATATGATGCCCACTATCACACGCACCATCCACAAAAACACAAATATAATGGACGCAACAACCACACCATGATACTATCTCCTTGGTTGAAAATATCTCACCAACATAGTTTTAGGACATGTTACATGAATGTGTCTCAGTGGGGAAAGCATTTGTATTCTTTGTGAGTCCATATCCATTTTAAACCACCTCTCATCACTCTTCCACAAGGTTTCATGGACATGTTTTTAATGTAATGACCCCATGTCCTAGTATGATACGAGGGCCCAAAATTGATAGTCACTAAGGAACTACAATTCCCATTATTACCAGTGGGTTCCAATAAAGAAGGTTAAAGGGGAACTCCACTACAGAGTTGAACTAGAGGGTAAACATGGAAAAGACATCGGAGAACCCCACTGCCCATGCCTTCTAGAGGATGTGCTATAATGAAATGGAACTGAACTTCCCAACCCTTCGGGCGGGTAATTATAAATGGTCATTGAGGAACTCCACTGCCTATCCTAACTAGAGGGTAATCACTAAATGTCAAGGAACTTCACTACCTAGCACTTCAAGATTGTAGGATGGAAGGTTCATTAGGGAACACCACTTCTCATCCCTGTTGGATAGTAAAACTATGAAAATGTAATCATGGAACACCATTACACAACCCTATTGGAGGCTAAGGCTAGAAAACTATGGTGATCATACATTATCATTTTTTTCATCGAGCATATCCAATCAAAGATAAATTATAGGAATATATTTCATTGTATCTGAAAAGCCACTTTTTAGGGAACCAACACATTCTCCAAATAGAATAACTCATGAACGGCATCTCATCGGCCGATATCTTAGTTTAAAATAAGTAGATTTGATCATTTTATGTTCAATCGGAAGTGCTAAAGGAAAACAAAACATCTGAAGAGACCTAAAAATTATGTGACCTAGCTTCACATCCTGATCATGACTCTAGTCAGTCCATGGGTTCCCTTACATATTGCGGCATACACCATGTAGCTGGACTACACAACATGTCCATCCTATTAGCGACCAATCGCATGATTCACTGGTGATGTCCATGTATATTTGTACATGGTGTGTAGGTCCACACATAATGGTATATATGTTCTCAATCATTGTTAATGTACTTATACATGAACATCCCATATATGTGACCCATCACATTGAATTACCAATCAATGAAGGCGTGCATGTCTTATAAGGAAATACTACACACCATGTTACCATTAAATTTTCCTGAGAACTACCACCACCGATGGGGGAGGATACATGCAGCGTGTTATTCAATATATATGGAGAATAGTATGGATTTTTCCAGAATTCCTAGATTTGTGGATCATACCATCACAATTAATATTATACCAAAAACCCAATATTACTCCTTGATTCTAACCAAAAAAATGTGGATCTGGCTGCACATTTCAAATCATAGGAATAGCTCAGTACATATATTCTCCGGTTATCAATTATGTTTTCATCACATGTTCCCAACATCCTTGAAACTTCAACAATGAATGATCTAGTCCCAAATTGTCAGATATAACATCATAACATCATAATGATTCGAGAGCTATGATTCGCTCACCATTCTGATGTTGTTTCATCAATTAATCACAAATCATAGCTCCAGATCAATCATCAGTCACCTAGACACAATCAACTTGGAACCACATGGAATATAATATAAATGAACATGAAGAATTGGAGAAAATATAAACCAAAAAAAGGAATAAAACATCACTGGAAAAGCAATCATGGTCGATTATCAACCGTAGACAAATTCAATTATTGATAAATTTATAACATCATTTTCTATTATGGAATAATTATTTATTTATTTATGTTGATTAATTAATCCACCTAAATGCACATCAAATTTGAAAGAGGTCCTGAACTTACTACAGTGACTCAATTCTGTCATTCCTTGGGTAAACATCATGTTCTACACTAAACTGTGGTCCATGATATCATATTTGATTAACCACTTAATAATTATACCATTTTCATTAATTAGTTTCACAGACGCAATACAAGAATACAATAATATTTTTATAAAATTGATTCTGGGGGAACTGGGCCTTGGAATCACATTCCATCATAGCACCTATCTTTGGAAATATATATAGAAATATACCAATGTCTTACAGGGATAAAACTCGGTCTCTTAAATTTCAACATGGACCCAATGATCAACACTTTGAAATTTTAGAAAAATACCAATATTGGAATATCACATAGATAAAATCTTTAATAAAATATCCTATTGATAATAGATAAATAAAATTATGTGGGACATCGTGAATAACACATACTTGTTTTCCAAAAAAGTGATAAATGGTTGGAAGTGAAGATTTAGACATGGATTATAGGATTAAATTCTAAATGATTATGGAGATTGATAAAAGTCATTGGTCAATAGAAATTGAATGATTAAGATAATGTCATAATCCATAAAAACATAAACAAATGAGATGTGAAAATTGTTATTTATTTAATGGAAAATTATTTTAATTGGACAATTTTTTTCAAGGTTGTTTTCCTCTGGTTAAGGAATTTCATACCATCTAGGCTATAGAAATAAATAAATATACTAAAATAATATATTGAAATTCATTAGGTTAATCAATTTCAACCAAAATATCATATTTTAATCCAAACTATGACTGTTGAAGAATGTTGATTCAAGATATAAGCACTAAAATAATCTTTTCAAGGACTGCGTTATAGTAAAATGAATAATCATGTTATTCAACCTTTCGTTCTACATTAAATAAAACCAAAATGGTAATATAATGGTATGAAAATCACTAAAATTAATAAACCACATATGATGAAATAAATCATTAATCTACAAAATTCAATAGCAATACCCATGTATAAAACTATATCATTACATAAATAAGTAACCATATCAACAAAATAACCTTAATATCCTCAAAATTAAGGAGTTTTATAACCACAATTTTTATACCATACCATTCAGAAATGAAGTCAAATAATTATGTGGTCTACTTATACATGTACATTAATCCCCAATTCACTAAATATATTTTTAATCCTATAGTCATATAAATAATAAAAAATATGTTACTAAAATGACCTCAATTTCAATGGTCATATAAAAAAATCATATAAATACCCTTAAACTTATGATTTCAATGTGTAAAGTAATTTTTCACATTAAAATAATTATTTATATATATAACAACTTAAAAAACGTCCACTAATGATTCACTAAAGACATTTAGATTTCATCACTAAAATCCTAATAGTGGGTTTCTCATAATTTAACTATACAATCAACCATAAGCTCATATATGTATGTTTGTATCAACTACTATTAATATAACCACATATGAAATCATACTAATCTCAAAAGATATCTAAACCATTCCTTTGATACCATCTATGACATTACTAAATCCTCAATATTGGATTTAGTGAAAAAATTACATTCCCATAATTTGTGGCCATTTAAGTTGATATATTTTTCCAGGAAATTCATAAAACATAAAAAATGAAATATTCGATCACTTACATACACAAATACCTTTTAGGTTTAGGTATTAATATATATATAAAAATTATTACATAACAAATACCCAATGTTTTAAAATAGAATTTCCCCCACTATTGTACGTCCCTAATATCTTATAGAATTTCTCTTTAAAATCAAACATTTTCAATATTTAATGCATCATGTAACACCAGGTTTAAAATTATAATATATTATTAAATATTTCTGTTTATATAGTAATATGACCATTATTAATATTAATATGACCAATAGAATAGTAAATTCATCTTTGAAATTATAAATAAAAAATGGGTAACTTATAATTTAATATATGTTGTATTTATATCATGAAATAAGTAAATAACTGTTTAAAAATCATAAATTTATGTTCATGTATTTTTTGAGACATAAATTAATTTTTACACTTTATTATTTAATATAATTTTTTAAATTAAAATTTACACTCATAATATATATTTATAAATTAATATTTTTTAGACTAATTGTTAGAAAATTATTTTAGCTGACCTTAATTAATTTTTCAATGTTTTATAAAAATAGTTATAATATTATAATCTGTGTGTTTTGAGAAAAAAAATTATATTATTAAAACATTAAAATTAGAAAATTTATGAAATTATTTTAATAAAATTATGTTTATTTTTGAATTATAAACATCAAAAATAGTAATGGGGAATTTTTTTCACTTTTAAAAAACAATTGAATATTTGGAAAATAGTGAAATATTATAATTTACGATATTAAATAAATACATGATTTATTATTTCATGAATGATGTATGTTTTATGAAATACAATAATATAGAACTCACATTCTCTATTTAATATATTTATTCATGGTAACTAATAATATTTATTTTATTAAGCCAAAATAATAAACTAATGAAAAAAATAATAAAAAAACACCCATCCCCTCTACTATAAATACCACTCTTCACTACATATTATCCTCACATATCAAAAGTCTTCATGTTGTAAAATATTTCACTAATAACTCCCCCAAATATCACCCCTAAATTATTGCCTTTCTGGTCTCACCAAAAATTTAATTTCAATTTTTTTTAGGTTGTATCTTAGGGAGAGAAATTCTAGAGCTAAAATCCCAATTCGTTCATTTAATGTTTTTCAAATTTGATTTATTTTATTAACTTTTACTTATCTTTTTCATAATATATTGCATGATAATTATATTATCTTTTATAATATATAAATTATTTGTTATGGTTTATCATGCATGGATTCACTTTTATTCCCCTTTTTGTTGTAAAAATGAAATCATTCATTATGAGGTATCGATTAACCACCTTCGATGACAATGTGTTATCAATTTTCAATTCCACCATAAATAATGGACATAAAACAATTTTTATGGATTAAATTTTTTATAATATATTTAATAAAAATTATTTAATGATATATTTCCAGTATATATACATAATAATAATTCATATGATAAAGTCTTTTTTATGGTCTTAACAAAATATTAAATAATCTAAATGGTTATCTATAAAACACTATTTAATAAATAAATCTCAAATATGGAAGGAAATGTTATATAATAACATTGAAAATTATTTTTATCCATTAATAACAAAAAATTTCAATTACGTATAACTGTACCCATTTTACATGATCTTACATATATGTATGGAAGTTTATCAATCATCAAAATCAAGCCAACGAACATCCCCAAGCAATGTAATTTAATATTATAACTCAACATAAAATCCATAAATGATCATAATACAAATATAGTAAATCAAAAACATGTTGAAAGGGTTCTTAAATAATGTATAAATGAATCTCATTTTATTATCATGGAGATTATATGCAAGTGAAAAACATTTTCAGACATAGAGTAAGGGATTTTCCCCAAACATCCATTTTTCATTCGGGATTTGATTTATCTCTCTTATTCGTAAATGTAATTATTAGTAATTTTTATATAATTATTATAAGATATGTGTTTTTATTAAACCATGTAACTAGATCACATGATCTTAATAGTTTGGAAATACATGATTTTATAAGGTTTTATTCTCAATTCTTCGAGATATGCCAACCCAGTTTATGGGAACTCCCCAAATTCATACCGATTTTCATGTACACCCCATAATATGTTTTTGAACATAATGGTATTTCTAAATTTATTTATTATTTGATTAGAAACTTTCTTTTATCCTTTCTGGTTTAAAAAAATTCATTCCATTGTCTATTTTAAGGACACTTTAGTATTTCCTATTAAACCACACTAATGTGGATAATTCATATTGTTTTTGAAGGAAGATTATTTACATTTTTTCACTTATAATAGAAATAATTTATTCCTAAACAATATTTTCACTATCCCTCTATTATATATTCTAGGATATACAATTTAAAATATGAATTTAATAAAAACTAAAATGATTTTCTTAAAGAACTCTTCTTTCGAAACAATAATGGTTAATTATCCAAATATTTCCTCGATAATTTTATTATATTCCATTCATTTATTTCAAATAATTATATATAATGTTATCAATTTTGAGTCAATATGGTTTCCTTATGACTTTTCAACTTCTATATTTTTTGAAAATCACAAACACTCTATCTTAAGGCATATTTTATTTCGCTGAAATTTTTCTTTAATAAGGAAAATTTTACATCCCCAAGGAAATTAATCATTACCCGTATTTCATTGTTCATCATATAAAACAATGTAATTATATAAATACTTATATATAGAGTATTCTGTTTTGAGGAACCGAATTTATATTTCGAATTCTTTGAAATTCTGATTCCAAATTCATTGAAATTTAGACTCTGAATTCTATGAATTCCTGCTCCAAATTCTCTGAAATTCAGACACCGAATTCACTGAAATTAATACTCCAAATTCTCAGAAATTCAGACTTCGATTTCACTAAAATTTAGACACCAAAATCTATAATATTCAGACTATAATTTCTATGAAATTCATACTCTGAATTCTCTAAAATTCAATCTCTGAATTCTCAAAAATTGAGAGTCCAAATTTTATGAAATTATGGTTCTGATTTCCTTAGAATTTATGTTCATATTTTCATATAATTCAGGATCTGAATTCCTTATAATTAATGTTTATAATTACTTAGAATTCAGGTTCTTAATTCTTTATAATTCATGTTCATAATTTCTCAAAATTCAAATTCTGAATCCCATAGAATTTAGACACTGAATTCGTTTGAGTTCAGAATTTGAATTCCTATAATTCACACTCTGAAGTCTACATAATTCTGATTTTGAATTCCATGGAAAACTGAATCCGAATATACATTGTAATATAGACACTGAATATTTTTTCTTTAGAATATGAAAATAATTTTTTCTATAGAATTTTAATAATAGATTTGATAGAGAACCCATATTTTTACCCTTGTTATTGTTATAATATGATTTCATGCATTCTGTTTCCAACCAACCATTTATTGAGTGACATTTGTATAGATCCCAAAAAAATTTAAGTAAAAATATGACCGTTGGAGGAGGGAGACGACCATGGGAAACATGCCTATAAATAAGAGCTCATTATAATTAGCACAACAAATGTTGATCAATATAGATATTACATAAGACTGAAGTGATTTATATATATAGATACACTCATGCTTTGTTCGTACTGAACATCTTGTTCAACGTTCTCTGTGAGACTCCAATTTTTCTTGTGTACAATCGAGGGCTTCCGGGGATAGAAAGGAAGATGTTCCCACTACCATGATGTTTAAGGGCTTACGTGGATAGCAAGACAGACTCTGATATTCTTATCAAGGGCTTACCCTAGTGTGGGTTAGACATACATTCTTGAAATTATAAATCATGTGCCTTTATCAAAGGTTGTTGGGTACCCTACTCTTTGTGTCAAACATTTTTGTACGAGTTACCTGTATTGTTTCATGTTTTTTCCCACTACATTTTGATTAATAAATAATGTGTATAAATCTATTACTATCTTGTACTTGTATACTCTCATTAGTAAGATTCTATATGCTTTAAGGATGAATCATTTTCCTTGTAAACTTTTCATAAGTCTCTTTTCCCGAACCATATTTCCAAAATCATCCATGTTAGTAGAACTTGGAGGTCATGTAAATTTACCTTGTTTATCTTTGATAGAATATATAATGTATTATCCAACATTAAAGGTTCCAAATGAATTGTTAAATTATAGAATTCACCCCCTCTTGTATATTTAACATCTACATCATATTTCGAACCTACAATTGGTTTCAAAGGAGGTCTCTAAAATACATTTATTCACATATAAGTTTTCTTTCTCAAGTTTCCTTTTTCTATTTTTTCTTACATAGGATTTTTATCCTTATTTAAAAACATTTATTACTAATATGAATCTGTGTAACGATATTTTCTTTGAGATGGGTGGAATGATTTTTGGTTGGATTGAAAATCTTAATTCTATTAGGCCTCATATATTTGATGGGAAATGGTTATGAATATTGGAGAGCTCAAATGAAGACTATTTTTATTAATACAATAGTGGACAACATTGTAATTCTTTATGGAGATTACAGGATTCTTGATAATGAATCCAGAAATTTTACTAATCAAGAAATGTCAGAAATTCAACTAAACATCAATGTAAAAAATACTTCATGGGGATCTATGGCCAGAAATATATATAGCTAGATTTCTTCATGAAATGCTACAAACTGTATTTGGATGAAATTGGATTATACACATTTTGGAACTTCCAATGTTATAGAATCTATAAGAGCTATGCTTAGTGAAAAATTTCATGGATTTCAATTTCCTTATTGAGAACTAGTGTTCAAGGTACATCAAAGGCATATGACTATTGTCAATAGTTTACAATACATGGGTGAAAATGGTTTAAATGATGAATCTCTTGTGGACAATATAATAGATATCATGAATAATGAGTGGGAATCAATGAGAACAACTATTAATGAGAAATTGGAGAGTCTCACTTATTACACTTGATGAAATTTCTGGAACTCTCAATCAACATGAGACAAGAATTTAAAGCGATTCTGATCTGAAAAAGAAGACGAATTGAAATAGAAGTGTTCCTTTTAAAACTACTTCAAATCATATGAAAGACAGGACACCCGAGAGGGTAACTAGATCCAAGTCAAATAATTTCACTATTGAATCTGAAAATAGTCGAAGTGAATATTTAGAAAATGAGTTAGCCAATCTATCTCGAAGTATGAACAAGATTGATGGACAGAAGAATTTTCAATCTAGAAACATGAAGACAGAAAGAACAGAAAAGAAAGACTTAGAAGTTACTTGTTTTTAATTCAATATAGTAGGGAATATAATGCTAGATTTTCCTATGCTTAGGAGAAAATATAGAAAGGAAAATCATTCTGAGAGGAATAAAAAAATTACTTCAAGTCTAAATCTAAGAATTTTTTGAAAGCCAATGACACCTAGAGTTCCAGTTGTGGTTACATGCTTGAAAAATCCTCAGAGTACGAATCTTCTGGACAGAAGAATCTTGGTTTACATTCCAGGTTACCTATTAAAAATAATTGTTTGATGGCCAAGGTACACAATTTTGAATCCATAACCAATGTTATGTTAAATGATAAATATAGTGATAGTAAATATTATGAAACCTCGTATGAAGTATCTTTTTTTGATGAAGATAATACATTACCTACTTATGTAGAAATGTCTAGGTTTGTTAAGCTCCATGAGAATGAAAATTCTAATGTCAATAAAAAACATGATTAGGAAATTATTGGATTTCTATACTTACTAAAGTATTATCATATATTTCTGAAGATCATGATAAGAAAACCCTTTATTTTTAATGTCATAAAATAACATTAGTTAGTTTATTCTGAGAAGGATAAACATTATATGGATCTACGAAATGTAACTTCTTAGAGAAATTATATAGAGACAAACTCTAGGGCTAAAACAAATGTTTTTGAGGATAATAACATAGTTATTAAGCTAAATTCCGAAATATTTTCCTTGAAGAGGTGTTTTTCAAACATTACCTTAGGTACAGAATATTTTGATAAGATGTATTCCCAAATTTGACCTCTAATGAATAATTTTACATTTGGTTATACTCATTCAAAACTGATATTTCGTAACATTTATTTTGTACCTCCAAGTGCTCTATTCTGCACTAAGTGTCAGTGTGGTGGGCATTGGGAAAAAATTGTTCCTTAAAACCCTCAATCTTTAGGTTTTCATAAAGCTTATTTTCAAAGAAAATGGGGATTCCAGAAATTGTTCAATCTAAAGTTTCCAGATCCAAAAATGATTGGGTAGCAAAAGTCTAACACTCTTGTTTCAGGAAATTAATGAAAGTAGTAGCAAAAATACATGTAACATGGATAATGGATGCTCCTAGAACATGACTGGTGACAAAAAAGTCTTTGAAAATATTATAAACACAAAATGAGGAAAGGTAACATTGAAAGGTAATGTTCAAGGAGAAAATATTGGTATATGTAATATTGTACTTCATGGAAAATCATTGACTTCAAATGTTTTATTTGTTAAGGGTCTTAAGAACAACCTTATTAGCATAATTAAATTATGCGATGAAGGATACCTTGTGATTTTTAGGAATGATAAGTGATTAGTACACAATTACAAGGAATAGATTATTCTTTCTGCACATAGGTAAGATAATGTTTACACACTAAACATAAAAGACCATAGGAGCCATGATCTACCATGTCTTAGTGAAAGGGAATATCATTCTAGGTTGCGGAATAGACGATTAGGACACTATAACCATAGTAACCTATGCAAACTTTGTACAAAGAGACTAGTTAAGGATATACTAGGGAATATATTTCATTTCTCAAAAGTTTGTTATCGTTATCAATATTTCAGGAAACATAAATCAAGTTTTAAATCAGTAGGTGAAGTATCAACAACTGATTCCCAATAGTTGGTGCATATGGATCTTTTTGTTCCAACACAAACAGGAAGCATTAGAGAAAAATAATAGGTATTTGTCTTAGTAGTTGATTACAATACATTTACATGGGTCTTTTTTATAACAATGAAATGTGAATCCTTTTCTTATTTCAAAAGTTTTTGATCCCAGGTTAAAAATGAGAAAAACCTTGTATTCATAACTATTCATAGTGATCACGGAATATAATTAAAAAAGTATGAATTTGAAAAATTTTGTAGTTAAAAAACATTACTCATAACTTCTCATCACCAAGAACACATCAAAAAATTGTGTTGTTTAATGAAGAAAAAGAATTATTAAATAGATAATAAGAACCATGTTGAGGGAATATTTGGTAGGCAAAATTTTTTGGGATGAAGCTATTAGTACTGATTGTTATACTATAAATCGTGTTTTGAATAGAGAATTTCTTAATAAAACTCTAAATGAGTTATGGAATGGTAGAAATCAAAGACATTCCTACTTCAATGTTTTTGGTTGCAAGGTATTCATTCCAAATACTAATGATAATCTACACTAATTTGCACCAAAATAGGATGAAGGAATTTTATTAGGCTACTCTACATCTTCTAAGTCATAGAGAGTTTTCAATAAAATTACATTTACTTTTGAAGAAATAGTACATGTTATATTCGATGGAATAGATCGTTTTGTTTTTAAACACCCTGAACCTACATCTTCAGATGTGTTTTGAAAAACCAATTATCAACACTTGATAAAATATCCTTCTGATTAGGAAAATATTCAAGAATATTTTTCTGATGTATTAACCCTATAAGGCTTCCTACCATGCATTTATTAACATGTTTTACAAAACCCATATCAATTGTTTCTTATGAATCATCATAGTGATAGTATCATTGGTGATCTAAATAAACCTGTAAGGACTATAAGTTCATTAATAAATGAAGTAGAAACTATATCTTTCCTTCCCCAATTAGAACCGAAAATCATAGATGAATCATTATGTGTTGATGATTGGATAAAATATATGAAAAATGAGTAAATAAATGATATTGGAATAATGTCAGGAACCTGGTTGGAGGACCTATGAAAACATCTACTATCGGAGTTCAATGGGTGTTCAGAAATAAGTGTGATAAAAATGGAATCATATTAAGAAACCAAGCTAGATTGGATAATAAATGCTATAATAAACGAAAAGGAATAGAATATGAAGAAACTTATACTCCAGTAGCTATACTTGAATCCATTCGTATTCTACTTTCCTTGCAGCATTATTTAATTGAAAACTTTTTCAAATGGATGTTAAAAGTGCATTTCTTAATGGTCTTGTTTAAGAGGATTTTTTTGTTGAACAACCACCTAGTTTTGAAGATACAAAACATCATGAACATGTTTTTAAACATAACAAAGAATTATGTAGAATTAAACAAGTCCCAAAAAAATTATATGATAGAATTAGATTATTTTGGATTCAAAATAATTGCATTAATGGAAATGATGATCCAGTCCATTTTATATAGAAATAGAAGAAAATTGTTTTGATTGTTCAAATTTATGTTGATGATATTATATTTCGTTCAACTCAGTAATCCTTAACTGATATCTTTTTGGATCTAATGAAATCTGAGTTCGAAATGAGTATAATGGGTGAGTTAGCATTTTTTATTGGTTTTAAAATTTCCTAAATAGATGAAGGAATATATATAGCTGAACATAATTATATTAAATATCTTCTTAAAAATTATGGATATGAAAACACTAAGAGTATAAGTACTACCATTGGTACCTCAAATTCACTTGATCTTAAGAAGTTGGGAAAACATTAGATCAAAAAAAATTAGAGGTATGATAGAAAGTCTACTTTAATTGACAGCTAGTCATCTAGACTATATGTTTTCAGTATGCTTATGTGGATGATATCAATCCAATCCTATGGAATCTCATTTAAAGGAAGTGAAAAAGATTTTTGTCTACTTAGAGGGAACCATGGATATAGGACTCCATTATACATCAAGAAATGATTTAGTTTTAAAAATATTTATTTTGATTCTGAATTTTGTGGATATAGAATGGATAGAAAAGTACATCTAAAACTTTTCATTTCTTAATAGATTAATTAGTTTATTGGTAATGAAAAAAATCAACACTGAGAACCACTTTCCACTTCTGAAGCTGAATATGTAGCAGGTGGAAGTTGTTGTTCTCAAGTGTTGTAGATGCAACACAATCTCAGAAACTATGGTATGAGTTTTAATGAAACATAAATATTTTTTTATAATACTAGTACCATTTCCATAAGAAAAAATCCTTCCCATCAGTTTTGTGCAAAACACAAATATATTAGGCACCAATTTTTATGAAACCACACACAAAAAGGAGATGTCATTATTCAATATATCTGAATGAAAGATCAAATTGCTGATATTTTCACAAAATCATTACACTCTGATTGATATGAGTACATAAAACAGAAGTTAATAATGATAACCCTAAAGTAATATTCCATATTAAAATATTTTTTACACCTATCTCCTTATAGCAAGAAACTCATTTTAATAGGTGGAGTACATTTTCTTTTTAGTCAATATTTTTTTTGTCAAAAATTTTTGTAGTCAAAAATAACTACTTGAAAACAAGGATATAGTCAGGGACCTATAGACACGATTTTATATGTCTCTAGCTATAGATTAGTTTATATCCACACTTCTATTAAAATTATGTCTAAATCATTGTTTATATCCACACTTAATAAATTCTGTATCATTGTTTCTTTTGACCATCCATCGGGATCCTCTGTGATTCCTCTCCTCAGATCCCTTGTGACCCAGCTTATCCCTACGACCACGACCCTCTCTTCTGCGTGAAGATTCTTCTCTCGGCCTCCCTCCTCCACCCTCAAAACTTATCCTACCTCTGCAGAAACTTCTCCTCCCAGCGGCGACGTATCCTCTCAGTGGCGACATCTCCACTCGGCGGTGACCCTTTTTCCACGACTGCCTTGGCGACCTCTCATCTCCACTATCCTAATCCCCCGACAGTTCATAGATGGCCTTTGCGACACTTCCATATCCTCATCCCCCTCACGACACTACCTGTTGATGACACTGAATGAGGAAACCTGTTCTACTTCGTGGTAACATCTCACCACGTGTACCTCAATGATGATAGATATTTTATGAATTACATACTCATATTTCTCTCTGCTGGAATTAATCAAAATAGAAATTAATTCCAATTGGAAAATAATATTTTAATATCTTATTGAAATTACAAGAGGATATATAGAGAATTTGGAGGTCTGAAAACCACAATCATAAACTCGGTTTACTCATAATTTCTAATTGGGACTCTAACATCAATCCACACACACATAGGAATAAATTGGCCATATTCTGGGTCAAACTACATGGTCATAATAGGTTCTCTGGGCACCCAAAAATTCTGAATGATATTGTATCCTCTATAGGAACTCCCCTCAAAATTGATCATTGAACATTAGATGCCAAATTTTGTCTATTTTATAGAGTTATGGTGGAAATTAAACATTATTCAAAGGTTTCCACCACAATTAGATTCAATTCAAATGACTAAAAAACTGAAATTAGAATTGAATATGAGAGGAAACCTCCCTTTGGAGAACATTTTAAGATCATTTTTCATACAATTTTCAACCTTAGAGTAATTAGAAAACGAGAAACACAACCGGTTGAAAATGATTTAATGGAAATTATGTGAAATAAAGAGGATAAAACCCCTATTATAGATATACCTGTACCCCCATCAAAGAAATCTAAAACATGGGTGAAATAGTCAAACAAAGTGATACACATATGGAACAACTCAAGTCCTAACTAGGATGATATGGCTAAATAGGACGATAACTCCATTAAAGATAAATCCCTCTTAGAATAAATTTAAATTTTGGTGTTAGACACTATTAGGATATCCAATAAAGACGAATCTAATACATGCTAAGCCAAAAAAATTTCAGAATCTAAAAAAATTCTAAACATAGCCCAGGTAAAAACTTGAAGTGCAATGAATGCAATAAATTCACTACACCCCCCCCCAATTACTAAGTTTTCACTAGATCATTTCTTGTTTAATATGTGGATGACCACTCCTCATCTTTAAGTACTTGAAAAATTGATTACCCCTCCATATTAAATGCCGCTATTTAATTAGGGACAAAGATTCAAAGCAGCAGTAAAACAAATGTACCAGATAATTTCTCTAAAACTATAGATTCTACTAGGCATTCTATAGATTGTGGGAATCTATTGTCTATCCCAAAATATGATCATTATATCAGACATTATAGTAGTATGACTGTAACTGTTTTCAGGGATTTGGAAACTATAAAATCAATGAAGTTATGTACACCCTTGGTACAGGTGAGTAAAAAACATGATCTTGTTGGATCCATTAAGAAGATTCATCCCATGGAGGATACCAGGGTAGAGAAAAAAAGTATCCAGTTACAACCTCTTCTTCGAATGTGTACTCTTTGTATGGTTCAAAACCTACTAATAGTGTTGATGTCATTAGTTCTCTAATACTTTTTAATTTGAATACTACAGACCCAACCATTAACTCTTCATTAACTCATGCTACTCTAAGATATATTAATCACATCTCTGTCATATCTAATAATAACACTACTCTTGAAATGAAGTTTGTAACCAAAAATTTGGAGAAGTATTTAGCTCCTTCTACCCTTTCGCACTCTAAATCTATTATTAATTATGTAGAATTAGGGTGTCAGATGAGTATTTTAAGGTTGTTTCAACTGAGACACATACCATGACTTCTAAAAATAATAAAAATGATGTATAACCTATCAAAACTACTTGTACCTCCCCAGTACTGGACCCTAAACAGATTTAGGCATGTAATATTTCATTTCCATTGAATCCATACCATACAACATATCTGGATACTGCCTAACAACAGACAGAGGACACTTCACTGTTTTCAAGTAATCCTATTTCTACATCTATAATTAATGATGATTTCTCTGTGGAATATGGAAACTTTAATTCTGATCATAATATCAATTCTATTTTAATATATTCAATGAATTCTGTAGAGTCACCTATTAATGATCCAATTAGGAACCCTACAAACAAGATTCTAGTCACATCTACGAATGAACAAGAACATGCCACTAAAAATAACCTAGAGTTTAGAAGGACTACTAGAAAAAAAGGCTCTGGAATAAAGAGAAAATGGTGTTCTAAATCCAAATTCAGGTTTAAATGATTATCCCCTTTTGAAATTGTCAGGGTATCACTAACTATGACATGTTCACTGTTTTAAAAATAATGGTTAACAACCATCATCCTATGTTATTTTCCATCTCTAAACATAGAATTTTATTATCCTCTGTATAATAACAATTATGCCAACATAATTATTTTTTTACTAGTGGAATCAATAATAAACTCAAGGCTAATTCATTATAGTCTTTTTCACACTCTTATCTACAAAACGTTACTGTTTTAAATAGCTCTGTCAAGATATTTACTTGAAACTTTAACATTTATGGCACACATAATTTCTTCCCCTTATTTAATTCTAAAAATAGATACCAAGAAATAAGAACTATCTGTAATTATCTCTCATCCCTAGGAACTAACATAACTACCATTGGTTTCTAATTGGAGACTTTAATGCCATTCTTAACTCAAGAAAGAAAATTGGACCTTCTCATGCTTCAATTTCAATGAAATAATTACAATCATCGATTGAAGACACTAATATAATTGAAATTAATCTCACTGGTGTAAAATACACATGGTATAGAAGACATTACAGAAAAATGGTTGCCTCCAAATTGAATAAAGGCTCCATGAATGTCCCTGCTATATATTAATGGGACACTATCTCTAGCACCACTCTTCACAAGATGAATTTTGATCATTATACCATCGTGGTCAATGTCTCCACTAATGTCATGAAACCCTGATTACATTTATTTTTAACAATGTGCGGTTCTCTGATGATGATTTCACCCATATCATCTATAACTATTGGTCTTCAATGTCTCATAACAATGATGCCTTCACCTGAAACCTCAAATTGAAACATCTCAAACTAACTCTAAAAACATGGTGCATCTCTAATGCCAAACAAGTAATCAATGACATCATGATTCTTGTGAATGTCCTCAATGATTTACAAAACAAAAACACCAGATCTGACCTCATCACTGATCCTACTCAAGAACTAAACACTATAGTCAAACTCCACTCTTGGCCACGTTCAATGAAAATATGAGAAAAGAAGAATTTATAGTTAAATGGTTAACCGACAGTGACAGAAATACCAAATTCTATAACTCTCTTCAATGAACAAAGAATACTTGTAGGCCATTAACCTTTTTAAAGGATAGGTAAAACCTGCTTGATAATGAGGGGTAGGGGGTTCAAGGGGAAGGGGGCAGTCTAGGAGTGGGGTGAAGGGGTCTAGGGGAGCAGTGTACAGGGGGGAGGGAAGGGGAAAGGGGTGTGGGGGTGCAGGGGTAGGGGGATTGTCTAGGGGGTCGAGGGGGGGCTATCATGGAGGGAAGGGGGTTTATAGGCGGCATCCAAGAGGGAGGGGTGGGGTGACCATCAATTATTTATATAAAAAACATAATAGGTCATTGTTAAAACATCTAGGTTTTAATGTGGGTGGGGGAGGTACACCAAAATAATCTTATGTGGTCATAGAATGGTGTGACTGTTCATGATTATTAATAATTTGAAACATTTATGAGTTACCTCAACCATAATATTTGTTATGATTTTTTTATTTCCAAGTTATTGATGGTAACTTATTATCTTATCAAACAATAAATATAATTTTAATTCATTTTACTAATTATTTATTTAATGTATATTTATATGTCTCAGAATGGATAGAACTGGATGTACAATGTCGATAGGATCACTGATTAATTTCAGAAGGAGTTACGACATTTCTTGGACTTTTAATTCACTAAGGATTCAGATGGAGGATTGATTTGATGCCCATGTTTTGATTGTGTTGGAGTACCATGATTTACTAGCAAGGAAGTGAGTTATCATATCACTAAACAAGGATTCCAAAATAATTATCATGTGTGGTATCACAATGGATAAGAAGCGCATGTGGTGAATGACATCGATTCATCATGAAGGATTTGTATGAAAAGTATGATTTCTGATCGGTTTCCTTTTGTTTCTGAAGCAATCTTCTCATGTAGACCAATGTAAGTGAAATGAGTACCAAATCATAGTTTTCATCTTTTAATCAATATAAGGACATTGAGAGTGTTAGAAATATGATGGAAGATGCAAATACTCTAGTATATGAAGCATGTAAAAAATGAGCAAACATGAGTATTTAATATGACTATATCATGGAAAAGCAATGTATAGATTTAGTAATACTGTAGTTGACTATCTCCATACATTTATTAAGGATTTACTGCCTGATGATAAATGTATTCCAGAAAATAATTCCATGGCATCAAATTTGGTTGGCAAATTTGGATTTTCATCTATTAAGATTCATTCTTGCCCCAAATATTGTTGTCTGTTCTAGAAGGAAAATGCGGAGTTAAGTCAGTGAAAACAGTGTGGCGCATCAAGGTAGAAGACAAATAAATACGGAACACAATCTCTCATACAAGAGAAAGTGATGTGGCACTTCCCTTTAATTCATAGGTTTCAAAAAAATTATTTCAGAACAAATGGAGAAGAATATGAGATTGCATGAAGACGATAGAAATAAATATAATGATGAAATAGTGCATCATGTAGACGGGTTGGATTGGATGAAATTTGATATGTTACATCTTGATTTTGCAGATGACCCACAAAATGATTGATTGGGACAATCCTGTGATAGTTTCAACCCATTTCTCCAAATGCATACTGCATACAATACATAGGTTGTTTTCATTCACATTTGTAACTTTCCTTCATGGATGTGTCTGAAGAATCCATTTACTATGATGAGTATATTGATATATGGACCTAGTGATCCTAGAAATGATATTTATATTTACATGTATCCATTAATAGATGAGTTAAAGGATCTTCGGATTGTTGGTGCACAGGCTTACGATGCATTCAGGAAGGAGTACTTTATTTTTCGTGCAGCTTTATAATAGACAATAATTGATTTCCCTACCTAAGGAATTATGTATGGTTTGAGTACTAAAGGGAAATTATCCCGCCCTATTCGTAAGAAAAATACAAATTTCTGAAGATTAAAGTTTTTACAATATTTCAGCTTTATAGGGCATCAAAAATTTCTACAGATGGATCATCCATACAGGAAAGATCAACGAATGTTGGATAATGCTATCGAGACAGATGAGACACCTAAACAAATATCAAGGAATGATATTGTTAAAGAAAATGATTATTTGAATTATGTGCTTTGAAGAAGTCAATCAAATTTCAGAATGAGAAAACATGTTAATTCGAATTCCAATAACAATTGGAGTGAGGAAAGATCATTATTTGTTTTTTTTATATTGGTCATCTAATTTATTGCGTCATTGTTTGAATGAAATGCATATCGAGAAAAATATTTGTGAGATGTTACTTGCTACTTTTTTAAATGTTAAAGTCAAAACCAAAGACAATTTGCGATCTTGTAATGATTTGATGGATTTGGGTATAAGAGTAAAACCTCATTATAATTTTATTGGTCAAAATATGTGGAAAGTCCCTATTGACTATAATTCATTGAAAATTGTGGAGAAGAAAAAATTTCTTCCGGTCATAGAAATATTGAAGTTTCCAACTGGTTATTCATGTAATATTTCAAAAAGGGTAAACACACAAGATGTGAAACTAAAATATCTTAAAACCCATGATTACCATGTCTTGTTACATGATTTCGTTTCTATTTCCATTCAACATTTACTTTCCCAAAATGTTAGAGTTGTTGTGATTAAGTAATGCCACTTTTATCAAGACCTTTATTCCAAAAGACTTAGCAGAAGTGTTGTTTAAAATTGTAGAGAGATGCGCCGATTATTCATTGCGACATGGAGAAAATTTTTCCACAGTCATTTTTCAAATGTATGTTACATCTAATTGCGCATCTTCCCACAGAAGTTCTTTTTGGTTGTCCGATTTTGAGTTGGTGGATGTATCCTATAGAAAGAATAATGTTTACATTGAAATATTATGTGAGAATTAAATGTAAACCTAAATTATCTATTGTTAAATGTTATTTAGCACAATAATGCATGGATTTCTGTTCATCTTACTTGGATAACATCCCCACGAGGTCTAATCGACTTATGAGAACTGACGATGAGCAATATGATCCCATTGAGCCTGCATTTCCTTCACTACCCCAAATAGGGGGGATATCTGGATTGTACTCGTTTTTTATTTTAAGTAGGGAAGAGTGGGAAATGGATCATTGTGTAGTATTATTCAACTGTGGTGTGCTTGATGATTATATCAAGTAAGTAAACTAATAAGTATGCATATTTTTCATTATTTTATTTCTTCATATCTTGTGACATTTTTAATCTTTCATATTTGTAGAGGTCATTTAGATATTATAAAAAAGAGATATCACCCTTTATCTATTAAGAGGAAAGAACAACTACACAACAAAGAATGTATTTCTTGGTTAAAGTCAAAGGTAATAGACTTTTTTTCTTTTTATAACATAATCACATGTCTCTATTTAATATTCAATGTTGGTATCTTTTAGGTTTTAACTATACTAATTAATGATATATCAGATGAAGTAAGAGTGTTATCCTTTGGTCCAAATGATGTGGTACGTGATTGTGAAGAAATGGTTGTCAATGGATTTAAATATGTTATAAATAGATGTGCAAAATAAAAAAGGAAACACATCATGATGATGTGACGATAAGCACCATAACATATTTTTATGTGAGTACACCAGATAGACAACCTCATTCAGAAAATATATCATATTATGGTGTTGTCGAAAGAATCATTTTATTAGATTAATATTAACATGGTCACGTCATAATGATGAAATGTAAGTGATTTGATTAAATGACACAACAAGGAATTCATATTGATAACTATGGATTTAGAGTGATTAATATGAATCGCCAACTTCACACTGATGAACCTTATATTCCTGTGTCACAGTCTAGATAGGTGTTTTATGTAACTAACCCATCACAACAACAATTTTTTGTTATTGTGATGTCATTCCCAGACATATTTATGACAATGAAATGGATGTCAATGATGTTGTGGACGAACCAACCGGTATTTATTCGAATATTGCATTTAATTACCCAGATGACTCAATTTCTAGAATAGATTGTGAACTAGAAATTTTCACAGACCACCCAGAACGTTGATACATTTGTAAGTATTTACCTGATATTATCGTAATATTGTATAATTTTTTTAAACATCCATACATGATATCAAAATGACTAGTATATTTTATCAATATAAATATCACATTGAAAATGTATCTAATTGTTTTATGATACAATTGTATTATTTAACATTTTTCATTATTTCTATTTATTTGATAATATTAATTTAAATATCCTGGTCAAAATGTATGAATATGATGATATTAGATTAAATAGAAGAATACAAAGAAATTAACAACATATGTCTCATCTCGCCAACACTGTTAGTGTAATTTACGTTTGAATATTATGGTATTTCATATTATTTATCTTGTTATTGTTCGTTTAATTTTATCATCTATGTTATTTTAGGCTACTTCGTCAAGGATACGGTTGTATTATACTACTGAGGTTGATAGTATGGCGGGGGGTATTGATTCTACAGTTCATCCTACTACTATGCCGCTTGAGTCAGTAGAAGTTCATGCTCCCATTATGCCACCTCCATATTACCCATACCCACATTTTCCATATCTTTTTCTTCCCTCACACACATCAGATGGTAGTTCATAGACTCCCATCCCTCCTTATTTTCAATACCCACTATCCACATTACATGGCACTATTACCCCATATATCCCACTGCCATATCCATATCCACATCCACCTCCATCTGTATAGGGTTATACATCTACTATACAGAGTACTCCTACTGTATATTTCCCACCTTCCACAAATGCTACTCCCCCTCTAGACGCTGCACTTCAGGGGTCAACAGATCCCCCATCTACTGGTATGTTTTTAAACATTACTATTAGTGATTAATGATAAATTCATATATATTATTATCATTTTTTAACTTTTTTCATGATTATCTCCTGTCTCCACCAGATGACAAGGCCACACAAAAATGCGAGAGGTTTGAAATCGACACATGCAAATCAATGTTGAATAAAATGAGGACAAAGATATAATTTAAAAAATGATACAGAATGTAAACGCTTTATGTGAACACTTTCTAGACAATGCAATATAATTTCGGTTCAACCAAATAAGTTGGAGGGAAGTTGGAGAAAAAATAAATGACAATGCGTGGGTAGAGACCTGGGTAAAAAATGATACTCACCTTTTATATATATTAATTTATAATATTTTCTTATCAAATATGTTTTCCATTGTAGATACGATATAATTTTCATGATGGACAAAATGCAAAGGATGCAAGGTTAAGGGATTTAGGTGAAATGTAGCGAGTGTTCATGTATGACTTATATCATGGTTGGGAAAAGAAAGTTGGCATGAAGATTGAAGAAGTACCAGTGATTCATGATTGCCCAATATAATAATAAAAAGATATGATCGAAAATTGGAAGAGTTAAGAGTTTAAGGTATTTATTATATATATATATATTCATTTATTTATTTGAAAACGAGTTTTATTTATGTTAATTTAATTATATAATTATTTTTATATTGGAGAAATCAGATAGAATTAAAATAAATAAGAGTGGAATGAAGCATGTTTATACTCGTGGACACACATCACTCCTAGATTTAGTGAAAAAACAGGTAATTTAATATTTAAAATATTTATCTTCATTTACTATAATTATTTTGACTACCAATTTTGATTTACTTCACTGTTTTTTCCATAAAAATGAATTGAATATCGAGGGTTTCATTCCTCACTCTACTTTGTTTTTTATAAGCTTAAAAAAGAAAAATGGTATTGTGCCAAATACTGACACCGAGAAGTAGATTGTAAGTATATTTCAATTTCATTTATTTTGACTGAATTTAATTCCTTATATTATTTTTTCATTTTAATTTATGTTATATAGAAATCAACAGAATGCTTTGGAGACATTGGCAGTAAAAGAGCCTTACAATTTGGGCCCGAATGATCATCTACATCCGGTATTAGGAGATGAGAAACATGGAAGAGTGTGTTGTTAACCTGGGAAGAAGATTGTACCATCTCGATATTACTCTGCAGACAATGTTTCTTCGAGTACCGGTTCTGGTTTGGTCAGAGTAAAATAGATGAATTCTGCAATCCCAGAAGTAACTAAAATCAAAAAAGGTGTTATTTGAAAATATGAAGAAAGTTATGCCTGCCATATCTTAAAACATTTCACCAGAAGTAGCTGCATAGGTTGACGCATGTTTGATGTCGATGAGTTCTACAGGGGGAGCTGGAGCTGTAGCTGGAGCATGAGCAGTCGTCGGAGCCGGAGCTGGAGCTGGAGCTGATGCCGGAGCCGATCCCAATGTCGGTGCCGGTACCGATGCTGATGTTGACGATGATGCTAGTTGCATGAGAGGTGCTGATGGTGTTTCTATAGGAGGGGTGGATGATGGTTATCATGAATTAGATGATACTAATCATGAGACTGATTATTGATGTGAATTATATTTTTGGATTTATAATATGTGTATTTTTATTATGCGATGAGGTTTTATTATTTTAATACTAAATTGTATTGCAGTGTTTATGACTGTTTCTACATATTTTTTATGTAGTAGTTATGTTTTATTATTATTATATTGAATTTTATCATCCTTCGACGTGAACATCGTACCTCCTTGATGACGTTGCTCTGAGACAACCCCTATATCTCCTCTTGCACATCTTTGATGCTATGTAGTCCAATTTTCCATTTTTTTTCTTGAGGTGGCCCCTATATTAGTTTCACTGATCATATTGTGAGTTGGATGAATTGTATTTGTGTGTAGGATAGGGATTCATGCTATGTAGAGAACCAAAAAGAAAACATAGATGATGCAATGGATTTTCTCCCACGACTTGCAATTGGGATTGACGTGAATATAAAATTTAGGGGGTAATGGTTATTTTATACATTTTTTTCAATACATTAGTAACCATTTGTTGTGTTTTTATTGGTGTTTCATGGAAATCTTATGATAAATTGTTTTTTTATCTAAATACTCAATTCCATTACAAGGGGAAGGGGGGAAGGGGGAGTGTGCAGGGGGGTAGGGGTGGGGTGTGCATGGGGGTGTGCAAGGGTGTAAGGGGAGGGAGAAGTGGTGTTGTCCAGGGGGTGGGAGGGGGTGTGCAAGGGGGCAGTGGGGGTCATGGGTGGGGGTGTGCAAGGGGGCAGAGGATTTGTAGGCACTGCATCTGAGTGTCATGCAGTTTTGTTATGCCTACATGGTTTCATTCAATACATAATTTTTATAGTTTCATTAATGAATATAATGCATATTTGACTTATTGATTAGTGTTGTTTCCCTCCACTCCATGAATTATTATATATTCACATCAAAATTTCCATTGGGTCTTTCTATGGTACCAACATTAATTTTTAACTTCCATATACTCCATGCCCTACTTCAGCATCTCCTACTCATGATTTTCTTCAGGACATGCTACAACACCCACTGGATTTTTACTACTACTCCACACCCTACTATGAGATGTGCAATAGACATATATTTCTGTTAAATTGACTTTCGTATGATCTGATACTCCACGCCCTCCATAACGGTGTCGACTTATCCACAGTCGCCGAAGGTATGGTTTTACAACACCATTTTTTACATCATGACATGTTTTCATTTTACTCAACTGCATCCTCAAATATGAAATTTAACCCCAGAATCAAATTTCCATAATATGATGTAGTTTTATGTTTGGTTGTTTAATGTTTTCAATGTATTTGTGAAATCTCCAGTTTAGGTGATGGTGATTCATCATCCAACATCAATTGAATTGAAGTGGGTAAAACTGTGATATCATCTTATTTGAGATTAAAATTAATATGTCTACTCTTTTAATTAATGAACACATCATATTGTTATCATATAATTAATGTGATTTATCTTTTCAGGTCAAGAATCATTACAAAAATAATTGACAACGACATTTCAATGTGCCTTACAAAATGGTTGGGTGGGGAGAATTTTATAAAAGGTGTGTAGTTCGACTATTTATCAATTATCGATTACTATTTATTGTAATTTTATCCATTTCAATCATTAAAATTGTCAAAATTATATTAGATTCATTTTCTGTTTTATATTTTCCAATTCCATTTTAGTTGATTTCATTTATGAATTCTATAATTTTCAGGTATAATTCTCAATTTTGGGTGATTCTGGTACATCTTCCAACATCAATGGCATTGAAAAGGGTGAAATTGCTATATCATCGTATTTTCTAGATTAAAATTAACATGTATACTCCTGTTATTCATTATCACATAGTATAGTTATCATTTCATTAATGTGATTTATGCTTTCAGGACAAGAATCATTGGAAATAGTATTGACAACGCTATTGCAATGAGCCTTTCAAAATTGTTGTGTGGGGAGAATTTTATAAAAGGTATGTAGTATGAATATTTATCAACTATCAATTAATATTTATTGTAATATTATCCATCACAATCATTTCTTTAATTATTTCACTTTGATATTCTCTTCAAGAAACACATAAAGATGAGACTAGAAATTTGAAATCTGTACCTATTTTCACTACAACTTCAGTTTAGTGACTTCTATTGTTTGTAAATATGTTACATTGGCTCTGAACTATAATATTAATTGATTTTTTAAAAATATAAATACTTATAGGCTATATGAGTTTATTTTATTTCTGGAACATGAAGCAACTGACACCGAGAAATATTATTATATTTTACAGAAGAAAAAACATAAATGATTCTTTCATGTTTGGGGGCATCAACACCATATATGTGTACGTAGATTGATTCTCCAGAGCATGTAGATATTGATAAATTTGTACAGATATTTTTGACTTTTTGTGTACATAAATTGAACTTTATTCCAGATATTTACATAATATCTATGTACAGAATAATATAGTAGGGATATGGGAAATAAAATGCATCTATTGTTAGATATGATATGGTTCCAAATTTCACAACCAATATAATAATTCACTATCACTATAGAAGTTGTGTTGATGGACCTATATTTGAAAGGCTTCAATATAGTTAGGGGTATCCCTATATTTTATAGTGTTTTCCTTGAGGAGGTGGATTCATTTGATGAGTAGGAGATGCTGCAATATTAAGAGGACCTCTAGATGGATAATGTTTCTATCCAATCACACCACCAGTGGTAGGTAGTCTATTCCAAACTCGTGGTGCCATTTTTAGGGACCATATGATGATGCATACATGGGATGTACATGATCAAGTACTGCGTGAGATTGTTTCAGATATGATATTTGTATTCTGTATATTCTATATGTGTTTAACCAGCAATAATGTGTTCATGCCTCTCTCTATGTAGAGATCTGGAAATTTTGAAGCAGATTGTAGTTGCAACTACTCTTGTAGTCAATGACACCGCCATTCAGTACATATTTGATTCCTGTATTTCTGTAATTATGAAAATCAAATTGCCCATCAAATTGCATATGAGGTGAGATAAATCTATTGTTAATTGGTGCATTTTCTAATTAGATTCCTTCTCACCCAATATTTAACATAGGTCTGAAGACACCAAAAATGAGATAGATGTAATGAAAGCTGTAGTGAAGATACAAAGATCATTGGTGAATGGGATTATAATAGGTTTACATGGAGACATTCCCTCTAATTAAACCCAAAACTGCACTTATTTGGCTGAAATACACGCAAATTGTGCACTAATTTGTGAAACATGTTGTAACTTTTTAACAAAATTTATTTTTTTGGTTTGTTTAAAAAATTACTATATCGATCCTTAAATAATCATCCTATACATATGTACGAAAATAATTTGTAACTTCTTAACACTTTATTGTGGAATGTTGGAAAATCATTCTTGATAATTGGGTTTTTCATGTTGGCCTGCAGATACACTATGTAGAGGGAGGTATGATGGAATCCTTTGGAGGGGTATTCATTAAAAATATGAATGATGAATTTTGTATAAGTACAGTCTACTGAAAGGTATGAAAATTTGATCTTTATTTAATATACTTCCTAGTGTTGGGTTTCATGCATAGTGTTCTTAGAATTTTGGGATTCTAATTGTTTCTTATAAGATAAATAGAGTTCTTTTGATCATTTCAACACCCTTAGCGGTATTAGACCTATGTTGTGTGCTTGGCTGACAAGATTATGTTCTAAAAAGAAGAAATTTTATGAATCGTTCATGATGTTGAAAAATAGAGTACCAGGTTTTATAAGAGATACGGTGCATATTGTTATATATGACTAGAAGATGCAGTAGTTGGTATTATGACATTATAATTGGTGCTTAATGATTATTACATGGTCTAACGACATAAAATAGAATATTAAACTAATGTTAATGTCACACAAGTCATGTGAACTGAATATAATTATACATAGTGACATTTTATAATCCGACATTTCTACCTCACCTTATACATGCCACACATAGATAATTATAGGTAGTGTCTAAAATAATTTGTAATTTTTTTAACAATTCATTGCAATAGTTTTTACCACACATTTATGTTTCAATATATTCAGTATAATAAATATTCATGAAGGGTTTTGATCATTCTTACAAGGTGACATGATGGATTAACACTCGATTTTGGAGAAATACAACGTCATTGAAGACTGGAGCAAGGGTATATTTTCAAGAAGTGAGTCATTTTATTTTTCTCAGTTAATAGTTTCTTTTACTTTTATTAAATATGATATTTTCCCATGTATATATATATATATATATATGCATACGCAGGTGAGTGAAGACTAGTATATGCATCTATGTATATGTGCAAGGATCCACTTGCACATGCTCATGGCCATGAGGGTGTGTGAGTAGGGGATAGGTGTCCTTGAATGTGTGTGAAGGTGTGTATTCCTTGTGGGGGAGAAGAAACTATTAGTTAGAAATCTCCAAGATCCGAATTGGACGGTTTGGTTCCACCATGAGGTAGGATCCCTCTTCTAGCCACTTTAATTCAAGAATTCTTTAAATTGAATTTAGCTTCATTATTAATTCTTCTTAATTACATTAAATTACATGTCTTGAATAATATTCCTTTAATATAATTGTTTCATTTGATAAATAAAGTTATGTTTTTATAAATAATGTCATGTTTTTATAATAAACAAATTAAATGATTTTATAATAAAACACCTCCAACAGAGGTGCGTTGTCTTCTAAACCAAAGAGTAGTGATAGTTATTTTTATCATGGTTAGATTTAGTTTGATTCTTTCTTATGCCTCTTGTTGGTGTTTGTTTTGATTCTAAGTAGATGTTATTTTATTTTAATAACATAAATTGGCTTATCATACTCGTTTAACTCAAATGACATTGCCCGAGTAGGCATATTCCCTGACCATGACACTTTCAATTTCACGCATTGAATATTATAAATACAATTTCCATGATTAGGAAAAGTGAATGAATATGTTAATGGTTTTTTAGTGTGTATGTTTCTTTTCTGTCGTTTTGATTCCCTTTAGATGTTGCGTAATTATGCCACTCGCTACAACATTCTCTAGATATCCTATGTTATAGCATATTAAATAGTTCATATGTTCTATCATTTGATGGTGGTCCGATGACTGGAATGTTTCCCCGCCTCCTCCCGCTCCCTTCACTCCTGGCAGGATGATGCTACCCCGCGGATGTTTCCGGACAGGGCCAACATGCCTCGGTCATTATGCGGTCACACCGCGGTAATATCGTGATTTTTCCTTGCTCCGGGATGACACCCCATGGCAGTTCACAATGATAGTATTCCCTTAGTCTTGTGATCAATGTTGAGACTGACTAATCACAATTTCTACAGGTGGGGTGATGACATGAATTTTTCCCCACCTCCTCCTTATCCCTTCGCTTCTAGACAGAATATGCTTCCCTGCGAATGTTGTTGGTCTGGTCCAAAACTCCGCGGTCACGTCGTGGTCACACTGCGTTCAGACCACAGTGCTGCTGTGATTTGGCCCTGATCCAGGACGACACCATGCGGCGGTTCCCATCAATAGTATTTCATTAGTCTTTTGATCAATTTTGAGACTGACTAATCACAATTTCTATCGGTGGGGGTAAGACCGGAATGTTTCCATGCCTCCTCCCTCTCCCTTCGCTTCTGTCCAAAAGATGTTTCCCCTATAGATATCGCTAGACCAAGCCAACATGCCTCAGTCACGCCGCGGTCACACCGTGGTAATTATGTGATTTGGGCCTACTTCATGACGACACCCCGCGATGGTTGGCAGTGATAGTATTCCATGAGTATTGTGATCACTATTGCGACTAACTAATAAAAATTTCTGCCTACGGGGTGGTGAACAGAATGTTTCCCTGCCTCCTCCAACTCCATTTTCTTATGGCCGAAAGATGTTTCCCTGTGGATTTCATTGGACCAGGCCAACACACCTTTGTCACGCCACGGTCACGCTGTGATTTGGCCCTGCTCCAGGATGACACCCCGTGACAGTTCGCAGTGATAGTATTCCATGAGTCTTGTGCTCAATGTTGAGAATTACGATTCACAATTTCAATGAGAATTTGAGCGCCCATCCACCTGCATTCGAGCCCACAGCTACCCCCAGCCTCCTACAATCCAGCCCACACCAGCCAACACACCAGCCACAACCCCCCAGCCTCCTGAAAAACACTCATGCCATCCCTCATCCACCTACAAAATATCCCCAGCCCTCACATGACCCTTAACTCCTATATCTTAGCCCGCACCAGCCCCTACCACATTCCCAACATCCCCCCACCCACCTACAATCCATCCCACACCAGCCCACTGCCACATATTCCATCCCACACCATCCCTCTGCAACCCCCCTGCCGCCTACCTTCCCACCCGCACCAGCCACTACTCCAGCCCCTAGCCTCATGCAATCTAGGATGCACGATAAAAACTCTATGAAAATCACAAAAAAGAATGGAGAAAGTGGATCCCCTTTTCTAATCCCTCTTTACCCCGAAAATTAGCCATGTAAACTGTAGAAACATTGACCACTATATCAGTGAGGACTTTGTAGTCCACATTACTGATCTTTTGACTTCAAGCCAGCAGCCACTAGAGTATTGGATACATAAAATAAAGGTTTCATAAGATTGAAAACATCTATAATAATATTTACTCATCTCTCCATACTACTAAAGAAATATTCTTCTCCATGAAAATATTTAGTAGAGTTGTCATCACTTTCAACTGGTCAACCTATTCCTTGAAAACCCATTCTACAGAATCCACCTCAATTAATCCTTATGATATGATTCCACATCACTTATAACAACATGGAGATACTGTTTGACTATAGACTAGATCGAATCAGCATCAAATAATGCCAATGGTGGTGGAGCACTAGATGTAGATGCAACAGTATTAGGTTCCTGATAACTAAAAATTGCACTAAAATCTAAAATAAGTCTTTCAATGAAATGTTATAAATATACAATGGATAAAAAATTTGAAGGAACTGGGGAATCAAAAATCTCAACATTAGGTAATGAAGCCTCTACAGGTTATGATTTGGTAAGTACAGCTAATGGAAAATCCTAAAGCTCACATGCTTGGTAAATCTTTTTAACTAAGGATCCCTTAGGATATGTGCATGGGATGTGTAGGGTGGTTGCTGTCCAGCATGGGGACTGTCTAGGGGGGTCCAGTAGGGGGGGATGTCTAGGGGGATACATCAGGGGGGACTACTGTCCATAGGGGCTAGGACTGCTATCCATGGGGGTCCAGCAGTGGGTGGGGGGAATTTATATTAAAAAACATACAAGATTATCCTTTATGAAAAAGAAAGATAATTAAAATCTCCCATCAATGATACTCATCCATTATTTTATCTTATGAAGGTTAAAAGGTGTTGTAAGTGAATATCTCTAGCTGCTAAACTCATATATCATCTTCCCTTTCCTATGTCTCTTCCTGTACTCGACTATGCTGTTACAGCACTTGTACCAGGTGAAATGATTTAACATGGAGTGTCTTCACACTATGATCAAAAATATTAATGATATATACCACTAATGAAGCATCTACCTCCTACTAATCCTCATCAGGACAAAATACATGTGTTGTATTTAGATAGTATTAGTGCATCCAAAACACTTGATGTACATCATGCTTTGACTGGTACTTTTTAGGGAGTGCTAACTCGTACTCCAATAGTCTGATCTATTTTAGAACATAAAAGAGTCCAATGAACCTCAGTTAGAGATTATCCTACCTTTGAATATTTCTATAACCATATGAATTTCACAACATTCTTTTTTAAGCTATTATGTGGAGCTGTAATACTTGAGAAATATGGGATGAGGCGTCGTTAATAACTGAATTTCACAAATAAACACATGATTTCAAATAAATTGTTGGAATATTCCAATGAAACTACAACCATTATGTTCCATAGGCCTACTAAGAATCCTAACTCAGAGATGTTATTACATAGGATGTGTACTTTGTTGATCCAAAAGTGCCATTCTCTGATCTTATCATAGAGTTGATGCTCTCTATGTGTATTCATCATGATATCAAGATGGATTTCATAGTAATGTCTCAAGTATTAATACAATAATATTTCATCAATGAATAGTACCATGAATGAATCTATATATGGGTGTAAAAATCAGTTCATAAGATCTATAAATATTGTAGGGGAATTTTTTAGTACAAACTGCATGATAAGGCACTAGGGCAGACGAAAAACAATCTTGAAAACTGTGTGAGGTATCTATTATGTCTTGAAACAAAAATGATGTTAACTTGACCATAAATATATCTTTGAATACACTCTATATCTTCATAGTAGTTCAAATATGTCGTCTATTCTATGTAGTGGTAACCGATTATTTAATGTGTGCTGGTTCAATTGGTAGTAATCCATGTAAAGTCTGAGGGTGCATATGTATTCTTGTAAAAAAGAACTAGTGAAACCCCATGGTATGTATGGGTGCATATGAAGCCTTTAGCCTCTAGGTCCTCGAATATCTTCTTGAGATCTTGAAGCTCTTTAGGTGCCATTCTATAAGGATTTATGGTTATTGTTACTTCCCCTCGAACAATTTTTATATTTTATTCTACCTCCCATACTAGTGGTAGACCATAGATGTTGTTAGGATAGTCTTCACGGATGTGTCCCACTACTAGTGGAAAATAATGGATTGTAACCCCTGGTACTGAAGGAAAATTCTACTGATCTGATCTATCACACTACCCATCTTTTAAAGGGCATACCTATCTTGAGTCACACAGACATCCCATTATATCTTATTCACATACATACTTCCCTATGGGGATTTAATCATCACCCACCATTGATAGCAGTTAATATGGGATCAATAGGGAACAAGTCAATCAATCCTGTTGATTACATCAAAACCCATAATATTCTGCATTAAATGATTCCAAATAGAAAGGTATACACCTACAACATGAGAAAAATACTTAAAATTGTAAACACCCTCTAATATGATACCTAATAAGGTATCAAGAATCATAACACCATGAAATTTTTTAATCTAAGGAACCATACATTCCATGATTTCCTCAGATATACAATAATGAGACACAAATCTTCCAAATATATAAAACACTAATGTGCATTCTTCTATAATTTTAACATGAATATTAGTAGGTCTGATAACCTACTCCTCTACCATAGTCGGGACTACATGTAAATGTTTTGTACCATGGCCTTGTGTCACTTCCTAAGTACCCTGAGCAAGCATTATCTACAAGAACTGAGAACCATAATTCTAATTTCCAGTACCCCAAAATCCACATCGGTCCGTTTTTCAAGGGGTATTCTAGCTTCCAGCCTTTCATGATACTACTTACCTCGCTCCTACACATGGAGGGGTAATATATATCCTCTAGGTATGAATTGATGGGAATTCTCTGAAAAAAACTGAATATGTCCCATCCTTACATAGCCTCTACAATCCACAGGTTTGTGCAAGAATTGAGGGTCATTATGTCCTAGCATTCTGTACTTGAGACTCATGTAAGTGCAGTTATGTGTTTTTTTTTTATATTTTCATTTTTTAATTCTTATTATGTAAATAGATTTCATGTATAATTTAATTTGGGGGGGGGGATTGGCAGAGGGAATGGGGGAAACTGGCAGGGGGAATCTGTCCAGGGTATAGGGGGAATCTGTCCAGGGGGTGGGGAATCTATCCAGGGGGATCTCTGCAGGGTCTTGGGGTCAGGGGGAAACTATCAGGGGTGAATGTGGGGACTAACACGGGAAGGGTGGGGGGGGGGGGGGGCAGGACTAGTAGGGGGAGGGGAATCTGTCCAGGATCTTGGGGAAATCTATTCAGGGGGATGGGAATATGTCCATGGGGATCTCTCCACGGACATGTGGGGGTGTCCGTGTTCTGGGGAGGGTGTCTATGGTCTGTCTAGGGGGTATTTCTAGGGTCTGGGGGTGGGTCTATCCTGGGGGGTCTGTCCAGGGTCTATCTGGGGGGTATGTCATGGGGGTCTGGGGGGAGTGTTCAGGTTGGGGGGGGGGGGCAGGAATGGATAGGGGGAGGTGGAACTAACATATGGAGGGGGAAACTAGAAGGGGGGTGGGGGTAACTAGCAGGGGGTGCATGGGGTGGGGTGTCTAGGTTCTGGGGGGGGTGTATAGGGTTATCTGTCCAGGGTCTGGGGGTGTCCAGGTTATGGGGGGGGGGGGTTCAAGGGTCTGTCCAGTATGGTGGGAGGGGGTCTATCCAGGGGAGTGGGTAGGTCTGGGGGGGCGTCCAGGTTCTGTGGGGGAGGGTTGGGGGGCCAGGACTGGCAGGGGGAGTGGAATCTGCCCAGGGTCTGGTGGGAATCTATTTAGGGGGAGGGGAATCTGTCTAGGGAGATCTCTCCAGGGTCTTGGGGAAGGAGGAGAAACTGGCATGGGGTGAAAGTGGGGGCTATAAGGGGCATGGTGGGGGGGGGGATTGTCAGGGGGAGGGTAATCTATCCAAGGTCTGGGGGGAATCTATCCAGGGGATGGGAATCTGCCCAGGGGGATCTGTCCTGGGTCTTGGGGTGGTGTCCAGTTTCTGGGGGGTCCAGGGTCTTTCCTGGGGGGTGTCCAGGGTTTGGGGGGTTTGTCCTGGGGGTCTGTCCAGGGTCTATCTGGGCGGTCTATACGAGGGGTATGGGGGGTGTCCAGGTTTGGGGGGGTAGGACAGGAAGGGGGAGGGGGGATCTTTTTAGGGGGAGGGTAGGGGGAACTAGCAGGCAGAGGGGATTGACAGGGGGAGGGGGTAAGTGGAAGGGGGTGCAAGGGGTTGGTTTTCTAGGATCTAGGGTGTGTCTAGGGGGATCTGTCCAGGGTCTGCTGGGGGTCCCGGTTCTGGGGGGTGTCTAGGGTCTACCTAAGAGGGTGGTAGTGGGGGTCTGTCCAGGGGAGTGGGCGGGTCTGGGTGGTGTCCAAGTATTGGGGGTGGGGGGTCCAGGGTCTGTCCAATAGGTGGGATATTAAAGAGGGTGGGCTACTGCGGGTGGGGGGGGGGGTCTGCATGGGGTTGGGTGGCTATTTTTTATGGTTTTCCACAACCTATAGCAATTAATTTTAAACGTAGTTAGAGGTATACTGCCATGGTTTTTTACCATGGCTATAGGTCTAATGCCATGGTTTCTAACTGTAGAAATAAATTGTGTCCCTCCTCTAGTATAGCCACAGTTCTAAACCGTTTCTATAGTGTTATTACCAAGGATTGAACCGTGGATGTGTACCTATAGACATGGTTTGAACTATTGATCGAGAACTATAGCCATGGTTCCAAACCATAGCTATAGGTCTAGGCCTATAGCCATTCCAATCATAGCCATAGTTTCTCAAACCGTGGCTATTACTATAGCCACAGTTTGAGGACCTATAGCCAGGGTTTAGAACCATGGCTATAGCATGGATTTTTAGTAGTGAATATCCGCAATCAAAATTTTCATAGTAAAAAATATTTGTAATAAAAATTTTTGTAGTTAATTTTTTTGGTTAAAATTTTTAGTAATCTAAAAAGTTCATAGTAAAAATTTTCATAGTCTAAAATTTTTTCATAATCAAAATTTCGGAATCTAAATTTTTTCAAAAAGAATTTTCTTTATCATGAATTATCTTCATTGCAATTTGAAATGTCTGTTTTCTTTTCTAAATTACCATAATCTTCTTTTACTTGTTTTTAGTTTTGTTTGTTATAATTTTTTTCAGATTGAATTTTCTTCAAATCATAAATTTTTCTTAAAAACCTCAAATGAACGAAATCTATTAAAATTTTTCATTAGCAATAATCTCAACCGTCAGATCTTATTAAGAAGCATTCAACTGTTGGATCAATCAGGGAAGCTGAACTGGCACATAAATTGCCTATATAAAGGCCCCCTAATGGTCGTCGCGCATCAAACACCATGATCTTATGTGCTAATGCTCTGCCCTTCCAACTTAAGACCGTTCTGAATTTCTCTAGTCTTCTTTAGTTCTGAATGTCTTAAGAAGCCTCAACTTAGAATGAAATTTCAAATGTAATGGAAATATCTGATTGGAATATTTAACATGAATGGTTGATAGAACTATACTTCTTTAGTAAGTACGATTCAATCATATCAATGAACATCAAGTTAAAACGTTGTGAGAGTATAGTTGTATCGAAACCCAAGGAAATGGAGCTGGTGATTCCAGAGTTGCCAGTGGAGTTTTATGAATCTGTATATTTTTTAAATCAAGGAGGAAAAGAAAAATATTTATTCAATTGTTATGGTAAGTCATATTCCATATCTTATTCTTAGGAAACTAGTTTGATTGGAAAACCTTACAAATGATAAGTTGAATTTTGTACATATAAGTTACCAGATGATATTGGATGCTTTGACAAAGACAAGGCTATAGATTAACTTGTTCTTATAGAGGTAAATTATCCAAAGTTTGTTCAAATTTCTGTGAATTTGTGGATTCTAGAACATTGGTTAAAAGTATTCATCATTTCAAGGAAAGAAGATAAGGATACTCCGAAGAAAATAAATATGTATATTTTGTATTTCGTAGTGATCCTCTAAAACCTGAATCTGGTTTTGTATATTTTTGTTACGATTGAGAATATCAAGAATGGGAATTTGATGTCCCATATTAACATGTATCCAGAAATCCTATCAAATATCATGGTTTCATGATTATAAATATTGAGAATTTCTTGCAAATCAAAGTCATAAAATTTCAAGGTAATGTTGCTAAGTAATGAAACTCTATTGTGAATGAATATTAGATTTTATGGTGAATCCAGAGAGATTAATTATTTATCAAATTATGAAGTTGAGGCTTTATCAATGAAATATGTTGTACATGAAACCTCCATAAAGGGTGGAAATAAGATAAAAGGAATGTATATCAAATGAAAAGGAATAACCTCAGTGGCTAAGGAAACCTAGTCTCCACCTCCAAATCCACAGAAGAAAAATTCCTATACTGATTAATTAATTTCGAAGTAGAGAGAAAAAAATAAAAAATATAATGAAGGGGAGCCAAAGATAGACTTGGAGTTTGCTGAGGAAAAATCCATAAAGATGAAAACTACTTCAGATCATGAAAAACATGAAAATGAGTAGAAGTAGAGAGAGAAATTTTTGGAAGCTAAAATATTTCAATCTCTTCTTAAGGTTGATGAGAAAGCCTCCGAGAATATTCGAATACCAAAAATTGTTTTTAAATAATTACTTCCTGAGACTTCAGGAAAGAAGTTGATGGATCTGAAACAACATCCATAAGAAGTAGTATTAGTAGAAATTTATGAGGAAGAGGAAGTTGAGGAATAAGTAGAACAAGAAGTGTATGAAGAAATAGAAGAAGGAAGTGGTGACACTGATGACATGATACGACAAGTGAATGATTATCATGAGAAAAAAGTCATTCAGATAAGTTTTCTTTCTGAAATTTTAATGCCGAATCTTCAAATCATACTACACCTAGAAAGGATTACAAGGATAATCAATAATTCAATAATAAATTAAAGGATTAAAGTAGTAATCATGATATTTTTCATCAAGGAGAACCTCAGTTAGAAGATTAGAATGAAATTTTTTATGAAGATAAAATTGTTGAGCTATTAGACAGTGAGCATGAATCACCTTAATATGATTAGAGAATCTCAAAAAAAGATTAGGGTTAGTTAGTGATGTCTGATATTCCTACCATGTCTTTGCATAGTAAGAATGAAGTTGGTGCTTCATCAAAGAGGAAAGCTGATGTACTTGAGAAGGAATCCCCGTCGTCAAAGCATTCGAATTCTGAATCATCTTCTCTTGGCCATGAATTTTTCATTCAGTCTTTGAAGAAGCTTGTTGGAACTATTCCGATATTTCCTACTATTTATTCAAGATTTCAAATTATTAAGCATCCCTTAAATAAGAAAATATATTATGTATCCATGGTGATGGATATGTGTGTCAAACTTGAGGACAATTTCATGATTTATTTCATTAATCATGAAGCCCATAAATGATTTTGGAAGAAGATAACTAGTTGGTCAAGGAGAAATATTGTATAAATTATAATTCTTGATGAGTTTAAAGAAAATTTCAAGGATGCATTTCATACCGATGATGGTATCTTCAATGATATCACCAAGTCCATTGCAGAAAAACTATCTATTGAAGATGCTACTCGGATGCTAGGATTGAATGATCTAAATGGGAAATTATATTCAGTTTCTCATAGTTGGAAGAGATATTGGGATATTATAATATATAATGAGGAAAAAAATTCTAAATAAGAAGTAAACTTGAAGACTCGACTAACATGCTTAAGGGTCAGGAAAAAAAATTAAATCCATAGAAATGAAAAGTGAATATCAAGATCACATAATTAAGCGCATGGAAGATGATCACAAAGAACTCATGAAGCTCAAGACTATTGGGAAGATGTCGATGCTGAAAAAGAAAAGAGGGATAATTTCATTATAATCCAAACTTTTGTTTTATTTTCTTATTTTACAAATTCTTTCAATCCTAATGAAATTATTGTTTCACTTCATATGTTTGGTTGTCTAATACTAATATTTCAGGTACCATATTTTTCTTTTCTGTTCAATTCATTCCTTTTTGAAAATCATAGAGGGGGAGAATGGAATGTTAAAAATAATACCATGTAATGAAGAAATTTCCCTATGTAAGGGGGAGTTCATCCATGCTGGAGTATTTATCTTGAATATTTTTTTATGAAAGAAAGTGTAAAATCTCTTTCAGGAAATCAAGAATATGATCCTTAGGTTTTCCAAAACCTATGTGGGAGTTAGTAATATTCAATATGATTTATATGTAATGGGTGATACATTTTTTTCAAGATCATTATAATTTAAAAGTATTTATATTCCTTTTATTAAAGATGTTTGTGCTTTTAGAAAAAGGGGGAGAAAGTTGAGTCAATAATTTCTTATTGTGACTTTTCTATTACTATATGTTTTGAAAATCAAAAAAACTCTATCTTAATGAAAATATTATTTCTATGATTTATTTCCTTAATAAGGAAAATTTTCATTCCCCAAAGAAATATATACTTACCTATTATTCATTGTTCATCATCTAAAACCTCAGAATTCTATAAACACATAGATATAGAGTATTGTTTTTTTAGGAACAAAATTCAGATTACGAATTATCTAAAATTCAGATTATGAATTCCTTGAAATTCAGACTCTGAATTCTTTGAAATTTATTCTTCAAATTCTCTGGAATACAGACTTCAAATTCTCTAAAATTATGACTCTGAATTCTCTAAAATTTTGATTCTGAATTCTCTGAAATTCAGACTTTGAATTGTCTCAAATTCAAACAAATAATTCTCTGAAATTCACACTCAGAATTCTTTGAAATTCAGACTCATAATCCACTGAAATTCATACTACAATTTTTTTAAATTCAGGTTATGAATTCATTAGAATTATGGTTCTTAATTCCTTAGAATTCTTGTTATGAATTCTTTATAATTCATGTTATTAATTCCATTCAATTTAGATTTCGAATTCCTCAGAATTCAAATTCCAAATCCCATATAATTCAGACTTCAAATTCCTTAGAATTCAGAATTTGAATTCCTCAGGATTTAGAATCCAATTTCTATGGAATTATGATTATGAATTCATTGGAAAATAGATTCTAAATATCCATTTAATATGTACTCTGAATTTTTATTCCTTATACTCTGAATATTATTTTTTCCTTAGACTCTAAAAATCGATTTGATTGAGAAACCATATTTTTACCCTGGTTATAGTTATAAAACAATGTCGTGCATTCTGTTTCCATCCTACGGTTGTTTGAGTGACTCATCTACAGGTCCATCAAAAATTCGTGAAAAAATATGACTGATGGAGGAGGGAGTTGACAGTTAGAAATGTGCATATAAATAGCAGCTCATTTGAACGATCTCAACACACGTTGATTAATATAGAGATTACATACTACTAATGTTATTTATAGAAAGAGAGACTCTCAATATTTTTGCGTACTGAACATCTTGTTCAACTTGCTTCGTGCAACTCCAATTGTTTTTGTGTACAATAGAGGGCTTATGAGGATAGTAAGACAGAGGTTCCAACTACCTTAAAGATCGAGGACTTGAATGATTATGAAGGCAGAGGTACCGACTACCTTGTTTTTCAAGGTCTTTCCGTGATATGAAGACAAGAATCTGATATTCTTAACGACAGCTTACCATGGTGTAGGTAAGATAAACTATCTAGAAAGTATAAATCCGAAGACGTTTATTCAAAGATGTTGGATACCCTACTCATTGAGTAAAACGATTTCATACTTGTTACTTGTATTGATTCAAGTTTGTTTTCTGCTTCATATTGATTAATAAGGAATGTATAACTATCTTATACTTTATTTTACTTGTATACTCTGATTATTAAGACTCTATATGATTTAAGATAGAATCTTTTTTATTGTAAGATTTTAATAAATTTCATTTTTTAACACCTATTTTTGAAATCTAGAAAGTTTGTAGAACTATGTGGTCTTGTGAATTTACCTTGTCTTACTTTGTTAAACAATGGAATGTTTTAACCAACATTAAAGGTTCCAAAGTTTTTTTTAAAATAATACAATTCACCCCCTCTTGTATATTGAGAATCTACATTATATTTTGATCCAACAATGAATAATTTGGTTTTATATTTTATGATATAATGTTCCATTTTTTATTATAATATTTATGATCATTTTGTCAATATATGTGATAATTTGTTACAATTCACCATATTACTCTGACTGTGTAGTGGGTATATTTATTGATTTGGTAAGTAATTTACATTTTGTATATATAGGATGACTATTTTACACCCCATTGATAAACGTAATGCATTTGAAATATTAAATGATGAACTAGGATCACTATATCCCCTAGAATAATTAGTTAGTATCATGATAAAAAACAGATATGGGCTTGCCCAGGGCATTGGCCATTTCTTTTCTCATATTGATTTAGTCAAGGCCATAACCATTAATTTTCTCATGTATTTAGTGGGGCCTAAATGGTTTGTTTCATTTGTCAGTATATTGTATTCGTGCATTATAATATTAGTAATTGATAATCAATTTTATTATTCAAAATGTAAAATAACCATGGTTATCTTTTATTCTCGTATGATTATTTATTTTGAATTATCAATCATAATTTTCTCCAAGAATATTATGTTCAATATTTTGGATTAATGAAATTTGATTTTAGTTAATCACATTTTCTTTCTTGTTTATATTTTTGATATCTTTGATTATATTTCTTACCCTCCATTAGAATCTGATCTTACCCCTTTCTTATGTTTTACATTTTCTTGTGAGGAAAATATGTATATTATGAATGACATGAAAAGGTAATATTGGTGTTTATGGATTCTTACGATAGAGTTTATGTGTTTCTTATAGTCATGTTGTAATTTAAAAAATATATTTTTATATGGTTTTACCAAATATACTAAAATATTCATCTCATTTAGAAGTGAATGTTTGTTCATAGTACCAATTTAATAATGACAGGAACATCCTTTGGGCTACTAGGGTCGGGGGCTTTATAGTTGTTATTAGATCAAGTTTAGTTGATTTCTAGGAAACATGATTTATAAAGCATACATTATGGAACCACACCCAAAGTTATATTTTTAAGGAAAAAAATAAAATAACATCCCAGAATTATGGTAAGGTAGATATTATTTGGGTTTTCTCATCAATACAACCTTGTCGGGATACTATAATTGAATGTGGTTTTAGAATATATGCACATAGGGGTATCAACTCAACATGGTGCATCTGTCATACGTCGGTGTAACTTGGTAGAGGACAATGGGCCTTACTCTCAACTTAGTTTGGAATACCGTGGGATATTCATATGATGAATCACATTTTCATTTCATATAATTATGAAGGTTTTTAAAGCTAACTTGTACCTATAAAAACAATGTTTATAATTATTAGATTAGATATGCATAAGTTTTTAATTTTTGATTGGTTTTTTTCTAGTTCAAAAATTATACATTCTAATTCATTGCCAATTATAGTGTATTTCATAGTTTAGAAATGAAACATAGTGGAATAAATGGAAACTAGATCAATGAATGTGTTATATATAGGGATTTCTCTCATATTAATGGTAATGATGTAGGATCAGGACCATAAACTACTAATGAGAAAATAATGACCATATTATGACAACTAAATTAGGTTATGAGTAATAACCACCCTGACATGAATAATCCCAATCCACAATGCGGTGTCTCGATGTAATACAAAATTATATAGAAAAAACCTCCAAAATTCTAAAGGGATAAAAACTAATTATTATCTAAGAAATGTATATAATCCCTAGAGAAGAAATTTCCCAATTTTGGGTGTAATTAATGGGAAGATTTTATTAGGGTAGTTTATCATATCTTAAGAAATTCTAATAGATTGTGTTCATTGATTCCAAACAAAGGGGGGGGGGGAATTTTGATTATAGAACTGATGTATTTTAAGGATTTTTTCATGGAAAAATTTGTCCCTCCGAAATAGTGAGTGGATATGGAGAGACATATCATGAGTCTGAGACAAAAATAAGATGAATACATTATCGGGTATGAATCAAAATTTATAATTCTATAAATTGGTGATATGGATTAAGTACGTAATCCAATGTGAATGATTGGTAAATTATTATATAAGTTAAAAAAATTCTTCTAAATAGAAAAAGTCTCCACAAAATTTCCACCAAACAAAGATATAGTCTCATGTTTTATCAATAAATAGAAAAAATTCCACATGTCAAAGGTTATTAAGGGAATACATGTTAATTAGTGGGTGTTGGAGTAATGAATGAATAATGGGAAGAATAAAAAGTTAAATTTCCATTGTGTGATACATTTGGAATAAAATACCATGGTTCATACATATATTTTAATTAACTTTTCTACAGGATTGATGAGAAAGGAAATCATGGTCATGACTGTAAGGGAAGGAATGAAGGTACAATTGATTAATGTTGTAATTATAGGGATATAAAACACTATGAAAATTATAGGTTGAAGTATAAAGGAAAATTTTCATAGTAAAGCGAAAAGGATCAAGGAAAATATAATGTGATCACAACAGCTAAGGTTGATGATTGTATTGATATAGTTTTAGGTTGTTTAATCATTTCCTAAAATTTAGCTAAATCTTTATTTGATTGTTGACAATTTCATTCCTTTATATCATCCAATTTTTCTTAAAAAAGTAGATATCTTAGTTTCACGATACCAAGGGAGTTATCAGTTAATAATCTGGCGAGAATTACTGTTTCATCAAATATATGTTGACTTATTCATATTATGAAACATAAACCTGCTCTAATTGATGATTTTTTCATTTAAAAATGGTCAATTTTGATATAACCATTTATATCGATTTGGTTTTTCAATATAATTAAAAATTTATTACTAAGAGACGAATATATTGATTCATGATAAAGTTATATAATTTCTCATCCTTAGAGGGGATACATCATCAAATGAATCGTATCTCGATCGACCTCCAGTTTATCATCTATATCAAATTCATAGGGAGGAAGAGAAATAATATTTTATGGATCAGGAAATAAATCATCAATTTGAGTAGATGTCTATTATACAAGAATATATTGACATATTTATTTAGTATTTTCGTTGAAATCATCTAAATAGGGATGTAGAGCTTTCTATTGATTTAATCCCTGAGGAAAGGCCTCTATCGAAGACAACATATAGAATTGCCCCGTTATAATTACCAAAGATAATGAAAAAAGTACATTTGTTTTGTAAAAATGGGTTTCATATCCCCATTGTGTCTCCAAGTGGATCCCATGTTCTCTATATTGGTAATAAAGATAGATATGTGAGGATGTGAATAAATTATAGGGAAATCTATGACATTTCAATAATGATCAAGTATATGTTACCTCACATTGATGATTTAACTGAAAAAATTCATGGAGTTCAATATTTATAAAAAAATTACTTAGATTTAGATATCATAAATTGCATGTGAGGAAGGAAGATATTCCTAACGCATCATTCCAAACATGGGATAGACATTATAAATTTATAATAATGACATTCAGATAGACTAATTATCCTTAATTTTTTATATATCTGATGAATATAGAATTGGAGGAATATATAAAAGATATTTTCATGTATTTAATAATGATATCAAGATATATTCTGAAATATATGAGGTCCCTGAGAACCATTTATGGTTGTAATGGAGACTCATAGAGTAAATTAGTTATATGGGATGGTTATAAAGTTTGAATTCTGGTTTCAAATCGTTTCTTTTTTTTGGACGTATCATGTATAATGATGGAATACTATATGATTATATAAGGGAAAAGGTAGTTTATGAATGGAATACACTAACAAACATAAATGAGGTATGTAGTTTCATTGGTTTAGTAGGTTACAATTGACATCTTGTTCATAATTTTTATGATTATCTAACTTGTTAACGAATAATACTCGTAAAAGGTTTAGGATTGTTTGGAAAATGTTATGTGAAGAATTATTTTTATAATTGAAGGGGAGATTAGTGAGTTCTCCAATCATGGACCTTTTATCGGAAAACAATTGATTTGTGATTTACAGTGAGTCATCAAAGTAATGAAATAGTTGTGTCTGTATATATAATGATCGACTTATAACCTATGCATTATGGATGTTAAAAACTCATGAAAATATTTACCAAACTCATTTTCATGAGTAAATATATGTATTATTTTATCTAAAGATATATAGACTCTATCACTATGGTTAAATATCTGAGATATATATAAATCATAGGAGTTTGAAATATATATTCACAAAGAATAAAAAAAACATAAAGAAAATATGAATTCTTGATCTAGTTATAGACTGTGATTTTTCAATACAAAATCACCCATGTAATGAAAACGAGATAATATATGCATTGAATAGGAAAGATCATGGATTTATAAACAAAAAGAGGATTGAAATGGATCATTATTTCATAGATCTGGTGATGATGGACATGAGAATTATCGTGAATGTTGAATCTTTAAAACGTCTTCAAATGATTATCAAAACATCCCTATTAGATCAGATTAAATATTCTATGTCTAATGATGAGAATATTCAAAATATAATTAACCATGAGAATGATAGAAGATTGTTATAATTTGTATATGAATAAGGAATTCTGAAATATTGGTGGGGGATTTATGATCCCTCTTTACGTAAGCTAAAAAATGTTCTATTGAATGATTCCCATAGTACATATTTTTCTATACACAATTTTAGAAATATGTTGTATAGAAATTTTAGGGATCATTTCTTGTGGGATAATATAAACCATGGAAATTTATATTTTGTATCATGATGTTTAGTATATCAACAATTAAAGGATGGAAGGCAGCATCCTATAGGATTTATAAAACCTCCCCCATTCCTACATGAAAATGGGATGACATTATTATGGATTTTTTCCCATAATTACCAAAACATCCAACATAGAACGATGAAATATGCGTAATTATAGATCGAATTACAAAAATTACTAATTTATGCTCCATAAGGGTGGGTTTTCCACTAATGCACATTTCACGTATAGTATTGAAGTTGTATGACTGTATAGAGCACCTCATTCAATTGTGTCTATCCATGATCCATTGTTTATATCCAAATTCTATAAAATTATTAATAAATCCTTGGATAATGAGATTCATTAGAGCACTAAATATCACCATCAAACTGATGTGAAATCTAAATGGACTATTAATACATTATGGGACATGTTATATCAATATAAAATTACTCTTAATGTATGTTTGATCTATATTTTATTTCGGTATGTTTTTTCTAAAATAATAGTTTAAATTCAACTATTGAAATAGAACCATATGGTTCATTATATTGAATGTGATGTTGTACACCGTCATATTGTTGTGATGTTGGGGAAAGGAACCCGGTTTTCCCATAGCATGTGGACGATACAATGACAATTGTTAAGTCTATTGAAACAAATATAAATGTAGCACAAATTAGGAAAAATAGATTTGTAGGTAACCAGAGGAAATATTTGGATTTCAAGTGGTACATCATGTATTCATGATGGTATCTCCATGGAAGGATGTCAAAATATTTCTAAAGAAGGGAAAAGGAGCCCCATGTACAATGGACCTTTTGAAATCCTAGAGAAAGATGTTGTTTTTTCTTTTCGTTTGGTGATTCCACCTATACATTCTAAAGTACAATATGTGTTCAGAATATATTTGTTACAGAAGTACATGTTAGACCCCATGCATATCCTAACTTCTGATGGAATTGAATTAGAACCTGTTTTATCTTACTATGAATAGCCTATCTATATTATGGAAACTAGAGAGCAGTTGTTGAAGAATCAAATAGCTTGGCTAGTAAAGGTACATTGGAAAAATCATAAAATATTATAGGTGACATGGGAACTAGAGGATTTTATGATGATGTAAAATCCAAATATTTTTATGAGTAGAAACTTTGGTAATTTTTCGGATGAAATTATTTTATTATTGGTGAATGTAACACTGTAAGATCTTATAGTATGCCCCTTAAATAATTATCATACGGGATATTTTATTCTACATTAATCACTGTGTTTAAAACCATAATATAATATTAAATTTGAATGTTGTAATTGTAATGTGACCATTATGAATAGTAATATGATTAATACAATTGAAAATTCAACTATGATGGTATATTAAAAATTTGGGTAACATATAATTTAAAATATGGAATACTAATATCCTTTAATTATTGATCAAATGTTTTAAAAAGGATAAATCAAGTGTTTGTAATTTTTTGAAACATATTTTTTTATTTATTATTAAATAATTAATATAGTGATTTAAAAGAAAGTATTTTCTCATAAAATTTATTCATAAATTATTGTTTTATTTTCTTTTGATTAAATGAAAATTTTATATGACCTTACATAAATTATTAAAGTTTCATAAAAATAGTTAAAATATAATAATATATATTTTTCATGTAAATTTTTACATTATTTGAAAATTTTATTTATCATATTTGGAAATATATTTTAGTGAAATTAGGTTTATTTTTTTAATTCTATACCTCAAATAAAATAAAGGTTATTTTTTTGTATTTTTCAAAATTTGTTATTTTTTTAATAGTGAAATACGGCAATTTACAGTATTTAATAAATCCATGAATTATAGATTTATGGAAGATGTATGGCTGGAATAATCAAATAATCTTGAAATATACTTCTCTATTTACTTTATATAGTAAAATATATATCTCTATAGTTTGGAGCCAACATAATAATCTAGTGAATAAAATAATAATAAAAACATCTATCCCGTCCACTATAAATACAACCCCTTGCTACTTGTTCTCCTTCCAAATAAAAACACATAAATGTTACTCAATTTCTACCCAATACCTCTCCCAAACCAACATCCATATTCTTATATTTGTGATTTAACCCAAAATTCTATTTAATTGTTCCCAAAGGAGTTTCTGATGTAGAGGATTTCAAGAGCTAATATCCCTTTTCATTATTCTAATTTAACTTCAATATATTTTATTATCTTCTCTTTTCCATAACTACTCTATCCAAAGTAACATGAAAACACCATTAAATATTATATGAATTAAATTTATTACTAAAATGGTATATCAAACAACAATTCACATCACTTCAGTCTTTTTATAAAAAATGAAAACATTGACTATGAATTGTTAATTTACCTTCTTCATATATGATGAGTTTTTCCTTCAATTCCACCATAAGGGATAGTCATAAAATAGTTTATATTTTTGAAAATACTATTATATATTTAATAAAAGCTATTTGATGTTTCAGAACTAGTATATATAGAAAATATTTTTTCCAAGACAAAACTAGTTTGTGATGATTAGAAAAATGCCAAAATAATCTATATGGAAATTATATACACTATATCTAATGAGTCATCCTAATTTACTAAAGAAAAATGTTATATATGAGAATTATATTTCAAATAGGTTTGTTAATGACATATAATTTTAATTATAAATAACTATTCTCATTTTAAACGATCCATCGTAAATGAATACAACTGGATAAGTAATGAAGATCAATAAAGCGAACATTCCCAAATGATTGAATTTAATAATATCTCTCATAAAAAAGTAAATATGTGAAATTAATAAAATTAAAATCAATAAAATAAATGATTATTTTATTAACTAAGGTATTAATTAATCTAATGTCATTGTCCGCGAACTATTTGTGATTCATGAACACATTCAGAAATGCTGTTGAAGATTATCCACAAACATTCACTGTTCTTTCGAGTGATGATTTATATCTCTTTACCACAATTATATTATTATTTATTTTTATATACATGTAATAAATTATTATTATATGATCAAAAATAATTTATCTAGATTAATTAATCCTTATTTTATAGGAAATATATTATTTTATAAGCTTCCCCTATCAATTCTTCCCTTTAAACAAGCTCGATTTAAAAGGAACATCTCAATTTATTACCCATTTTTAGGTACACTCCATAATATATTTGAATCCAATATTATTTTTAAGAAATAATTAACATTATGCTAAAATATAATTTTCTTCTTTTCTTTTTTAGTAAATTTTTTTTGTCAATTTTAATGAATTGTTAGAACTCTCCCTTTAACCTCACTAAAGAAGCTCGTTAGTAAAGTGTCCTAAATGATATTTTTTCATATTTTTTACTTCATTTGGAAAGAATTTATGCCATAATTCTATTTTATTATTCCTAAATTTTCCTTTCTAGGGTTTACATGTTACAATTTGATTTTATGACCAACAATAATTATTCTCCAAAAGAACTCTTCATCCAATATAAAAGAGGGTATTTCAATCAATAATTCATTGGTAATTTTGTTATATTGTTTTCATCTATTTAAAAACCCATTGTTGAATATAATTATTGATTGTCATTTTTAAATTTTTAATATCATCTACCATATTTTATTATAATTATTATCATCAGTTTGATTGTGGATCTTCTATTGTGATATTATTCATCATATTACCCATAATAGTTAGAGATTATTTTTGTTGATTAGGGAATTATATTTACATTTGGTGTCTATTTTTTTTGAAGTTAACCCCATTAATATTAGTAATTCATTTGAATTATTTGGTTATGTGTGGGTACCATTATTTCCCCTTAATGGATCAATATGTCTTATGAGATAAAACAAACATGGATTTGGTAGAGGCATTTCCCAGTTCATTTCTGATATGGATTTGGCTAAGTTCTTAACCATATTTCTTCATATCTCTTGGATGTGGACTCAATGTTATTTTTCAAATATCCATAATTATGTATTCTATCATTAGGTTTTTAGAAATTGATAATCTATGTGATTATCCGACTTTTATAATATCCATGGTTAATTTTCATTTTCATTTGATTTTTTAAATGGAATTATTTAGTCATCTTTTACTCCTTCCATATAATGTTCATGATTATGTTTTAAGTGAATGTGATTTGACATAATAAAATTGAGTTATTTTTTGTTTATGATGGCTTCTACTTTATTTTTTATCAATATTAATCACCCAAGCTCACCACATTCTAATCTTTTATTTTTCCCTAGAATGATAAGATGTATATTTTAATTGAAATGTTGAGATTAAATATGAATTTATCAATGTTTGAAATGTAGTTATTATGTTATTTTTTTCATTTAATGTTATAATGTAAAATATATTATTATATATAGTTTCTCTAAATATATTACACTATTATTTCTTTTAGGATGTGGCCATTTTTCTTTGTAAAATTGTAATATCGTAAGGCCCTAGATCTGAGATATTGTGCTTGGGTACTTAAAACATTACCTAGATTATCATATTATATATTATGTAATAATCCTCAATAAAATTAAACCCATATAGACATAAATTATTCATCATAATTCATGATAACCAAGGTAAAAGGAAACATAATAAGGATGAGCGAAAATATTTCAAGGGTAAATGTAAGAATTAAGAATTAAAATTCATTAGTGAAAATATGATTATTATAAGGGTGTGATGAAATAATAATGTACATGGAAATAACATATTAATATTCACACCCAAAAAGTTATTTATCTTCCAACATGAAAACATGCATAATGGTTTTACAAATTCAAGGTTTATCTCAATCAATAATCACAATACCTTTGATAACAATCCATATCAAAGGAATTTTTTATCCCCTGATTGCATAGAAAATACATATTTGCCTCCTTAAATAACCGTCTAGATTACGTAAAATATAAATATGTAGAGAAAATAATAATTAGTCAATGAATTACAGTGAGATTAAGAAGATATCATCATATAATCTATTTTTGGATCACCCATTTTCTATAATAGAAATGATCCATAACATTATTTACATAGACAAAGAATTAATTACATAATAAACTCATATAAATATACTTTATTAATTTCACTACATGATTTACTCATGGTAAATTAATGGGTTCCATAAAAATATATTTGAAACATGATTAAGTAGTGGAAATGAATTGGGATCCATAACAATCTCTTTGAAATATGATTAACCCATATAAACTAAATGTGTTAAATAAAAATGACTTTGAAATATGGTAATCTAATTGAAAATAAATAGGTTCCACACAAACCTATTTTAATCAATTTTATCCCCTCAAAGTAAAACAAATTATAATTTAATCCCTTCAAAATATCCCCATTGGATAATATGTAATAATAAGGATTGTTTATGTTGATAAATTTTAATAACATTAATGCATCATTAAAAACAATTGTGGGTAAAAAAACTTCTAATTTTGAAAATTAACATTAAAACAATACCTATAAAATTGGATTAATACATTTATTTAAAATATAATTAGATACATATAAGGGAATATTTATAGAAAATGATTTAAATAATGATGGTAAAATAATTTTATTTTCGTTATATTATAAATAAACATTATTTTGAAATCGTTGTTTAAAATAGAGTCAAATGTTACCCATTTGGAAAGCGTTATTCAATTTAATTATAAAATCATTTAAAATAATATAATAAATCATTGAAAATATCTCTATATCTTTTTTTTCATAAAATATGGTTTTTAAAAAATTTCAAAAATTAATTATATGAATGACAAAGACATACGATCTAAAAGAAATTACAGGATCTGTATCACATAAAAAATAATTTCTACTTGTTTCATTGTCCAATAAAGTTTTATATATGTATAAAACCTCTTAAACATATTCAAAACCATTATATAATGATTTTATTTGATTCATGAAAATAATTCCATATGTTTCCCTCTAATTTATTAGTAAAGATTATTAATCTTGAAATAAAGAATATTTTAACACATATCATTTTCCATTTTAGTAACAGTTAAATCATAGGACCCATAAATGATAAAATTAACGTTAAAAATTAATTATAATAAGAAATTATATTATTTATATATCTTATAATAAGGGTAGTATATACCCTTCATAAAATAAGATTTGTGTGTAACATTACAATATGACGTGATGAATCGAAATTGAGATGAAGCCCCTTATTGTAGTTGTAATCTCTTGATAAAAACAAATAAAACATGGAAACTTGTATAGATTCAACCCCCCCCCCAATAAATTTTCATGCAATGAATCATAAAATAAATTAACTGGAACTATAAACACCAAAAAATAAATAATAGTGGTGAATAAGGAATATGTATCACAAAAGTAAAAGCAAGACCAGAAACCCTTACCTTCAGTCGGACTATATTTATACATGTTTGTACCTATTGTACATTAACATTATAGTAATTAATTTAACTACTATGAAAAAATTCTTTTTTAAAATATGTTATAGTTAAAAAAATTATTAATTTAAATAAAATTACATATTTAATCACTTAATAAATTAATTCCATGTTCGATTTTTTATCACAATTGATTGATTATTAAAAAATATATTGGGATACTATCTCCTGTCAAAGAGATCATTTTTTAAAAATATGAAAAATAATAAAAAATATTTTATCAACATTATAAACCAATTATGATTTTAAGCCCAATCATGATATATGGTTATAAAAATAGAACTACGTTACAATCAATTAGATGGTAGGTTGTATGTATACTGAGTAATGTTTCAATTTTTTCAACGATCTTTATTTAAAAAATGTATTTAATATATTTTCAATAAAAAATATCTTATCTTCAATAAAATATTTTTCTATTCAATATACACATAAAAATATATATATACCATGTGATTTGTTAATTAATAAATAAACACATCTCTTTTTGGAGGCGACAGTCGACACATTTTATTGACCTACATTATCATATTTTATTGTATGAAAAAAATGATATAATAGTTTTATGATTTATAAATATGAAATTAATATAATATTATTTATTATAAATCATATACATTCATTTAATTATCATTTTTATCTTCCATGTAATGTGATATGGAAAAATTTATCTCATCGCTTCGTGAGGTAGTCGTCCACCGTACACACAGGCGACTTCATCGTATCCCCACTAAATGGAAGGTAATAAGTAATATGTGATATACTAAATCATGAATTATAAATCTATTACGAATATAATATATTTAATTTTAATCTATAAATTTAACAATTCGTTAATGGTGATGATGGAAATTGATTGAAATCAATTCATGAGGCATTGTCCCACCGTAAACACTGATAATGAATTCATATCCCAGTTTATGGAAGAAAAGATTTAAATCATTTGTTAAAGTAAAATAAAAAATTATATTTTATACACTAGTGTTAGTATATATGTATAATAGATAAGGATTTTATAAATTTTTATGATGAAATAAATAATATAGTTCGGTGAAAATTTATAACTCTTCATTAGACAACCTCTTCAGGTATATATGAAAAACATTATAAGAATTTATTTATGATTAAAATATGGTCCTTATGTTATTATAGGGGGAAATAATTATATAATTTGGGTATGGTTATTTTTGATAAAAATCACATTTATGGTTTGAATATATGAGTATATAATGTGGAAATTTATAATTCTGGTTAAGGGGACACTTGTAACATTTCAAAAGCAAAGAATGTACCCAAATGTTTCACATTTAAAAGGATCCTAAGTAAAAATTTCATGATTATTAATCATGAAAACGTCTAAATATTTTCATCCAATTTATTTTATACATTATTTTATGTCTTTTTGACTGTTATCATTTCAGTTTAACTCATATAAAACATGTTTTCAACATATTCGTAAAAAATATTTTTTAATGTGATCACATTTACTTATTTTAAAAAATTAATTATACCATATTAGATAATATAAAATAATCTTGTTTAAAATATTGAATCCATTTTAGAAAAATTCAATCCTCATAATTTGAAATTTTTATTTATATTTAAACTAGAAACACCACCAATAAATGCGTTTTCTCGAAGTGTTTTTATCAATAAAATGATGCATTTATATTAAATCGCTGAGTAGTAATAATTTTTTGTGAATATAAATTTACTGAATAATAAAAAAAATTATATATGTAGAAAATAACTAGGATTGAATCACATATCATAAAATGGGGCTATAAATCATCTTCCCAATAAAAAGAAAAAGGATGTATAATGGTCATCTAACAAATAGGTAAATAGTTTCTATATAGGATAACATAGTTGGGAAGTGATTATTTTTGAATAGAGGAAAATATTAAAGGAAAACTAATTATATATCTCTATAGAGATCATTGATCAAAATAAATTTAATTCACATAATTAATTAAACAACCAAATAACCATAAACAAATTTGGTGTGAAAAGGGTCATTAATATCATCAAAAATAATGTTAATAATAAAACATTTTTTTCAATATACTTTTCCCAAGGATTAAGAATTCCTACCCAATTGGAGAAAGGATATAATTTATTATACTTAACTAATACATTTCAACAAATTATTTAATAAATTTTTACTAGTATGGCATCTTTTTTTTCAAATGTTGAGTATCCAAGAGTACCTTTTCATGTTCGACAGCTAAAATCAATATTTAAATGACCATATAGCCAAATATATAAAATCTAGACATTCCATGTTTCATTGGACATTATCAAGAAAAAAAATATTTATCACATAGGAAAATAATTCCCAAAATAAATAATCATTCTTATAATTAAATATTACATTAATCTCTAAAATTCAATATCAATAAAAACGTAAAACTATGTAATTATATAAAAAAAACCCTATATCCTAAATAACCTCAAATTCCATTTGATAATAGAATTTTTTTCCTCATTATTTATATATTTTTTACATATTACTATAAAAAAAAGATCATTATTCTTCTGAAACAAGATTAATCACTTAGTTATCAATTCAATTTTTGATCCTTTGGTCATCTATAAGATACTATAATTGTTCCCAAAATTACCCCAATATTCATGATCATATAAACCACCAAAGCTATCAATACTTAAAAATAAATTTCTAAAAAAATTAAAATAATAATTCAAAATAACATTAATCTTTATATATATGTCAAAAACTAAAAAAAATCCCCTAAGGTGTCATTAATCACTTTAAAATATCACCACATAAATCCTTAAAATGGGTGTTTACGACTTTTAGAATATCACCAACCTCACCCTTATTAACCCATGATGGTATTCCGTAATCATAATTTATCCTCATATTAAAACATCATAATCTCCAATGTTTTCATAAACATTCCATTAATACAAAATAAAATATTCCCAAACTCACACTTCCTGGATGATTGTTGAAGACATCAAATATATACATTAATATTTGATATTAAAAAATGTGACCAAAATTTATCTATATAATTGATAAAAAATAAAAAAGAAATAATATGTCACATACATATTCAAGGAAATTTTAGGTTTATAGTTTTAGATAATTAGGAAAAATTATTAAAAAATAATACCCATAAATTTAATAGAGTATTTTTAAAATTAATCATATATTTTCATATTAAATATTAGGTTATGATAATAATCCAAAAGAAACACTTATAGTCTTAAATTATTCAAAACCAAAATTTATAAAATGCTGAAAATGAAATATAAGAAGAATGATTTGAAATTTTTAGTAAGGATAAAGGTAAGATTTATCAATTATAATGTTATTGGGGATTATTATATAATCATATGGGATTATTAAATAATCAATTTTCAGGATAATAACATATGAATAATTCTAATAATCAGTACCAAGATAAAAAACATGATAACAGGGTAGATGGATATCAAAATTCAATATTAGTTAAAATCATTAATCATCATCCATGTTATATAAATAATTATAATTGGAATAATTTATAACCTATAAGAGCATAAAAAACTTGTTGGTTTGTAAGAGTTTTTTTTTCATATAACCCCCATTAATGATTTGATAAACATATGGATGAATTTCAATATAATTATCCAGATAAAACAATCATTACTCAATGCATTAGAGAACTATTAAGAAATACCCATTGTATAAGATATATCAGCCTCACCGGGTGCTATCTAGTCACACCCATTGAATATAATATCAATTAACCACAACATAAATAAATTATATAGATATTATATTCCATAATAATCTCATAGAAATGTCCATTATTTTTTTCATATCATCATTACCTAATTAAAAAATGGATTAATAAAAAAATCTATTTGAAACATGATTATCATAAGGAAAGGAAATGGGTTCCACCACAATATCTATGAAATATTATTAAACAATGGAAAAGTATCATGTTTCATAAAAATATATTTCAAAACTATTAACCAATTAAAATAAAACATTAATCTGTTATCAATATAAATTATCCACATTTTATGATATGTAATAGCAGGTGTTTTTGGTTTTAATTATTTTGAATACTATTAAAAGATATTTAACATTATTTTTAAATAAAATAATTTATTAATTTTGAAAATCACTTTTCAAACAAAAAATTGAAAATATTTTGAGAAAATAGTTTTATTTAAAAAACCTTTAAAACATATAAGGTAAATCTGAAAAAATATTTAACATTATGGTATGTAAATATATTCATGTCATAATTTATAAAAATAAATATTATTATATATATATTTTATAATTGGATTTCAAAAGTGACCAATTTGGAAGTCGTTAATAAATGTACATTTCAAAAAATTTGATAGAATATAAAAGATCTTGTAAAATTTAATTACTAAATATTTAATTTTTTCAAATGAACATTTAATATTTCCAAAATCAAGGATATGGTAAATATTAATAGACGGTCTCGAATAAAATAATTTATTTTTTTATGTATCCACTGTATTTATCAATGATTCTTTAATAAATAAATGAGGAGGTTATTATTAAAAACATAAACCATAAAAATATAAATTCTCTAAGACGGTTATTTATTTGATGAAAATAAAAATTTATGATTTTATCCAATGTATACTGGAATATAATCAATCCTAAAATAAAGAACATTATAACACAAATTCTTTTTCATTTCAGTAACACTCCAATCATAATCCCCATTGAAAAATAAATTAGAATGAGAAATTTAATAGGAGTATAATAATGATACTAATTACATAACATGTAAATGGTTTAGTATATACATTCACTACTTGGAATGAACCCTTTAGAAACTATTCCAAACAGTCAGTAAAGGCTGGATAAACGTTGGTATAATATATACCAATGGTTATCCAAACTGTAGGGAAGTAAGCCATAGGGAAAAAAATGCTAATGGTTTCTAGAAAACTATTGGTATATGTTAATAAATCTACATTATACTAACGGTTATGTCAAACCATTGGTATAAATTTCCATCAACGATTTGAAACTGTTGGTAAACATATTATTCCAATCGTTTCAATCCTTTTTAATATAGTTTTGTAATTCTTTTTACCAATGGTTTACACAAACTGTTGGTATATCTAAACATTTCTCCTATATCCCAACGTTTTTTAAACCCTTGGGAATGTTTTTTACCAATAGTTATCTTAGAATCGTTTGTATAAAACACATTCATAGCCCAATGCCAACAGTTGTAAATCATTTTCATAGGCTTTGATATGCAATTCAGGCAGCAACCTGTTGCTCCATTATTTCCATTAGTAGGCTTCCCTTTCAACATATCTAGCTTCTCCAACTCCAATTACATTTAATAACCAACTATAACACATAAATATTCACAATTAATTCTTATACATTTATCACATAATTCACCCTGAAAATATACACATAAAGAATTAAAACATATATCATAAGGTAATTATAAACATACATAATTGATTTAGTTTTCAATTTAGAATTGAGAAGACTATTACATGTGTAATCCAGAATTCTATTCATCATTGAATATTGAATTTAATACATACATAATTTAATTATCAATTATGAATAAAATATATAATAAATTATTACGTAATTATATGTGTTATAAAAAATTAATAATACATACAAAATTGCATTTTGTATAACACATACATGATTGAATTCAGAAATTAGAAGCTAATAACACCAAAATAAAGAAATTGATAAATTAATTCAACAAAAAACAAATATAATGTCCCATGTTTTTGGGTGGGTGTCATTGAACTTTGTGATGATGATAATGGGTGTGTATCAATGAGCTTTTGATAATTAAGGAATGCATTTGTCCTTGGTGTATTAAATGTCATGTGTTTTAGAATAGGGGTTGGAGTTACATATATGAGAAGTGGATTGTTTGAGGTTAGACCATGGATCCTTGTGATAAAGTATCAACACAATCTGAATATGTTTGGTCGGTTTTCTATATGCCAGATGTTTTTACATAAAATAATGTCCATTTTAAACAAAAGACAGAAACCGTGAGTGATACCGGCCACACCGGGCCTTAGATTGAGTCAGGGTTGACTCGTACACTTCACATATGTCCCCTAGATCATTGTCCTAATGTATCAACACAATTTGAATGTGTTTGGTCGGTTTTATGTATGTATATTGTTTTCACATAAAATTTTATCCATTTCAAATAAAGGTGAGACAATTTGAGCGGTACTTTCCACACCGTGCCTCGGATTGAATAGGGGTAGACTCATTCAAGTCACAAATGACCCATGGATCGTTGTGCTAATGTATCAACACTATATGAATAAGTTTGGTCGGTTTCCCATATGCTAGTTGTTTTTATTTAAAATTATGTCCATTTTAATTAAAATAGAGACACTTAGAGTGATAGTAGCCACACCATGCCCTGTATTGAGCTAGGGTTTACTCATACACGTCACAAATGACTCATGGATTATTGTCCTCAAATATCAATACAATCGAAAATCATTTGGTCATTTTTTCATATGAATGTTATTGTTTTCACTTAAAACCATATCCATTTCAAATAAATGAGAGATAATTTGAGTTATATCGGCCACACCATGCCTTAGATTTATGCAGGTTTGACTATTTCACATCACAAATGACTCATGGACCGTTTTCCTAAAGTATCAACAGACTCTGAACGCGTTTGGTCGGTTTTCCATATTGTAGTTGTTGTTTTCCCATAAAATGTTGTCCATTTCAAATAAAAGTGAGAAACATTGAGTGGTACCAACCACACCATGCCTCAAATTGAGGCAGGGATGACTCGTACACGTCACAAATGACCAATATATCCTTGTGCTAATGTATCCACACAACCCGAATACATTTGGTTAGATTTTTGTATGGTAGTTGTTTTCATTTATAAGGGTGTCCATTTTAAACAAAATAAAGACAATAAAAGTGATACTGGCCACATAATGCCTCAGATTGACGCTAGGTTGACTCATACACGTCACATTTGACCAATGGGTTGTTGTTCCAAAGTATCAACACAATACGAATCCATTTGGTTGGTTTTTAGTATACCAGTAGTTGTTTTCACGTTCAATGTTGTCCACTTCAAATAAATTTGAGACACTTTGAGTGGTATCGGCCACTCCATTCTTCATATTGAGGTGGGTTTGACTCGTACACATCAAAAATGACCAATGGATCCTTGTGCTAAATAATTAACACAATCCGAATACGTTTGATTGGTTTTTCATTCGCCATTTGTTTTTACTTAAAATGATGTCTATTTTAAACCAAAGACACACATATTGAGTGATTCAAGCCACACCATGCCTCATATGGAGGTGGGGTTGACTCATACATGTAAAAATTGACCCATGGATTTTTTTTATAAAGTATCAACACAATCTGAATCCATTTTTTCATTTTTCCATATGCCATTTGTTTTTACTTAAAAGAGTGTCCATTTTAATCAAAAGAAATTCACTTCGATTGATACGGACCACACTGTGCCCTGTATTGAGGAGGCGTTTACTCGTACACATCACAAAAGGACCCATATATCATTGTCCAAAAGTATCAACAGAATCCGAATGCGTTTGGTCAGCTTTCCGTATGCCAATTGTTGTTTTCACTTAAAATGTTGTTCATTTCAAATAATATTGAGACACTATGAGTCGTACATGCCACACCGTGCCTCAAATTGAGGCGTGGATGAATCATACACGTCAAAAATGAACCATGGATCCTTGTTCTATTGTATAAACACTAATATAATATGTGAGGTCAGCTTTCCATATGCTAGTTATTTTTACTTATAAGGGTGTCTGTTTCAAACAAAAGAAATACACATCGAGTGATAAAAGCCACAATATTCCCCAGAAAGAGGCTAGGTTGAATCATACACGTCACATATGACCCATATATTATTGTCCTAAAGTATTAACATAATTGGAATGTGTATGGTCAGTTTCCCATATGCTAGTTTTTTATTTCACGTAAAATATTGTCTATTTCAAATAAAGGTGAGACACTTTGAATGTTATCAGGCACACCATTCCTCGGAATGATGCAAGGATGACTTTTACACATCATAAATGACCCATGGATCATTTTTATAATGTATCAATACAATCCAAAAAAATTTGGTCAATTTTATTTATGTCTGTAGTTTTCGATTAAAACCGTGTCCATTTTAAAGAAATAAGGGACACTTTGAGTGATACCAGCCACACCATGCCTTGAATTGAGGTGGGGTTGAGTCATAACCATCAAAAATTTCCCATAGATCATTGTGTTTCAGTATAAATACAATCAGAAAGTGTTTGGTCGGTTTTCGGTATGCAAGTTGTTGTTTTCACTTAAAATCATGTCCATTTCAAATAAAAGTGAGACAGTTTGAGTGGTACCTACCACACCATGCCTCAGATTGAGGTGGAGGTGACTCGTACATCTCACAAATGTCTCAGGGATTGTTTTACTAAAGTATAAATAGAATATGAATGTGTTTGGTCCTTTTTCAATCTTCCAGTTTTCATTTTCACTTAAAATGTTCTCCATTTAAAATAAAAGTGAGACGATTTGAGTTGTACCAGCCACACCATACCTCAGTTTGAGGTAAAGATTACTCGCACACATAATAAATTACCCATGGATCCTACTGATAATGTATCATTACAATCCAAAGCTCCCAATAGCTCTTAAGTGTAGATCTATTTCAATCCTTGGGCGTTTGAGTTTTGTCAAGTGAGGATTCAAAATCCAAGTGAGTCTAATCCCATACTTGCTTCCTCTATTCAATTACGGTTGGTACACTTCTCCAATCTTTTACAGAAGCTCTAAAACCCCATTTTCTATTGGAATTTATGGTAAATCTTGATGACAGCATAGGTTGGGATCTGAGATGCCGAATTAAGAGTCTAATTGTCTCTGGAATCAAGGTAGTTGGTCCTTATCCTTTCATGAATTGTTGTAATGTTTTATATATTCTGAATCGCCGCTCACACAATGTTGGGGTGTCAAGTTGAGATGTAGTATGAGGTCCAGGGGGAGGGTGGGGGCTATCTGGGGGGCTGTCTCGTGTCTAGGAAAGAGGGTGGGGGGTGTCCAATGTCTAGTGAGGAGGGTGGGGGTGTCTAGGGTCCAAGAAAGAGGGGGATGTCCAGGGAGTTCCCAAACAATCAAATCTATAAAAACATCCTCTAGATAGACCTGCATAAAAAACACATAAAAACAACCTTGAATAAAAAAGACACATAAAGAGAGCACAAAAAAGAGACATAGTACATAACACACTATATAACACACTGTATAATACACTGCATACACCACACTGCATACACCAGCATAAAAAACAACATAAAAATCATATAAAAACAAACTTCATACACCACAAAAAATGCTAAAATAGTAAAAAACATATATGTTCAGAGAGAGGGGAGGGGTGAAGTCCGGGATCCGGGGAGGAGTGTGGGGGGGAGTCCAGGGTCTAGGGAGGAAGGTGGGGGGGGTGTCCAGGGTCCAAGAAAAAGGGGGATTTTTGGGGTCTAGGTAGGAGGGTGGGGGATATCTGAGGGGGTTTGGGGGGGGGGTCTAGGGGAATATCCCAAGGGCTTTCCCTGGTCCAGGGAAGCGGGGGGATGGGGGGTGTCCGGGGGGTGTATGGGGTCTATGAAGGAGGGTGTGGAGGCTGTACAGGGGCTGTCAGGGGTCTAGGGAGAAGGGTGGGGTGGAATGGGGGGCTTTTCGGGTTTAGGGAGGAGGGGGGTTATCCAGGGGGATGGTCGTGGGGCTGTCTATGGGGCTGTCTAGGGGGATGTCAGAGGTCCAGAGAGGAGGTGGGGGGGTTATGTTTGGGGGCTGTCTGTGGGTTGTCTAGGTTTCAAGGGATTATATTTACATTTTTTCTATGAAAATTCATTCATGGTAAAAAAAATAATTTCATTATATCAACTTATAATCAGACCACCAATTTTCAAAATTCCACTAAAAATTACAATTTAATTAAAATAGGGGTATTTAACAACATCCATGCTTTTTAAAAAGTAAGCATTCATAATATATTTAAAAATCATTTAAATAATTTTAAATCTAATTTCCTATCAATCAGTAAATTTAAGGTTTCATTTATGGAGAAAAATATTACTGAAACATAATTTTTATATCAATGTTTAAATCAACACAAAAAACATTACAACCCATGAATAGAGGGTGGAAGGGATATCCAGGTGGGCAGGAGGGATTTCCACGGGGGTGGAATGGCTGTCTAGGGGTGTACGGTTTGTCCAAGGGGTGGGTTGTCCAAGGGGTGGGTGATATCAGTGGGGGTGAATCAGTCATAGAAAATCATCATGTCATGTTTTATTATTTATAGATAAAAAATAAAGATAATGTGACCTACATAATCACACATATATTTAGGCACAACAAATCAATAAACATCAAAGTTTGGTATTAACAATCAGAAATGTAACAGATCAATCTGTCCCTTGTCACCATCACTATTATCATCATCATCATCACCCTCACCCTCATCCTCATCGTCGTCCCCATCACCTTCCCTGCCCTCCTCATCTCCCTTGTACTCACCTTTGGCCTCCTCATCGCCCTCCTCCTCTGTCTCAACCTCCTCCTCGCCCTCCTCCTCCGTCTCAACCTCCTCCTCACCCTTTTCCTCCTCCACCTCAGCCTCCAACTAGCCATCATCTTGACCACCATTAGAACATCCACCTTGTGCACTATATATAGAACGCATCGATGACATATATTCATCACAAGAAATTCATTCCTATGGTGGATGTTTTTGACGTAAAACATCCATTAGTTTCATAAATGCAGTGTTTTCCCCAACAGACTGTTCTGTCATCTTTGTGGTCATTTTCAGCTGGTTCTGTCTTTTCCTTAACCTACTGGAACTCGGTGGCACTACAACTCGTACCTATTGAGGTCCATTACCACATCAGAACTATATTCTTCCATGGTCGTCATCATACTATACTAGGGTTCCGATCTCCCAATACATTATTTATGTGAACATTTGGCCAAAATGTTCAGGTTCTTGGGCATCAAGGGCCTCTAAACCAGCCTGTTACAAATATCAATAGATTATTATTTTTCAAAATAGAGATTAAAAATTTTAATATACAAGTTAAAACTTACAATCTTCTCATGAGTAGGTTCATTAACTACAGTACATTCTTTCTTATTTCTACTCGAGAAAAACATTTTTCTCAACGTACACGTCCTTATATATTCAATTTATTCCTCTAAAATGACAGTGAATGTAGGAAACCATAATTAAAAATAAGATACAAAAAACTATATTTTCATAACTAAAATAATATAATATCTTTAGCAGTCGAATAAGTTATGGAAGAATAAATAGAAAGTTCAAGTCGTAGAGAAAGATTATAAATTGTCATACCTGCTGTCTCTCATGATCTAGAATCGTATTACATTACAATGTATGGACGTATTTCAAAGAATCAATATTTTTTATTTCTTCCAGATGTATCCTAAATAATATTCAATAATTAGTATTATCAAAAAATGAAAATTTTCACTTAAACACCTATAATTTGATGAATACCATAAATTTGATAGTTGTCCAATGAGAAATCATTGTTCGGTATAGTTCTAATGGGCAGTCATCCATGACAGGGACCGCCTCTAACTCTGTACCAACTATAGCTTTCCATCCAATGTATATCTCATGCTTATAAGAACTCCAAAGCTCGCCTAAATCCTTTAGGCATGCTGGTCATGCACCCTCAACATTGGGGAAATTAAACTACAGCTGACACCCAAATATTACTTCATATAAATACAATAAGTAATGTATTTCATTAAATAAAACATATTTTTACCCATATCTCTGCCCATGATTTATCATTGACTTCATTTGTTAGCTGTCTCCATGAGAGAAGGCTGACATAAATGATGTCGGAGTATTTGGAAGGCGTCACCAAAAAAGTTCGACATTGTTGCCCAGATTTTTCAATCATCTAACTAACTTTATTTTCTTACACCATCAACTATATGTGGCGGTTCCACACCACACACATGTGTTTATGCCCCACCCCCGCCTCCTATCAATATATGTATCTGTTATGAATGTAAAACAAATATTTTACAAATACAAGTTATAATAAAAAAAATTGTGTAAAAATTTGTTATAGTTGTATAAGTATACCTAAAATAGTCTGATCAATGGGAAACACAAGATCCATAGAAATTGAATGAACACCTTGTACAGATGGATTGGGGCCCAATGTATGCTCCTCAGGAACAAACTCTAACAGAGAAGGAGTCGAAGGAGATTCAATATAAAAGCCCAGAGAGAAGGAAGAAGAAGTAAAAGAAGATAACAGGGATGGCTGGCCAAAACATAGAAGGCATAAATATCCTATTTGTCCCAAACGACACACTAGGATCAGATTGTGGGATAAATGGTATGTCAGTTGGAGGGGTAGGGTCTAATCGGGTACGCCGACCAGATCATCTAGCTCATGTACCACCCACCACCCACCCCCCGTACAAACACTCCGAGTACTGGGACCACTACTAGGATCCTCATCAAATATCTGTCGCCTAAATGATGGTCCTCTGAAAATATATGTTTACCAAAATTAATCCCCTGTCAAAATATATTATTTAAATAAATATATTTCAAGTAAAATACTGAATTCAGGCACTAGTGGTGGGATTCCTAGCTCATTCATTCGATGATTGTTGTCAATAATATGTTTTTGTTGCCTCTATTCAATTGGTTTTATTTCCGGCATTTCAAAAAAAATATATAAGTAAATATGGAAGTATAACTAATGTGTAACCCAAAAAACAAAATAAATTATTATGAATAATTGGATTCATGGATAATTTAACAAACCAATGGTTTTGGGGAGCATCAACAAATATATAATGAAGTCAACGAATCATACAAGATGTAATAACAAAATTTAATTTTTAGTAGGATATTTATTTACTATGTTTCATTGGTCTATTAAAATCATGGAACATTGATTCTATCATATTAATAAGTGGTAAATTAGTTTTCAAAATTATGGAAACTTTAAATTTATTTAGCTCAGGTATATGATACAGATTTCAATACATGTTTTGTAAAAGAATAAAACCCATCATGTTCATTACTTGGTATAATGTTAAAGAGTGGTCTTAGAGTCATATTAATTTGATAAAAATCATATTTGAAGCATTAAAATGTTCACCAAGTTAGAAATGTTGGTTTATTAGGATTAAATATAGTTAAATTCCAAATTAGAAAATCCAATTCAAATAAAAATTCTAACCAATAAACATTTAAAATTTACAAAATAGTCTTGTTATATACCACATATTTGTAATCAATATTAAATCAATTTGAATAGTACAAACCATAACAACCCAAATCTAGGTAAACCAAAATAATTGAGATGTTGGATGGATTATTATATATATATTACACATCAACATTAGGTTCACCATCAACTCATAAAATTGAGCTATTAGTTTCTTAAAAAGAACTATATAGATTTTTTCAAATGGTAGTTGGAAAGTGTCAATTCCATCCTCACCATCATAAAAAAAATTCTAGGAATTACTTCAACTATGTCACCAAATTCAATTTGAATTTTGACATTGACATAAAAAACATATTTAGCCATTGATGCCAATATATATGGTTCTTAGGTCGCAAGATTGTTAGTCAAATTAGTCACTCAAAATCCACAATCATTAATAAATGTTCCATTTCTCATCATCGAATCAAACAAATGGAATTTCATCATCGTGACTCGTCTATGATAGAAATAATCCAATAGTATTTTTTCCCAATTACTCCATAATAACCCAAATTTTTAAATCACAGTCTACTATCAGATGCACTGGAATAACAATATGTTATGGCATTAACCATAACACTATCATGTTGTGTTCACATGTTATTTTATCATTCGGTGACAATAAATATGTACCCATTGATAACAATTGATTTACCATCACTATCTACGGTATTATGAACAATAGCCAAACCTCTTATTTCCTCATAGACAGAGTCATCCGGAAAACTCAATACCTACAATATAAATTAATATTAAACGTTATTAAATATCTATTTAATTATTTTAAATTTTAATATTTTTACCTTCAATTTTAACCAAGCATATTACTCTATGCTATACAAGTTCTCCCTCCTTATCAAATATAAAGAATGATTCCTTCTATTTATCATTGTTTTGTGTTCCTTAAAGAAAAAAAAAATATTAATAGTTTAACAAATATATATGTAAGATATACATATTCAATTTTGTTACCTGATGTAGTCAGCAAAAAAATCACAATTGAACCGAATTGTGCGATGTTCCATCTACCACTATTCAAGGATTATTGTCTTCAATGTATATGATCCATTAATTCCACCTATTTGAAGAAGTGATGAAAAAGATTGTTCGATTTTCTCATAGGTATTTTCATTCTTGTAGTAATATCATACAAATACATTGATCAAAAATCCATACATTCTTGAGCCACCATTCAAAATAGAACCTTCAAGATGATTCCTATTTCAGGCATAAGATATAAATGTGGACACATTTCATTCAGTTGGATACATCCAATGAAAAGAAATGGGTCATCTAAGAATTATTTTAGTGGGAATATGGATAGTTATATTTAGCATTCATGTGATAAATAAATGAGGAAATATTCTCTCCAAATCACACAAAATTAATGGACCATCTATCTACATTTTTTTCAAGACAGAGTTGGAAAACATTTTAGCATAAATATCATTAGACAAATGGAACAACTTCATAATAGTCACACATGCATTATTGGAAAAAAGACGACGAATTTCTATTGGAATCAAATCATGGAGAATAACGTGATGATCTTGAGTCTTCAAATATTTTAGCTTCAACACTCTTCAATTGACCCATTTAGATATGTTTCTTTAATAGTCATCAAGAACATTAATAGTCTCTAATACTTCCTCAAATTGTTTTTTCCATATTTTTAATCACATAAGAAGCATATGGAACTTTCTATTTATTTTCACTGATACACACATGATTCTATTCGGGTCTGACGCCCATATCCACTAAGTCACATCGTGAACATAAATAAACTTTTGTCTTTCCCTTAACATTTAGATGTATCGAAAGAAATATTTCACTTCTATTCCTTTCAATGCACATAAATCTAAGAAATGACATAACAAATTGGGTGACCAATAATGAAAATAAAAAAACCAACTCTTCTTCCTCCAATTGTAACAGGTCTCAGTGGAAACCTTATTTCTATTTCCATATTTCAGTTGACCC